>VDFB02270651.1:535505113-535908631 GCA_007258455.2 Sequoia sempervirens
TCTCTTGAAGCCAATGCCAAACTAAAACTAAAACTGCCCATAAGATGAGTACCATCAAGATTCTAGAACATTAACCATAAAAACATGGCCCTCAAATGAGAAATATCTAAATGAATGCAAATCAAGAACCATAAAATCCCAACTGAAGTGTGAACCGAAACAAACCAACGATGTGTCCAACTAAACAAGAAGAAAGCTAAAAGGAGACAACAGGAAACTAGAAAAACTCATGCAAGTTGTCACCAATACATATAATGGATGCAAGAACCCCCCATAATGGAACTTTATATTAGTTCATTAGTACAATACCCAATGATTGCAGAAGGAGAGAATGCAAAGCTACAAAAACATAGGCGAAAATGAAAACCTAGCACATGAAACAAAAATGAATGCATGCATAAAATAAGTTACAAATATTCTGTAAATGACTTTAGATCTGCATAGAGGCTGAAACCATCTTTCCAACGCCGTGAAAATCACAAAAAACGGATAAGCGAGTCACAAGATCTCCTGGAGTGAAAAAGGAAACATCTGACGTCTAAGGCAGAAAAATAAATCAAAAACAAAAAACCAAAATATTAGACCTAAACCATTGTGTAGAGCTCGGAAACAGCTTTTCGGTGATATCTCGTTTGCAAACAAAAGTTGCCATATGTGAAAGTTATGCCTGTTTCCGCGAAACTGCTCCAAAAAGGTCCGATTTGGCCAATAAGGTTTCCTACAGCCCTCAGGGGCTAAAAATATTCAGCCCCTGGTCGCATGCAGGACCAGGGGCTAGTGCGCTAGGACAAAGGTCGAAGCCCTCGGTCGCTCATATGACCAGGGCTGGGGCTGGAGTGCTGGCGGGATGTTGAACTGGCCCTTGGTTGCCCAAGTGACCACGGCGGAGCCCGTGGGGGCTGACTGCGCAGGAGGTGGCGCTGCAAAAAAGGTCCACCGGTGGTGGTGGCCAGTGGGAGGCCGCGGGGTGGCGGGCGGGTGGCAGGCGGGTGGTGGCCTCCATTTATACTAGCTGCGCAAAATATTGGCTAGTTTTTTTTTTTTTTTTTAAATTTCGTACTTTGAACCTTGTGAAGCATGCCTAGGGGCCATATGGCCCTTGGGCAAAAAAAATTTACCTCTCCGAATGATTGTGTCCAAATCAGACAAAATTTATATGAAAATAGGGGCTTTTGGGCACTACGAATCCAACGACAAGGTCCGTTTGGGCCCAAAGTGCTATGAAAATCAGGCGACCCCCAGATCTATCAGAAAAAGTCATCGTGCTTGAAACCCTCGCAGATCTAGAAAACAGTGACGAAAATGAATAAAATAAAGTCATTTCTAAATTTTTCCAGCACTCTAAATCCAACAAAAAACCCTGATCTGATCCAAGATGCTATATAAAGATGCTCAAGGAATGAAACCCTCGAGGGACCTCGAACAAGCTTTGCACTGTGTTCCTCTGAAAAATTTGAGAAGGGGCTGCAAATCGAGGCTCTTATACCATGTTAGAAACCAAGATATGATTGCAAACCAGAAAAATCACCTTCCATAGAAGAGAAAAACGAAAAAGCAGAGATTTGCAAAAGACGTGCAAATTGATATATTCGAAGTACAAAATATTACAAGAGATAATTTTCTTTATAAAAGAAAAGATGTATAAACCTAATCTTATATTGAGCAACAAGATAGCTTAACAAGATAAGGATAAAACCTATAACTTAGGAATTAAATAAAGCCTAAGTAAACTTATGCAAAGTGTAATTAAATATTAATTACACTAACATCAACATATTCACAACTTAAACAAAAAATATTCATATAAATTTTATATAAATGTTTGATGCTATAGTGTTTATAAATGCTTCCATTATCTCAAGTGTGGTGGTCTCCATTTGCATGTTGTGGCAACATAAAAAGTATGCCTTTTCCTTGTTTAATTTGGGAATAATTAATAATAAATTGGACTTAATATTGCCTTGATCTAGTGTTGTGATGAGTTTTACACATCCACATTAGGTCTTGGGCCCTTTTAAAGGTAAATAAACCTAACTTTTCCTAAGTTAGTGTTGTAAAGTGTGTTTATTTACACCTTCACATTAAATTTAGGAGGCTTGTAAACTAAATGGACCTAATCTAGTGTTCTAATATGTTGTACACATTCACATTGGATTTTAGGCCCTTCTAAGCTAAATTGACCTAATTTTACCTTAATTTGATGTTGTAAAGTATATTTATTTACACTTTCACATTGAATTTTGGGCCCTCTTGCATTTATGATCTTAAAATCATCATTAATAGGCCCAAGCTAAGACCCTATATTGAGTATCCCAAAGCATATTTTAATCAAAATCTTGACAATATCAATAAATAAACTTAATTTCTTAACACCTCGACACTTTCTCTCTCCAAACAGGTCCTATGGGACCCATACACCACAGATTTTGAATGAGTCCCATTTGGCCTATTTTTAAGGATTTAAGTAAGAAATGTGGGTTTTATGTTCAAATTTCATGAATGTCGTCTTGTGGGATCCAATTAATGGGATATTAGATGGATTGCATACATAAATGAGGTCTCAAATCCTTATTTCACATAAGCCTTCATGATATCAAGTCAGGCACTTAAGAGTTAAGCATTCCAAGACTTTACAAGATCATCAAGAGAGCATTCAAGATCATTTCTAAGGTATTTAAGGGAAAATTATTCATCAATTGTTGCAACAATTCAAGATCCATCATAATGACAAGGATAGCAAGCATCAAGCATGTTATTGATCTAGTGTTGTGATGTTGAATTCAAGATCCAAGGTCAAGCATTGTTCTATGCCTACCTTAAGATCTATATCTACATCCTTCATGGCCATTTCATGTGAAATTGTTGATTTTCAAGACATCATTCAAGGTATCATTGTTCATGTTCCATGCCCTTATTTCATTGTCTCATCATTTGGTTTAATTGCCTAAAAGTGGTTTGACCAAGGAAAACCCCTATTCACTAACAATCAACGAGTTTTTCTCCTCCTTACCTGTATGATTGCAGATCTAGGTCTCCTAGAGCATGAAGGGTCTTTGAAGATTAGGTTATGAGCTTGAAGGAAGTTGTTATGGTTTTCTCTTCAATTGCAAGGTCACAAAAAGTCTTCTATAGGTCCAAAATTAGAGGTTCAGATCCTGAAACCAATTTGGGAGAGAAGAGTAGGTGTTGAAGTGAAAATCTGAACTTTGAATTCCTGAAAAAGTGAAATAGGATTTATACACTAGGAGTGGCATATGAGTCCCACTACATGTATTTTTCTATATTTTCTCTGTTCTAGATACCCTTTTTTGAGAAACATGTTTTAGACCAAAAACCCTGATCTGGGAGTGATACACCTAGACTAGTGTATGAGTCCCAATGGTCCAAAATTTTAATTTACTCAGCATTTCCAGTCCTCATTCAAGCCTCTATAGGTTTCCATGTGCACACTTCTAATTTTACATCTTTCTATTATGATTTATATGCATTTCTAGGTCATTCATTCAAGTTTAATGCATCACTAGGTTTGAACATTAGATCTTGCATCTCATTAATTTTTCCAAGCCTTAGCTTGGTGGTGAACCCCTCTTTAGTCATTAATTAGACTAAAGGACAACCTATTGTCATATTTCTTTCCCCTTTCTTCATTGGATTGAGATCTCTAGGGTTTTCCTTTAATGAGATAATTGGAAAGTGGGTTTGATCTATGTTCTATTTACCATACGAAAGAATCCAACCCCATTTTTTGTTAATTCATTTTTGTGAACCTACATTTAGAACACATCATTTCTGATTTAGAGTGCATTATCATCCTAGATCTACCTTGCATTAGATTTAAATTAGAGTTTTCATTAGTTAATTGCATTCTAGGGTTTTCGGATCTTGCATTAGTGAAAGTGCATATAGGTTGCATTTTTGCATCTTGCATCGCTGAATTTCATCTAAAATATGCATTTGAATTTAGTTTAGTCATCATACAAAATAAAAAGCATAAAAATCACTTAAACTTTTTTAAAAATTGTGAAAATAACCCTAACTACGACTCATTGATGTAGAGTAGGGTGGAGTATGTCCACACAATCACAATTAACAACCTTTCCAAGTTTTAAAACCCTAACTATGGTGGCTTCTCACACTTCTCATTTCTCCTTGTAGGTCTCCAAACCTAGTTTCTTGAGCATATCTTTTAGAGAAAGCCTCAAGCCCACTTACCAAATATCATTCTAGATACCCATTAGGCCCCTTTCCAACATATCCAAATAGGGACTAGGGTCACTTTGGAACAAATTCTTCAATTAAGGTATGCTACGCTACTCCAAGGCCAAATTAGGTCAGTTTTCCAAAGCAAGTATGTGAAATTCAAACACCAACTTTCTAATCTCCATCCAGGGATTCTAACACATCATATAGGGTCCCCTTATGCAATTTCCATCACCATAATTCATCACAAATTTGTTGCCTCACAAAATCTCTAACCTACCTAGTCTCTTAATCCTAATACATGATGATTAGGCTAGGGCTTGCTCAAATCCATCCCAAACTCCATCTCCTACTCTAATAAACACCAAAATCTCTAAGAGAACACTAAAACCCTCCATTCCATCAAATTTGGCCAATTTTCAATGGTGGAATGGGCTTCAAAACATTATTTTTGTCTTCAAACCCTCACCCTTAGGGTTTATAGGTTGTTTTCAGAAAAAAAAACCTTCAAACTACCTTAAATCTCAATGAAACTCAACACAACAAGATCCAAATTATAGTAGATTCATTGTGTTAATTGTTCACATGTATTTCATGTCATAAACTAGTAGTACGAAGCCACACTACACTCAAAAACAACAAAAAACACATAAAAATAACATAAAGTAGATCTTGTATTATTGATTGTCCACCAAAATCAACTCCAAAGAGTTGCCTCAAATTTTTCAAGTTGTATTTAAACATATTCCAATAGAAACCAATGGTCCTTAACCACCATTCAAACAAATGACCGTTCATCTTCTCAAAAATGACAAAATTGCAAAGTTGCACAAACAACTTTTGGAACATTTTTTATAAAATGGAAAAAACTTAACAAAATGGCCCTATATGACTTGAAAACACCAAAAATGGTCACAATGGACCTTATTACATCAAAATGTTAATTGACACCTGAAAATACACACTTTACTCATATTTACATCCATTAACCAAAATTGACTAGGTGCTCCTACACCATACACCTAGGGGAAATAAAATCTCAGTGTTGGCAACACAAGGGCAGACAACTTGGGGGGGTGAATTACTTTTCCTATAAATTCAAAACTTATCAAAATTATTAGCCTTATTCTTAGATTTGATCAATAACCATGAAAGCATAAATCAACAACACATTAGAAACATATAACACCAAGATTTTTTACGTGGAAACCTTATTAGGGGAAAAACCACAGTGGAGGTTAGTTGACAAGATTATACCCTGTTAAAAGTATAAAAGAAATATGAATGGGGAATTCACATGCATTCAGGTACACTTCTTAGAGCTCATTGCTCATTTACAAAAGGAAGACTCACTTTCTTACAAAAATATTTGGATTACATCTAGAAGATTTGAACTGATAAAATAGCATCTGCTAATGCCTGATTATAGTTCTAGTTAAGAACATGAACACTTCTTCACACTCTGCTTGCTCTTCTTCACACTCTACTTATGAATTTGAATGATTAGGACATTATTCACACATCTCATACACAATCAAACCTTCAAATGGAATAAACAATCACTTATATATATCCACAACAAGAGATTGCATTGCTACATGTCGGCCTCAACAAAAGAATAAAACATATGTAAACTATCGGCCCAAAAAAATAAATAATTATCAATGTGAATTGACCAATGTTGACCACAACATAATGGAGACCCAAAATAAAATATTTAAACACAAACCACCTTCAAAAAATTATTCCTTGAAGATCCACAACACGCTACAACACCCTATCAACCAAGAACATGAAAAACATGAACAGTGCACAAGAGAAAATCTCTAATCGTGAGCACAATGATCAATGCAGATGTGCAACGTAGATAGAGTACAATATAGAAACATCCACAAACATCATGAATCACTAGAGAAGCATCTGAAACAACTGAACTTACTAGAATCACATCATCTTCATTCAAGAATACTAACTGAAGCAACAAAATGACTGTCAGAACACAACTGCTCATAACTCGATCAAATCTTCATGCAGATCTCTGAAACTTACCATGGATAAGATAGATATACTAAAAAACAAACCATTTAATCCAAAACAACTAATCATCAACGTATTGAGCTTTCCAACAGACTGAACTTCACTTCACCACTGACAACCTGCAACTTATTTATTACAATTTTCTCAATATCCTTGGCATATACAGCTTCTAAGACATTAATGGAAATAGTTTTGACATCAATGAAAACCACATATCAACAACACAACCAAAACATCTAACAATCTCCCCCTTTGGCATTGATGGCAACACACAATGTGAAAAACACCATCAACGCAACTATCTTTAGCACTTACTCCCCCTTAGGTTCTAACTCTTTTCTCCTCAATTATTTTACACAAATCTTCCCCCCACATGACTCTTCTACCCAAATAATTCATAGTTTTTCACATGAATCTTCTCCCACTTTTACATCAATGACAAAGATCTCTTTTCTCCACACAAGCTCTGAACCACATATCATAACATCTGACTACTCCCCTTGAGTAGCAGCCACCACAACATCAATCTGATCAAGATAAGACTATGAAATGCATGGATTGATTCAAGCCAATGCATCTTAGTTCTAATTAGGAGGGGTAATCACCCCTAGCTTCCCTCTAAGATACTCAAAAGTATCCTTAGACAACTGTTTGGTAAGGATATCTGCAATCTGTTCGATAGTAGGCACATACTCCAATCTGACTTCCTTTCCACTCACCTTCTCTCTAAAAAAGTGAAACTTGATAGATATATGCTTGGTCTTTGAATGCAGCATCAGATTCTTAGAAATGTTAATTACACTTGAATTATCACAAAACATAGCAATAGGTTCATCATACACAACTCTGATATCTTTCAACATTTGCTTCATCCACAATACTTGAGTACAATTATTAGCAACAACAATGTATTCTTCCTCTGTAGTAGATAAAGAAATGGCATTCTACTTCTTACTTAACCATGAAATCAGCTTCTTACCCAAGAAAAATACACCACCACTAGTACTCTTTTTGTCATTCACATCACCTGCCCAATCAACATCAGTAAAAGCAGGGTGAAGCCACAATAGTGGTTTACAATTGAAGTGAGGAAGGAAAACTCACAAAAAATGAATGCATGGAAAAAAAATTGATTTTAGGGGTTCGTACGAACCTATTGGTTCGATTGAACCAATTAGGGGTTCGGTAGAACCTAGGTTCAGCCGAACCTTATTAATAATTTCCTGCCAAAAAAGCCATGAAAACCCCTTATAGAAGGGGGGTTCGAATGAACCCTGGTTCGAGCGAACCCCTAGTGGTTCGCTCAAACCCCCTTTATTCCTCATCCCCCCTAAGACAATTTTTTTTTTTGAATTTTGGCACTTCGGAGCTCGGTTTGAGGATGAAAATAGAGGAATATTCACAAACCCAACTGGAATTAGTAGTCCTCAGAACGAGCTATCCAACGAATATAATTTTAATATGTTTTGGTTTTATTATGTATTTGATATTTTAGTTTTATTAAACATAGGTTTTTCATCTAAAATGAAGGTCTTTGTTCTACACATGTGGAAAAATAGCAGATTATCAAAAATAAAAAATAAAAAAAATGAGTGCACCAGATATTGAAGTCCTTGATCCAATAGAAAAAAAGTATTTGAATTTTGATATATACAAAAAAAGTTGTGTTATACGGTCCGCTATGTCTGAATTGTAATTGGTTTGACTTTGAAACTTGATTAAAGAAAAAATATTCAATAAAAAACTATGTAACCAAGTGGAAGCACTAGATATCAGAGTTACAAATCTAAATTCGAAAGAATTAGAATTTTATCCTTCATGGAAAAAAAGTTATCGTTATACGGTGTGCGTCACTTTTTTAAAATGCTATTTTTGAAAAAAACAATTTTCATGGGAGATGGAAAAAGAAGTGGAATCTATTCCAAAAATTTTGAAAAAATATTTTTAGAATCTACAGACAAAATGTGATGAGACTCTAGTTTGCATCATCTTCAAATTCTTCACGGTTTAGCCGCTATAGGTGCCCGAATGTGAAGATTTAGTTTAAAAAAATAATTTCAGTGTCCAGTTTGGCCAAAAATTGTAAACCACTATTGTGGGATCACCCAACACTCAAAGTAAGATCATCATCTTTAGGATATCACAACCCAAAATCTACTTCCCCCTTCAAGTATCTAAAAATTCTCTTCATACAATTACATGAGATTCCTTAGGATCGGCTTGAAATCTTCCAACAATGCATACAACATTCATGATATCTAGTCTAGTTTGAGTCAAATAAAGCAATCCACCAATCATCGATTTGTATCTAGTTTGATTTTCTTTTAGAGAATCATCATCTTGTGTCAACTTGCATCTGGTCACCATAGGTGTACCAACTGGCTTTGAATCTTCCATACCAAACTTCTTTAGCAATTATTTCACATACTTGGACTGAGATATGAAGATCCCTTTATCTAACTAAGTAATTTGCAATCCCAAAAAGAATTTCATCTCACCAATCATAGACATCTCAAACTCATTCTGCATCTCATCAACAAACTTCATGCACAAACTATCATCTCCTCCAAAAATGATATCATCAACAAAGACTTCAACAATCAAATATTTATCATGATCTATCTTGAAATACAAATTACTATCAATAGTACCTTTATTAAATCCAAGCTTCAACAAATACTTGTCCAATCTAGCATACCATGCTCTTGGGGCTTGCTTAAGTCCATATAATTCTTTATTCAACTAACAAACCATATCTCCCTGACCAGTCAATTGAAATCCATCAGTTGCTCAACATATACTTCTTCTAATTCACCATTTAGAAATGCTGACTTGACATCCATCTGATAAACCTTGTAGCTTTTGTAAGCAACATAAGCAAGAAATAGTCTCACAACTTCAATCCTAGCAACAAGAGAAAATTTTTCTTCAAAGTCAATTCCTTCCATCTAAGAATATCCTTTACACACTAGTCTTGCTTTGTTTCTAACAACTTCACATTGCTCATTCAACTTGTTTCTAAAGACCCATTTAGTTCTAATTACATTTTTGTCCTTAGGTCTAGGAACAAGAATCTATGTATTATTCTTCTCAATTTGTTGTAGTTCTTCTTTCATTGCTTCCACCCAATGTTCATCTTTGCATGCTTCATTCACACTATTAGGCTCAGTCTTTGAAATCAAACAATATTCTTCTACAATATTTCTCCTAGTCTGAACACCTTTGTTCTTATCACCTATAATCTAATCTTCTAAATGATTTCTAGTCTTGCATACCTTGGAGTCTTAGGATGTTCTTGAACTTTTGGCTCTTGTGATCTCTCTTCTGCAATTTCACTAGTTCCTTCCTCTTGATTTTATTGATTCACCGGAATGATCTGAAATTGATTTTGAGTCTGAACTTTCTTTCCTATGATTGAACTATTATTCTGATCATCTGAATCATATCCACAAGATCTAGATGGTCTAGTTATGTTTTCATCAACCTTGACATTTGCACTTTCAACTACTTTACTCAATCTCTTGTTGTAGCATCGATAGGCCTTACTCTTAGTAGAATATCCAAGAAAGATCCTTCATCAATTCTAGCATCAAACTCTCCTATCTCTTCATCTCTTTTGATATAGCATTTACTCCCAAATATTTTGAAATATCTAATAGTAGGCCTGTGACCAAACCATAGCTCAAAAGGAGTCTTACCAGTATCACCTTTGACTTGTACCTAATTGAGAATGTAAACAACAGTACTCACAACTTCTCTCCAATACATATGAGGAACATTTCCTTCCAGCATCATAGTCCTAGTAGCATCTTGAATTTTCTTGTTCTTCCTTTCCACAACTCCATTTTGCTAAGGGGTCCATGGGGCAGATAATTGTCTCTTTATCCCATGCTCTTCAAAAAAATAATTAAACTCATGGGAAGTGAATTCACCACCTCTATTTGATCTCAAACATTTAATCTTCAGACCTGTCTCTGTCTCAACCATAGCCTTAAAAATATTGAATTTCTATAGAGCTTCATACTTTTCCCTTAAGAAAGTAACCCACATCAATCTAGAGTAATCATCAATCAGTAACATGAAGTACATGTCTCCTTGTAAACTTTTGACTCTAGAAGGACCACACAAATTAGTATGAACAAGCTCCAACACTTCATTTGAACAAATTTGTTTGCTCTGAAATGAAATTCTAGTTTTCTTCCCTAACTGACATTCCTTCCATATAGTATTAGTAGGCTTTACCAACTTAGGAAGATCTCTCACTGCCTCAATATAACTTATCTTGATAATATTGTCAAAGTTTACATGACACATTCTCCTATGCCACAACCAACTTTCATCAACTTGAGAAATCAAACAACTTTTACCAATAGCATTCAGGTGAAAGATGTTACCCTTTGTTTTTGTACCTAAAGCAATCACATTTTTGAAACTTCCCAATATTATGCACTTTCCATCCTTGAATTGAAGATTGTATCCCTTGTCAACCATCTATCTAACACTTAAGAGATTATGATTCAAACCTTCCACAGATAGAAAATCATCAGTATTATTCTTACCATCAAGAGAAATGCATCCTCTGCCATGGATTACATCTTCTTTGTCATCACCAAATCTTACAACACCACCATTATGCTTTTCCAGGCTCACAAATTTTCTTTTATCACCTGTCATGTGATGAGAGCGTCCACTGTCAATCACCCATTCATCTTTCTCTTCAACTTGAGCAACTAGGGCTTTCTCCATATTTGAGCAACTAATAGATTCAGTAGGTATAGGATCATTTTCCTTGATAGCAATAAATACCCATTCATCTTCACTTACATTCCCTTTATCAGATTCATCATCTGTCACACCTTCATTGGCAGAATAATAGCACTTTCTTTGAAATCTAGGCTTATTATGTCTTGGCTTAGGAACTCTTTCTTGACACCTTGATGCAAAATGACTTATCTTATTGCAAGAAAAACATTTAATAGGAAATTTCACTTTATACTTACCATCTCCTCTGGCTTCCCTTTTGACAATAAGTGCTTCAATCTCCTCTAGTTTTCTCTCCTCTTCTTCAATCTCTCTCATTTCCTCCTCATACTTGAATACCTTTCTAGAAGAACTTTCTCCTAGATCATATCTCTATTTATCTCTTTCGGAAGTAGTAGCTGTGAATGCAGATTCTATCTTAGGAAGAGCATCATGAAATTCACTCAACTCAAAAGCTATAAACTTACCAATCAACATTTCTCTAGTTACATTTGTTACAGTCTGGAGCTCCTCAATAGTAGTAGCTTTGACTTTGCATGCAACAGGCAAGGCTCTAAGAACTTTAGCAACAATATCTGATTCTTCCAATCATCTACCAGCACATCTGATACCACACACAAGTTCATTCACTCTTTGCATGAAAGAAGTAATGTTCTCATCATCACCCATTCTCAACATTTCATATTTCCCTTTCAGACTTTGCAACTTAGCAATCTTCACATTAGCATCACCTTCATACAAAGTTTCCAACTTTGTCCAGATCTCATAAGCAGTCATCAAATCCATAACATTTTTCATCTGAAAGTTAGTTAAAGCACTCAAAAATGCTTCCTTAGCCATTATATTGTACTCGACTTCCTTAATCTCATCTGCAGTAGAAGGACCATTCTGTGGAATGACATACCTATTCTTTGTAATTTTCTAGTAAGGTTCACCAATGCATCTTAGATGACACTCCATTCGAGCCTTCCACAGAGAATAATTTGTTCCATCAAATCTAAGATTATCCTTCTTGTATGTCACCATCCCAGATCACCTTAAGTTGTTAATCTTCTTCCAAGGAACTTGCTTTGATACCAATTGTTGGCAACATAAGGGCAGACAACTGAGAGGGGCATGAATTGGTTGTCCCAGAAATTCAAAACTTATCAAACTTATTAGCCTTTTTCTCAGATCTGATCAATAACCATGAAATCATAAATCAACAACACATCAGAAACACACATAACACCAACATTTTTTTACGTGGAAACCCTGTTAGGGGAAAAACCACAGTGAAGGTTAGTCCACAAGATTATACCTTGTTAAAATTATAAAATAAATGTGTATGGGGAATGCACATGCATTTAGGCACACTGCCTAGATCTCACTGCTCAATTACAAAAGGAAGACTCACTGTCTTACAAAAAGATTTGGATTACATCCAAAAGGTTTGAACTAAGAAAATAGCATCTGCTAATTCCTTATTACAGTTCCAATTAAGCACATGAACACTTGTTCACACTCTGCTTCTTCCTTTGAATGATTAGGACATTATTCACACATCTTATACACAAGCACACCTTCAAATGGAATAAAAAATCACTTATATATATCCGCAACAAGAGATTATATTGCTACATGTAGGCCTCAACAAAATAATAAAACATATGAAAACTGTCGACCCAAAACAATAAATAGTTATCAATGTGAATCGACCAATGTCATCCACAACATAATGAAGACCCAAAATAAAATATTCAAACATGAACCACCTTCAAATAATTATTCGTTGAAGATCCACAACTCACTACAACACCATGTCGGCCAAGAACATGAAAAACATGAACACACAAGAGAAAATCTCTAATCGTGAGCACAACGATCAATACAAACATGCAACATAGATAGAGAAAGATCTAGAAACATCCACAAACATCATGAGTCACCAGAGAATCATACACAACAACTAAACTTACTAGAATCACATCACATTCATTCAGGAACACCAACTGAAGCAACAAAATGACTGTTAGAACACAATTGCTCATAACAAGATCAAATCTTCATGCAAATCTTTGAAACTTAATGTGGATAAACTAGATATACTCGATGAAAAACTCTTTAATCCACAACCATTGATCATCAATGTAATGAGCTTTCCAACAGACTGAACTTCACTTCACCACTGACAACCTGCAACTTATTTATTACAATTTTCTCAATATCCTTGACATATACAACTTTTAAGACATTAATGCTAATAGTGTTGACATCAATGACAACCACACATCAGCAACACAACCACAACATCCAACACTCATGTTCCACCTGAGATCAATGCTTGCACCATGGTACCATGTTGTTTAATGTATTCCTCTATCATCCATGTTGCATCTTCATGAGGGAGACCTTTCCATTTCACTAGGTACTCATTATACACCTTATGCCTGGTTCTCTTTACTTCTTTTATGTCTAAAATTCTTTCAAGATTCAATGGCTTAGTAGGTGGTAGGTCTTTGACCCAATCCTGACTAGCAACATCTACATCAGCACTTGTACTTGTAATCATAGATCCCTTGAAAGGGTATAGGTCAGCAATATTAAAAATAGGAGAGATAGCCACTCCAGGAGGGAGTTTTATCTCATAGGCATTAGCTCCAAAATTATGGACCACTCTACATGGTCCAATTTTCTTCATCTGTAACTTTGTGTACTTTCCCTTTGGAAACCTTTCTTTCCTCAAATGTGCAAGGAATAAGTCTCCCACCTTGAATTGAACATCCCTTCCTTTAAAATAAACATGTTTCTTGTACTTTTCAACACTTTTTTGAAGATTTTCTCTAACCTATTGGTGTATCTCCCTCATGGCCTCTACAAATTCTTCTCCCTCAACACTCATCTTCTACATTCCCTTCAAATCCCTAAGCTCAAATACACCTCTAGGTTTCAGTCCATACACCACCTCAAATGGGCTTTTCCCAATGCTTCTATTGATTGAATCATTGTAGGAATATTTAGCTTGTGGAAGAACCAAGTCCCATTTTTGTCCATGTTCCTTTGTGAGGCACCTCAAAATATTTCAAAGTGATCTATTGACAAGTTTAGCATACCCATGTATTTGGGGATGATAGGCAATACTAAAGGTCAAATTTGTTCCAAGATTCCTCCAAAGGGTCCTCCAAAAGTGACCTAAAAACTTTGAATCCTTATCTGATACAATAGTCAATGGGAGGCCATGAATTCTAACTATCTCTTTGGAAAATAACCCTGCAATATGAGAAGCATCACTTGTGCACTTGCATTGAATAAAATGAGCCATTTTACTACATCTATCAACAACAACAAACACATTGTCATAACCCCACTGAGTTTTTGGAAAACCTAACACAAAATCCATACTAAGAGACTCCCATGGTCTATTAGGTACTAGTAAGGGCTGGTAAAAACCTGCATTTGAACTAGAACCCTTGGATCTTTAGTAAATTACACAACTTTCCATAAATTTTTTGACATCCACTTGCATCTTTGGACAAAAGTAAAATATCCTTACTTGTTCCAATGTTTTATCCACCCCAAAATGTCCTCCTAAACTGCCACAATGTTTCTCTTTTATCAAGTTAGTTCCCATGGAGCACTTTGGAATACACAACTGAGCACCCTTGAACAACAATCCATCTTGCAATAAAAAATTAGAATATTTATCATGAAAAACACCCTTAAACTGATTACAAACAACATAGACCTCTTTGAAGTCCTCATCTTCTTCATACATACCTTCTAAGGCATCTATTCCCACACTTTGAAGTTGAATTTCTTGCGCCAACATTGACCTTCTTCTAAAGGAATCTGCTACCTTGTTGGACTTCCTTTTTTTGTGTTTGATTGTGAAGGTATAGCTTTGTAGGTAATCTACCCACTTCACATGTCTGTGACTCAGCTTGTCTTGATTGTTTAGAAATTGCAAAGCATGGTTGTCTGTGAAAACAATGAACTCCTTGGGAAAAAGGTAGTGTCTCCACTTCTTTAGGGACTCCACCATTGCATATAACTCCAAGTCATAAGAAGAGTACTTCCTTTTTGCTTCATTAAGCTTCTCACTAAAGAAAGCCATGGGTCTGCCTTCTTGAATCAAGGCTACTCCAATTGCAGACCCACATGCATCACATTCTATAGTGAAAACTTTGTTGAAATTGGGAAATACAAGGATCGATTGTTGTGCCACTTTTTTTTTTAGGTATTGAAAGCTTCTCTCTATCTCATCAGTCCACTAAAACCTTTTTCCTTTTGTCCCCTTTTATGGTGTCAATAATTGGTGAGTAGATGTGACTGAAATTCTTTATAAATTTTCTATAGAAACTAGCAAGACCATGAAAGCTTCTTATCCCCCCTACCAATTTTGGAGTTGACCAACTGAGAATTGCTTCTACTTTGGTGGGATCCATCTTCAATGAACCTTTGGAGATCACAAAACCAAGATGCACTAGCTCCTCTTTCATGAATTCACATTTTTTGAGGTTTACCATCAACTTCTCTTCATTCAACTTCTGCAAAACCATGTCAAGATGTTGCAAGTGTTCTTCTTTAGTCTTACTAAACACAAGTATGTCATCCAAGTAAACAACCACAAATATTCCTATGAAGGGCTTCAATACTTCATTCATTACGTTCATAAAGGTACTTGGGGCATTTGAAATCCCAAATGGCATGACAAGCCATTCATATAACCCCTCATTAGTTTTAAAGGAAGTTTTCCACTGATCTCCCTCTCTGATCCTAATCTGATGGTAGCCACTTTTCAAGTCAATCTTTGAAAAATAACATGCACCTCCCAAGAAATCCATCAAATCCTCCATTCTCGGTATTGGAAACCTATATCTAATGGTAATTTTGTTGATTTCCCTAGATTTTGTACACATCCTCCAATCTCCATCCTTTTTAGGTGCTAAAATAGTAGGGATAACACATGGGCTCAAACTTTCCCTTATTAGGCCTTTATCTAACAAACTTTGGATCTGCCTTCTTATTTCCTCATTATGTTTGGGAGTCATCTTGTACACAACTTTATTTGGTAAATTTGCACAAAGTATAAGGTCTATGTGATGGTTTACATCTCTCATAGGTGGCAAAGAGTTACATAACTCATCAACTACAATATCCTTGTATTTTTTCAACAAAGTCTTAACCTCACTAGCATACCCTCAACCTTGGTTGTTGCTAAAACAGATTTAGGTCCAATCACTAAAGCATACCCTTTTCCACCTTCTTCCTTCAATTTTTTCAAGAATTCTTTCTCCCCAACTACCATAACACTAGAGCCAACTTGTTTATCTAATTACTCATCTTGTAGTGGTGTCAATGTGAATGAAGTTCCATCTTTTTCTATCACATTTTCTTTTCTACCCATCATGCTTAGCTTTTTTGTCATACTGCCATGAGTTTCCTAGAAGCAGATGACATACATCCATTGGGATGATGTCACACAATATTTTTTCTTTGTATCCCCCAATGTTAAACTCAACCCATGTTTTTTCATTAACCAAGACTTGTTGACCCTTATTTAGCCAAGATACTTTGTAAGGTGTGGGGTGTGGGACTCTCTTCATGTTTAACTTCTCTAATATCTCTAAGGAAAATAAATTATTAGTAGAATCTAAATCAACAACTACTTGACATACCTTTCCATGTGATTTGCAAGTGGTTATAAACAATGATTTCCTTTATGGAGGCTCTTTAACTATTGGAACCTTAATGAGTGTCCTTCTCATCATCAAAGACTCACCTATCTCTGGATTGGCATGTTGAGATGGTGAATTGACACTTTCAATGTCTTCTTCTTACACCACTTGAGATCTCCTTCCACCTCCATGTGAATTTGAAGCTTGATTGTCTAGGCACTTCCATGTTGGATGACCAAATTGGTTGCACTGATAGCATCTGCCTGAGAAGGTATTTGACCCTCTCCCTTTTCCACCAAGTCTACCTCTTCCATTAGGTCTTCTACCTATGAAATGACCTCTTGATTCACTACTTTTCTCTTGATGGCTGCTTGACTCTCCTTGCTACTTTTGTGTTTGTCCTCTTTCACTAAAGTTTCCTCTACTTCTAAAATTATTTCCTCTACCTCTTCCTTGCTACTCTTGTCTCCTTTTTATCCTTTCCTATACCTTGACAACCAACTAAAAACACTCTTCAACTATCCTAGGTGTAGTGAGGCCGATTTCATCCTAAATATTGAGCCTTAGCCCATTTAGGTATCTTGGTATGTTTTCTACTTCATCTTCAGTATGTCCTGCTCTAATACTTAATTTATGGAACTCCTCAATGTATGCCATGACATCTAACTCCTTTTTTAAGTTTTGCAACTTCCTAAAGGTCTGAATTGCATAGTCTGTAGGAAGAAATTTTCCTTTCACCTTAGCTACCATTCTATCCCATGAGCTTATCTTAGTCTTTCCCTTCTTTACTCTTTCCCCTTGTACATAGTTCCACCATGTTAGGGTAGGGCCTTTCAACTTGGTTTTTGCAAGTTTCACCTTCTTGTCATCTTCTACCTCCTCATACTCAAAGTAATTGTCAAGAGTATCTATCCAACCCAACACTTCTTCACTATCCATCTTCCCACCATACATGGGCAATTCCACTTTCACCTTAGGAGTATCCCCCTTGACAGCCTTTACCATCCTAACCATTCTTGCTTCCTCAAGGTCTAATTCCTCATCATCTTGGACTCCTCCTTGAGGGTTTTTAGTCTCACCCTCTTCCTCTTGGTCACTTCAGTCACCATTGACCATGCATCTTCTTTGGTTTTTCTCTAGGGTTGCAATTCTGGTAAGGGAAGCTTCAAGAGACTCCTTAACTTGTCTCAACTCCTTAGCATGTTGCTCCTTTAATTCTTCGACTTCTCTGGTTCGTTGGATTGCTCTTTGGAGGCTTCTTTCTCTTTCAAAATTTCAACCTCTTTTCCTTCTTCCCAATTAGAACCTATGCTCTGATACCACTTGATGTAGAGCAGGGTGGAGTACTTCCACACAATCACAACTGACAAACTTTTCAATATAAAAAACCCTATCTATGGTGGTTTCTCACACAACTTGTCATTTCTCCTTGTAGGTCTCCAAGCCTAGTTTCTTGATAATATCTTTTAGAGAAGGCCTCAATCCCAGTTACCAAATATCATTCCAGATACCCATTAGACCCATTTTCAACATATCCAAATAGAGACTAGGTTCACTTTGGAACAAATTTTGCAATTCAATTTTGCTACACTGTTCCAAGGCCAAATTAAGCCACTTTTCCAAAGAAAGTATGTGAAATTAAAAAACTAAATTTTTGATCTCCATTCCAATGATTCTAACACATCATATAGGGTCCCCTTATGCAATTTCCATCACCATAATTCATCACAAATTTGTTGTCTCACAAAATCTTTAACCTAATACATGATGCTATTAGGCTAGGGCTTGCTCAAATCCACCCCAAACTCCATCTCCCACTCTATAAAACACCAAAATCTCTAAGAGCACGCTAAAACTCTCCATTCCACCAAATTTGGAAAATTTTCAACAGTTGAATGGGCTTCAAAACATTATTTTTGTCTTCAAACCCTCACCTGTAGGGTTTATAGGCTATTTTTAGAAAAAAACTTCAAACTACCTTAAATCTCAATGAAACTCAACACAACTAGAGCAAAATTACAATAGATTCATTGCTTTAACTATTCACATGTATTTCATGTTATAAACCAGTAGTACGGAGCCGTACTACACTCATAAACAACAGAAAACACAGAAAACAGAGCTTGTATTATTGCTTGTCCACCAAAATCAACTCCAGAGAGTTGCCTCAAAGTTTTCAAGGTGTATTTAAACATATTCCAATAGAAACCAATGGTCCCTAACCACCATTCAAACAAATGATCGTTCATCTTCCCAAAAATGATAAAATTACAAAGTTGCATGAGCAACTTTTGCAACATTTTTACAAAATTGACGAAACTTAACAAAATGACGCTATATGAGTTGAAAATGCCAAAAATGGTCACAATGGACCTTATTACATCAAAATGTGACTTGACACCTGAAAATACACACTTGACTCATATTTACATCCATTGACCAAAATTTACTAGGTGCTCTTGCACCACTCATACACTCCTTTGGGAAATTTAGTCTTAGTCCTGATTTTAAACTACCTTTTACAACATTAAAAACCTTATTTCTATGCTTCCTACGCTTATTGGTAACATATACTATAATTTTGGAAAGTTTTAGGAACATCTATTTTATGCATCTAGGTCAAAAACATCAATTTAGGGCAGTCATTTTTGAAATCATTTCAATTACAAGCATCATTAGATCTGAAAATTTTTACATTTATTAAACATTTCATAATGTGGATAAAAATACTTTTCACTTTTGCATATACAATATTTATATTCATAAAAAATTTCATAAGTTTAATAAAAGTGCTTTTCATTCTTGGATACACATTGTTTGCATTCTTAAAGCTTTTCATACATTGGATAAAAGTATTGTTCATCTTTGGATATACATTATTTATATTATTGATGCATTGCATGATATGGTTGGAAATACTTTTCATTCTTGGTCCAACAATGTTATACCTTACCTTTCTAGGCATGCTAAGAAAAATTTCATATCCCCTCCCTATGAGAGTGTTCTAGTGAAAGAGAATACAACCTTGGACAATCCTAATGATCATATTCATTCTTCTCCTAATATCTCTCCTATTGGAAAAGAATATATTTTGGTGTTAGAAGAACCAATCAATGAGAGTTTGGAGAATCCTACTTGTTTCTCTCCTTCTACCTCTCTTATTAGGCAAGAAATTGATGAACAAGAAGAAACAACAATAGGTAATAATGGCAATCACATAAGACAACAAGAAACCATTGAAACTTCAACTAGTCTACATCTATCTCCTAACATCTTCCCCTCTTATGATAATATTGTAAGTGATGAGGATATGTTAGTAATAGATAATCAGGTCTTTAAGGTCTATCCTATTTTGTAAAACATTATGGGACAAAGGAGTGAAAAATTGGATAATCTTGACAATCACATTTGTTCTTCTCCTAGTATCTCTCCTAGTTGTGAAGAAGATAATTTGATTAATGAAAGTCATGAGAGTCTTAGTTTCCCCTCTTCACCTAGGGAAAACATTATTGAACAAGAAAACACCATCATTGATAAGCAAGAAAATCTAACCATTGATAAATCCCTTACTTGTGATGAAGTCATTTTAGAAGAACCAACCTATAACATTTTTCATGAACATCTAGTTTTTAGTTCTCCTAAAAACTCTCCTCCTAGGGGGGATATTATAGTGCAAGAAAATGTGAACATTGACACATGTCTTTCAAACTCTAAAACTTCCTTAGATAAAGATGATAAAGTGACATTAGATTCCTCTTCACTAAGAGATCATGAAAATAAAAAAAAGTTTGTTGAGGTTATGATGACACAAATTGGATCTCCTTTACTTAGTGAGCCTCCTAAGTCACCTCCCATTAGTGAATCACATAAGAAAATAAGAGGTTTCTTGATATATATGATGCTATCTAATAGTAATATTTTTTTGCAGTAACTAAGTTATAACTTAGTTTCTCAAACATGTAGACAACCACAAACCACTCCCATTTCATTACCATCACCTCAACATATTTTTCCTAGTTCTCCTCATTCACCTTTCAATGATATAGTTGAAGATCTTAAGAAGACTCCCGCTAATATATCCATATGGAAACTTATTCAACTATCACCTACATACAAGTGCCCATTTCAAAAATTGTTACAAATAAAGTAGGAGGAGATCTAAGCTTCTATGAAATTTAATAATGTGCCATTCTCCTTTCATTCTATGTAAGTTACACAGTTAGAAATCACATTCCCTAAACATGAATTACCCTCACTTGAGATTTAGAACAAAAATGAAGCCTTGATGATAAAGGTGATCATTAATGAAACCGTAGTTAAGCGCACTCTCATAGACAATGGAGTAGGTATTAGTGTTTGTAGCATTGACCTCCTAGAAAATATTGGTGTGGACAAGAGGCTTATCCAACTTAATGGCATTCACATTTATGACTTTGACAATGTTAATAGGCAACCATTAGGAATGATCACATTATCTATTGAGGTTGGACCTATAGTGTTTCCTACCCCTATCGATATCATGCCAAGACCTCTTTCATACAATATTATCCTAGGGAGACCATGGATTCATGCTATGAAAGGAGTCCCATCTACTATTCACTGTGCAATTAAATTTGAATACAAGAACACGATATATACGATTTAAGTAGATGAAGGAAGCTATAAATCATATGATCATAACATTCCAACATCAAAAGTTGAACCCATACAAGTTGATGTCAATCCTAATCCACCTACAATAAAGCTCTTTAGTGATAATTGGGGGTCATTAAATTTTACGACTCGTTTCAATAAAGAATCCACAATCTCACCCTCAAAGTCCAAAGAGTAGTATACAAATGAATCCTTTTCAGATACAAGTTCTAGTGATGATTGGGGCTAAACCAAAACAACCTTGTCTTTCATTTCCTCAACTTGGTTCTACAACATTACCCTATGGTAGTGATGGGGGTTATATAACCCCCATCTCTTATGATGGGACGATGCATAACTTTAAAAAGGATTTGTGTTCTCATGAGGAAGTCAATCCTTCTCAAAAGCATAAACCCCCTTCATCTGAATTGAAATATTTTTGTTGTATGGGATACAATATCCCTTCTAAACATGGATACAATGAACATATGAAGCAAACTAATATACTAAACTCTTTCAAGAAATATTTAGGTTTACCACCTTTATCTCTCTTTTCATCTAAGGCCTTATCATTTAGTGTTTGTATGACATCTTATGCAAAAGAAAGGAACATTTTGTACTACTGATCAAGAAGGTATCTTTTCAAGACTCCTCCAAGATCGTTTGATATCTCTCCCTCCAAGAACATGAAAGAAATTTTACTACAAGAGTTCATTTTTTGCATATCATAGAGTTCATGGTCCTTCTACTAATGAATGTAAGGCTTTAAGTAACAAAATTCAACATCTTAGAGACTATGGTGCTCTTCCTTGTGTTCAAGTGCCTAGTTCCTCTAATTGAAACTTATTTTCATTGTGTTTGGCTCACCCTTGTCCTGCACTATGTGGGGGAAAGGGGTTAAGCAACATTGTCCTCATGTGTCACTTTTCATTATCTCTTTTGTCTAGTTGATCACCTTTCATGTATATATAAGAGCAAGCTTGGAATGTGGATGACATGCCTTAGGTTGGCTTGCATGTGACATACTTATTCATGACATAGCTTATTGGAAACATATGACCTGACATATGGATTTTTGACTAAGCTCTCATGTCTTCTTCTACTTTAAAGAAATTGCTCACAATAATGGTGTTAGCAACCACTTTAAAGTGGGGGAATATATCGACACTCATGTTTCATTGTGCAATTTTTTTTATTCTCATGATGTTTCCTTTTCATGGTGGTGTCATTAGGCTTGATTTCCTTCGAGAGCATGATATTTCTTTGATTTGTCCTCTCTTGGAGACATTTGGTATAATGTTCCCTAAGATGAGACCTTACATGAACTAAGTAAAATCCCTTTGAATGCACCTTACACTATTTCAAATTTTATAATTTCACTTATATGGCCACCTTGCATAATACACTTTGCATGCTTGTGGATCCATCTTGTTTATTCATGAGTTCCAAGCATACGAAGTCTTTCTTGCCTCATGAAGCTCAAAGTTCATTGATTGTTCATGAGCTCCAGGCATATGAAGTTTTGCTTGTCTCATGAAACTTGAAGATCATTATTATGTGGCGTCTTATCAAATTTATCAATAGGTATAGCTTTGGTATGGTTAACGTATGATGAGAAGCCTAAACATGGGCATAAATTTCTCATTATATGGTGAGAAGCCAACACAGAGGCATGACTTTCTACGTAAGCCACCCTTTGAAAGCTCACCCAATAGACAACCTAAAGTTTTGTTGCCTCAGAGTGAGTGTGCACTTTTGGACAAACAACTTAGATCTAATTCACATCATGTTGTACAAACGGTCAAGGCTTGATCCAACTCTTCTTATTTTTTCTTGTTTTTATTTTTCTCTCTTTTTATTGACATTACATGATCATGTATCTTGATGTTGCATGTCATACACAGTGTGTGCATCACTTTGTGCTTATGTCAGTATGATGTAATATCTTGGATCCTAGAGGCTTGACCACCTCCTCAATCTTTGTTATCCTAGAACATCCATATCAGCACACTTGGACCACACTTGAATGTCTACTTTAGTGTGAGTTTGAAGAAAGTTCATCCTCTCACTAAAGTGGGTTCTAAATGTGGAAATGGAAAAAACATGCCTTTTCCTTGCTTAATTTTGGAATAATTAATGATAAATTGGACTTAATATTGCCTTGGTCTAGTGTTGTGATGAGTTTTACACATCTACATTATGTCTTGGGCCCTTTTAAATCTAAATAAACCTAACTTTTTGTTAATTTACTATTTGTAAAGTGTGTTTATTTAAACCTTCACATTAAATTTAGGAGGCTTGTAAACTAAATGGACCTAATCTAGTGTTGTAATGTGTTGTACTCATTCACATTGGATTTTAGGCCCTTCTAAGCTAAATTGACCTAATTTTACCTTAGTTTGATGTTGTAAAGTATATTTATTTACACTTTCACATTGAATTTTGGTCCCTCTTGCATTTATCACCTTAATATAATCATTAATAGGCCCCTAAGACCCTATATTGTGCATCCCAAGGAATATTTTATTCAAAATCTAGATAATATCAATAAATAAACTTAATTTCTTAACACCTCGACACTTTCTCTCTCCAAAAAGGCCCCTTGGGACCCATACACCACCTTGGCCATATGTGTCCCACCAAGGTAGGACCCATATGCTACAGATGGTGCATGAGTCCCATTTGGCCTATTTTTAAAGATTTAAGTGAGAAATATGGGTTTTAAGTTCAAATTTCATGAATGTCAGCTTGTGGGATCCAATTAATGGGATATTAGATAGATTGCCTATATAAATGAGGTCTCAAATCATTAAATTTCACATAAGCCTTCATGATATCAAGTCAAGCACTCAAGAGTTAAGCATTCCAAGACTTTACAAGATCATCAAGAGAGCATTCAAGATAATTTTTAAGGTATTCAAGGGAAAATTCTTCATCAATTATTGCAACAATTCAAGATCCATCTCATGTCAAGGATATCAAGTGTGCCATAGAAAAATGGACCCTTTGTTTGACATAGATTATTTCATGATAAAATGGACTTAATGAGGTTTTAATCTAGTGTTGTGAGGCATATTATGTGCCCACACTAGGTCTTGGACCTTGTAAATCGAATAACATGTGTATTTATTGACGTCTTGTAAATGTGTTGTAAAGTCTTGTAAGATACTTTCATGCTTTTCTACACTGAATGAACCTATTTCTCTTTAATTCAATATTATAAAATGCATTTAATAACATTATCACATCAATTTAGAAGGTTCTTAATGTAAATTTAATGATAAACTAGTGTTGTAATTTGTTTTGTACATTCACATTGGTTCTTGTACCTTCCTAGGCTATGTGGACCTAATTTCAGTGTTGTAAAGTGTATTTAATCACACTTTCACATTAATTTATGTGTCCCAAGCCCTATTTAATATTTACATCATCACTAATAATTCTTAATTGACCCATATTATGCATCCCGAGGCTTTAATTGATCAAACACCTGACAAGATGGCATTTTAAACCTTATTTCTTGATTCCTTAGCTTCTTAGGTGTTGGAATGGACCTTGTGGTACCCATTCACCATGTATGATGAATCAGTCCCATCTAGGTGGGACCCATTCGCCATGTGTGGCAAATGAGTCCTATCAGGCCCCCATTTTGACCCTTGAGTAGGAAAAAGTGAGATTTAAAGTTTATTTTTACTCCATGCCGGCCTGCGATGAGGTATTATCAGGTACTAAGGCACAATTGCCTATAAATAAGTGTTTTTATCCTCATTTTACATCCAAAAACTCATTATTACATTGCTCATCTTGAATTCATCATCTACTTTCTATTTCAAGTCAAGAAACTTAGGGTTTTTCCATTAGAAGTCTCTTAGTTAGCTTCCTAAAGCATTCAAGGGCTGAATCTTCATGTTATGTTGAAGAATTTCAAGATAAAATCATCATGACAAGGTAATCATTTCCATTTTTGCATGTTTCATTACATTATTTCATCACTTTGGTTTAATTATCTAAAGGGGTTTGACTAAGGCAAACCCCCATGCCTTAACGACCAATAATTTAACTTTCTTGTTTTGTTTGTATGAAAATTTAGGTCCTTTGGAAGCTTGAGAATGATTGAATATTGTATTTCAAAGTAATTCAATTCTTCTTCTCCTCATTCAAGTTAAAATATCAAGAAAAAGGCATCTTTAGACTCGATTCTGACAATTTCTGAAGTAGACACCTGTAGAAGATAGAAAGTAAGATATGAAGCTATAGAATAAAATCCTAACTTTTTAGATCCCTAAAGGAGAATGATTCACCAAGCATGGCGAAGTCCCATCTATGGGCTTGGAAACTATTTTTATCAGAATCCAGCTCTCGACAGACAAAAGCATGTTTCCAGAAGTTTACACCAGAACATGGACTGATTCACCCTAGATGGCGAATGAGTCCCATCAGGCTTGAGAAACATCATCAATAAAAATTCCATACATTCCAAATTCATCACATTTTTCCCAGGTGCACTCTAATTTTATCCACCTCTTTCTGTTCTGCATATTTCATCCATTTAGTTCATTTTAGCAATACATAATGTGTTTTCAAACATAGCTTAAATTGCACTTTTGCATTCATTTTAGTTCATCTTAATCAGTCAATTGCATTTATTCAAGATCATTTACATCATATCACATTGCATACATCCTAATTTTAGTGTTACATAAGCATTTTTGGATCTAATCTCTCTCCTTTTAGGTGAAAAACCCTACAAGAGTTAGAGTGTCCATTGGGTCCAAGAATCTATGTCACATTTTGGTGAACCTTACGTTTTGAATACTTCTATTTTTATGATTTGGTGTCTTTCATTATAGATATAGCTTGCATTAGGGTTGGCATGATTCATTTGCATGCTAGGTATTCAATTTTACATTCATAAAAAGTGTATTGAGGTTGCATTTGTAGCATCTAAATTCATTTAGATTTGTTGAAATTCTACATTTTTCATTTAGATCTGCATCATAACATTCTATAAACATAAAAATTAGTCAATTTGTTTTTAACATCTTGAAAAAAATCCCATACTGGGACTCATTCGCCACCCTAGGCGAATTAGTCCCTTCTGACCCCTCAAACAACACTTTATAGAATTTAGAACATTATTTTTGGGCTTCTGTTTGGTGCCATTTCATACCTATAACAATTAGTTTCATTTATGTAGCATGCATTTCATAAAATTTAGCCTTAATTAGCTCATTTCATGCATGGTTTACATTTTACATTTGCATTCTCGTAGTGTCACATGTCATAATCAGTCAATTGTCATCTAAAAATTGCATTTCATTTCAGATTTTTGCATTGCATTTTAAGTTAGCATAGATTGTTCTTTCACAATGTTAGTTTCAATCTTATCAAAATTTACAAAGAAAAATTTAGTTCATAAACATGCACAAGAAATTTAACTTACATCCTTTCCTCTCTTTCCTATTTGTGTGGATGATGTGATAGAAGTGCATACAAACATAGATAACAATGATGATCATAATTGTTCTTCCCTTGATATCTCTCCTTTTAGTGATGAAGGTATCTTGATGAACGAAAGTGCACTTGTTCTCAGCATCATGAAGATCTTGTTTTTCCTTCTCATTCCCCTTGGAAAGATAGAATAGAAACACACAATCACAACCCTCCTTATGATCCTTCCCCTACCTCTCCTATTTTGGAAGATATTAGGGAACAAAGTAATGAAGTTATAAATGATCATGGTAATCACGTGTGTTCTTCTCCTAGTGTCTCTCCTAGTTGTGATGAAGATACTTTGTTAGAAAACATAACTAATGAGAATCATGAGAATCTTAGTTGTCCCCTTCTACCTATGGAAAACTTTATTGAGCAAACCAATTCAATCATTGATCTTCCTCATACTTGTGATGAAGCTACTTTGAAAAATTCACCCTTAGAAGAACATATTACAAGCTCTCCTAGTATGGTAGACACTATGGAATGAGAGAACGAGACCTTACAAACAACCACCAATCAAATACAACCTTCCCCTAATCTCCCCACTATCAATAATCAAACACATACAACCATTAATACCTCCATTAGTAGCGATATCTAAGTTCTTTTAGATGAACCAAACCTTAATTGTCATGAACATGTGGTTTTTTGTTCTCCTAACAATTCTCCTTCTAGGGAGGATATTATGAACCATGATAGAAATAGCATACCCTTCCAAGACAATGAAGAATCTCACTTGATAAGGGATGTTAACAATATTCAACCTAAACTTACCCTTTACCCACCTTTGTATTTGCTTCATCCTTCCAATAAACCTAAACTTACCCTTTACCCACCTTTGCATCCACTTCATCCTTCCAATACACCTAAACTTATCCTTTATCCACCTTCACATCCCCTTCATCCCTCTAATTTATCACAAGAATCTAGTACTAATATTGTTGCTCATAAATATAACACATGAAATAATTTGCAACCGCCACAACCAATTCTACCATCATTACCTTTACCTAATCCGCCTAGTGCTCCTTGCTACACCCCGCAAACAAAGGAGTATCATCTTATTGAACAATTAAAGAATACTCCTGCAAAAATTTCCCTTTGGGATTTACTTCAAACCTCACCAATTTACAACAATATTCTTCAAACAGCCTTACAACAACTTGCATCTCCTCATGGTATCTGAATGATGTGGCAGCTTTAATTCAAAAAATGAATAGCACTAATTGTGAAATTACTTTTCACCAACATGAGATCCCTTCTTTGGAGTTGTGAAAACAAAGTGAGGCTTTCATGATTATTGCTCAACACAAACAAACATGCATAAAGAGGACTCTTATCGATAATGGTTATGCTCTTAATGTCTGTGGTGTAAGTCTCCTTGATCACTTAGAAGTCGATAGATCACAAATCATACCTGATTCTATCTTTATTAGAGGATTTGATAATACAAAAAAGCAACCGCTCGGTGTAATCACTTTACCTATTACGATTGGAGTGGTTACTTTGTAAACTCTTGTCCTTATGATCTCTCATACAATCTTCTTTTAGGTAGACTGTGGATTCATGAGATGAATGTAGTGCCTTGAACCCTCCATCATATAATGAAATATTTCTATAACAAACAAATTTATCAAGTTGAAGCTGATCTCGAGCCTGAAAGTTGTTTGCATCTTGAACAAGGAGATACAAGTCCTCTAAACACATTGATTCCCACCTCCAACCTAGAAATTCAACATAATGATCAGGAATCACAATCTAAATTATTTGGTGATGATTAGGGATCTTTAGACTTCACACCCTTGTTTATGGGCGAATACATACTCACACAAAAGAACAACCAACCATCATGTCAACAAAAAATTCAGACAACTCTTCGAAAGTATCCCCCTCAACCACTTTAGACAATGCCACAAACTCTACAACAAACCTTGAAAAACACAATCATGAGCAACCACTTGATTCCAAAACGTTGCAAAAGCTTTATGGAAAAGGGTATGACTTCATGAAACAACTTGGGTATTGTGGAAAAGGATGTGGTGCTCAAGAGCAAGGCATCCACAACCCTATAAAGCTTAACACATAATAAACAACTCATGGTCTTGGTTATTGTTGTTTAATCAAGATCAACAAGCCTATCACACAAGATTCTTCCAAAAAAAATTCTTATTCACATCAATAACCTTAGTTGTTGCACCTTGCCATGTAATAGTTGTAGGATAATCAAACTCTCACTATCGCATGTCTTGCCTCCATCGCAAGGGGCAACATACCGTCATCCACTTTAGGCTCACCCTTGTCCTGTACTAAGTAGGGGACAAAGTGTTAGATAGCCTTATCCCTTGTATGCCACTTGTCATTGTCTCTTTCAACTACTTGTTAACCTTTCATGAACATATAAAAGCAAGCTTGAGATGTGGACGACATGTCTTAAGATTGACTCGCATGTGACATTCAACCTTTCTTTGATTTTCATTTTCCTTGACATGACACAACCTAACTTTGAAACATATGACTTGGCATAGGGCTTTCCAAGTTGGCTCTCATGTCTTGTTTTCTTTTTGCTTTTTCTTCTCTTCTCTACTATAAAGTAATTTCTCACAGAATGATGTGTAGCAATTCCTTTAAAGTGGGGGGCATACAATACCATAATTCATTGAGTATTCATGCTTCTTAGTGTAGCCTTGTCGTTTACATGATGTGTTTGTCACTTTGTGGATGAAATTGGGTATGATGTCCTTCATAAGTGTGATCTTTCTAAGCATATTACATTCCTCCTAGTGGTTTGATGCGACGCACTGCATCTCCTAAGTTGGGAATATACTATTCTTTGATTGGTCCTCTCTTGGAGACATTAGACACAACGTTCCCTAAGTGACTAACCTTGCATGAAATGAACAAGACTCCTTTGAACATCCTTTAATTTTTTTCACTTTTTCCACCTTGCATAACACAACTTGCATGATTGCGGTACCTTTCCTTTTTGTTCATGGAATTTTTCTTGTGGTGCCTTGTTAAAGTTAGCAAGTGGTATAGCTTTAACATGGTTGAGCAGGAAGCCCACCTAGCGGCATGACTTTTCCCCATAGCCACTTTTGTCTTTTGTGAGTGCATACCAACTAGCGTATGTATTTTACTTCTTTTTGGGATTTCTCACCCCACGAACGATCAAAAGTTCTGTGGCCCCAGAGTGAGTATGTTTTGGCCCTTCTCACCATGCAGACAACCTAAAGTTATGTGGGCCCAAAGTGAGTACATATTTTACATCTTGTCTTTCTTTCCTTCTTTCCTTTGTATGATTTTCTATCTTGGTGACTTGGCATACATGTGGATCTCTTTTGAATGTCTACTTTAGTGTCATTTTGAAGTAAGTTCATCCTCTCACTAAAGTGGGGGCTAAATGTGTCATAGAAAAATGGACCCTTTGTGCTTGAGATGGATTATTTCATGATAAAATGGACTTAATGAGGTTTTAATCTAGTGTTGTGAGGCATATTATGTGCCCACACTAGGTCTTGGACCCTTGTAAATTGAATAACGTGTGTTTATTGATGTCTTGTAAAGGTGTTGTAAAGTCTTGTAAGATACTTTCATGCTTTTCTAGACTGAATGAACCTATTTCTCTTTAATTCAATATTATAAAATGTATTTAATAACATTATCACATCAATTTAGAAGGTTCTTAATGTAAATTTAATGATAAACTAGTGTTGTAATGTGTCTTGTACATTCACATTGGTTCTTGTGCCTTCCTAGGCTATGTGGACCTAATTTTAGTGTTGTAAAGTGTATTTAATCACACTTTCACATTGATTTACATGTCCCAAGCCCTATTTAACATTTACATCATCACTAATAATTCTTAATTGACCCATATTATGCATCATGAGGCTTTAATTGATCAAACACCTGACAAGATGGCATTCTAAACCTTATTTCCTGATTCCTTAGCTTCTTAGGTGTCGGAATGGCCCTTGTGGTACCCATTCGCCATGTATGGTGAATTAGTCCCATCCAGGTGGAACCCATTCACCATGTGTGGCGAATGAGTCATATATGGCCCCCATTTTGACCCTTGAATAGGAAAAATTGAAATTTAAAGTTTATTTTCACTCCATGTCGGCTTGTGATGAGGTATTATCAAGTACTAAGGCACAATTATCTATAAATAAGTGTTTTTATCCTCATTTTACATCCAAAAACTTATTATTATATCTCTCATCTTGAATTCATCATCTACTTACTATTTCAAGTCAAGCAACTTAGGGTTTCTCCATTAGAAGTCTCTAAGTTAGCTTCCTAAAGTATTCAAGGGTTGAATCTTCATGTTATGTTGCAGACTTTCAAAATCAAATCATCATGAAAATGTAACCATTTCCATTGTTGCATGTTTCATTACATTATTTCATCACTTTGGTTTACTTACCCAAAAGGGGTTTGACTAAGGCAAATGCCCATGCCTTAACAATCAACAATTTCTCTTTCTTGTTTTGTTTGTATGTAGATTTAGGTCCTTTGGAAGCTTGAGAATGATTGAAGATTGTATTCCAAATTCATTCAAGTCTTCTTCTCCTCATTCAAGTCAAAATATCAAGAAAAAAGCATCTTCAGACCCAATTCTGACAATTTCTAAACCAGACACCTGTAGAAGATAGAAAGGTAGATATGAAGCTACAAAATCAAGTCCTGAACTTTTAGATCCCTAAAGGAGGATTGATTCACCAAGCATGGTGAATTAGTCCCATCTGTGGGCCTGGAAACTATTTTTATCAGAATCTAGCTCTCAGTAGACAAAAACCTATTTCCAAAAGTTTTCACCAAAACATGGACTGATTCACCCTAGATGGCAAATGAGTCCTATCAAGCTTGAGAAACATCATCAATCAAAATTCTAGACATTCCTGATTCATCACATTTTTCCTAGGTGCACTCTGATTTTATCCATCTCTTTCTGTTTTGCATATTTTATCCATTTAGTTCATTTTAGTAATACACAATGTGTTTTGAAACATAGCTTAAATTGCACTTTTGCATTCATTTTAGTTCATCTGAATTAGTCAATTGCATTTATTCAAGCTCATTTACATCATATCACATTGCATACATCCTAATTTGAGTGTTACATAAGCATTTTTGGATCTAATATCTCTCCTTTTAGGTGAAAAACACTACAAGAGTTAGAGAGTCTATTGGGTCCAAAAGTCTATGTCACATCAAGCATCAAGCATGCTATTGAGCTAGTGTTGTGATATTGCATTCAAGATCCAAGGTCAAGCATTGTTCTATACTTATCTCAAGATCTAGATCTACATCCTTCATGGCCATTTCATGTTAAATTGTTGATTTACAAGACATCATTCAGGTATCATTGTTCATGTTCCATGTTTCATGTCCTTATTTCATTGTCTCATCATTTGGTTTAATTACCTAAAAGGGGTTTGACCAAGGAAAACCTCTATTCACTAAAAATCAACAAGTTTTTATCCTCCTTACATGTGTGATTGTAGATCGAGGTGTCCTAGAGTATAAAGGGTGTTTAAAGATTAGGTTACAATCTTGAAGGAAGTTGCTAGGGTTGTCTCCTCACTTGCAAGGTCACAAAAAGTCTTCTACAAGTCCAAAATCAGAGGTTTAGATCCAGAAACCAATTTGGGAGAGAATAGAAGGTGTTGAAGAGCAGATCTAAAATTTGAATTCCTGAAAAAGAGGAATGGGACTGATACACTAGGAGTGGTGTATGAATCCCACTAGGCCAAAATTTTAGTGTTTTTAGCTTTTCTAGTCCTCATTCAAGCCTCTACAAGTTTCTAGGTGCACACTTTTGATTTTACAACTTTCTATTTTGATTTATATGCATTTTTAGGTCATTCATTCAAGTTTCATGCATCACTAGGTTGGAACATTAGATCTTGCATTTCATTAATTTTTCCAAGCCTTAGCTTGGTGGTGAACACCTCTTTAGTCATTAATTAGATCCTAGGACACCCTATTGTCAGATCTCTTCCCCCTTTCTTCATTGGATTGAGATCTCTAGGGTTTTCCTTCAATAAGATAATTGGAAAGTGAGTTTTCTCTATGTTCTAAACCATACAAAAGCATCCAACCCCATTTTTCATTGTTTCACATGTCTTATCTCTTCCTTGCTCAAGTAGGTCCTCATGGGCATGGGAGTGTGACCTTATGATTTGGGGATAGTTTGAAGTTATTGGGAAGCCATACTTGATCAATGTGGAGCCCATATGTGCTTAAGTGATTGGTATGGACCATTTTTATACAACATACAAAATGAGGAAGATATTAGTAATGCTTTTAGTGGCTAATATTAGCCAATTGGCTAATAGTTGAGATTTGGGAATCCAAAATTGGCTAGTAGTTTGAGTTATAGTGTGACTTGAATTGCCACATTTTTACAAAAAAAGATTATAGTCTTATTTAAATTGCAAAAGAATTTATTTTATTAAATAGTTTAACTCAAAAATTTGCCACAATATTTGATACATGATTAGATTAGATTCACCTAATTTTTTAAAATTATAGTAGAAATCTATATTGATTTGCCAATAGTATATCGTAATTATTAGTTGCTTTAGGGCCATATTTCCAATATTTAGTTTGCACCATTGATTTACAATATAATCTAATGGACCTTGTTGTATTCTATGAGGTAAAATATACCTACAATCTGTAATGCTCATGGGCCCCACAGTTTTGGGTCTCATGAGCATTATAGATCGTGGGTGCATTTTACCTTATAGAGTACAATGAGGTTCGTTAGATCAATTATCCAAAAATAATTTTGAGCCCCATGATAATTACAAATTATGGGTACATTTTACCTTGTAGAATATAATGAGGTTCATTATATTATATTTAAGAGAATGGTGACAAGTAAATATTATAGTCTACCCCTTAAACCCATCAATAATTTTCACCCTTAGGCCCCTACATTTCCATGGGAATTATTTCTAATTGAATGGATTTTCCATCTAATTAATGCATTTTCCTACTTTTGAAGATTCACCAAAAATTTCTACAAAATTTTAGTGATGTAAAATAATCACTAATAAAATTAATATTTAAAAAAAAAAAATGAAAGATTCACTATAGAAATTAATATTTTCCCTAAAAATGAAAGATTCACCATGATTTTATATATTTTTTTGAGGGGGGTTTCTTAAAGTTACCATTGGAGGATATACCCTATTCATCAAAATCTAAACTTGTTCTCCTTAACTTCTCTTTTAGTGCACAATTGAAATTTGTACTAAAACCCTTAATGCCCAAATTATAAATTTGTTAGATTTTGAACTTGTCCTCATGTTTTTCTTATTGTCAAATATATTTTGGAGCTTAAAGTTCATACACATGTTGTAAATTGGATTTGGAATTTTGAGTTGCAAGCCTAAGGGATTCCAAAATTGTTGTTGAAAATTGCATTTTGGATTGTTGCATAGATTAGATCTTGTAATTTGACAAGCATGGTGTAGTTTGGTCTTCAAATAATAAAATAGTTGTCCATGAAAGTTTGAACTTGGAGTTTAAATCCACATGTTGAAAACTATATTTCAAACTCTGAAGTCTAAGGCAAAGGCAATTTGTAGCTCAATTTTGACTTCGGAAAACTTAACATTTCGTAAATGATTCTTCAAGCTCTAAAGTGTGACATGTAATCTCTTTGGTGTTTGGTATTTGGTGTAAGGCTTAACTTTTTCTTGTTCTAATTTTTTAATTTGACTCCAAAGTTCAAGCCAGTGCAAATCAAAGCCCAAGGTCAAAGATGTGTAGGTAGAACTTGAACCTTCAGCGATGTAAGAGTTCAATTAGACTTCAATGTCTAAGCTTTTGTATTTTAGCCCTCAAATTTTGAACTAATGTTGAATCTCCTTGCCTTGTTTGAATCTTGAGATGTTAGGAAAGGGGATCGGTAAGCAAATTGTAGGCATTTACAATTTGGCATAGCATTTAGAACTTTCTTTTAGATCTCATGATTTGAGTTAGTCATGGTAATTTTGAACATGTATAGTAATTCTTCCACTTGTATCACCAAACATTATGAATTGATATGTATATCAAAAATGTCATTATGTGGTAAGTGTAGTACCTAATGAATATAAAAAAATAAAAAAACAGTGTGACATTTTGGTATCCCTTTATATTTTAGAAAAATTGTTCTTACATTTTTTTCAATAAATACTTTTAGATATAAAGTTAAACTTACACTACCAATGCAACTAACATCTTCATGTTGGTGATTGTTCCCAGTGTATCGTCGCCTCCATGCAGCGTATCCCACTACACCACCAAGTTATTTTATATTCAATGTTCATAGGCTCTCTAGTGGTTTTGTAATTTGAAGCAACTAGGGTAAAATTGAGGGAGGAGCCCCTCGTAACTAAGACTCAATAGGATGGATCTCCACTACCTTCCTCCTCTCACGTTCCCTATGGGACAAAAGATTGGTATCAAACTTCCCGAAGAAGTCATCTTGTATGACTTTGAATACAATAATAAATTTATAAAACAGACTTTTTTACTAAGCTAAACCAAGAACATACATTGAATTGTGCAGACTTGGAAGTTTCATTAGTTACGTAGCTGCTTTGTGCCACGAACTTCTACTTGCCATGATTATTCGATCCGATGCACCTAGTACAACATGGATAGAAAATCTCGTAGAACACGCAAAGTGCTTTGAGTCTTAACGTAAAGCACATCTGACAATGTCGCAATGATACTGCCTACCTAGCCCTGATGCAATGTCCCAATGATACTTCCTACTGCCTACCTAGCCCTGATGTTTCAATGCATATCTCCAACATTTCGTTTCCGACCAAACTTAGCATTCCCTGTCGCAGACATCGTATGCAACGTGCTTTTCGAAACTTTCTACTGTTAAGAAAGGGGCCGGAGTTTCCTTTGTTTACCAAGATTAAATTTTTTATTGTACGATCAGGTCAGGTTCAATTCCTGATTAATTCTGCCCGATTAATTTTCTGTAAACTTAGTTATTTAATTGAAAGATGCTACAGAAATAACATGTTTACTCACATGTTAAAATCAACTTGAATGCAGAGATTTAAAAAGAGATTTCATCGCAAGATTGTGGTGTAAATGTCTGTGTCGAAGGGTATGAAACTTTGAAGTTTCGAGTTGATTCTAGGCCGCAAATCTTTCAAGTAACTGCAAAGATTCGAGATCACATCATACAGCGGCCTCCGTGTGTTCGGCGCGATTCTAACAAGCTCGATTTTGCGTAGATTGATGAAGTTTTGGCACATATTTGACGGCCTGTTTCCTAGAGTTAATTGACTGCAAAGCTTCCAGATCGCATCATACAGCGGCTTCCGTGTGTTAGGCGCGATTCTAACAATCTCGATTTTGCATAGATTGATGAAGCTTTGGCACATATTTGACGGCCTGTTTTCTAGAGTTAAGAGACTGCAAAGCTTCCAGATCGCATCATACAGCGGCTTTCCCGTGTTCGGCTGGATTCTAACCAGCTCGATATTGCGCAAATTGATGAAGTTTTGGCACATATTTGACGGCTTGTTTTCTTGAGTTTACAGTCGAGAAAAGGATTGAAAATTTAGAAGCATCAAGAACCGGAGCAATTGACAATATGTGTCTGTCTGAAGGCAAGAAACGATATTTTTTATCCCTTCTTTTTCTCTTATTCTATTTGAGCATAAATCTGCAAAGCACTTCGCTTAGGTGAAATATCCTATAGCAAATTTCAAAATAGCAGTAACCTGAAATTAAACTGGAGATTCATTGCATTTGTAAACACCTAGTTGCCTGAACATAATGAATTCTGCCAGCGATTTTTCGTGTCAGGAAATGCCCTGGGTATACAGAAGAAGAGAAGTAAGGGAAAATAAGCGTCCATGTAATGTTATCCAGTTCAGTTCCAGATCGATATTCGCACTCGTATGTCTGGCTGTTACATTATTAGTGCTTCCCTTGGTAGTGCCTTCTCCACGTCCTCCGCCTCTTGTAGTATTATTGCTTCCAATATGCATTATGGCTGTGTTACTCATTTTGGCTTTGATGCACGGTGATATCAGCCATGCCGCAGTCTCTTCGGTCTGAAAATAAATCTTCTGTTCGAATAGAATGTCTAGGATGATCCTGATGTTTTTCATTTTGGGGGAGCTCCCTTAGACCATAGACAAGGCAATATGCTAAAGATACTGTATTGTTTCGTATACCATTCACCAGATCTGTAAAAGCTTTCAATTTGTAACAATTATGGACGGCCCTAAAAACCGCTCTATGTTTTTTCATATTATGATTTTGTCGCTGCTATTAAAAGATATTGTCGGACACTTTGCATTTAATAGTTCCTCTACACTCAGTTGATTAATGTCTAAGGCAAACATTTGACTGTTGGCTAGACTTTTTAAGCTTTTCTTATCACATATCAACTATATTTATTTTTCTTTCTCACTTTGTTTTTATTTTTTCTCTATCTTAAGACCTCCCATTCTTCCTGATTCCCTTTCCCCTTCCTTTTATTAAGTATAGGCTTTCAATTTATTTATTTTATTTTATTTTTATGATGAATTATGTATGATATGAAATGTTGATGAGAAAATAGTTAGAGGTAATCTTGATTATTAATATGAATCATATAAGTATTATGTCTCTTATTTTTAAGCTTCTACTTTAAGATGTATAGTTTGTAGTCTTCATTGTTATTTATACATTCTAGCTAACATTGAAAACTCTCTCTAAGGTGTATAGCTTGTTACCTCCTTTATCATTAATATACACCTCTCTCTCTCTCTCACACACACACACACAAAAAAAAAAAAGAAAAAGAAAAAGAAAAAAAAAGAGTAGAATCTTAGAGCTCTTCAAACCATGGTACAATAATGAAGTTCTAGTTAGTTTTGAACATAAATTGTTCTCTTTCATTTTATATTAATGTGGTAGGATTTGTTCTCTCTCTCTCTCTCTCACACACACACACACACATGCATGCACTTTTATTGAGAGTTTCAAGGTTCTTCAATCCATGGTATACAAATGGTTGATGGTTATTTTTGGACATTATCTCTCTCTGTCACTCTATCATTTTTTAATTGAGAGTTTTAGATCTCTTCAACACATGGTATACAAACAGATAACTCCATGATGTGTAAGGCTTTATGTGGATAAGGATCTGAATGACACCTGAGAGGAAGAGAAGAGAGATGTTTATGATTCTAAGAGTGGTGAGACAAGTAAGAAGGAAGAGAAGGAAATAATGGCTACCCCCATTAAGCTGAATTCATCGAACTCCAACCTCAGACCACAGGATCAAGGAAGTTTCTCGCTACAAACACCATTTGTACAATGAGGTCCACAATGAAGAAATTGATTCACTCCCAGAACCGACAGTGGTAGATCCATCTTCAAATTTGGGCATTTAGTTACTATTCGTAATGTGGTCCAGCAGAGGAAGAACACATGAGTCAGAAAGGGCAAAGATAAGGACTCTTGATGATCTTTGGTGTTTTGTCGTTTGTTTTTTCTTTTACCATCATCTGCCTTTTTTTAAACTCAAAATTTGCTCAATCGTAGTTGCAGCAATAGGTGGTAGCTTCCTTTTTATGATAAGGTTATAGACTTTGTTTAGGATAGCTTTAAGGTTTCATGTTATGATTTTGATCTTCTCATGGAAGCCATGATTCTACTTTTTTTAATCTTTTGATGAGGCTTCAAGTCTTGTAAATCCTTATACTTTTAATTTTAATATAATCTCCTCGACTTCAACCCCTTAATTATCAAAAAAAAAAAAAAAGACACATGGTATACAAACGGGGTTACAGTTAGTTTTATACATAAAATGTTCTTTTTTTATATTAATGTGATATGATTTGCGTAATAGCTATCTATCTTATTTATTAATTTATTTCCTTAGGTTTCTTCAACCCATGTTATAAAAATAGGTTATGTTTTGCTTTTAACTTCTTTTTTTGTCATTTTTCTTTTTATATTAATGTTGTGGTATTTTTTTATTATCTCACTTTTCTCTCTCATTTTTTAATTGATATTTTTAGGGCTCTTCAACCCATGGTATACAGATGGGGTTATGGTTAGTTTTGAACACTAATTTTTTTACCTTTTTCTTAATATTAATCTTGTCATATTTTGCATATATATATGACACATTTGTTAATTGAGAGTTTTAGGTCTCTTCAGTACATGGTATACAAATATGGTTATGGTTAGTTTTGAAGGTATATATATTTTCTTACTTTTCCTATTATATTAATGTAGTAGGACTCTCCTAATACAACTCTATCTTTACCTCTTCCTCTCTCTCACTCATCTTTTAATTAATATTTTAGGGCTCTTCAAGCCATTGTAGGAAAACAAGTTTTTTTATTTTGGAGCATAATTTTCATTTATTTTTCTTTTTATACTAATATGGAATAATTTGTCTCCCTTCCTCTCATTAATTAATTGAGAGTTTCAGGGATCTTCAACTTGTGGTATATGAATGGGGTTATGATAAATATTGAATTTTTTAATTTTCTTTTCTATTGATGTGGTAGGATTTTTTGAAATTATCTCTCTTATTTGTTAATTTATTTTAAAGGCTCTTCAACACATAGTATACAAAGGGCCAATGATTAGTTTTCAAAGTAATTTTATTTCAATTTTATTTCACTATTCACATACGAGGATTTTTCTAATAGTTTTTTTGGGATAATTAATTCAATATTTTTATTTTTCATTGCATGTTATCTTTATTATTTGATCATGTTCCCATAAAAGGGAAAATATAATTTACTTAATCTTAATCTATGTTAATCTAGTCAAAAGCATAGGCATATATATATTTAGTTAATATAGATTAATTTAGTTAAGAGATGTGAACATAGGTTTTTTGAACTTATATGCTAAAGTAATAGAAATAAATACAAATAATAAATGTGTTTAGTTGTGTAACTAAAGAATAAATGATCTATGTGAAGATAAAACAATTTTTAATATCTTGAGATTAGGAATACATCATAAGAATTTATAATAGACCTTAAGATTAGAATATTATACCTATGTTACATGGGGTTTAAGTTTGCAATAAAAAAATATCTTGTACCTATTGACGTGATTAATGCACAACCCTATTTTCTATCTCACTTTGCTTGATTATGCTTCATCTAAATTTTATCATATCTAAAGGGCTAGTGATATCTAGAAATATATTGGAAAGGTTATCACTATATGCTAAGGAGATATGTTCTCCTAGGTCAAACCCTAAAAATATACAATATCATAGACAACATGCATGGTTCCTAAAATGATGTACACAAAATCATTACTTATTTTAGTGTAACAAATCCATTATTTTTATTTATTGATCCTTTAATTATTTATTATGAGAGAGTACTCATGAATTTTGGATATATAGAATAAAAATAAGTTTTAAAATAATATCACATAACATCAAATTTTACAAAATTTGTACCTAGTTAGGTCACTACAAGAAAATAAAGGGTCCAAGTAATGGATAATAACCATTAAATTCAAATATAAAGGGTTAAATACTTATGAAAAAACATAAAAAAGGTGTGATAAAAGGGGATAAAGTGTAAAAGAATTGAAGAAGTACAAACCATAGTGAACTTACTGATATAATTTGATATATGTGATTTGATGCTTGAGCTATAATAATCATGTTTTTATTGTAGGCTCCTTTTTTTCTAATAAAATTAGTATCATTCACAACCATATTTGGGATTGTTCGCTACATCAATAATTAACCTTTTCAAAAGTAATTCAATGTTGGACTCAAAAATTATACAAGAATATGTTATTTGAGCATCCTACTCATGTGCAAACCACCCTATTCCTACCAATTATCTTTACAAAATTTCACATTACTTTTTGTTTTGGACACAATACATTCCTACAAGAAATCTATCACCAATACAAGGAAATAGTTTACTTCAAATTGTTGGAGTATAGGACCACTAAGAGGGGAGGGGCATGAATTAGTGGTTAGATAAATCAATCTCAAAACCTTAACACTCTTGATCACACAAAATATTAGATATGTATTTCATGAAATGAATACAAAGAGATGCATATTACATCATATGCATATTAGGAATACTTAATTATGCAAAAAGCAACTTATCATCAAGGAGACATGAGACACCAAATTTATCATGGAAGAACCCTAAAGAGGGTGAAAAAACCACTTTCAATAAATTATTTATTAGGCCTCGCTAGCCAAAAATCCGATGTATACAAATTATGTGTCTCATTGATAAGACAACAAGCCTCACTAGCTAAGATCTCACTGATTACAAATTACTTCACTTTTTACTCTTATATATGTTAAATTAGGTCATTTGCATATTAGTGTTAAAAGTACTTTTTCATTCAAAATGACATACTGGGGGCTAGAGAACTCTATTTTTTATGTTGTTTGTTGCGTTGGATTCATGATTCCACTCCCGTTCTCCTCAAATGTCTATCATTATGTGGTATGGTACTTGGAAATACCCTATGATACAACTTATCCAATTCAATGTGGTTAGACTACTACCTTGATTCCACCTCCATAAAGCAAGTGGAATCAAGGGGGCATACATCTACCCTCAAATTTGATTTCATGAAGAAGTTAGATAAGATTATTTCTTTTTGAACAACTAATGAATTGGTTTTGCAGGATGCGGTTCCTAACATTGTGGTTTTGCAGATAGCTATAGTGGGGGCTTCATTCTCCCATGCTCACAAATGAATCCATATGAATATCATTTTATGAGATGAAGTTCATTGTTTAAATTCCTTTAGCTTACATATGCATGTAGAGTCAAATGGGCGCTAAAGTGGGGGCTAAATGTAGTGTAGAAATTGTATGCTCTTCTTAGAGATGGTACAATTTCACACTTAATTTGGACCTATTTAGTACCCTTGTATTTATGACCCTATAAATCATCAACAATAGGCCTCTAAGATCCTTTATTTTAGATCTCAAGGCTTATTTTGACTAAAATTCTGACAAAATCAACGAAGGCATTCAATTTTCTAACAACTCAACATTTACTCACCCTAAAAAGTTAAGGTGGGACTCATAAGCCACCTTGAGTGTATGAGTCCCCCCAGGTGGGACCCATATGCCAGAAGTGGCGTTTGAGTCCCATGTGGCCCCTTTTTAGGGTTTGAGCAAGAAATTAAGGATTTTAATTCAAAATTTTGGTTGATGTCGACATTTGAGATCTAATAAATGGTAAATTAGATGAAGTTCCTATATAAACAAGGTTTCAAATCATTATTTTCATCTAGAAAAGCAATTCAAGATCTAAGCATTCACAAGCACTCAAGCATACTTTCACAAGAGCATTCAAGAGCAAGTAGCAAGAAAAGTTGAAGTCTTTGAGCAACATAATAGTGTTTTTTTAGGTCTTCACGCTCACTTTCACTCAAGATCTAGCATTGTCAAGGATTGATGATGGTTGCCTATGGTGAATCATGATAGATTATAGGTTGGGGAGATGCAACTAGCCAATGAACCAAGCCTAATGACTTGATTCCTAAGTGATTCCATCCTTCATTATCACTCTACTTTCTGCCTAAAGGAAGGAATATACGTTATTATGACTTATTAAGGTGATTAGAGATCTCCCAAAATGAGTCATCATCTCTATGTTAGATTCATGCATCTTATTCTAGCACACTAGAATAGGGTTTCATTGCATTTTAGATCTCCTAATATTAGATGCACTTGAGATTAGGGTTTGCATTCACATTTACTTTCAAGATCTATCATTTCTATCAAGGTTTAATTACCCGAACTAGGGGTTTGACCAAGGAAAACCCCCCATAAGAAAATCAACACAATATTCTATTTTGTAGGTCTTGTAATAGGTTCAGACCTAGAAATCAGGCTTAGAAGGAAGAGCAGAGATATGAGAACATATTTAGATCTTAAATTTTGGAAAAGGCAGAACAAGATTGATATGCCACTTGTGGCATATGAGTCCTAGTTTAGCTCTTTCTCTGGGTTTCAGAGGATTCAAACTTGTCATTGCTAGATTCCAGTTTCTGCTCAAAAACCCTAAACTAGGACTAAATTGCCCAGCCTGGCATATGAGTCCTAGTATGCAGTAAAAACCACATTTTTAGGGTTTTAGATCTTGTTTTGAGTACATTCATCTTTCCAGGTGCACCTCTGTACTTTCCCAGTTTACTGTTCTGATTTGAGTTCAATTCTAGGTCATTTGTGTAGGTCTAGCATATCATTTACATTCCTTATATTTCCAAGCCCTAGCTTGGTGGTGAATCCCTCCTTATTCTTTAATCATATCCTAAGACACCTTATTGCAGACATCTTTCCCTCGTTCTACCCTTGGACTGAGATCTCTAGGGTTTCCTTAAGTGAAAATTGGAGAAAATTAGTCATTCTATGTCCTAAAACATAGGAGCGATGATTTTCGATATTTCAATACCCTATTCATCAAAAATCTAAACTTGTTCTCCTTAACTTCTCTTTTAGTGCACAATTGAAATTTGTACTTCAACCCTTAATGTCTAAATTATAAATTTGTTAGATTTTGAGCCTAACCTCATGTTTTTCTTGTTGTCAAATGTATTTTGGAGCCTAAAGTTCATACACATATTGTAAATTGGATTCAAAAGTTTGAGTTGTAGGCCTAAGGGATCTCAAAATTATTTTTAAAAATTGCATTTTGGATTGTTGCATAAATCAGATCTTGTATTTTGAAATGCATGGTGTATTTTGGTCTTCAAATAATAAAATAGTCGTCCATCAAAGTTTGAACTTGGAGTTTAAATCTACATGTTGAAAACTATATTTCAAACTCTAAAGTCTAAGGTAAAGGCAATTTGTATCTTAGTTTTGGCTTTGGAAAACTTAACATTTTGTAAATGATTCTTCAAGCTCTAAAGTGTGAGATGTAATCTCTTTGGTGTTTGGTATTTGGTGTAAGGCTCAACTTTTTCTTGTTCTAATTTTTTTATCTGATTCCAGAGTTCAAGCCAGTGCAAATCAAAGCCCAAGGATGCTACAGAAATAACATATTTACTCACATGTTATAATTAACTTGAATGCATATATTTAAAAGGAGATTTCACCACAAGATTGTAGTGTAAATGTCTGTGTCGAAGGAAGGGTTTGAAACTTTGAAGTTTCAAGTTGATTCGAGGCCACGAATCTTTCAAGTAACTGCAAAGCTTCCAGATCGCATCATACAGCGGCTTCCGTGTGTTCGGCGCGATTCTAACAAGCTCGATTTTGCGTAGATTGATGAAGTTTTGGCACATATTTGACGGCCTGTTTTCTAGAGTTAATTGACTGCAAAGCTTCCAGATCGCACCATACAGCGGCTTTCCCGTGTTCGGCTGGATTCTAACCAGCTCGATATTGCGCAAATTGATGAAGTTTTGGCACATATTTGACGACTTGTTTTCTTTGAGTTCACAGTCGAGAAAAGGATTGAAAACTTAGAAGCATCAGGAACCTGAGCAATTGACAATAGGCGCCTGTCTGGAGGCAAGAAACGATAATTTTTTGCCTTCTTTTTCTCTTATTCTATTTGAGCATAAATTTGTAAAGCACTTCCTTTAGGTGAAATATCCTATAGAAAATACAAAATAGCAGTAACTTGAAATTATATTGGAGATTCGTTGCATTTGAAAACGCCTAGTTGCCTGAACATAATGAATTCCGCCTGCGATTACTCATTTGAGGACATGCCCTGGGTATACAGAAGAAGAGAAGTAAGGGAAAACAGGTGTCCATGTAATGTTATCCAGTTCAGTTCCAGATCGATATTTGCATTCGTATGCCTGGCTGTTACATTATTAGTGGTTCCCTTGGTAGTGCCTTCTCCACGTCCTCCGCCTCTTTTATTATTATTGCTTCCAATATGCATTATGGCTGTGTTACTCATTTTGGCTTTGATGCACGGTGATATCAGCAATGCGGCAGTCTCTCTGGTCTGAAAATGAATCTTCTGTTCGAATAGAATATTTAGGATGATCCTGATGTTTTTCATTTTGGGGGAGCTCCCTTAGACCATAGACAAGGCAATCTGCTAAAGATACTGTATTTGTTTCATATACCATTCACCAGATATGTAAAAGTTCAATTTGTAACAATTGTGGACGGCCTTAAAAACCGGCCTATGTTTTTTTCATTTTATGATTTTGTCACTGTTGTTAAAGATATTGTCGGACACTTTGCATATAATAGTTCCTCTACACTCAGTTGATTAATGTCTAAGGCAAACATATGACTAATGGCTAGACATTTTAAGCTTTTCTTATCACATATCAACTATATTTATTTTTCTTTCTCACTTTGTTCTTTAATTTTCTCTCTCGTAAGGACCTCAAATCCTCCCTCCTTCCTTTTCTTTTTATTAAGTATAGGCTTCCAATTTATTTATTTTATTTTATTTTTATGATGAATTAAGTAATGAGAAAATAGTTAGAAGTAATCTTGATTATAAATATGAACCATATAAATATTATGTCTTTTATTTTTAAGCTTCTATTTTAAGATGTATTATTTCCCACTTCTATTGTCATTTATATATTTTAGATATACTTTTTAAGCTTTTACTTTAAGATGTATAGTTTGTAGCCCCCGTTGTTATTTATACATTCTAGCTAATATTGAAAACTCTCTCTAAGATGTATAGCTTGTTACCTCCTTTACCATTAATATGCCCCCCCCCTCTCTCTCTCTCTCACATACACACACACAAATAATAATAATAATAATTACGAGTCTTAGGACTCTTCAAACCATGGTACAAAAGTGGGGTTGTAGTTAGCTTTGAACATAAAATATTTTCTCTTTCATTTCATATTAATGTGCTAGGATTTGTATTCTCTCTCTCTCTCTCTCTCTCTCTCTCTCCCTCCCTCCCTCCCTCTCTCTCTCTCTCTCACACACGCTCGCATGCGCACATGCACATTTATTGAGAATTTCAAGATTCTTCAATCCATGGTATACAAATGGATTATGATTAGTTTTGGACATTTTCTCCCTATCACTCTCTCTCATTTTCTAATTGAGAGTTTTAGATCTCATCAACACATTGTATACAAAGGGGGTTATAGTTAGCTTTATACATAAAATTTTCTTTCTTTTTTTTTTTTTTATATTAATGAGGTATGATTTGCCTAATAGCTATCTTATTTATTAATTTATTTCTTTAGGTTCCTCAAATGGGTTATGGTTTACTTTGAAATTATTTTTCACATTTTTTCTTTTTATATTAATGTTCTGGTATTTTCTTATTAGCTCACTTTTCTCTCATTTTTTAATTGATATTTTTAGGGCTCTTCAACCCAAATGGGGTTATGGTTAGTTTTGAACATTAAATGTTTTACCTTTTTCTTAATATTAGTATTTATATAGAGAGAATTTTAGGTCTCTTCAATCCATGGTATACAAATATGATTATGGTTAGTTTTGAAGATATATATATATATATATATATATATATATATATATATATATATATCTTCAAAACTAACTTTTCCTACTATATTAATGTAGTAGGATTCTCCTAATACAACTATATCTTTACCTCTTTCTCTCTCATTCATTTATTAATTAATAGTTTTTGGGCTCTTCAAGCCATAGTAGGAAAATGAGTATAAAAAAACCATTTTTCTTTATATTAATATGGTATAATTTATCTAATTTCTTTCCCTTCTTCTAATTAATTAATTGAGAGGTTCAGGAATCTTTATGAATGGGGTTATGATAAATATTGGAATTTTTTCTTTTCTTTTATATTGATGTGGTAGGATTTTTTGAAATTATCTCTCTTATTTTTTAAAGTAATTTTATTTTGATTTTTTTTTTTATTATTTACATACTAGGATTTTCCTAATAGTTTTATGGGATAATTAATTCAATATTTTTATTTTTATTGCATGTTATCTTTATTATTTGATCATGTTCCCATAAAGAAAAAAATATAATTTACTTAATCTTAATATATGCTAATCTAGTCAAAAGAATAGGAATATACATATTTAGTTAATATACATTAATTTAGTTAAGAGATGTGAGCATAGCATTTTTGAACTTATATGTTAAAGTAATAGAAATAAATACAAATAATAAATGTGTTTAGTTGTGTAACTAAAGAATAAATGATCTATGTGAAGATAGAAGAATTTTTAATATCTTGAGATTAGGAATACATCATAAGAATTTAAAACACACCTCAAGATTAGAATATTATGCCTATGTTACATGGGGTTTAAGTTTGAAATAAAAAAAATATCTTGTACATATTGGCGTGATTAATGTACAACCCTATTGTCTATCTCACTTGGCTTGATTATGCTTCATCTAAATTTTATCATATCTAAAGTGCTGATGATATTTAAAAATACATTGGAAAGGCTATCATTATGTGCTAAGGAGATATATTCTCCCAGGTCAAATCTTTAAAATATACAATATCATAGATAACATGCATGGGCCCTAGAATGGTGTACAAAAAATATTACTTATTTTAGTGTAACAAATCCATTATTTTTATTATTATTATTTATTGATCCTTTAATTATTTATTATGAGAGAGTACTTGTGAATTTTGGATAGATAGAATAAAATAAGTTTTAAAATAATAGCACATAACTTCAAATTTTACAAAATTTGTACTTAATTAGATCACTACAAGAAAATGAAGGGTCCAAGTGATGGATAATAAACATTAAATTCAAATATAAAGGGTGAAATACAGTTTATGAAAAACATAAGAAAATAAGATGTGATAAAAGGGGATAAAGTGTAAAAGAAATGAAGAAGTGCAAACCATAGTGAACTTAAATATAGAATTTGATATATGTGACTTGATGTTTAAGCTATAGTAATCATAGTTTTATTGAAGGCTTTTTTTATCTAATAAGATTAGTATCATTCACAAGCATATTTGGGATTGTTGGCTACATCAATAATTAACCTTTTCAAAATTAATACAATGTTGGACTCAAAAAGTATGCAAGCATATGGGGTGATCCCATAATAGGGGTTTACAATTTTTGGCAAACTGGACACTGAAATTATTATTTTTAACTATATCTTCACATTCGGGCACCTATAGCGGCTAAACTGTGAGGAATTTGAAGATGGTGCAAACTAGAGTCTCATCAAATTTTGTCTGTAGATTCTAAAAATATTTTTTTCAAAATTTTGGAATCAAATTGCACTTCTTTTTCCATCTCCCACAAAAAATAGATTTTTTTCAGAAAACAACATTTTTAAAAAGTGACACACCGTATAACGCATAACTTTTTTTCCATGAAGGATAAAATTCTAATTCTTTCAAATTTAGATTTGTATCTCTGATATCTAGTGCTTCCACTTGGTTAGATAGTTTTTTATTGAATATTTTTTCCTTAATCAAGTTTCAAAGTCAAATAAATTACAATTTAGACAGCGCGACTGTATAATGCGTAACTTTTTTTGTATATGTCAAAATTTTTTTTTTTTTTGTTGGATCAAAGACTTCAGTATGGGTGCACATATTTCTCAATTTTTTTTGATAATCTTCTATTTTTCCACATGTGAAGAATAAAGAAATTCATTTTCGAATGACCCTATGTTTAATAAAACTTAAAAAACAAATACATAACAAAACCAAAACATATTAAAATTATATTCATTGGATAGCTTGTTCTGAGGACTACCATAATCATTTGAAATAAATTTTAAATGAATTCATTTGATCCCCCAAAATCTAAATCAAAAGTGATTTTTTATCAGCATTTTGATAGGTGTAAAGGAGACGCATTTATAGGTATGGTTTAAAACTAGCGAGGTTCTATCCAAGGGGGTTTGATCTAAGGTGATTTGTTCAAACCCTCTTCAATTGGAATCCTTTAAATGGAACTTTTTAAGGATTAAATCATTATATTTTCTAAAAATATGTGATTTTAGCTAAAATTCATTCCTCTCAGGAATTGTAAACCACTATTATGACAACACCCTAATATGTTATGTGAGCCTCCTACTCATGTGCAAACCACCTATTCCTACCAATTATCTTTACAAAATTTCACATTATTTTTTGACTTGGACACAAAACATTCCTACAACAAATCCATCATCAATACAAGGAAATAGTTTACTTCAAATAAATATAGCCATGGTGGGCCTTTGTCCTTTCAAAGATTTTATTAACCTTCACCATGCTAGTGTCATTGAGATGCATAAGCCATTGATATTTTTCAGTATCTAATAGTAAAAAATTCCTCATATTTACATGATTACATGCTACCAATCACAATTTCATAGTGCTCATTTCTCTTTTCTTTCCTTTCTCCATTTTTAAAGCTTTTGGAGTTTTATCCATGTTGACATTGTTTCAATTATTCTAGTCATTAATATTGAAGATGGTATAGTTTTTGGATATTCCAGAGTTATCCTTTGAATATCTTCACATGAGAAGTTAGAACCTTCAGCCAAGTTGTATCATCACAAAAAATGTTATTAGTCCAGGTTAGTTCTTTCCACTCCATATTTGGAAGACACCTCTATTAGTCAAAAATCCAATTAATTGCATCTAATATAGACCATATAAGCCCTAACTTAGTCTACTATGAAGCCATAAGTATAGTTTTGGTATTCTAAGTCAACACCATTAGGATTGGAGTAATAATACTACTTAATGAGTCTTATATATATGAGATGTTGAATATTAGTTAAGGATCATGTTTTGAATTCTATTCTTATTAAAGAAAATAATGATTTAATAATGAAGTAATTTTAACCTGTTTTCTTTTTAATTATTCTCTTGTGTCATTTATAAGTTATCTTTTAATTTAGGGGGTCTAATTGTGACATGTATATCTCCTTTAAGTTAGAATATTATTTTTTACAACTCAAAATATTGATTAAATATGGATTAAATATTTTAAAAACTAAATTTGAAATAATTCTAAGTTGTTTTGAAGGAGTTATTATGAGATTAGGGTATTCAAATAACTATAAAAAATGTTTTAAATTAAAAAAATTCCTAGATTTTATTTTTGAAATGGATTATCTAGGCCTAAGTAAGTTAGAGTGATTTTTTAATCTTATTTGAATCATTTATATATTTTATTACAAAACTATGTTTTAAACCACGGCAAGGGCTTGAATAAGAGGAAAGAAAATAAATATAGCCACTTCTAGAAATACTCTAGACAAGGATGATGCAAAAATAGAGGATATGAACTTTTTACTCATTACAAATACTATAAACAAAGAAACTAGCAATATAAAGCATGAAACATTTTTTAGTAGTCATAGAGTAGATGAAAATGGTAGCTAAGATAGTAGATCTTGAGGCCATGTTAAGAAAATAGCTTCTCCTAGGAGTTTTAGAGATTTATATTATATGGATTCACACAATAGATTTTGGGAAGAAAACGTGTCTTCTAAAGGACATGATTCTTTTAGCTTTTATTCATATCTAATGCTATAATATTATTGAAATACTACTATGGATAGATTCAAGAACTTGATGTGAAAGATGGAGATGCATACATTTTATGGAAAGGATTTAGTAAATTGGCTATGCCAAATGTAGTAGTTCTCTAATCTTGTTTTCATGTTTTTTTATCAATAAAGGGTTGCAATGGAATTATTGTAGTTGGGTATAATTCAATTAATTTGGTATTGTTGGCTCTATAATGAGAAGAAAAATAAGCTATTATTGATTTGAAATGAATATTCACACATTATCACAAGTTAATTAGCAAGTTTTAATTATAAATTTATTTTTGGGTAAGTGCAAAAAAATGGGGGGCCAAAAAGGGGTCTTAAGTGGCCAATTTTTTTTCTAAAATCAAGAAATACTAACCTTGGATAAGAAATTGAGGATAGTTACACTCAAAAAAATTAGATGAAACAAAAACAAGGATCGTACTACTCCAAGTCTTCTTTCTAAACTACTAATTTTATTGAAAATTTTATAGATTAAGGGCTTTGAAAGAGGGAGCCACATAAATCAGTGTTGTTTTTTATCAAAAAACCATAACATGGTGACATTTGTGGCTCCCTCAAGAAGTTAAATTTTTTAGTATTTCTAAAATCACTTTAGTGAGAAATTAGCTAGCAACATGTAGTTTATGCCTAATTTTTCTAATATTTTTTTAATAATTATTTGATTTTTTACTAATTCTCAAAGTGGACACATCCTAAAAAATAAAATTTTGGTCATGCTACCCCTACAAATTTTGAAAACTAATTGAAAATATTTTTTTTAATATGTGTATAATTGAGTCTATTTTCTAAAAATGTAATTTATTTGAATTTTCAATGAATGGTTAATTTATAAAGAAAAATTTACCAAACAATGGTTTTTACAAAAAAAATAGACACACAAGAGAAAGAAATTAAAGATCAGAGGCTTAAAGTTGTCAAAATGTGAAAAAAAATACATTGTTAGATAGCTAAGAGAGAGCCTAACATTACCCAAGTGTTTAATTTACTCAACCTTGAAACATGTGCAAACCTGATGGTTAGCATGAATGAGATTATGTGAAATTTTGTAGAATATGTACAAACACATCTTTGGATATTGGGAAGGCCCTCCAAGCCTTTGGGTTGTAAATCCAGAGCAAATCCAAGCCAAAGGCTTGGGGATTCCCAAAGCTTGAGACAAATTGTGAGTGTGTTATAACATGCTTGTGTTATTTGAATGCATTGACAAAACATGAGCTTGTTATAATGCGCTCATTTTTTGTGAATGTGTTAACAAAATGTGAGTGTGTTATGATGTGCTCTCATTTTAGTCTACATTGAATTTTTTTCTTCTCTTTTTTTCCTCTTTCTTCTTGTTATCTTTGAGGGAAACTATATACATGCAATAAAAATTTACATATGGACATTTACTTTCTTATGTTTTCTTATACTTTAAGTTATATTTCATGTATATAGTTTTAGGATTTTTGAGAATGGTTTTGGATCTCTAGAAGTTAGAATGAAAATTCTAGTTTTTGGAAGATTTTGCAAATTTTTAGATAGTCAAATTTTAATAATCAGTATGTCAAATTTCAATAATCAGGAGGTCAAATTTTAGTAATTATCAAGTTGTATTATTTCTCTCTTTATATCTCACTCATTTTTAATCCCTTACACTCTAGACCTCTCTCTCACTATCTTCATCCCTTTATCTGACTCTCTCTCCCTTGAGCTCAAAAACTCTCTCTCTCTCTCTCTCCCTCCCTCCTTCCCTCTCTCTCCCCTCTCCCTCTCTCTACCTACCTCTCCCTCCATCACTCCCTTCTCTCCTCTCTCTCTTCTATCTATCTCCCTATCTACTCCTATCTCTTCTCTCTCTCTACACTTCTCTTCTCACCTCTTATCCTCCCTACCTCCCTCCTCTCCCTCATTCTCCTCTCTTCCTCTCTCTATCTCTCTATCTCTACTTCTCTCTCCAATCCTTTATCTTCCCCCTCCCCCTCTCTCTCTCTCTCCATCCCCCCTCCCTCCTTCCCTCTCTAATTCTCTCTATCTTCCCTCTCCCTCTCTCTACCTACCTCTACCTCCATCACTCCCTACCACTCTCTATTTCTCTCTATCTGATCTCTCCCTCACCTCCCTCCATCTCCCTCCATACTTCTCTCTCCTTCTCTTCTTCCCTATCTACTCTCCATCTCCCAACCCCTCTCTCTACCTACCTCTCCATCCATCACACCCTATCACTGTCTCTCTACACATCTCTATCTCACCTTTCTCCCTTCGTACCTTTCCCTCCCTCCCTCATTCCCTCTCTATTTCTCTCTATCTCTCCTCTTTATCTACCTCTCCTTCCCTCTACTTATCTTTATATCCTCTCTCCCTCTCTCTACCTACCTCTCCATCCATCACTCTCTATTTCTCTCTATCTCACCTCTCTCTACCTCACTACATCTCCCTCCCTCTCTACTTATCTATATCTCCCATCCATCTCTACCTACCTCTCCATCTATCATTGCCTACCACTCTCTCTCTATTTCTCTCTATCTCACCTCTACCTCACCTCCCACTCTTTCCATCCATACCTCTCCCTCTCCTTCCCTCTCTATCTTACTTCTCTCCCTCCCTCCATCATTCCCTCTCTAATTATCTTTATCTCCCCCCACTCTCTCTCTATCTACCTCTCCCTCCATCACTCTCTCTATCTATTTATTTGTCTCTATTTCTATCTCTATATCTCACCTATGTCTCCCTCTATATATTTTCTCCTATCTACTCTTTATCTCTCCTCTCTATCCCTCCACCTCTCTCTTTCACTCTCTCTCCCTCCTTCCTCACCCTCCTCTCACTCTCTCCTCTCTATCTCACTATTCTCTATTTCCCTCTTGTAACTCTCTCCTCTATATCTTAGCATTCTCTCTCTACTTATGTTTATGTCATTGCTCCCTCTTTACATCTCCTTTCCTACCCTCTCTCTCCAACCCTCCCTCCTTCCCTATATATCTATCTCTTTACTTCTCTCTATCTCACCTATCCATCTCTACCTACCTCTCCCTCCATCACACCCTACTATTCTCTCACTATTACTCTCTCTCTCCCTCCATCACACCCTACTATGCTCTCACTATTGCTCTCTCTCTCTCCCTCCATACCTTTTCCTCCCTCTATCCTTCCTTATCTACTCTTTATATATCCTCTCTCTCTACCTCTCCTTCCCTCTCTTCTTTTCTTTATCTCCCCTTCCCCTCCCTCCCTCTCTCTCTCTCCCCAATCCCACCCTCCCCCCTCTTTCTCTCTCCCACAATGAGGGATGATTATGTACTAGAAGGTTTAGTGTTTAAGGTATAGAGTTGCGGTTATAGGGTTAAGTGTATAGGGTATAGGGATTAGGGTTTAGGATAACCATAGGGTATAGGGATGAGGGATGAGGGATGAGGGTCTTCAGGGTTTAGGGTTTAAGGTATAGGGTTGATGGTTGAGGTTATAAGGTTAAGTGTATAGGGTATATGGATTAGGGTTTAGTATATTAGGTATAGGGTTAAGGGTAGGGTTTAGGGTTTAGGGGTACAAGGGTTCAAGGGTGTAAGGTTTAGGGTGGTCTAAGTATTTAAGGTTGAGGGTTCAAGGTTGAGATATAATGTTCAAGGTTGAGGGTATAAGGTTAATTGTATAGAGTATAGGGATTAGGTTTTATGGTATTGTGTATAGGGTTTAGGGTATAAGGTATAGGGTTAAGGGTTGAGAGTGTAGATTTTACTATTTAAGTATAGGGTTGAGGGATAATGTTCAGAAATTAGGGTATAAGGTATAGAGATGAGGGTTGAGGGAATAGGGTTTAGGGTTTAAGGTATAGGGTTGAGGGTTGAGGGATAGTGTTCAAGGTTGAGGGTATAAGGATAAGTGTATAGAGTATAGAGATTAGGGTTTAGAATATTGGGTATAGGGTTGAGGGTATTGGGTTTAGGATTGAGGGTTTAGGGTTTAGGGTTTAAGTATAGGGTTGAGGGATAATGTTTCGGGTTTAGGTTATAAGGTTGAGGGTATAGGAATAGGGATGAGGGTTGAAGGTGTAGGATTTAGGTTTTAAAGTATAGGGTTGAGGGTATAGGGTTCAAGGTTTATGGTACAAGATTTAATGTAGTGATTAGGGTTTAATTATAGGGTTAAGGGTTGAGGGTTGAGGGATAATGTTTATGTTTTAGGGTATAAGATTGAGGTATATGGTATATGGATGAGGGTTTAGGATTTATGGTTTAAGGTATAGGATTGAGGGTTGAGGGATAGTGTTTAGGGTTTCAAGGGTATAAAGTTAAGTGCATAATGTATAGGGATTAGGATTTAGGATATTGGTTATAGGGTTTAGGGTATTAGGTTTAGGGATTAGGGTGTAAGGTACCAGGTTGAATGTAGGGTTTAGGGATTAAGCATAGGGTTGAGGCATAATGTTTAGGGTTTAGGGTATATGTTATGGGGATGAGGGATGAGGGATTAGGGTTTAGGGTTGAGGGATAGTGTTCAAGGTTGAATGTACAGGGTTAAGTGTATAGGTTATATGGATTAGGGTTTAGGATATTTGGTATAGGGTTGAGGGTATTGGTTTAGGGTTGAGGTTTTAGGTTACAAGGATGAATGTAGGGTTGAGGGTTTAAGTATAGGGTTGATGGTTGAGGTTTTAGGGTATAAGGTTAAGTGTATAGGGTATAGGGATTAGGGTTTAGGTTATTGCGTATAGGATTTAGGGTGTAGGGTTTAGGGTATAAGGTATAGGGTTAAGTGTTGAGAGTGTAGGGTTTATGGTTTAAATATAGGGTTGAGGGATAATGTTAAGATTTTAGGGTATAAGGTTGATGGTATAGGGTATAGGGATGAGCATTGAGATTATAGGGTTTAGGGTTTAAGGTATAGGTTTGAGGGTTTAGTGATAGTGTTCAAGGTTGAGGGTATAGAGTTAAGTATATAGGGTATATGCATTAGGGTTTAGGCTATCGGGTATAGGGTATAGGGATTAGGGTTTAGGATATTTGGTATAGGGTTGGGGGTATTGGGTTTAGCGTTGAGGGTTTAGGTATAGGGTGCATGCATTAGGGTTTAGGATATTGGGTATAGGGCTTCAAGTGTGGGGTTTAGGGTATAAGGTATAGGCTTAAGGGTTGAGAGTGTAGGGTTTAGGTTTTAAGTATAGGTTCAAGGGATAATGTTCAGGGTTTAAGATATAAGGTTGAGTGTATAGGGAATAGGGATGAGGGTTTAGGGTATAAGTTTTAGGGTTTAAGTTATAGGGTTGAGGGTTGAGGGATAATAATCAAGGTTAAGGGTATGGGGTTAAGTGTATTAGGTATAAGGATTAGGGTTTAGAATATTGTGTATAGGGTTGAGGGTATTGGGTTTAATATTGAGGGTTTAGGGTTTAAGTTTAGGGTTGAGGGATAATGTTTAGGGTTTAGGTTATAAGGTTGAGGGTATAGGGTATAGTGGTGAGGGTTGAGTGTGTAGGTTTAGGGTTTAAGGTATAGGGTTGAGGAAGGAAGAGACAGAGGGGGAGTAGATAAAAATTAGAGAGGGAAGGAGTGAGGGAGGGAGAGTGAAAGAGAGGTAAGATGAAGAGAGAGGAGGGAGGGAGGAAGAGAGAGAGATTGGTACTCAATAGAGAGTAGAGAGGTAAGGAGAGAGTGAGAGAAAAAGATGTGAGAGAGAGGAGGAAGGTAGGGATATTTAGAGAGAGGGGGAGAGAGGGAAGGAGGGAGGAAGAGGTATATATGGAGAGGGAGATAGAGAGAAGTATCTAGGGGGAGAATGGTGAGATAAAGAGTAGTGAGGAATGGCATTAAGTTTATAGGGTATAAGGATTAGGTTTTAGGATATTAGGTATAGGGTTTAGGGTATAAGGTTGAGAGTAAAAGGTATAGGGTTAAGGGTTCAAGTATAGGGTTGATGGTATAAAATTGAGGGATAGCGTTTAGGGTTTAGGGTATAAGGTTAAGGCTATAGGGTAAAGGTATGAGGGTTGAGGGTACAAGATTTAGGGTTTGAGGTATAGGGTTGAGGGATAATGTTCAAGGTTGAGGGTATAGGGTTAAGTGTATAGGGTATAGGGATTAGGGTTTAGAATATTAGGTATATGGTTGAGGATATTAGGTTTAGGATTAAGCGTTTAGTGTTTAGGGTTTAGGATTTAAGTATAGGGATGTGGGATAATTTTTAGGGTTTAGGTTATAAGGTTGATGGTGTAGGTTTTAGGGTTTTAGTTATAGGGATGAGGGTTGAGGGATAGTGTTCAGGGTTGAGGCTATAAGGTTAAATGTATAGTGTATAGGTATTAGGGTTTAGGATATCTGGTATAGGGTTGAGGGTATTGGGGATAGGATTGATGGTTGAGGATTGAGGGATAATGTTCAGGGTTTAGGGTATAAGCTTGAGGTATAGGGTATAGGGATGAGGTTTGAGGGTTTAGGGTTTAGGCTAAATAAGGTATAGGGTTGAGGGTATTGGATTTAGGGTTTAGGGTGTGAGTATAAGGTTGAATGTAGGGTTTAGGGTTTAATTATAGGTTTGAGGGATGATGTTTAAGGTTTAGGGTATAAGGTTGATGGTATAGGTTATAGGGATGAGGGTTGAAGGTTTGAGGCTTTAAGGTATAGGGTTGAGGGTTGAGGGATAATGTTCAAGGTTGATGGTATATGGTTTAGGATATTCGGTATAGGGTTTGGGAGATTGAGAGATAGGAGGGAGGTAGATAGAAAGGTAGATAGGGATAGGTAAGAGAGTAGAAAGGGAAGGTGTGTGGGAGGAAGGAAGAGAGAGATATATAGGTATGAGGGTGTAGGGTTTAGGGTTTAAGGTATAGGGTTGAGGATTGAGGGATAGTGTTCATGATTCAAGGTATAGGGTATAGGGTATGTGTAGGATCATCATGGAAAAAATAGGCCCTTAAGTGGAAAAAAATTCAAAATAATCAAAGTTAGGAAACTTGACGTAAAAATTTGAATAATTTATCTATATTATTTCAAAAATATGTAAGAACATAATTTGTATAAAACTGAATTTAGTTTCTAAACTACTAGGTTTATTTTTTTTAAATCTATTTGGTGAAAATTTGAAATTTCAATGCAGTAGTACTTAAATTTTAGGGAAAAAATAAGTAGGTGTTTGTCTGACCACCTAACCATAATAAAATGATAATATTTTTTATAAGATTTTAGATACAAGTAGAGGACTCATGTCCCGATGTGATGCATATTTTTTTGTAATTTTTTTCCTAGTAAAAAATTAATTATGATTGTTTTATTACAACTTTTAAAAAATATAAAAAATCGTATGTTTGACCACCTTAACTTTGTAAAAACTTCATGAAATTCATTTTTTTTAATCCTATAGTATGCAATGCATAGAATGTGACACGTGTTTTAGATTCAAAAAATGTTATACCATTTGAAAGCTATAGATGTTTTTCAATCCGCCTATCAATCAGGACTTTAGTCATAATTCAAATAGAAAATGAATAATAATTATTTATTAAATTGAAATTAAATAATAATTTATATTGGTGGAAAGCTGAGAATGTCCTTTAAAAACCCTTTTTGTTTCATCAATTTTGGGTAAAAAAAAATTCGCTAGCCACATACCCATCATATTGCCACTTTTTGGCCCATCATGATCTTGCACATACCCTATAGGGTTATGGTTTAAGATATTGGGTATATGGTTGAGGGTATTGGGTTGAGGGTTGAGGTTTGAGGTTTTAGGTTTGAGGGCACAAGGTTGAATGTAGGGTTTAGGGTTAAAGTATAGGGTTCAGGCTTATGGGGTAATAGTTGAGGGATAATGTTCACGGTTGAGGGTCAAGGTTAAGTGTACAAGGTATAGGGATTAGGGTTTAGGATATTGGGTATAGGTTATATGATAGAGGGTTGAGGGTATAAGGTATAGGGTTTAGGGTTGAGAGTGTAGAGTTTATGGTTTAAGTATAGGGTTAAGGGTATAGAGTTGAGTAATGTTTAGGTTCTAGGTTATAAGTTTGAGTATATAGGGTATAGGGATGAGAGTTGAGGGTGTAGGGTTTAGGGTTTAAGGTATAGGGTTTATGGTTGAGGGTACAAGGTTATATGTATAGGGTTGAGGGTATTGATTTTAGGATTGAGGGTTTATGGTACAAGATTTAATGTAGGGTTTAAGGTTTAATTTTATGGTTTAGAGATAATTTTTAGGGTTTAGCTTATAAGGTTGATGGTATAGGGTATAGGGATGAGGGTTGAGGGTGTAGGGTTTAGGGTATAGGGATTATGATTTATGATACTTGGTATAGGGTTTAAGATATTGAGAGAGAGGGTGAAAGGGAGAGAGAGAGAGAGAGAGAGAGAGAGAGAGAAGTAGATAGGGAAGGAGAGAGAGAGGTAATAGAGAGAGTAGAGAGCGAAGGAGGAAGATGGAGAGATTGAGAGAGAGAGGTGGGAGCAAGAGAGAGGTAGAGATGGATAGGTCAGATAGAGAGAAGTAGAGAGGGAAGGTGGTTGGGAGGAAGAAAGAGAGAGAATGGGGGAGATAGAGAATATTAGAGAGGGAAGGAGGGTGGGAGAGAGGGAGAGAGGTGAGACCTTATTTCTTAGAGTAATAAATACTTTAACAAGGTAGTGCTCATTTTATGAAAAAATGCCTCAAAGAAATGGGGTCTCAAGGTGAGACCCCATTTGTTTGAGGAAATTTTCATAGAATGAGCACTACATTGTCAATGCCATCACATTTACACATTTTCAAGGTAGTGCTCATTGTATGAAAAATGCCTCAAACAAATGGGGTCTCATAGTGATGTACATCACTATGAGACCCCATTTGTTTGAGGAATTTTTTCATACAATGAGCACTACCTTGTACATCACCATAAGGCCCCATTTCTTTGAGACATTTTTTCATACAATGAGTTCTACCTTACATCATTGTGAGACCCAATTTCTTTGAGGAACTTTTTCACACAATGAGCACTACCTTGTCATCATGAGATCCCATTTATTCGAGGAATTTTTTCATACAATGAGCACTACCTTGTCATCATGAGATCCCATTCATTTGAGGAATTTTTTTATACAATGAGCACTACCTTGTCAATACTACTCATTGAAAAATTGACAAGGTAGTGCTCATTATATGACAAAATGCCTCAAAGAAATGGGGTCTCATGGTGATGTACATCACCATGAGACCCCATTTCTTTGAGGGAATTTTTCATACAACAAGCACTACCTTGTCAATGCTATCACATTGACACATTGGCAAGGTAGTGTTTATTGTATAAAAAACATCCTCAAAGAAATGGAGTCTCACAATGATGTAAAGCACCATGAGACCCCATTTATTTGAGCCATAATTGACAAGGTAGTGCCCATTGTACGAAAAAATTCCTTAAAGAAATGGGGTCTCAAGATGATGTACATCACCGTGAGACCCCATTTATTTGAGGCATTTTTTCATACAATGAGAACTAAGCTCACTACCTTATCAATGTGTCAAAGTGGTAGCATTGACAAGGTAGTGTTTGTTATATGAAAAAATATCACCATGAGACACCATTTCTTTTAGTAATTGTTTCATACAACAAGCACTACCTTGTCAATGCTACCACATTAACACATTGACAAGGTAGTGAGCTTAGTGCTCATTTTATGAAAAAAATCCACAAAGAAATGGAGTCTCATGGTGATGTACATCACCATTAGAACCCATTTCTTTGAGGCATTTTTTTATACAATGAGCACTACCTTACATCACTGTGTACATCACCATGAGACCCCATTCCTTTGAGGCATTTTTTCATACAACGAGCACTACCTTACCTCACTGTGAACATCACTGTGAGACCCCATTTATTTGAGGCATTTTTTCATACAATGAGCACTACCTTTTCAATGCTACCGCTCTGATGTATTGACAAGGTAGTGCTCATTGTATGAAAAAATGCCTCAAAGAAATGGTCGTGAGAACCCATTTTTGTCAGGAATCTTTTCATACAACAAGCACTACCTTGTCAATGCTACTGCATTGACACATTAACAAGGTAGTGAGCTTAGTGCTCATTGTATGAAAAAATTCCTCAAAGAAATGGGGTTTCATGGTGATGTACACCACCGTGAGACCCCATTTCTTTGAGGCATTTTTTCATACAATGAGCACTACCTTGTTAATTCTATCACATTAATGCATTGACAAGGTAGTGCTCATTGTATGAAAAAATTCCTCAAATAAATGGGGTCTCACGATGTACATCATCATGAGAACCCACTTATTTGAGGCATTTTTTCATACAACGAGCACTACCTTGTCAATGTTATTGCATTGACACATTGAAAATGTAATTATCGTTGTATGAAAAATTGCCTCAAAGAAATGGGGTATCACGGTGATGTACATGACTATGTGATGAAGCGTACTCCCCTTACAATCTAAAACCCACAAAAACAACAGATAATGTCACAAAAAAAATGCAAGAAGTAAAGAAAATATTTTCTATTATCACTTAATTGAAAATGAAATTACAACATTATATTTGCCATCACATGGGCTTTCTAATTACATAAATCTGAAAATCTGCAAATCAGAGCCACCATCTACTCTACTCTAGCCTTCTCTCTATAGCCTCCCCTTACATCCTTTATTTGGAAGGTGTAACCACCCTAGAATCTTCTAGAAAGTGTAACTTCCTTAAGAAGATATTTTGAAATTTTATTAACTTTGGTATTACAACTTCGCGGGGTCATAACTTTTGATCCGACTATCAGATTTTCTATTATAATACCTTTTCAAAAATGTCTCGAGAAATTTTGTGCTTGAAAGTAGGGCCTAAAGGCCAACTACTTTAATTTTCCACCAATTTTCAGGCCCATTTGGAGCCTCTAAGTGCCTCAAAATTGACCTTGAAGATTTTACTAGTATTTTTGAAAATTAAAATTTTAATATCTCTCAAATGACAAATGGTATTGAAGTGATTTCTTCGCCATTGGCTTCAATTTACCATTTTGGAGGTCTGTGTAAGATTTCGTCCAACTGTGCATAAATGCAAACTTACAAAAATAGTAACCCTACCAAATTTAACCCTTACTGAAAAGAAACAACAATTTTTTTTTTGGGTGATGCAAGATTGCTCTTACACCCTAGATGCTCCTGCATTAGACACCCGGGGTAATTTGAAAAGTGACCCTGTCACTTCTGAGGAGTTAGAGGGAAACCAAGACGGTTAATGTCAGATTCAATTAACCATGATGAATCTTCAACAGGCCTTCATCTCCATTTCATCAAGTACTCTACATATTGCTTATTTCTTGTACTTCTTCCTACATGGCTATCCAAAATGTCTTCTATCTCCTCCTTTTCTAAAGTAGGTGTTAGAATGTTCCACTATGTCTCTATTATTTCTTTAGTAATTTCTCCCTCATGATATTTTGTTAAATCTGAGATGTTAAACATAGGTGAAATATGAATTCCATTAGGAAACTCTACCTCATAAGCATTTCTTGAATCATGCTTCTTCAATATCTTGCATGGTCCAAACTTCTTCATCTTCAACTTGTTGTATGTATCAAATGGAAACCTTTCATTTAGCAAATGAACCATGACTTCATCTCCTACCTGGAACTCCTTATACCTCCTTTTCTAATTTTTCTTAGCCTTATACTAAGAATTCATCTTATTGATATGCTTCTTCACCTCATCATGAAAATTCTTAAGGTGCTCAACAAAATCTTCAACCTCAGTACTACTTTTCTCTCGTTTATCCATCTTTCTCCATTCAGAATCATTCCTTGGACTACTCCCATATACAATCTAGACTGGTGATTTACCCATGCTCTTGTTGACAAAATTGTTATAAGCATATTGTGCCTATGGTAAAATCAAATCCCATCCCTTTGGTTTATCTCCTACTAAGCATCTTAGTAGGATACCAAAACTCCTATTGACCACCTCCATTTTTCCATTAGTCTATGGATGGTGAGTAGAACTAAACTTCAAATCTATCTTCAACTCCTTCCATAATGTTCTCCAGAAATAACCAACAAATTTGGTATCTCTGTGTGAAACTATACTCTTCGGTAGACCATGTAGTCTCACCACCTCTCTAAAAAAAACTCTGCAATATGAACAATGTCATTGGTCTTATGACATGGAATGAAATGTACCATCTTTCAAAATATATCCACCACCACAAATATGGAATCATGCCCTCTCCGTGTCCTCGGAAATCCAAGGACAAAATCCATACTAATTTCCTCCCATGGCCTCTTAGGTACAGGTAATGGCTGATACAATCTAGTATTCTAACTTTTTCCTTTCGCCATTTGGCATACTCTTGCAACTTTGTACAAACTTCTTCACATCTTGTTGTAACTATGGATAGTAATAATTCTCACTAACAAGAGAAATGGTCTTATCTCAACCAAAATGCATAGCCAATCCTCTATTATGCTTCTCCTTGATTAGATTCTCTCTCATAGAACTCCTTGGAATGCACAATTGGCTTCCTCTAAACAACATTCCACATTGTATTAAGAAATCCAGCCATCTTGTCATATCCAATGTAACAGGTTCCAAACAAGCCTTCCAAGCTTCTGCAAAGTCTGGATCTTTTGGATACAAACTCTTGAGTTCATTGAACCCAACAACCTCTATATTCATCTCTATCAACAAATTTTTCCTTCTACTTAAGGCATCTGCAACTCTGTTTGATCTTCCACTCCTGTGCTTCAAAACAAAAGTATAACTCTACAAAAACTCAACCCATTTTAAGTGCCTTTGATTCAACTTTCCTTCACTATTGAGATAATGTAAAGCTTGGTGATCAGTATATAAAACAAATTATTTTGGAAACAAATAGTGTCTCCATTTCTTCAAAGCCTGAACTATAGCATAGACATCTTGATCATAGATAGAATATTTCTTCTCAGCATCATTTAAATTCTCACTAAAATAGGTGACAAGCTTACCTTCTTGACTCAAAACAACTCCTATGGCAGTTCCACTAGCATCATAATCTACTTGAAAGACCTTATTGAAATTTGGAAGTGCCAAAATAGGTTGCTCTATAACTTTCTTCTTCAACATATCAAAAATTATTGCTGCTCTGTAGTCCACTTAAACTCTTTTCTATCCCCTTGCATTGCTTTAGTTAGAGGTGCACAAATGGCTACTAATTTTTTTAATAAAATTTATGTAAAAACTTGCTAGACCATGAAATCATCTTACCTTTGTAACACTCCTTAGTGTAGGCCATTCAATGATAGCTCTCATCTTCTTTGGATCCATTTTAAGAACCTCTACTGAGACAACAAATCTGAGATACACCAACTCCCTTTTAACAAAACTACATTTCTTCAAACTAATCAACAACTTCTCCTCCCTTTGCTTCTCAAAAAATTTCCAGATATGCATAAGGTGCTCCTCAAATGTCTTACTAAAAATAAAAATATCATCTAAATAAACAATAACAAATTTTCCTAAAAAATATTTTAATACCTCGTTCATAAGCCACATAAATGTGCTCGGTGCATTGGTTAGCCCAAAAGGTATGACTAATCACTGGTACAAGACCTCCTTGGTTTTAAAGGCTATCTTCCATTCATCTCCTTCTCTAATATGGATCTAGTGATATCCACTCTTCAAATCTATCTTTGTCAAGTACTCAACTCCATTCAAACAATCCATAATTTCATCCATCCTTGGCAAGGGATATTTATACTTTATGGTGATCTTGTTGATGGCTCTAGAATCTATACACATCCACCAATCCCCATCCTTCTTTGGTGCTAGTACTGTAGGTAATGCACATGGACTCAAAATCTCTCCAATCAATCCCTTATGCAACAAATCTTGCACTTGTCTGTTCAACTCTTCACTCTTTGTTGGAGTAATATGATGAGCTGCCTTATTCAAAAAATTGGCTCTAGGAATTAGGTCCATCTGATAACTAATCTTTCTTACCAGAGGCAAACCTTCAGGTACATTATCAGAAATAATAGCTTGAAACTCATTCAACAAATTTGAAACCTCTACAGGTACCTCAATAGTATCTTCTTTATCAACTCTAGGGATCAGTGCAAAACACATATGCTCATGATTCATACTTTCTAGGAAATTTCTTCCATCAACCAAACAAATCCTTGCATTACTACATACCTTTTCCTTTGCTTCTTTCAAGGGATTCAACTTATGATGAACTCCATCCTTTGTCAAAGAATAGGTTTTGGCATGTCCATCATGTATTGCTCGCTGATCAAACTATCATGGTCTACCTAACAACATATGACAAACATCCATAGGAATAATATCACACAATAGCTCATCATGGTAATTTCCAATCTTGAACTTTACCAGACATTGTTCATTTATCAAAGCTTTATGGCCCTTTTGCAACCAAGCAATCTGGTATGGATTTGGATTCCTTCTCTCCAACTGCAACTTACTAACCATCTCTTCTAAAACAAGGTTATCAATACTACCTCCATCAATAATAACATTAAAAACTTTACCTTCACACTTACATCTGGTGTGAAACAAATTCTTCCTTTGAGTTGGATCTTTCTCCCCATTCAACAAGGCTCTTCTAGTAACAAGAACCTCTCCTCTTTTGCATCCTCAAAATGTGAAGACTCAGCATCTTCATCTAAATGTGCAACTTGTGCATTACCCTCAAGTCTTCTATTTTTCCTTCCTTGATGTTGAGGACACTCATATGCCCTATGCCCTTTTTCTCCACATTGGAAACAGGTTCCATGAAAGCCTCCTCTCCCTGGTCCTCACCTAGATCTTCCCCTTCCTCTTTGGTCTCCATTATGAGGATGATAAGTGTTATCTCCTTTCTAGTTCTGGTTGCTACTAAATCCTTCACCCTTCTTTTGGTCTTCATTTTGACCTCCATATGATTGTCCACTAGTCCTTCCACCACGACCTCCACCTCTTTGCTTACTTTCAAACCTCCTATTCAACTTCTCTTCTACCTTCAAATCAAACGGATATGCATCTTCAATGGTAGACATTCTTACCAAACTCAACTCTTCTTGAATGCTCAGCTTCAACCCATTTATGTAATAGGAAACTTTCTCCTTGTTGGCCTCATAATGTCTTGTTTTGATCAGGACTCAATATAATTCTTTTGTATACTCCTTAATAGATTTTCCTGCTTGTTTCAACTGTTGCATATTCTTCAACAAATCCAATTCATAGTCCCAAAGAATGAACTACCTTTTCAATTTTTCCAACATTTGATCCCATCTTGTTATTTTCTCTTTTCCTCTTCTATTTCTTTCCAACTGGACTTCTTTCCACCATATGCTAGCATGGCCTTTCAATTTGTGCTTTGCAAATTTGACCCTATCTAGGTCTTCTATTTCCTTATACTAAAAATACTCTTCCATTTCATTGATCCAATCAATCAGCTCCTCTAGATTTAGGTTTCCATAAAAATTAGAAACTTCTATCTTTGGCCTCTTTCCAATCTTGGAAATGGCCCTAATCAGTCTGACTTCTCTGGGATCCATTACATCCTATGCTTTCTCTTCGAATGGCTCCACATCTTTAGCCTCATCCTCATTTTCATCTCTTCTTCTAACATTAGTTCCCCTACACAGCTCCTCTTGCAGTGCTTGAACTTGTCTCTAGAGGGCTCTAAAACCTTCCTCTATTACCCCAACATTTGTTCCAACATGGTTTCTTCATGGAGGCATCTTTTCTCACAAATCCATAACCACAAGTCCTGGTGCAAATTGCCTCACATTCAGAAATATGTTTACACACTCAAGAAAACCCTCTCTGATACCACTTGATGAGGGGTACTCCCATTATAATCTAAAACTCACAAAAACAACAGATAATGGCACAAACAAAATGCAATAAGGAAAGAAAATATTTTCTATTATCATTAAAATGAAAATGAAATTACAACATTATATTTTCCATCACATGGGCTTTCTAATTACATAAATCTTCAAATTTTTAAATCGAAGCCACCATCTACTCTGCTCTACCCTCCCCTTACATCCTTTATTTGGAAGGTGTAACTGCCCTAGAATCTTTTGGAAAGTGTAACTTCCTTAGGAAGATATTTTGAAATTTTATTAATTTTTGTATTACAACTTCACAGAGTCATAAATTTTGATCTAACCATCGGATTTTCTATTATAATACCCTTTTGAAAACATCTTGAGAAATCTTGTGCCCAAAATTAGGGCCTAAAGGTTAACTACTTTTGTTTTCCACCAATTTTCAGGCCCATCCAGAGCCTCTAAGTGCCTCAAAATTGACCCTGAAGATTTTACTAGGATTTTTGAAAATTAAAATTTTAATATCTCTCAAATGACAAATAGTATCGAAGTGATTTCTTCACCATTGGCTTCAATTTACTATTCTGGAGGTTTGTGTAAGATTTCATCCAAATGTGCATAAATGTAAACTTACAAAAATAGTAACCCTACCAAATTTAGCCCTTATTGAAAAGAAACAACAATTTTTTTTGGGGTGATGCAAGATTGTTGTTACACCCTAGATGCTCTTGCATCACTATGAGACCCCATTTCTTTGAGGAAATTTTTGATACAATGAGCAATACTTTGTATCACCGTTTAAGGAATATTTTCATACAATGAGCACTACCTTGTATCAATATTTGAAGCATCTTTTCTTACAACATGCACTACCTTGTATCACTGTGAGACCCCATTTCTTTAAGGAGTTTTTTCATACAACTAGCACTACCTTGTCAATGCATCTGAATTGACACATTGACAAGGTAGTGCTCGTTGTATGAAAAAATGCCTCAAAGAAATGGGGTCTCACGACAATGTACATCATCGTGAGACCCCATTTCTTTGAGGCATTTTTTCATACAATGAGCACTACCTTGTCAATGCTACCACATTGACACATTAACAAGGTAGTGAGCTTAGTGCTCATTATATGAAAAAAATTCTCAAAGCAATGGGGTCTCACGATGATGTACATCGCTATGAAACCCTATTTCTTTGAGGCTTTTTTCATACAATGAGCACTACCTTGTCAATGCTACTGCATTGATGCATTGACAAGGTAGTGAGCTTAGTGCTCATTGTATGCAAAAATTCCTTAAAAAAATGGGGTCTCACGGTTATGTACATCACCATGAAACCTTATTTATTTGAGGCATTTTTCATACAATAGACACTACCTTGTCAATGCTACCCTATTGACGCATTGAAAAGGTAGTGCTCATTGTATGAAAACATTCCTCAAAGAAATGGTGTCTCACTGTGATTTTTTTCATACAACAAGCACTACCTTGTCAATGCTACTACATTAACACATTGACAAGGTGGTGCTTGTTGTATGAAAAAATGCCTCAAATAAATGGGGTCTCATGGTGATTACACATTGTATGAAAAAATGCCTCAAAGAAATGGGGTCTCAAGGTGATTACAATCACCATGAGACCCTATTTCTTTGAGTCATTTTTTCATACAATGAGCACTACCTTGTCAATGTTGTTGGTGTAATTAATTATTTAATTACACTTACATAAGTTTAACTTAGGATTTTTATTTAATTAATTAATTCCTAGGTTGCATTATTAGGAAATCATTAATAACGGGGTCATTACCCTTTCCATGTATTTAAGAGATAAGATTCCTTCTAGAATATCATCTAGAACTTATCTCAATCACTTCATCATTCCCTATGTGGTTAGTTAGGGTTTACATGTTGTCACATGATGTTTGATCATGAGACATGACAACATCATATAGCTTACTACATCTCAACCTTTCCTATATAAGGAGGGTTATTGTATCATTTGTATCATAATTAATATCTCATCATTTGAAAGATCTTAATATTAGGAAAGCTCATATTCTTGTATATCCTCTTGTGGAAGTTTTTCATTATTTTTTGTAGATGTTCTTGGGTGTTGATCTAATCTCCAACTCTTACATAGTATCAGAGCCTTGCTTGCAAGACCCTTCTCAAATCTAAGGATTGAGCTTTGGCTGTAAGATCTTAGTGATTTTTAGCAAGGTTGAGTATGCTCTTCTCTTACATCATATGATGACCTAGATAATTAGAAAAAAATGAAAGAAATACCATATTTGATGTTTTCTCTTGAAGTTTTTATTACAAGTTGGAGGGTTTGCATCTTGGGAAAATTTCTAGAGAAGATTGGGTCATATCCAACCCTTCCATTGTGTACAGAAGGCCCAAAGCCCCCATTTTATATAAAATACTTCATATTCTAAGGTAAATTTATTTTTTGGTGATTTTTCAAAAAAATCAGGTGACTATCTTAAATTTGACGACCAAATGGCCGTCATGGAAGCCCCATCATGTCTTAATTAGGTAGCTTATGTAAAATCTCCATAAATTTTTACTCAGATATCATATTTTCACAAATGAGATATCATTGGAAACCTGATTTTGAGAACTACCTAATGATGTATGAATTGTTATCATATTTTATTCTTGTAATATTTTTTTGCTATTTGAAGTCAGATATCCTATTTGGACCTCAGAGCTCATAACTTTCTACCAATTTCTCTGATTTTGGTGATTCAAGTTGCATTTGGAAGGTATATAGGAGCTCTTTCATTGTGCCCATGAACTTTTTCTAGATTTAGCCCCAGGTATTATTTATTCAATATTTTGCATATTTGGCATTTTGACTGATTACTTGGACATCTTGACTCCTGGAGAGGGTTTTATCAATTTGGAAATACTTCATTTGCAGTCTATATCATATTTGAGAGTTTCTAATTCATATTAAAAGTTATTGTCTTTGTAATCTTGGAGTTATATCATAGTTCATTATGGGGTTTTCATTTCATCCCTCTTTGATTATGTCAAAAAGGAGAAACTATAAAAAATGGAGAAATGGTATCATAAAACATCTTCGATGGCTTCATTTTTTGCCAGATTTGCATAATCTTGTTCCCCCTCTAGGTACTGATAGTAAGAAATTTGTATGAAATTGCTAAAAGGATCATGTCTTAGGAGTCATTGCAATGCATATTGGTGTTGTCACTTTGAAAGGTATTGATCATTGTGATTGACCTCATAATATTTGGACTAAAATTTGGGAGATACATGGAGATCCTAATACTCAGCCATTCCCAGATGATCCTATTTTAGATTGTCTTGTTGCACTTCATTTTCAGGAAAGATACCCTATGATGTAGATGCTATGCGGGAGTTTTAATATTTGGAATATTTTGAATCTTCATATGAGGATGATGAGGGTTCTTTAGATGCTTTTTCTCTATCAGAGACAATTGATGTATCTGCACCGTCATTGATTCCTTGTGCAAATTCATTGATTGAGGCTCCTATCATTCTTGTTCAATAGGACCATTCATCTCATGGTGATGATTCATTGAGCACGTCCAATGATTCATTACAAGTATCTAATTATCTTCCTAATTTGGATTCCTATCTATCAAACATTGTGTCCTTGTTAGTGGGTATGTGCAAGATCATCATAGAAAAAATAGGTCCTTAAGTGGAAAAAAATTCAAAAAAATTAAAGTTAGGCAACTTGACATAAAAATTTGAATAAGTTATCTATATTATTTCAAAAATATGTAAGAATAGAATTTGTAGAAAATTGAATGTACTTTCTAAACTACTAGGTTTATTTCTTTTAAAAAATATCTATTTGGTGAAATTTTGAAATTTTAATGCAAGTACTTAAATTTCAGGGAAAAAATAAGTATGTCTGTCTGACCACCCTAACCACAATAAAATGATAATATATTTTTATAATATTTTAGATATAAGTAGAGAACTCATGTTTTGATGTGGTGCATATTTTTTTGTAATTTGTTTCCAAGTAAATAATTAATTATGATTTTTTGTTACAACTTTTAAAAAATATAAAAACTTGTATGTCTGACCACCTTAACTTGGTCAAAACTTCATGATTTTTTTTTTTTTAATCCTATAGTATGTGAAGCATAGAATGTGACACATATTTTGGATTCAAAAAATGTTATACCATTTAAAAGCTATAGATGTTTTTCAATTAGCCTATCAATTAGGACTTTAGTCGTAATTCAAATAGAAAATGCATAATAATTATTTATTAAATTCAAAGTAAAGCATAATTTATATTGGTGGAAAGATGAGAATCTCCTTAAGAACCCCTTTTCATTTCATCAATTTTGGGTAAAAAAAAATTCATCAGTCACATGGGCCATCATATCACTTACATATCACCACTTTTTGGCCCATCATGATCTTGCACATACCCTAGTGGAGTCTCACATTTTAGATTTGGAGGACATATTTGAGGGGATTGTTGGAAAAACAAGGATAGAAAACTGAGAGGGGAGGTGAATCAGTTGTCACATAAATTTAAACTTTTCTAACTTAACCTTAATCTTAGATCTAATGAATAAGCAATTAACCACAAGCAACTAACACATAAGAGAGACAAAGAACACCAAAATTTGTTTATGTGGAAACCCTGTTAGGGGAAAAACCACGGTGGATGTTACTCCACAAGATTATGCTCTGCTAAAATTATAATGGAAAATAACAAGGGGAATGCATATGCATTCAAACACACTACCTAGAGCTCACTACTCAATTACAAAAGGGTCTCACTACCCAAAAAAGTTGGATTAAAAATCCAGAGGGTATGAACTGAGAAAATAGCTGATGCACAAGCCTGATTACAATTCCAATTAAGCTCAACACTTCTTCACACTTTTCTATGCAATTGAATGATATTTTTACATGCACACATGGGAGAAAATGAAGCATTATCTTCATCAATGAACTAATCACCCTTATATATCCAATACATGAGATTCCATCATAGCTTCATCGACCAAGAAAATAAAATATATTTTCAATGTCAGCCCTGATTTACAAATAAAATTTTAATGTGAATCCACCAAGGTTAGCCACAACATAGTTGAGACCCAAATTAACATCTCCAATATGAAAATACTTTATTTAATTTCACATCAAATATCCACAACACACTACCACCAACGTGTTGGCCAAAAACATGAAAAATTGAACATGCGCAAGAAAATATCTTCAACCATGAGCTCACTGATTAATGTGGACATACCACAAAGATAGAGAATGATCTAGAGACATCTGAGAGCACCAAGAAACAATAGAGATACATCCACACCAACCGAGATAACTAGAATCACACAATCTTCATTCAGGAACACTGATAGAGACCACGAAAACACTATCAGACCACAACATACTCAAAACTTCACACAGACCTCTGAAACATTTGGTAGATGGTCTAGATAAAATCAACAATAAAACCTTAAATCCACATCATCTAATCTTCAATGTATGGAATAGGACACCATCATGACCTGCACAGTTCCACTGGGAACACAAAACACTTTCTTTTACAATTTTCTCAATATCCTCGACATATACAACAATTGATACACCAAATGCTAATAGTGTTGACATCAATGAAAACCACATATCAGCAACATATCCACAACATCCAATAATCTCCCCCTTTGGCATTGATGGCAACACATGATGTGAAAAATACAATCAACCCAAAAAACTGACTTCTTTTGCACTTCTCCTCTGAACTTCTCTCCACAAATATTTTTCACATTACACTTCTCCCCCTTTGACATCAATGGAAAAGGTAACAATGACCTTTCCATGCACATGCTCTGAACCGCATATCTACACATCTAACTACTCCCCCTGAGTAGTAGCCACAAAAACATCAATCCAGATCAAAATATAGCAATGAAGCTCATAGATTGATGCAAGAAAATGCATCATTTAGTTCTTATTAGGAGGGTTAATTACCCATGGCATTCCTTTGAGATACTCAAAATTATCCTTCGGCAAAGGCTTAGTAAATATATTTGCAATTTGTTCTTTGGTAGGCACATACTCCAATCTTACTTCTTTCTCATTCACTTTTTCCCTCAAGAAATGAAACTTGATTGATATATGTTTAGACTTAGAGTGTAGTACCAAATTCCTTGAAATATTTATTGCACTTGAGTTTTCATAGTATATAGCAATAGGCTCTTCATATATCACATTGATATCTCTTAGAATGTGTTTCATCCATATCATTTGAGTACAATTATTGGCAGCAACAATGTATTCTACTTCAGCAATAGATAGAGAAATTGAGTTTTTCTTTTTACTTGACTAGGATATTAGCTTCTTCCCTAGGAAGAAAGCACCACTACTAGTACTTTTCCTATCATCCACATCACCAACCCAATCTACATCAGTATATGCACATAAAGTGAGATCATCATCCTTTGGATACCAAAGTCCAAAATCAACTGTTCCTTTTAGATATCTAAAAATTCTTTTGACAACAGTTACATGTGATTCCTTTGGATCAGCCTGAAATCTAGAAACCATTCATACATCATTCATAATGTCTGGTCTAGTCTGTGTCAAGTAAAGAAATCTACCAATCATTGACCTGTGCCAAGTTTTATTTTCCTTTGGAGAATCATCATTTTGTGTCAACTTACATCTGGTCACCATGGGAGTACCAACAGGTTTGTAGTCATCCATTCCAAACTTCTTTAGTAGTTCTTTCACATATTTGGACTGAGATATGAAAATCACCTGGTCCAATTGTGTAATTTGCAATCCCAGAAAGAACTTCATCTCACCAATCATGCTCATCTCAAATTCACTCTTCATCTCATAAGCAAACTTCATACATAGATTATCATCACCTCCAAAAATGATATCATCAACAAAAACTTCTATAATCAACTCCTTATCATGATCTAACTTGAATTATAAGTTGCTATCACCAGTACCTTTAGTGAATCCAAGCTTTAGTAGATATTTGTCCAATCTAGTGTACCAGGCTTTTGGGGCTTGCTTGAGTCCATATAGAGCTTTCTTCAATCTACAAACCATATCTCCCTTATCTATTAGCTGAAATCCATCTGGCTATTCAATGTATACTTCTTCTAGTTCTCCATTCAGAAATGTAGACTTTATGTCCATTTGATAGACTTTATAATTCTTTTGTGCAACATAAGCAAGAAATAATCTCATAGCTTCAATTATAGCTATAGGGGCAAAGGTTTCTTGAAAATCAATACCTTCCATTTGAGAATAACCTTTACATACTAGTCTTGCTTTATTCTGAACCACTTCACCTTCTTCATTCATCTTGTTTCTAAATACCCACTTAGTACCAATCACATTTTTGTCTTTAGGCCTAGGAACTAGTAGCCATGTGTCATTCTTCTCAATCTGTCCCAGCTCTTCCTTCATAGCTTCTAGCCAGTGTTCATCTTGACAAGCTTCAGTGACATTCTTAGGTTCAATCTTGGAAATCAGACAATATTCTTTTGCAATTTTTCTTCTGGTTTGCACTCCTTTACTCTTATCTCCTATGATTTGACTTTCAAAATGATTCAACTTTACATACCTTGGAGTTTTGGGACTTACTTGGACTTCTGACTCTTTTGATCTTTCTTCTACACTTGCACTTGTTTGTGCTTCCTCACTGGCTTGATTTACCAGAACAAATTGAGGTTTCTTCACCAGAACGTATGGAATAATCTGAAGTAGATTTAGTTTCTAAATGTTCTTCCCTTGGCTTGTGTTGTCTTCATTTGAATCATAGCTGCATCATTTGGATGATTTTATAGTCCTCATCAACTCTAACATTTGCACTCTCAACCATCTTTCTCAGTCTTTTGTTATAGCACCAGTAGGATTTTCTCTTAGTGGAGTAACCTTGGAAGATCCCTTAATTGCTTCTAGCATCAAATTTTCCTATATCATCATCTCTCATGATATAAAATTTACTTCCAAAGATCTTAAAATATTTGACAGTAGGCTTGTGACCAAACCATAACTCATAAGGGGTCTTACCAGAATTACCATTCACATTTACCTGATTCAAGTTATACACAACAATGCTTACTACTTCATTCTAGTACATTTGAGACACATTTCCTTCCATCATCATGGTTTTGGAAGCATCCAAAATTGTTCTATTCTTTCTCTCTACAACTCCATTTTGTTGAGGGGTTCAAGGAGAAGATAACAGTATTTTAATTCCATACTCTTCACAATAAGAGTTGAACTCCTTAGAAATGAACTCTCCACCTCTGTCAGATCTCAAGCACTTGCTTTTCAGACCTTTCTCATTTTCTACAATGCCTTGAAATTTTTTAATTTCTCTAGTGCTTCACATATTTCTCTCAAAAAGGAAACCCAAATCATTCTAGAGTAACCATCAATAACCAACATAAAATACCTTTCTCCATGAATACTTTTGACTCTGGAGGGACCAAAAAGGTCAGTATGTAGTATCTGCAACAAATTATTTGAATGAAACTATTTTCTTTGGAATGAGACTCTAGTTTGTTTACCCATCTGACATTCCTTGCAGATTACATTAGCAAGCTTCACTAACCTAGGCAGATCTCTTACTGCTTGAGTAGAACTTATCTTGATAATGTTGTCAAAGTTTACATGACACAATCTCCTATGCCACAACCAAATTTCATCTACTTGAGCAATTAAACAACTTCCACTAGTAGTATTAAAGTGAAAAATATTACCTTTTGTTTGCTTGCCTATTGCAATCATGTTTTTGGAACTTCCACGTATCTTGCATCTTCCATCTTTGAATTGAAGATCATATCCCTTGTGAACCATCTTTCCAACACTCAACAAGTTATGCTTGAAGCCTTCAAAATAGAGGACATCATCATTGTTGTCCTTACCACCAACGCAAATAGATCCTCTACCATGAATCACACCAACATTGTTATCTCCAAATATTACAACTCCACCATCATACTTCTCTAGGCTCACAAATTTTCTTTTATCACCATTCATATGATGTGATCATTCACTATCAATGACCCATTCATTTTTTTCTTCAAATTGAGTTGCAAGAGATTTTTCATCTTCAATAGATTCAGTAGCCACAAGATTATTTTCAATGGTAGAAATGAAATCTCAATCATCTTCTTTACCATTATATTTATCACTCATCATCAGTCATTGCTTCTTCAGCAAAGTAGCATCTCTTTGGGAATCTAAACTTCTTAGGCTTAGATCTAGGAACTCTTTCAGGACATCTTGATGAAAAATGACCTATTTTACTACATGAAAAACATTTAATAGGTAATACATCTTCATACTTACCTTTTCCTCTCCCTTCTTGTTTTTCAATTAGTGCTTCTAGTTCTTCTACCTCTCTTTCTTTATCTTCAAGTTGTTTCAATTCTTCATCATACTTAGATATCTTTTTGGAACTCTCTCCTAGACTATATATTTTCCTGTTACTTCCGGATATAGTAGCCTTGAATGCAAATTTATTCTTCAGTGTAGATTCACCAAATTCACTTATCTCAAAAGCAGCAAGCTTCCTAATCAACGTATCTCTTGTCATCTTATTTACTGATATGAACTCTTCAATAGCATGAACCTTCATTTTGTAGGAGGGAGGAAAGGATCTAAGTACTTTAGCCATAATTTCATCCTCATCCACAGAACCACCGACACATTTAATACCCATCACTATCTCATTTACTCTCTACATAAAAGAAGTGATATTTTCATCTTCACCCATCTTTAGATTTTCATACTTGCCTTTCAAGCTTTGTATCTTAGCCATCTTCACCTGTGCATCTCCTTCATACAAAGTTTCCATTTTTGTCCAAATCTCATGAGCTATCTGTAGACCTACCTCATTAGCCATCTTTGAGTCTATCAGGGCACTTACCAAAGCTTCAATAGCCCTAATATTACTTTCAACATCTTTGATCTCATCAGCAAAAGAGGGACCATTCTCAAGAATAGTATATATGGATCTCTTGTGATTTTCTAGAAGGCTTCACCAATACATATTAAGTGACATTGCATCCTAATCTTCCACAGTGAATAGTTAGTGCCATCAAATCTAGGACTGTCCTTCTTGAATGTTGCCATCCCAAATCACCTCAAGCTATTAGACTTCTGAAGAGGAACCTCGCGCTGATACCAATTGTTGTAAAAACAAGGACAAACAACTGAGAAAGGGGGATGAATCAGTTGTCATATAAATTTAAACTTTTCTAACTTAACTTAACCTTAATCTCAGATCTGATGAATAAGCAATTAACACATCAGAGAGACAAAGAACACCAAATTTTTTTAGGTGGAAACCCTGTTAGGGGAAAAACCACAATGGATGTTAGTCCACAAGATTATACTCTGCTAAGAGTATAATGGAAAATAACAAGGGGAATACACATGCATTCAGGCACACTACCTAGAGCTCATTTCTCAATTAAAAAAGGGGTTCATAGCCCAATAGAGTTGGATTAAAAATATAGAGGGTATGAACTAAGAAAATAACTTTTGCACAAGCCTGATTACAGTTCCAATTAAACTCAACACTTCTTCACACTTCGCATAAAATTATTCACACTCTACTCTGCAATTGAATGGTATTTGCACACACACACATGGGAGCACACGAAGCATCTTTTTCATCAATGAACTAATCACCCTTATATATCCACTACATGAGATTCCATCACAACTTCGTCGGCCAAGAAAATAAAATATAGTTGAAATGTCAGCCCAGATTTACAAATAAAATTTTAATGTGAATCCACCAAGGTTGGCCACAACATAGTGGAGACCCAAATTAACATTTGCAATACAAAAAGACTTTAATTAATTTCACATTGAAGATCCACGACACGCTACCACCAATGTGTCAGACAAAAACATGAAAAATCGAACATGCGCAAGAAAAGATATTCAACCACGAGTTCATTGATTAATTTGGACGTAACACAAAGATAGAGAATGATCTAGAGACATATGAGAGCACCAACAAACAATAGAGAACATCTGTACCAACCGAAATAACTAGAATCACACAATCTTCATTCAAGAACACTGATAGAGACCAACAAAACACTGTTAGACCACAACATACTCAAAAATTGATGCAGACCTTTGAAACTTCTAGTAGATGGTCTAGATAAACTCAACAATAAACCCTTAAATCCACATCAACTAGTAACATAAAACACTTTATTTTACAATTTTCTCAATATCCTTGACATATACAAAAATTGATACACCAAATGCTAATAGTGTTGACATCAATGACAACCACACATCAACAACATATCCACAAAATCCAACAAGGATATCTCTCCTATTTGACGGCAACCATTGAATAACTATTTTTAAACCATCATGGTATTTGTATATTGTTCAACATCAATTTCCACATTGTCTTTATTTGTCACCTTCTTCATTGATTAGGCATGTACCTGATTTGATAGTAGCATCTTCATCTTTATTGGAAAAGGAGACACATGAGTAGATTTCAGAGACATCATCATCATACATCTTCATCCTTCCTTCTTTCAATTCCTATCCAAAGTGAAATCATCCCTACATTTCTACATGGGTTTGTTTCTTCTAAAAGGGAGACAAGTTATTTGTCGACATTGGATCATGTCTTTTCTTCAGGCACTTACCATGTTTGTAGGTGATCACACATTATGGGGGGCTACATAGTATCTCTCTTTCCCTCCTATTGGGGGGATCTTGATTGTATTGTATCTATGTGATAGATGGTGTACTTGGGGGGTATCACGGAGTCTTCCATCCTTCCTCACTTATTTGTGTTTCATCTCCTTTTTTGAGAGGGGCTTTATTGCCACTAGGTTTTCCCCTTCACTTTTTTTGTGGGAGATTAGTTGCATTTCATCTTCATTTGTAAATGGGTACCTAAAATGGCCATCATGTAGTTGGGACCCATCATTCCATCATTGCATTTTTCATTTCCTCTGTAAGTTGCACTTATGGGGGTGTTGGTGTAATTAATTATTTAATTACATGCATAAGTTTAACTTAGTATTTTTATTTAATTAATTAATTCCTAGGTTTTATTATTCGGAATTCATTAATAATGGTGTCATTACCCTTTCCATGTATTTAGGAGATAAGATTCCTTCTAGAATAACATCTATAACTTATCTCAATCACTTCATCATTCCCTACATGGTTGGTTAGGGTTTACATGTTGTCACATGTTGTTTGATCATGACACAAGGCAACATCATATAGCTTACTACATCTCAACCTTTCCTATATAAGGAGGTTTATTGTATTATTTTTATCATAATTCGTACCTCATCATTTGAGAGGTCTTAATATCAAAAAATCTCATATTCTTGCATATCCTCTTGTGGAAGGTTTTCATTGTTTTGTAGGTGTTCTTGGGTGTCGAGCTATTCTCTAGCTCTCACAATTTCTACCGCATTGATGCATTAACATTGCAGTGCTCATTGTATGAAAAAATGCCTCAAAAAAAGGGGTCTCATGATGATACATCACTGTGAGACCCCATTTATTTGAGGAATTTTTTCATACAATAATGGTTTAGGTTTTATTCTTTTGGTTGAGGGATAATGTTTATGGTATAGGTTATAAGGTTGGGGGTACAATAATGAGGGTTGAGGGTGTAGGGTTTAGTGTATAGGGATTATGATTTATGATATTTGATAAAGGGTTTTGGAGATTGAGACAGAGGGTGAGAGGGAGTGATAGGTAGAAGTAAAGAGGGAAGGATAGAGAGAGAGATAGGTGATAGAGAGAGAAGTAGAGAGTGAAGGAGGAAGGTGGAGATATTGAGAGAGAGGGGATGGAGGGAGAGAGGTGAGATAGAGAGAGAAGGGAGGGAGGGAGGGAGAGAGAATGGTGCTTGATAGAGAGTAGAGAGGGAAGGAGAGAGTGAGAGATAAATATATGAGAGAGAGAGGGGGAAAGGGAAGAGGGAAGGAGGGAGGGAGAGGTAGAGATGGAGAGAGGGATACAGAGAGAAGTATATCTAGGAAAGGAGAGATAGTGAGGTTGAATTAGACAAAGAGAAAATGGTGAGATAGAGAGTACATAGGAAAGAACAGAGTGAGAGAAATATGGATAGAGAGAGAGGGGGATGGTTCAAAGATTAAGAGAGTGAGAGACTAGGAGAGAGAGGGAGAGAGAGGGAAGGAGGGAGGGAGATGTAGAGATTGAGAGAAATAGATAGAGATAAGTATATATAGGTAAGGAGAGATATAGAAGGGATAGGAGGGATGAAGAACTAGAGAGATAGATAGAGAGATAATGAGGGAAAGAGAGGTGATAGAGATGTTATATAGAGAGAGAGTAGGGAGGGAGGTGAGATAGAGAGAATGATATGGAAAGAGGGGGGAGGAGGAAGTTGGAGATATTGAGAGAGATGAGGGAGGGAGAGAGAGTGAGGTGGAGAGGGATAGGTTAGATAGAGAGAAGTAGAGAGAGAAGGTGTGTGGGAGGAAGGAAGAGAGAAGTTAGATAGAGAGAGAGAGAGGTGATATATATATATAGAGATAATTAAAGAGGTATGGAGGGAGGGAGTGAGAGATATTGGTGAGATAGAGATAAATATATAGGGAAGGAGAGAGACGAGGAAGGTGGGAAGATTGAGAGGGAGGGAGAGAGAGGGAAGGAGAGATGGAAAGGGAGAGAAGGAGAGATAGATAGATAAGAATATAGGGAATACGAGATAAAGAAGAAGTAGAGAGAGGGAGAGAGAGGGAGAGATATGGGTAGAGAGAATTATGAGATAGAGAGTAGAGAGGGAAGGAGAGAGTTAGAAATAAAGATGGGGGGAGAGTGTGTGTGTGAGAGAGAAATGCAAAGTGAAGGAGGAAGGTCAGGAGATTGAGAGAGAGGGAGAGAGGGAGAGAGAGTGAGGGAACATGGGAGGGAGAGGTAGAGATGGAGAGAGATATAGAGAGAAGTATATAGTGAAGGAGAGGTAGAGAGGGGTAGAAGGGAGAGAGGAGTAGAGAGAGAGAGAGGGAGAGGTAGGGAGGGAGAGAGAGCTGAGATAGAGAGAGGGATGAAGATAGATAAAGATAAGTAGAAATGGAAGGAGGGAAGGATAGAGGGAGAGAGAAGTGTGACATAGAGAATGAGAGAGAGGGGGGAAGGAGGAAGAAAATATTAAGAGAGAGAGGAGGGAGGGTGAGAGATAGGCAGAGAGGGATAGGTTAGATAGAGAGAAGTAGAGAGGGAAGGTTGGTGGGATGAAGGAGGAGAGAGAGGGAAGGAAGAAGGTGGAGAGATTGAGAGAGAGAGAGGAGGGAGGGAGAGAGAGGTAGAGGGATAGGTTAGATAGAGTGAAGTAGAGAGGGAAGGTGGGTGGGATGAAGGAAGAGAGAGGGGGGAAGATAGAGAGAAGGGGAGATAGAGAAAATTAGAGAGGTAAGGAGGGGAGGAATGGAGGGAGGGATGGAGGGAGAGAGAGAGAGAGGTGAGATAGATAGAAGTGTAGAGGGAAGGAGAGTGTGAGAGAGAGGTCTAAATAATAAGGGATAAACAATGAGTGAGAGAGAGCGAGAGAGAAATGATACAATTTTATGATTACTAAAATTTGGCTAAGTTTGACAAATTGTAAGATCTTCCAAAAAATAGAATTTGAATTATAACTCCTAGAGGTCCAAAACCACTCTCAAACATCTCAAAACTATATAAATTAAATATAACTTAAAGTATAAGACAATAAATGTCCATATGTAAATGTCAACTTATACTTCATGTATATAGTTTCCTTGAAAGATAACAAGAAGAGACAATAAAAGGAGAAGGAAAAAATTTAAATGTAGGCCAAACCACGAGCACATTATAACACTCTCACATTTTGGAAATGTTTTTTTTATTTCAAAAAATGCATATTTTTTGAATTCAAAATATGTGTGTTTTTTGAATTCAAAATATGTGTGTTTTTTGAATTCAAAATACACACATTTTTTGAAATTTAAACCATAATGCAAGAACATTATAATGAACTTGTGTTATGGCGTGGTAATGACTGAGCCTAGGATTGGTCACTACCAACTCATAACATGAGCACATTTTACTCTAACATGCTTCTTTTTTTTTCTATTTCGAGATGAAAAAGTAAATGGCCAGTTTTTGGTCCCCCATCTTTTTGAACTTACCCTCATCTCTCTTGATATAAAATTTTCTTCCAAATACTCTAAATTACTTGAAAATAGGAATCCTTCCATACTATAACTCATAGGGAGTCTTTGTTCTATTAGCTTTTTCTTGAACTCTATTAAGTATGTAAACAACAGTATGAATTGCTTCTCTCCAGTAGACTTCTGGTAGGTTTTTTTCTTTCATCATAGTCCTATTAGCTTCTTGAACAATTTGGTTTTTCCTTTCCACTACTCCATGTTGCTGAGGATTTCTCAGGGTAGACAAGTGCCTCTTTATTCCATGAACTTCACAAAACATGTTAAACTCATTGGAGGCGAATTCTCCACCTCTATCAAATGTTAAAATTTTTATTTTTAGATCCATTTCATTCTCAACCATAGCTTTAAATGCTTTGAACCAATCTAGTGCATTAGATTTCTCTCTAAGAAAAGTAACCCATATCATCCTAGAGTAATCATCAATCAAAAGCATAAAATACTTGTCACCTTGAAGAATTCTCACACTTGTAGAACCACAAAGATATGTATGTATTAATTCTAGTAGTTCGATAGAATATTTTTCCTTTCTTTTGAAACTACTCCTTTTCTTTCCAATTTGATAATTCTTGCAAAAAAAATTGATGGGCTTTGTAATTCTTGGTAGGTCTCTCACTGCATGAACTAAATTGATTCTTAATAAATTATCAAAGTTCATGTGACACATCCTCCAATGCCATAATCAAGAATGATTAATTTGAGACATAAAGCAATGACCATCAGAACCCTTAAGTTGATAGATGTTTCCATTTGTCCTCTTACCAGCAACAATCATAGTTCTAGACCCTTTTTTGATTTCACATATTTCATCCTTAAACAAAAGATTATATCCTTTGCTACATTTTTTTCCAACACTCAAAATATTATGCCTTAAATCTTTAACATAGTAAACATCTTCAGTATTATGCTTGCCATCCAGAAATCTTTACTATTGAATCATCTCCAAATTTAACTAATCCTCTATCATGCTTTTCAAGTCTAACAAACTTAATTTTGTCTCCAATCATGTGATTAGAGCAACCACTATCAACAACCTAGTAGTTCTTATCCTATTTAACATTAAAAGTAAAAACCAAAGTACCTTCTACCTTGTCCTTCTCTAGAACACTTTCCTTCACATAACTTTTAGTGTTAGTAGAAGTAGATTCATCTTTTATAGCCAAGAACAATCATTCATCATCATCTCCATACTTAGATTCATCATCAGAAATACCAACATCTTCTCTAACATAGTAGCTTCTTTTGATCATCTTTTCTTTATTCTCCTTACTTTTAATGTTCATGGCTCTATTTGGACATCTTGAAGTATAATGACTTTCTAAAACATTTGAAAGGTAGTTTACCTTTGTACTTATCGGTGCCCTTTTTCATCCTTCTTAAAAATTTAGCTTCCACACCATCAGGATCTTCTCCATTTGAATCTTCAATCTTTTATGATTTTCCAGCCTTAAAAGAAGACTCCACTTTTGTTCCATTTCTCAGACCAGGTTTTCTCATTTCAACTAAAGTTAGTGTACCAATCAACTAATCTCTAAAATAAGTGTCAAAATTGCAACTTCCTCAATAGTGGATACCTTTTCACTATATGAATTAGGAAGAGTTCTGAGAACTTTCTTTACTACCCTAGGTTCTTTGGCTTTTACACCAAGACCTCTCATAGCACTTACCAACTCATCAACTCTCTGCATCTAGGATGCAATTGTTTCATCTTTAGATGTTCGTAGGGTCTCAAATTGTGCCATCAAATTCTACAACTTCACTTGTTTAACCTTTCCATCTCCAAGTCACAAATACTCTCTAGCTTGTGCCAAACTTCTTTAGTAGTCTTAAGATTCATAACTTTAACCAATTCAAAAAAATTGAAAGACTATTCACAAGAATAAATCTTTCCTTAGCATTTACCTCATGTGTGTTTATCTCATTACTTATGCTTGAACCATTCAAAGGTACAAAATATTGAGTCTTTATCACCTTTTAAATCTCAAATCCATGAGATGCTAGATACCCTTCCATCTTTATCTTTGAAAATGCATAGTTTGTGCCATAAAATCTTGGGAAATCTATCATATTTGGCATCCTGGATCTACCTCAAGTGGTTAAGCTCTTCTCCAAAGAACCTTTCTCTAATACCAATTTTTGAATGAACAAGACAACTACGAGGGGGGGTGAATCTATTGTAGAAAATTAAAACATCAAAATCGTCAACAATAACTAGATCCACAAGCATTCACTAAAACCTTATTCTATTAAGGTGATTAATCATAAAATACAAATAATGGAAACTAAAATAACAACACCATACACAAGAGAACACCAAATTTACATGGAAAACCCAATGAGGGAAAAACATGGTGAGGATTAGCTCATAATATAAGTAATTTCAAGACTGGTAGAAGGGCTCACAACCAAAATAGGACACACTGTCCAAAAAGAATCACACCTAGGGCTCACTACCATAGAAAGAAAAAAAGAAGATAGAAGAGAAATTTTACATAGAGAAAAACTTCTCAATGCAACAAGGAATCCACAACAAATACTCCAACACTTTCACAACCTTGTATGAAAGATTGTTGATACCTTCAACTCACTACATTCAGAAGTCCAACACTTTGAAGTTCACACTACTCTGCTCAAACTCGCAGTCTACTCTTTTAAAATTTACATCACTTGAATCACACACCTCTATACTTTCTATCTTGACAAATTGGGTGATCCCACGATACTGGTTTACAATTTTTGGCCAAACTAGACACTAAACTAATTTTTTCTAACTAAATCTTCACTTTCAGGCACCTATAGTAGCTAAACCATGAGGAATTTGAAGATGATACAAACTAGTGATTTGTGAAATTTTTTCCATACATTCTAAATATATATTTTTCAAAAAATTTGGAATCATATTGCACTTATTTTCCCATCTCCTTTGAAAACTAGTTTTTTTTAGTAAACACCATTTTAAGGAGTGATGCTCACCATATAACACAACTTTTTTTCCATGAAGGATAAAATTATATTTTTTTTGAATTTAGATTTGTAACTATGATATCTAGAGCTTCCAATTGGTTTCATAGTGTTTTATTCAATATTTTTTCCTTCAGCAAGTTTCAAAGTCAAACCAATTGGAATTCAGAAATAGGTGGACTGTATAACACAACTTCTTTTGTGTATCAAAATTCTTTTTTTTTTTTTGTTTTTGTTGGATCAAGGACTTCAATATTTGGTGCAATAATATTTTAAAATTCTTTTTCTTGATAATCTTCTATTTTTCTATATGTACAAAACAAAGAGCTTGATTTTCGGTGAAAAACTACATTCACAAGAAATAAAAAATAAATATAATAATTAAATAAAATTTATTTAAAATTATACTTTTTGGGAAGCTTATAACAAGGACTACATACTTACCAAAAAAAAATTAAATTAATTCATTTGATCCCCAAAAAAGTAAATCAAAACTGGTTTATTATCAGCATTTTGATAGGTGTAAAGGAGACTCCGTTATAGGTATGGTTTAAAACTAGCGGGGTCCTATCCAAGGGGGTTTGATCTAAGGTAGTTTGATCAAACCCTCCTCAATTGGAATGCTTTAAATGGAAATTTTTAAGGCTTAAATCATTATATTTTCTAAAAATATGCGATTTCAACAAAAAACATAATCTCCTAGAAATTGTAAACCAGCTTTGTGGGATCACCCTAACTTCAACATCTCGACTCATACTTATATTGTGCGCAACCTTGAAAACTTTCTCCAAGGCTAGAAATACACGCTTCACACTCTAAAATTTTAAATTAGGCTGGAACTAAACATTCCCACTGTGGATAGGAATGAAAGTGGACCAAAACAACACTAGGACTCAAATTAAATCACATGCCACGCTACACCACCATTAATACTCAAGAACATCTTATAATGTAGTGTAAACACCATGTCATTTGTTACCCATGAAAACACATTAAGAATTAAGTGTACGCTTCCTTAAATTAGTCCAAAACTTCTAGGAAATAAAATTCACCTAAATACAATCCAAGAACATCCTGAAAACCAAAAATTCCTTCACAACAAATCTCATCTGAAGATTATAATCATATTTTTTATCTAGACAACACTGCCAGACACTATAATACTCCGTAACTCAAAAGACCTTCTTCCGATATGTCTAACCATGAATCTTCTTGACACAAGCAAGAGTACAACACCATTAACTCTACTTCAAAACCACAAGTCCTAAAAATCAATTGCAGAGAAATGTGGAGAAAATAAATTTCTCCTAGACACCTCTGTAAACACTACAAAGCTAGTTCACATGTTGGTGAACACAAATTCTTCTAACCAACAATCCAAAAGCCCAAATTTTGGGTATAGAAACTTTGAACAACTCTAACCAACTTATCCAAACAAAAAAAGTATATCTTCAACCTAGAATAAATGCGAAGAAAAAGAAAAACACCCTTGCAAACCACAACACCTCCGCAACACCCCGTTTCATTATTTTATCAATTTTCTTAGTATCCTCGATATCTTCATCATGTAACAACCTTTCCCAACATATTTTTGACATCAATGAAAACACCACCTTGTTGAAATCAATGAAAAAAATTCATAATTGCAACAATAGTTGCTTGCATTGAGTCAAAAATCAAAAGGTAACCTTTGCTACAACTTTAATTCCCAACCTGATAGTAGGATTCAGTGCTAAAAAGTTGAAAAGAAAATATCTTACAAAGAAATATCAAAAGAAAGAGAGATAAGAAAAAATTTCAAAAGAGAATTCAACTCTTTAGGTCACCTAAATATCTCTACCAAGGCTATAAATGCTTGATTGGCATTAGAGCTATGTTAGGGGGGAATTATAAAGATAACCTTGTCAAGGTTATGGACACCTGACTGGTAGCAAGGAAACATCCATGGTTTTATTAAAGGGTAATACCAAAATATGTAGGTCAATGCAATTATTTGTTAGGATTTGAATTTTCTATAACAAATGGATCATGAGCACACACTTAACCTAATAGAATCCAATGCTGTTATGCTGGTTAAAGTGGAAGTGATTCTGAAGTAAGATTTTGGCTGCTTGTAATTGAGAAATTGAACTTTGGAGTATAGTTATCATTTCTAGAATCCACTTTCTATTAATTTAATTGGTGTTTTTATTTATTAGTTGTGTGGTCTCACAACATGCCCCATTATTCCCCAAGAAAAATGTGGACCCCTATTTTTTCCCCTTCCTACTTTATTTTGCTTTCTCTTGGTTTAGGGTTGATAATGGTAAAATTGAGCATCACTTGGCTTGAATTCTTGGATCTCAACTAAATTAATGGTTCTCACAAGTTGAAATGCTTTGGATTTGGTTTAAATCTAATTTTTGGAGAATTTTGTTGCTTTCTGGGTTTTCTTGCATTGGGTTTTGTTAAGCAAAGTAAATGCAAGTTTTGAAAGTCTTGTAGTTTACTCATTGAGTAGTTTTCCCAATGAATGGTTTCACCTGATAAGTAGTTTACCTGCATGGTCTTTTCTTGAGGAAGGTATTTTCCCAAGTTTTCATGTATTAGCATTTAGTTAGGGTGGCTAAAAAGTGGTCAACTTTTTTCAAAAAAAATTGAAAAGTCATAACGTGAGTGTGTTATAACACACTCGCATTATGGCTTGGTGTGACTGAGCCTAAGTCGTGGTCACACTGAGCCTATAATGTGCTTGTGTTATAACTTGAGCACATTATAACGCGAGCAAATTATGAGTTGTTATAAGGAAAAGAAGAAAAATTGAAATCATTTGTAGACTATCATATTTCCTTCATCTATAGCCTGGAAACCCTTCCAAGGCCTAATCGCATTGTGGAGACCCAAAATTTGTCAATTTATTGATCAAATCATTACTATTAATTTGCCAAAATGCTACCACATTGATGAGGATAGCCAAGGAGTAAGATTTTATTGTTTTTTTAATGAATTTGTTGTTAAATAGGTATATTTAATATGTTTTTGATGTTAATTTCTTTAATTTTTAGGAGTTAAAAATCCACTTGAATCTCCTCCTCAAAATCCTTCTCCTCCTCATCAACAACCACACCAATAAAATATTGATGAACAACCACAACAACAAACTCCAACAATTCCTCAACATCATCCTGGAACTCAACAAAATTTAATGGGGAAAATTGAAAATAAATAAATAAATTGAGTTAACTGCGAGGTTCGATGATCTTGTAAGTTCAACCTCAGAAAGAACCATGCTTGCAAATTAAATTCAAGCTATGTTAACACATGTAGATGCAATTAACAATATTTTAAGTGGTTGGATGAATAAGAGACCTAGGAGTATAGATATTTTTTTATGCAGATAAACTATCCTACAAACAAGTAAAAAATGAAAAAAATACAAAATATGACATGTTCACTATTCAATAATCCACATACAAACCAACCTCTTGATCCTACAAGAAAGAGGTTTCCTATCCATTGGTGCAGCCATCAAGAGATAAAGGGAATTTTTTGGAAGAGGTGATGTTGGGATTGTAAAATTTTGCAAAATTTGAAGTGCCCATGATGAAAAATTTGCTTTGCACACTCAGAAATGCACTTGAAAAATCTACTCTAGTGACCTACTTTGGAGGGTTATAATTCAGAGCCCATTTGCTTTCATGCCAAACCATTTGGTGAGTGTATTCATTTGGAATATGTGATCATGTATGTTTTATTTCAGCCTACTATGATGAGTTTTGATAGGGTATTGAAGAGTAAAGATGGAGGGTTCTGGGACTATTTTTCTGTTTACATACTCTCAGGCCTATGAAATGACCTGAATGATATTTCATAGCTAGATGATCATCATGGAAAATGGATTGATGCTCTACTTTCCCATCATATTTATATGATCCCTATTCTAGTTTCAGAGCCACAAGATCAAGTTTGATATTTTTACTAGGTCAAAAGAAAATGTAGTTTTTTTTATTTTTACATCTGTATTTCTAGAATGTTTCAAGGAGGTCAACTTTGACCCTTAGTATCTTGTGAATAATTTGGATTGAAGGAAAGCCCTCTTGCAAACATACTCAATGGACCTAAATGATTTAATGTTTCTAGTGTCAATTTCCTAGGATAGGATTTGGTATTTTTTGAGATGGTGACTTGGTGAGCCCTAATTGGTTTTTAATAGCTGCAGTTGTAGAAGAGTTTGACTAAGCCACTTTGGATGTTAATATCTTGCACCCTAGGATGATTTTTTCCAATTAGTTTGTTGCACTAAATTCTTGGGCCAAATTTTTGCATGCTTGTGCATTTTTGTGACTTCAGGAGGTTGTTGGACTAGTTTTCTAGGGCGATTTTGAAGGATACTTGGCTTGTTTTTCTCATAGTACAAAATGCCAAAAAGTGGATTCTGATGGTTTCCCACTTCAAATTTTTCATGCTAGATGCATATAGAAGCAGTTTCAGGTCAATTAAGGATAAAAAAATTATTTCAAACAAACTTTTTTTTAGTTTTTCCCACAATAGGACCCAACATGTGTCACACAATTTGAGGATGCTTCTATCTAGTTGGGTCAAAGTGAAAACCATGGTGAAATAAAGGTAAAAATGATAAAAAAAAATTAGAACCTCATTTTTAAGTGAGTGGATATAAAGAAGATCATTTGACTTTATCTAATGATTGTGATGAGATAAGTTTTTATAAAAATGAATTGGGGGATGTCTCTAGATTTGTGTGAATGAGTTTCTAAAGTTTTTAACATGGATATGGGTCATAATTTCAAAGTTGAACCAGAATACTTTCCTGAACAAGGAATGGATGTTTTTATGCATGATATGAGTTTTTATGATTCATATATGTTCCCTTGTAATATTAGATGTATGCAACTAGAGAAACCTCTATATGAAAACCTTCTTTTTCGTACAGTTGAGAGTTTGAGTGAGGTTCAAGGTGATCCCACAAAGCTGGTTTACAATTTCTGGGAGGAACTAATTTTTTCTGAAATCACATATTTTTAGAAAATATAATGTTTTAAGCCTTAAAAGGTTTCATTTAAAGAATTCCAATTGAAGAGGGTTTTATCAACCTACCTTAAATCAAACCCCCTTGGATAGAACCCCGCTAGTTTTAAACCATACCTACAGGGTGATCCCATAGTAGTGGTTTACAATTTTTGGCCAAACTGGACACTGAAATTATTATTTTTAACTAAATCTTCACATTCGGGCACCTATAGCGGCTAAACCGTGAGGAATTTGAAGATGATGTAAACTAGAGTCTCGTCACATTTTCTCTGTAGATTCTAAAAATATTTTTTTCAATTTTTTTGGAATCAGATTGAATTCCTTTTTCCATCTCCCATGAAAACTAGTTTTTTCCAGAAAATAGCATTTTCAAAAAGTGACGCACACCGTATAACGCATAACTTTTTTTCCATGAAGGATAAAATTATAATTATTTCAAATTTATATTTGTAACTCTGATATCTAGTGCTTCCACTTAGTTAGATAGTTGTTTATTGAATATTTTTTCTTTAATCAAGTTTCAAAGTCAAACAAATTACAATTCAGACATAGCGCGGCCGTATAATGCATAACTTTTTTTGTATATATCAAAATTCAAATTTATTTATTTTGTTGGATCAAGGACTTCAATATCTGGTGCACTCATATTTTTCAATTTTTTTTTTTGATAATATGCTATTTTTCCACATGTGCAGAACAGAGACCTTCATTTTCGGTGAAGAACCAATGTTTAATAAAACTAAAAAAACAAATACATAATAAAATCAAAAGATATTAATATTATATTCGTTGGATAGCTCATTCTGAGACCTACCTGATTCCAAATGGGTTTCTGAAGACTCCTCCATTTTCATCCTCAACCCGAGCTCTGAAGCGTAAAAAAATTGACTTTTTCTGTGTCTTGGTAGGGGGATGAGGGGCAAGGGGGGTTCGAACGAACCCCTAAGAGTTCGGTCGAACCCAAAGGGGTTCGCTTGAACCATGGTTCAGTCGAACCCTAGTTTGAGCGAACCACTTCAAGGGGTTCGGCCGAACCCCTTTGCTATGCATTTGGGTTTTTTTTTGCGGAAAAAATTCAAAGCCTGGGTTCGCTTGAACCCTAGTTCGGGCGAACCCCTAATGGATTCGCTCGAACCAGTAGGTTCATACGAACCCCCAAAATAACTTTTTTTGCTTTGGGGTCATTTTTTGTGAGTTTTCCTTCCTCACTTGAATTGTAAACCACTATTGTGGCTTCACTCTATAACAGAGTCTCCTTTAGACCTATCAAAATACTGATAAAAAACCACTTTTGATTTACCTTTTGGGGGATCAAATGAATTCATTTAAAAATTATTTTTTGTAAGTATGTAGTCCTTATTATAAGCTTCCAAAAATGTATAATTTTAAATAAATTTAATTTAATTATTATATTTATTTTTTATTTCTCGTGAATGTAGGTTTTTCATCAAAATCAAGCTCTTATTCTGCACGTGGAAAAATAGTAGATTATTAGAAATAAAAAATAAAAAATATTATTGCACTAGATATTGAAGTCCTTGATCCAACAAAGAAAAATAAATAAATTTCGATACATAAATTTTTTTTTACACGTTATACGGTCGCACTATGTCTGAATTATAATTGGTTTGAATTTGAAACTTGATTAAAGAAAAAATATTCAATAAAAAAATATCTAACCAAGTGGAAGCACTAGATATCAGAGTTACAAATCTAAATTCAAAAGAATTAGAATTTTATCCTTCATGGAAAAAAAATTATGCGTTATACGGTGAGCGTCACTTTTTAAAAATGTTGTTTTCTGAAAAAAAATAGTTTTTGAGGGAGATGGAAAAAGAAGTGCAATCTGATTCCAAAAATTTTGAAAAAATCTATAGACAAAATTCATGAAACTCTAGTTTGCATCATCTTCAAATTCCTCACGATTTAGCCGCTATAGGTGCCTGAAAGTGAAGATTTAGTTAAAAAAAATTATTTTAGTGTCCAGTTTGGCAAAAAATTGTAAACCATTATTGTGGGATCACCCTGCACAAAGATTAATATGATATTTTCCTCTTTGATATGCAAATTTATGATGAAATTAGACCTAATTATCCCATCTATCTGGTAGACATTAGGTACTTTCAATGTTCAAATTAGTCAGATGGTAATTAGGGGATGCACTTAAGGTGGATCACACTCATCAAATGCTTTATGTATGTTGGGAAATATCAAACTTCAAATGGATGACTGGATCGATGTGAAGGGAATAATTGAAGCTATACAATGTGAATTAGATGCGAAGAATTATTTTGTGCATTCCACTTGGAGATTGGAATTGGTTTGCAACTTTGTGTAATGAGAGGATGGCTTCAAAGAACATAGGAACACATCTTGAGAAGGCTCATGAACTATATTATCACATAGATTGGGAGATTTTTATGCCGCAAATGGGGCAGCAATCATGTGAGCTGAAGGGTCAATTTGATATTGCAAAGAAATATTTTACATAGATACACGAAACTTCTACGAGAAACATCTTTGCTTGATACTTGTGCACGGGTAAATTGAGCACATGGTTCTTCTTTCATGAAGGAAGTTTGATCTTGTAGTAAAAATGTATCAAGGTTGCTGAGGAAAATTCTATTTTGGCTTTAATACCTAAATTATATCACATCTTGCTCAAACATGTTATGTAGTAGAGCAATGGTAAGATGGTAAAAGAACATTATTAGGGAAGTATATTTGGCACCTTTAAAGTGCATGTATTGCTTCGATGTTTGATTGCAATGCAGGTTTTCAACTTCAACACTTTGAAAGCAGAAATATACTGTTGTGAGATTTTTGAGCTATGTGGGAATTTACAGATACACTAGGTGTGTTGGGTTGATTGTGTGCTATGGTTATTTCCTATTTGGCTTCGATGGGTGGAAGATATATTTTCATGTTGACTACTATAAACATTTGCATGCCATCATGATCAAAGAGAACCAATAAAATGAAAAACTAGGGAAAAATCTCAATCAACAGTCTTGGTGAAAGGGCATGGAAAAATATGCACCATCCTCAACCAGCCCACAAGGGACTCACCAACATCAAGTTGCATTCAGTGGGGGAGAAGGGAAGGCTCGTGGTGGGCCTGATGAGAAATAAATAAGAACATTAAAATATAAAATGTGAAAGGATTAAGTGCTCGGTTAACATAAGTAAAATCTCCACTATGGTGAAAGAAAATACTTTAAATGAAATGTGCAAATATAATCTATACGAGTAAAAAAAATATTTTTCCCAGGGAAAGAATTAAGAACTTTCACTTTTAAATAGGCAAAAACAATTAAATATGAAATGAAATAGTTAAAAAGGCCTAGTGAAGGTTTTTATATTTCCTAATAATGTGTTTAAAAGTCTCTACTATTAAAAATAAAAGGGCTTTGGTTGCAAAGAAATTGAAAGTGAAATATCCAAGTGGATATTTTAACATTCCTTGCTAAAAAAAAAATGTAAATGCATTGTAAGGTGTGTGGGAAAAAAAAAGGAGATTAAAAATTTTCACGGGTAAAGAAAGATATATGTAGATCAAGGAGGGAAATAAGAAGATTTTAGAAATTTTCTTGTTGCAAATCAAAGGGGAGAAATATTTCCAAATGTCAACCACAGATAGATTTTAGGGATCTTCTTTCTCATTTGGAGGGTTTCCAAACTTTTGGTTTAGGAAAAGAAAATAGAAAATGCTTAGCTGATAGTTGGAGTTTTATTTACAGTGAATGAATGTACATATTTCTACAACAGTTTCAATTAATTTGAACAAATTAATGAAAATATTGTAGAAGTTGTCTCCACTTTGTATTCTCAAATTACATATGGATCAAATATATCAAGGATATGTTGATTTGTCATTGCAATATTTTTGCAATTGTGTGATTTGTGTATGGGTTTCTTCAAGAAAAAAAAAATACTATATGTAGATTACTGTGGATTTGAGGGAATGAAATGGATCTATAAGTATGATTATGTAGTATTATGAGAGGCTTTGTTAATTCCAAGGAATTAATGTTAAAGGGCCACTAGTTTGAGGTAAGTTGTTTAAATTTGCATTCATGATCTTAGATTTGACTCCATGCCCTAAGAATATGCATTGATCTATAATATTACCCAAATCTAGTTTGGAAACATTTAAATCATTCAAATCTCTTTAGCTTCTATTGTTCTCTTTTGCTTTCATGTTTAAGTTATATCAGTTCCATGTATCTTCATGGTATTTGAAAGAGTATAGAGGGAAAATTTGAGAGAATTTCATCTATTAACCCTCTGTGTGTTTGAGATGAAGATATTTAAGTTATGTGTTCTCAACCATGTTCAATGCAAATAGGATTATGCTTGAATCTGGTGGAATATAAAATACCCATGACTCATATATCTAAGAATCATCCACTTGCTTAGGTCTATAGTTCATTTCTTGGAACAATTTTATCATACATTGGACCTACAATTAGGACCACCCTCCTGAGTCCTGTGGAGATCAAAGCGTAGAAGGATTTCATAGCCTTGTTTGTTGGCTTTTCTTTTCTTCAATGTATTGATAGTGCATATTCCTAGTCCTAAATATTCAATCCCCTAGTTTATGCATTGTGTTCCTCCTTAGAGTTGAAGGTTGCAAGAAATATAACCAAAATATTTTTGACTCTACTAGGGAGAACTTTGAATCTCCAATAGCAAACTATCATATCACAGATTCAAGAATTTGGAAAATCTAGACATCTGGTTCAGATACTGAAGTTTTGAGACCTAGAAGTGATTTTGTTGTAGCAAATTTAAATGAATTTATGTGTGACTCTATTGTTGGAGAAAACCCATAATGAAATTCATCTTTGAAGGAGCTTCATATTGCTTGAAGTTTAGTCCTTTTTGAAGAGAGGTGGTGACTCTATCAAAAGAACCTAATGAAGATGTGAAGAAATTTTTAGATCTACAAAGATTTCCAGTCAGGAAGAAGAATTTGCAACAACTGCAACATGTCCAAGTTTTTTTCAATTTTTGGTTTTCAAGAAGGAAAAATTTGTGTGTGAAAACCATATTTTAAAGTCTTGAAAAAATTTGGTTCCCTATTGAGTGACTAAGCACTAAGAAAGGGAATAGTAGTGATTATTCTACAAACTTCTGAGTTATAGATTGCAACCCCTCTATTATGAAGTAAAGTATGCAATATTTTTAAAGAAACTCATTTAGAAGATCTAAAGCAAGTTCAGATAGAAATTTGCATTGTAAAAGATTAAGATCATGTTGTAAAAGGAGTTTGAGTTGACCTGTGTAACTACAAAGTTAATATGAAAAGGATAGTGTTGTGATAAGTGAATTTATGAGTATTGAGAAAGAAGAGGATGAGCTAGTCCCAACTTTCAATCTCAAATTTGCACAAGCAATAAGGGATATTCCAAAAATTCTAAAATCAAATTATGTAGTGTGTTTGGTTGTGTATTTAGGTGCATTTGATGAAGAAATGAGCTAAGAGATAAAGAACCTACAACATTACATCATGCATATCAAATTGCAATGGATGTTGAAAAAAACTCAAAGTGTTCAATGATGAAAGGGTACATAGCTGCAAGTGTTGATTATCCTAGAACACCTCATGTAAATGGAATTCATGGATCAGACAATAGAAGTGATTGTGAAGATGATGATGCTTTTGTTGTTCTGATTTTTCCATCACTACAACACACAAATCATAGTGAACTCTAAGTTGAACATCAACAATTTTTTAGAAAATTTAATCATATGTATTTTGTTCAAGAATTTTCTAACATGAAGAGGCACAAGGGAGAGTCACCATATGATTTGTTTTCAAGGTTTTTGGATGCCTTGTTGGAGATCCCAACAAAATTTTGACCTGAGGATTCAATGTGCATTGATCTATTTTGTGAAATCTATGAGTCTGGGATGAGTACCTTGCCAAAGGAATTAAAACCTCATAGTTTTGATCAAGTATTTGATTGGATAAAGATTCTTGAAGGAGCCTAATGTGATTATACAAGAGATGTGGTGTCTCAAAATGCAAATAGTAGTTTTCCTATTGAGAAAAATCAGAACATGATACACATAAATGAAAAGAGTATATCAGAAAACGAAGATCCATTTTTTATGGATAAGGATAATGATTGTAATCAACTCACAAACAACACATATGTAGATCAACATAACAGTGATAAAGAAAAAGATACATGGTATAATGAAAAAATAGATATGCATGAAAGCTCTTCTTATATTATTTTGGGTAATGAAGAAGTAAAAGAGATGCAAGATGTCATTCCATGTCATGTTTTGATCAATGAAAACAATGCAAGTGTTGCTGATATCTCATTGCAAATCAGTGATCATGATCTTGAAAATGATACTTTAAGCATTTATTCTAAAAAAATTGAGCATAGTTTATGTAGTCATGAGTTTTCTTATGATGAAGATCATGATGACAGTGAACCTGATTATTCTTCTGAGGATTATGAATGCTTATATGAGGATGAGAAAGAGGTTTTTTTTTCATATAAAATATGTAGTCATATAAATGTTGATGAATTCACTTGTTCACAAGCAAATGAACAAGTTTCACATGATGAATACTTGGAATGTAGTTCAGGTTTGCTATCACTAAAGCATACTAACTCTATGGATGATGATCACTTTGAAGATAAAAACTTGTGTGTTTAGTATCTTGATCCTAAGCATTGTGTTAGAAATGATAAAGATCTTGATGATGCTAACTATGATGCTAATGAACATGATTATGTCATTGTTGCTCATGGTTGTTTATGTGAAGTAGAGATGGAAATATTTGTGATGTATGAAGATGATGATGATGTGCATATTGATGAAATAAGGGGTCATTATTGAATGATGAAGTTATGTATTATGAAAAACACATGGATCTTGGATCAACATTATTACCCATTTATAATGTGAAATAGTTTGATGAATTTTCAGATTATGTTGATATTGCAAAAAATTTGGATCTATGTATAGAGTAGCCAAATGATGCAAATAATAGTGAGTTTGATGTTAGTCAATATGAAATTGAGCATGGGTGATCCTTTTCTAATGTTTCTCATCTTCACAATATGAAAATGGACATGTTTTTTTTGAATGAGGAGTGCATTAGTGTGAAAGAGAATGAAGATTCTTGTTCTATTGCTAATGAACAAATTTCAGATAGCAGTGAGTCTTTGGCACATAGATCAATATGCCTATAAACTGATAGTGCACATTGTTAGGGTTAGAGATGGCAGATCTAACAATTAAATGTAGATTTAATAAGCAAAAATAGAGAAACTAAAACATGCATAGAATAAATCATAACACAGAATTTAACGTGGTTCACCCAATCTAGGCTACATCCACCAAACCGCAGCCATCCAATACTTTTATTATCCAGTGAAAAAACCTATTACAATCTTGCGAATAATCGCGTTTTTCATCATACTGAAATACCCATCTGAACCCCCTTTTTACTTAGCTTAGAAGCTTCCAGATTTTAGGGTTCTACAAAATCGGATTTTTCTTTTCAATTGATTTTTCCCTTTTTCGGTGATCACGTGAAAAAGTAGGAAGAAAATTTTTCTCGGGGACTGCCGCCCCCGAACCCCCGCCCGGGGCCCAACCCGGCCCCGAACCTCGGCAAGGTCAGGGGCCCGGGATGTACAGTATACCATGGGCTATACAATATAGCATGATCAGTCGCCACATACCAACACACATGAAGTTGCTAGTACATATCAAATTCTTTTTGTTGACCCTATTAATTTTGAAAATGTTAGCATTCAAAATGATTTAGGTATTCATATTAATATTGTGGAGGGTAATATTGAACATGCTATGAAAAATCAATGTGATTTTTTTGGCTTAGGGTTAAATTCTAAATTATTTGATCCTTTATTTGAAACATTTCATATGGAATTGCATAGTGGTCTGAAGAATGAATTTGACATCATGTATGAACCTGAGATGGAAACCATTGTTCATGCATTGGAGGTTGATGCTTTTTCTGAATACCCTGATCTAAATGTGGGAAAGGATACTATGGATTTTGATAAATCCTATTTCCAAAGTAGTGGAGCATGTGACAGTAGAACTAACTTGCAATGCTTAAGTGAGTGTGAGGATCAGTTTGAGAATATGACTATGTATGAATATTTTTTGTTTATCACACATAATGAGTGCATGTTAGACATGGGACAAGTATCAAAGGATGACTCCAAGGTTTTATACGAGTCTTTTATTCAATCTGATTTTTCAAAATTTGAGGTAAAACTTAAATTCAATGAATCAGAGCATATGATTCTAGATGGGACTATTGAACAAAGTGTTTATGAATGTTTCATGTTTGATATGAAAAATGAATATGATGTAAAATTTAATAATGTCAATGATCAATGGACTATGAATGTTTCAATTTCTCAATTCAGTTTGGCAAGCATTTAGTGGAACATTACAATGAGCTAGATAAGGTAAAATATCACAATGATTATGGACTTCAGTTAGTGTCTAATTACAAATTGAAAATTGATAGAATTAATGGTGATAGTGGCAAGCTTAAACATGTGGTAGTGATGGTCAAGGGCAATGCTAGTGATAGGGTTAGTTTGTAGGCAGTTTATGGCAGAGTTTTCAAACTTGGCCTAGTGCAAACAATAGAGAACAGAGTGTTTGACATAGGTAAATTTTGGTACTTCACTTTTGGGGGCCTAGGGTCACCAACTGAAGTTTGAAAATGAGTTCCAATGCAGCATAAAAGGAGCAATTCTAGAGCGCCCAATGGACTTGAAACTTGTTCTACTCCCTAGAGATTTGGAATCTTGACATGCCCATAAGGGGCATGTGTCCCTAGTTAGAGACACTATTGGGACTATAAAATTTTGCAAAATTTTAAGTGCCCATGATGAAAAATTTTCTTTGCACACTAAAAAATGCACCTAAAAAATCTTCCCTAGTGACCTACTTTGGAGGGTCATAATTTAGAGTCCATTTTCTTTCATGCAAAGCCATTTGGTTAGTGTATTCATTTGAAATATGTGAACATGTATGTTTGATTTCAGCCTCCTATGATGAAATTTGATACAGTTTTGAAGAGAAAAGTTGGATGGTTTTGTGACTATTTTTCTGTTTGCATACTCTTAGGCCTACGAAGTGGCCTCCTATTGAGATTGATATTTCATAGCTAGATGATTTTCATGTAAAATGGATTGGTGCTTTACATTCCCCTTATATTCATATGCTCCCTAGTCTGGTTTCAGAGCCACAGGATCAAGTTTGATATTTTTACTTGGTCAAAAGTAAATGCAGTTTATTTTGTTTTTACATCTGTATTTCTAGAATGTTTCAAGGAGGTCAACTTTGACCCTTAGTATCTTGTGAAGAATGTGGATTGAAGGAAAGACCTCTTGTACACATAATTAATGGACCTAAATGATTTAATTTTTCTAGTGGTAGTTTCCCAGGAGAAGGTTTGGTATTTTTTTGAGATGGTGACTTGGTTAGCCCAAATTGGTTTTTGACAGGTGCAGTTGCAAAAGAGTTTGACTGAGCCACTTTGGATGTTAATATCTTGCACCTCAGGATGAATTTTTTCCAATTTGTTTATTGCAATGAATTCTTGGGTTAAATTTTTGCATGCCTATGCATTTCATCACTTCAGGAGGTTGTTTAACTAGTTTTCTGGGGCAATTATGGAGGCCACTTGGCTTGTTTTTCTCACAGTACAAAATGCTAGAAAGCGGATTTTGATGGTTGCCCACTTCAAATTTTTCATGCCAGATGCATATAGAAGCAATTTCAGGTCAATTGAGGATAGAAACTTGTTTCAAAATGAATTTTTTTTAGTCGAGCCCACAAGGGGACCCAACATGTGTCACACAATTTGAGGATGCTTCTATCCAATTCGGTCAAAGTGAAAACCATGGTGAAATAAAGGTAAAAATGATTAAAAAATCAAAACCTCATTTTGAATTGAGTGGATATAAGGAAGATCATTTGAATTTATATAATGATTGTGATGAGAGAGGTTTTCATAATATATGTGTAGACACCTAAAAATGACCTAGGCCTGCAAGCATCATTTTTACCACTTTCATCCTAGCATAATTAAGACATTTAATTATGTCTGTGGTCCACATTCGACTATTGATTAAATAATTCATAATTATTTAATTAATTCATGTCCTTTTATTCTTCATGATTATTAAATAAATAAATTTTATTTATTTATTAAATACGTCATTAATTGTCTAAGTCTTCCCTTAATTAAATAAATTTCTTAATTTATTTAAATTCCTTTCTCCATTAATTCTTCCTGATTATTAAATAAATGAATTTCATTTATTTATTTGATGTCACTAATTGTCACAATTAAATTAATTTATTAATTTATTTAATTATTCAGTCTTATCTTCCAAATTAAATAATTATTTTTAATTATTTAATTACTAATTTCACTTTTCTCTCATTTTAAATAAATGAAAATATTTAAAATGATTTCATTTTATTAACTTTCACCCTTTTTAGTAAATAATCTGAAAAAGATTATTTACTTGTCACACAAAATCATCATTTTGAATTAATTAAATTCAAAAAGATATTATTCTTCCAAAAATCAAGTAATCATGCAGATTCTTGATTTTTCAAATATGATCTTCAGTCCAAATCTTATCTTCTTTATTTTTTGAATCTCACAAATCAGGCAATCTTATCTTCTTGATTTTTTGAAAATATTTATTTCTTTAATTAATTTCTTCATTTATTCTCCACCGTTGATTCGATTATCTGAGATACTATCTTGACCGTTCGATTAATGAATTCGCCCTAACCCTAATAGGGATTCTCATATTTAATCCGGACCTCTCATTCTAGGTCTTTCTTAGAATTCAATCTCATCCATCCACTCAAAATTGTGTTTTCTATAAAAGACAATTTTGCTCATAATTTCGGGATCCTGACAACTTCATTTTCAAATTTAGGCATTATAGTCATTTTAGCATTGGTAATTATTATTTCATTTAGCATATTGTCATAGACATAGACATTATTCTATCAAATCCTTCAACATTTGCATAGGGCTTTGACATTACCTTAGGTTGCTCATTTGAAATCTGAGGGCCTCATTTGATTTGCTGCAAACTAGAAGGTGTAACAAAGGTGAACCATGGAAGATGAAGATTTTTGGTAACATTGTTCCTTTTATTTTCATTTTATTTCCTTTTTGCTTTGTTATTTCATTGGATTTTAATGTTATTATCTAACAATCTAACAATCTAATTTTCTATTGATACATTTGGTGAACCCGACGTGAACACGACTCTATTTCTGGCTATTATTTCTGTATGGTTTTGTGTTTTCTGCTATTTTTTTTGCAGGTATAGGTATGGAGCGACGCAAACATTTTTTAAAAAAACCGTGATGCATTTGATGCGTCGCGATGCATTCACAAGTAGAAAAGCCGCAATCACAGTCCAGAAAGCCGCAATTGAAATACTGAGCCACATTTGATGAACAAAGTGACACATTTGCTCTGTCATGATGCATTCAACTAGTAAAGATTTTCTTTCATTTTTGACATTCTGGTTTTCTGGTTTTAGGGTTTTTCTGGTTTCTGGTTTCTTTTCTAGTTTTATGGTCTTCTGATTTTTTGGTTTTTCATTCCTACATGTTAGCTAGCTTAGGGTTTTGTATTACTAATCTTCGGTTGCAGCGTGTGGCGGTTACTATTTGTGTGTCAAGATCATTTCATAAAGAAACTACTAATCTTTTGTTTGCAGATTCGAATGTCGAAGACGGAATAAAACAAACATTGTGCTTGTTTCTTTTTCATAGATTAGAAAACATTTTATTTTGGTGCACATAAAAAGAACATTCATGTCTTCTTTACTTGATTGTGTTTGCAAAATGGTAGGTGAGTATGCTCTCACTTGGTGAAAACCTCGTGATCAAAAAACCAGACCCATTTTTTATCTGTTATTACCCTGACTTGGTATATCGGAGTATCCTCTCCCCTTGCGCTTTTGGGCGATCTTGGGTGTAAGAGAAACGATTACCAACTCTAGAAATTGGGCCTACCTGGGGATTTCATCACCCCAACGTGACTCAAACTGGAAACGAAGCTAAGGCCAAGCTACCCCTGACCGGTATATAAATGTAAATCTTAAGGGAAAACCTAAGATTGCGAGTGCGGATGTGTCATACAGACGGAGTTGTACTCCCTTAAACCCTGTTGAGATTAAACTCTTCAGGCTGGAGTGCCACCTTAATGGTGATTAATCTCTTGCTCCATGTATGGCCACTCGAACGGGGGTCCCAAACTAAAAACTCTTGTATAGAAAACCAAAAACCTTCTATTTATTAGCGCAGCACCGGTCGGTGTGAAGGCATCCACACTTTCGCAGTTTGTAGTAGAGGTGATCAACTCACCATGGGAGTTTCATGGGGGTTGGAAGCTTGGTTGGCTTGAGAAGAGAGTGCACTATAAGGGGGAGCCCACGTAGCCAAGTTTCTGAATTCACATGCTACAGATATGCAGTTGGGGAAACCCGCGTGGAATCTAGCGAATACTATCATGGCCTAACCTAGGATTGTGCTTATCTGATGTGTGATTGGTTACAATTCAAAACGCTGTATTTGTCAAGTGTTTTATGGTTTTATCATAGTTCAAAACAAAACATTCACCAAACAGATCAAAATTGCCATCAAAACGATAAGAAAATCATTTTGAAACAAAACTATGTCGCATCTATCAAACCGCAATTGATTTTATGCACCGCAACAGCTCTGTTAAACCACATCTGACATTTAGAATGCCACATCTATAGGCGTCATGACACATTTGAACACTTGAAAGCCACATATGCTAAATCAAGTCGCATCTGACAATCCAAAAGCCACAACTGCAAAAACAAACCGCATTTGATAAACTGAGATGCATTCGCAGCTTCGAACGATGCATTTGCTTGTCAAAAATTTAAAACTTCATATTCAAAACCTGAGGTCTTTAACTTGTCAACCATTTGTCAAACACTGTTTCTAGGGAGATTCTATCAGAAACCAAGTCTGAAATTGCTCAAAGTTTCATCATTAGTTTGCATTTGTCACCATAGGTTTCATCCTTCATTTTTTTTAGTTGCATACATTTGGCATTAGATTATCCCTAGGTTCACATTTTGCATACTTAGGATTAGGCAAATCTCAGCACACTTTGCAAAGTCATTGCTTTTGAGACTAGGCTCTTTTGGACTAAGTTGTCAAACCCCTTTTTAGTCATTGTCCTTTTTTGTGAGATTTTTTCCAACTCAAAAGCCTAGTTAGGAAAACTCACTAGTCATTTAGACCTTGTCACCTTATCATTTTAAAGAAAGTCCTTTGGCAGTCAAAATTGAAAACAAAGTTTGAGCTTAGAAGTGCTTAGATACCCTTGTCTTAAATTACATTATAAGTCTACACATTGCATATCCTATTGACGAAAATCCAAAAACATTAGTCATTCTAGTCGTCATTTTGAACTTAGACTTCACATAGTGTCATACTTGCATTTAGTTTCCATTCCCATTTGAGCAATCTCATTTATGGTGGAAACTAGACTCCAAAAACAATGACAAATGGAAAAATTTCAACAAGACCCCACTTCCACTGTCGACAATCCTACACATGACCCAAACTGGACCTTTTATGATCCATTTTCCAATTCAGACAATCAACCTCCAATGACAACGCAATCCTCATCAAACAGTCCATTCGAACCATTCTTGCAAAAGGATGAAAATGGTCAACTACTTGAGGAAAACTTAGAGGCACTAGCACAAGACCCAAAGGCCTATCAGTTCGTTGAAACAATGGTCCATCATGACAGAGACCGATTCTTAGCTATGCTCTTGAGTGAAGGAGCTAAGTTACCACAAGGATTTGATATTAACACACTAAATTTGACACCTCCTGACCCTAATACCAACAACACACATAACGTGTCACATAGTGGTCAACTTCCAAACACTATGAGCAATACTTTTGTTGACACTACAACGACAGTGCATGCCACTCCCAATGTCCCAAACACCTCCAACATCCCCAACACCACAAATACCACGATAGTAAATGCCACGGGGGCATCATCAAGTCACAACAATCCCCCCTTGACAGCTCCATCTCCTACCATGAGCACAACTTTGACATATCTGCTTAGTGGTATTTCATAAAATCCTTCGAGAGGAGCCACAAGACGTGTATTTATCCAAGGAAAACAACAAAATGTTAACATGACAACACAGTCAAATGTCATTGCCTCCCAAGGTACAAACACAAACATTCCTCTTAGGCAAACTCAACAATTCGCGCAAGGCGGCCAAGTAACACAACCCATGACATCATTAACACATCATAACATTCATGGTCATAACATCCCCCAAATAATGACACATATGGTTGGGGGACACATCCCAACCTACTCATCTAACGTTCATACTCATCAACATGCACCCAATCATAACTTTCAATACCAACATGTCAATCCACACACGTCATACATGTCACAACAATACATATCGCCACAATACACCAATATTCACGCGCAACAAATAGTAACCTATGGTTTACCAAGCAATCCAATGTACGGAAACATAAACGACCCTGCTATGGATGCCCTCCAAACAAGATTGATGGATGTAGAGAAAACTATTCAAAACATGTACATTTCAGGAAAGAAATTAGAAATATCATATGATCTAAATGTATACCCATTTGACATGAGCTTATACATGCCTCCATTTCCACTAGGATATGTGTTACCCAATTTCACAAAATATCGAGGCAAGACAAACCCCATTGAACATGTTCGCGAATTTGCAACCAATTGTATGGACATCGCCTATGAACAAACATATTTGATGAGACTTTTTTCAAAAAGTCTGGCAGGTCCTACCCTTGAATGGTTTTCCACCCAAAAGGATATTCGGACATGGGATGAGCTTAAACAAAAATTCATAAGAAATTATGCGTACAACATCGACATGGATACCTCTATCACTAGCTTGTGCAATCTCACGCAAGAGGATTTTGGTGAGACATTTATCCCATTCTTTCAAAAATGGAGAAGTCTTACTAGTCGATGTCACATTGACATCCCCGAGAGAGAAAAAGTTGATATGTTTGTCCAAACACTTCTGGGGCCCCTAAAATATGCATTGCAAATACATTGTTGCACAAATTTCACAGACTTAGTCGAAAAAGGGGTCTAGATTGAGAAAGCCCTTATAGCAAAGGGAGAACTGAGGTACGGTCCCAAAAACACAAATGTCAATCCACCCACCGACAAAAACAAATATTGGGTTAAAAATAAGCACGTTACAAATGACAGTGTGGTTGACGCCAAAACTACAAACATCGTGGGTCCTATACTGGCCCTAAAAGGGGTTCAACAACAAAACAAACCAACAACGACATTGACACCTCCTCCCAATATTTCTTCAAATAATCAAAACGGTCAAAATAATTAGGGACAATACCGTCAGATGAGACAATTCCCTAGGGGTCGCACATACACTCCTTTGGGTGAACCCATTGAAGAAGTCCTTAGGAAATGCCTCCAGAATGGGGTCATCATACTTCAAGAACCAAAACCATATGACCCAGGACAATTCAAACCAGTATGGTGGAATGATAATTCATTTTGTGAATACCATCGAGCAAAAGGACATACAACCTCCAACTATCGACAATTGAAAAACCTAATACAGGATCTTATCGAAAGTTACATCATCGAAGTAGGTGGATCGCAATTCGCCTCCAATTCAGATCATACAATCCATAAGAATCCACTGCAGGACCATGGTTCTCATAATGCTTCCACTTCAGGTCCACAAAATCAAGCTAACTTCGCCTGAGCCAAGTACGATTATTCTAGTGGACCAATTATAAATAATGTCCAAACTGACAATGAATACATCAATACCATTACGGTCAAGAGAGCACCCCAATGTAATGCTACCACTCCCAGTGGCAAGGTCACTATAGCTGGTCCACCTCCCGCTAGACAAGCCAAAATCATCATACCAGGCCCATCTGCTAAATAGTCACAACCTGTGCCATCTGCTAAATAGCCAAAACCTGTCCCGACCACACAACAATGGAAACACAAAAGTTAGTTCAACCTCATAGACTAGTTAGGAAAGACTCCTGTGCAAATCTCTATACTCGAGCTACTTTGTATCTCTCCCGTGCACAAAGAGATCCTAGATAAAACCTTGCTAGAGTCGTCGGTCCCCAAGGACATCGATGTCAATCAATTTGAAACCATGGTGGGATATCTCACTACGCCTCACCACGTCACCTTTTCAGATCAAGACTACTCATCACCTACAACCAACCACAATGTTGCATTGCACATAGAAACTTTTATCCACAAGCACAAAGTCAGACAGGTTTTAGTAGATGGCGGAGCAGGATTGAACATATGCTCCCTCAAACTGGTTAAGGCTCTAGGGTTCTATGATTTATGTGTAGAACCAACAAAAAGTATAGTGATCAAAGCATATGATGATGAGGAACGCTCTTCACGTGGCATTATCTCTCTCCCTATCAAAGTGGCACCAGTCATTATGGACACAACCTACTAGGTCCTGGATTTGGAATTACCATATAACATCTTGCTTGGCCATCCATGGATTCATGCCTTAAAAGCCGTTCCATCCACATATCACCAATGCCTGAAATTTCCATTTGACGGCACAAAAATAACCATATATGAAGATCCTGACCCTTTCCAATATTGTACAAACTTAAGGGGAATCTCCAAAAACTGAGTACCTATTAACTGAGAAGCACCTGGCTCCTCGTCATCCAAATACATTGACCCATCAACACTCACGTCATCTTCCACATCTGCTCCATCTACATCTTCCGCCATACCACCACCTTCCACTAGCCCTAAGGTTGAATCCACTATCAAAATCTAGGACCTCTGCTGTGGAGAGTTCAAACTAAATACAACATATAGCATAACAAAAATACCCCAGTCTTCAAAGATATATGGTTGGCCATGTTTCAGGATGGAACCTTAGGAAACTTTCAAAGTCCCACCAAAAATAGTTTTTATCAAGTGGGGAGATATGAGTAATGAAGACCTTGCTGACATTACAGGATGGATCTATAAGGATACTGTCGCACTACCCCCATTACCAGTTCAAAGATATGGCAAGGGTTATGACATCATGAAGGCTAAAGGCTACGATGGTACTAGTGGCCTAGGAAAAAATAAAACTGGCCAAAGGGAACCCATAGAAACTTTTCAAATTCTGAAGTATCTTGGATTAGGGTTTGGATCACCCGACAATGACAATCGACGTACCTCTGGACTTTCAAATGAGCGAGTACATGCTTCGGATAGTGTCGAGACGACTAGGGAAACCCTCACCGAAACAGACTCCCATGAGTGGGAATTTGGCTCAGAACGATCCCTAAGTGACTGTTGTCTTGGTGATTTGTTTGTCGAACCAGGGGAACTGACCTTTGAACAACGGTTTGGAAAACATTCAAAATTGAACAAGCACCAAATAGTCAAAGTCTCATTACCACTTCCCATGAAATACAACAACCATCATATGAACCTCCTCAGTCCAACCCATCCGAAGTATCAGACGATGTTGACAACCAAGGCTCTAAAACCTTCACTCTGTATTTTGACAACAAATATGACACTAGTGAAGGAGAATATTGGATAGAGTCCAATGTAGAGTTGGATGATGATAATCTCATCTACAACATCACTGAATCCATCTGCATGTTGTCCAAATCCTCACCTCAGTTTTCCAGCATTGACGATGGCATCTCCTTAGTTTACCCTGAACTAGTTGATTGGGACCAACAAGGACTGCCAGTCCTGGACACATTTCAGAATGATGAGGCAATTGCTAAATTTATGGGATTACGATAAGGAATACCTAGTGGGGACCACAAATCAAGATTTGCCATTGATTTAGACTACACGACATAATTCGGTGAGACTGCTCCGTCCTCTAGTCGCAAAAGCAAAAAGAAAAATAAAGTAAAAAATGAAACATCTCTAGGTGAAAACTAAAAGGCACCTCTTGATGATAAAATAGTAAAAATAAAGGATGTATAAGCGGGTGAAAACCTCTCTGAGGCGCCTAAAGATGGAGGATTGGACTTTCTCCCTGTGCAATAGGAGAAATCGGCTACGCTTATTGAGGACACAATAGAAAATAATATTTCAACTGTAGAAGACCCCAAGATGGTCCTATTTGCTGCATCATTAACTGACGAAGAGAAACCAAAATTCCATAAATTCTTTGTAGAACAAAAAATCAATTTCGCATGGTCCTATGCTGACATGCTAGGATTGGACCCAGAACTGGTTCTGCACCATCTGCCACTATTACCTAATGCTAAACCAGTCAAGTAGAAGTTGCGCAAAATGCACCCCCAAGTTGCCCTATTGGTCAAGACTGAGTTAAAGAAATTGCTAGACGCCGGATTCATATGGTCTATTGACTACGCTGAATGGATTTCTAATTTGGTCCCAGTCACAAATCCAAATGGGTTGATCTGTGTCTGTACAGATTTCTGAGACCAAAATAAGGCATGCCCAAAGGATGACTTTCCTTTGCCAAACATTGACATTATAGTTGATCTTACGGCAGGATATGAGATGCTATCCCTCATGGACGGTTTCTCCGGCTATAATCAAATCTGCATTGCTCTTGAAGATCAACACAAAATGGCATTTACTTGCCCATGGGGTACATACTATTGGAACTTCATGCCATTTGGTCTCAAAAATGTAGGTGCCACATATCAAAGGGCTATGACCACAATCTTCCATGACATGATGCACAAAATAATGGAAGATTATGTAGATGACCTATTAGCCAAATCAGCAACAAGGAAAGATCATTTGAAGGTACTCGATATAATTTTCAAGAGACTTGAAGAGTACAAAGTTCGGCTAAACCCTAAGAAGTGTGTTTTTGGGGTCACATCAGGTAAACTATTGGGATACATAGTTTCCCAAAGAGGCATAGAAGTCGATCCGACGAAGGTCAAAGCAATCATAGACATGCCTCCGCCCAAAGAAATCAGTGAACTCAGAACTCTGCAAGGCAGAGTACAATCCATTTGGTGTTTCATAGCCCAATTGGCAGATAAGTGTCACCCATTCCAGTATTTGTTGTGCAAGGGTATCCCCTTTGTATGGAAAAATAAATTTCAAGAGGCCTTTTAGCAAATCAAAGATTACCTGTTGTCAACACCAATCCTCATGCTGCCCATTCATGGAAAGCCGTTGATCCTATACATCTCGACTACTAGTTCAGCACCAGGGGTATTATTGGTACAAAATGATCATGAAGGAAAAGAAAGAGCCATCTATTATATCAGCCGCACACTGATAGGGTATGAGTTGAACTACACATACATTGAATGTGCATGCCTCACTATTGTCTTTGTATCCCAAAAACTAAGACACTATATGCTCAGTCTCGAGACACAACTGGTCGCCAAGATTGATCCACTAAAATATCTCTTAAGTCGGGCGGCATTAACAGGCCGGTTGGCCAAATGGGTCATGATACTAAGTGAGTATGACATACAATATGTCGAGCGTAAGGAAATAAAGGGATAGGTAATAGCAGATCAACTGGTGGATGCACCAATTCAAGTCACTCATCCACTAGTAATTGATTTTCCTGATGAGTCCATTTTTCATGCAGAATCGGCGGTACCATGGAAGCTGTATTTTGATGGGTCTCATACTGGTCATGGCTCTGGCGCTGGAATATTGTTTATCACACCACAGGGGGATTCAATCCCTAAGTCATACTGGATTTCCTTCCCTTGTACAAATAACATTGCCGAATATGAAGCACTAGTCATAGGTCTCAAGATGGCAATCAAATGGAAAATTCAGATGTTGCTTGTATTCGGGGATTCCCAGCTTGTTATCAAACAAGTGAATGATGACTATGAAACAAAGGATGAGAAGTTGCTTCCCTACAAGAGGATGGTGGATAGTATCCTGACACACTTCCAATTGATTTCTTTTGAACAAATCCCCAGGGCACAGAATAAGGCGGCTGATGCAATGGCTACTATTGGTTCTCTCTGGGACATCCCTAAAAATGTGTCACAATTTGAATTCTTAATAGAACAACTTTTGATACCGACATATGATATCCTAGAATTAGAAATGGCTTGCAAACTTGTTGGTCCCAATTCTCCCTAGTATCAGGATATTTACGACTACCTAAAATCTCAAACCCTTCCACTGAACCTGTCTAATAACCAAATGAAGTCCTTCATCTGAAAACCTACAAAGTATGCCATCGTCAGTGACACCCTGTACCGCCGTAGTTTTGATGATACCCTACTTAGATGTCTTGACACTAATGAAGCATGTACGACCTTATGCGAAGTGCACGACGGTATATGTGGGTCTCATGCAAGTGGTGCTACTCTAGCTAAGAAAGTAATGAGACTTGGGTATTATTGGCCGACAATGGAAAAGGATGCAATTGAATATGTCAGAACTTGTCGCAAATGTCAGATCCATAGTGATTTGGTCCATGCTCCAGCACAGGAACTTCGGCCAATCACTTCTCCATTGCCCTTCGCTCAATGGGGACTTGACCTCGTGGGTAAGATTCATCTGACCTCATCCAATGGCCATAAATTTATCATTACCGCCACTGAGTATTTCATGAAGTGGATTGAAGCCATCCCATTGACATATATTACTGGAAAACAAATATCCAAGTTTATCCTTAACTACATCATTTGTCAGTATGGCCTTTCGCAATCCATCATCACTGACAATAGACGTCCATTTAAAAACCAAGACATACGTGAGTTATGTGAGCGATTCCATATCCAACACCATTTTTCATCTCCATACTACCCACAAGGAAACAGCCAAGCTGAGGCATCAATTAAAACCATTGTCAAAATTCTAAAAAAGATTGTCAATGACGTTGGCCGCGACTGGCACATACAACTCAACCCTGCTCTATGGGCTTATCAAACTAGCATTCGTACGCTTATAGGAGCCACCCCATTTTCCCTAGTCTTTGGCGTTGAGGCCATCTTTCCCATTGAGGTCAAAATTCCTTCACTACGAGTCTCCCTGAAGGGTTTAACTAATGAAGAGGAGTATTGACAATCACGCTTGCATGAGCTGGACATGCTGGAAGAAAGAAGGAAAAATTCACTGAACCATCTCCAAGCATATCAGAACCGTCTTTGTCGCAGCTACAATAAAAAGGTTATGGTCAGAAAGTTTGACATTGGTGACCTAGTTCTTATGCAGAACCCCAAGAACCAAGCTGATAGAGAAAAGCCAGGAAAATTTGAATTAAATTGGCTGGGTCCCTATATTATCATATCTTCTTTTGGCTCTGGAGCCTATTAGCTGGCAACTCTAGATGAAGAATAATTGATAGAGCCCATCAACAGTTTACATCTCTGAAGGTTCTACGCATAGCATCAGAGGATTGAGTTGAAAACCATAAAATACAAAAAAATTGAAAAATGATAAAAAATCGTCACCCTGATGAAAACCTCGCAAACAGGGGTCTTGGTGACACCAAAAAAGTCAAAAAATCATGAAAATAGTAAAGAGAAAAATGATTCGTTCAATAGTGAAAACCTAGCAAACAGGCATTTTGGACAAGTACCATGGTGAAAACCTGGCAAACAGGCACCATGCGTAGTCAATCATTGCTCCGCCATCTACTGTCATCTTGTCTAACTTGGCCTAGGATAAAGGGTATTTCTGCCATTATTACACAAATCACCACCACATCCCACCCTACCTGTCATAGTGGATAAATGATTGACATCAAGTCCTGATGACTGTCCATCTAGAAAACTAGCAGCATCCCACCCATGTTTCGTAAATAAAAAATAAAAAAATGGCCAAGTCTTGGACCTGACTGGGGGAAAAATGTTTATCATGCAACTGCAGTGGATGTCACATATGAAGACAAAAACATTGGCAAAAAGTCCTAAAAAAAGACAAAAACATTAGCAAAAAGTCCTAAAAAAAGACAAAAACATTGGCAAAAAGTCCTAAAAAAGACAAAAACATTAGCAAAAAGTCCTAAAAAAGCCAAAAACATTGGCAAAAGTCCTAAAAAGACAAAACATTAGCAAAAAGTCCCAAAAAAGACAAAAACATCACAAAAAGTCCTGGAAAAAGACCTAAAAAATCATAAAATGTCCTGAAGAAAACTACAAACAAAACATCAGACTACTCGAAGAACGCAAAAGTAGTGTCATCTCTTGTCAAAGTCAGTCATGTCAGTCAGTCTTTGTCATTTTTACGAACTACGTTGTCTCTGTGCACTTGCTACGTAGGTAAGACTCACATTTGAGTCCCCGAGACATTAGGTCAGTCCTTTTAGGTTTGTCAAAATAAAATCATGATGCAATCTTTGGTCATCAAGACAAAGTCATTGGTCATGTCGAACTACGAGGTCTCTGAGTGTATGACGTAGGCAAGGCCATCTATCGATGAGCCCCTGAGGCCGCACTAGGTCAGTCCATTAGGGTTCATGACATCACACTGGCACACATGTCAAAAAGTCTTCAAGACAACACAAATCTTTCCCAAATGAACGACACTCATCTAGAAAATTCTGGCAATCATTTACCGCAACATGACAAAACTCATCGGCACATATTATTATGACAATAGCGACATCTGGTCAACACAAGTCAAACTCAGTCAAAACAAGTCAAATCACTGTAACCTGTCAAAACTGTCAACCCCTAGTTAATCTTCAGATGTGTCCTTCTAAATGATAACCTCTTTCATTTATGCCTTAGGATGTGTCTTTCCTAGGCATCGTCATTGTCATTCGACATTTTGAGCGATCCTCTTGACATCTAAAGATCACCCTTCGTGACATCAGTATTCTTCAAATGTGTCCTTCTGAAGAACCGACTCTGTCATCTATGCCTCAGGATGTCTCCTTCCTAAACATCATCATCATTTCGAGGGATCCCTTGCGACTATTAGGGATCAAATCCTCTCGACATCGGCATTATTCAGGATGTGTCCTTCCTAAATTCACCAATTCTTGACATTTTTCAAGATCATCAAAACTTTAAACATTTTGACATCTCGACATTATTAAACATGGCATCTTGGCATCAGAACAATGGATATCCAGATGCACTTTGCAAACACTTGACAATTGTCTTTTGGTTTTTATCATGTTATTAGTTTTTCAGCATGATCCCACTAAGCAGGATTTATAGAAGCAGCGATGTATCATGGCGATTGACATGCATGAATACTAGTTTCTCAGCGAGGTCCTAATTCTGGGATTTAGAAAAACAATGACATATCATGGTAAGGGCTTTATTTGTTTTGTATTTCAACAATCATGCCACTAGTTTCTCAAGGATGTCCTGGAAACAGGATTTAGAGAAGCAACGATGTTTCATGATTTATCCTTGTCTTTTTCTGCTTGTGGTTGATTATGACAAAAAGATTGGGGCAATCACGCTCTTAGTATGAGTCATGATCATCCTTGTTTGTGACTGTTTGTCTTACGTAATGGTACGACCTTGCACACCTTGATCTATGTCATATCCTGGTGTTTGTTGGACATTACAATAGTCTGCCCAATGATGATTAAGAGCAATAAATATTAAAAGTCCTACAGTAAAGCGTTGAAGGATTTGGTCTAGGAATTAACATGCATCTCCATCAGTCTCATGTCTTCTCTTTGGTCTAGTCATCTTCTCTCATTAGTCTCATCGTCTTCTCTCGTCCATCTCACGATGATATCCCGTGACATCGAAAAACATAAATGCATACATGATCATATAAACATTGCATTAGGTCCATACATACGTCATCCATGGCATTAAATCATATACATAATCACAAACATTGCATTAACATAATCATCAACATTGCATCTTTTACTAAATACATTATGCACATCATTAACATAATCATATAAATAAGCATTGCATCATCATGACATCAAAATCACAAATAAGCATCATCATACATCATACATATCATAATGCATTAAATCAAAGAACATCACATAACACATGTAGGCCGCATCAAAACTGCATCATCATATACTATCATCTCAAAAATGTACAATGTCACGGGATAGAGTCAACATATATCCCAAAAATGGAGCTCGCAGGCTCAATAATCTATACAAAGTGTGTCATAATAACAAAACACCCCTAGGGTAGACTCTCATCATCCCCTCGTGGTGACGAATGTGGTAGCTGCAGCTCTAGCACTGGCACTGAAACAATAGGCGGTCCTATAGTAGCCTCTGTCTATGATACCGGTGGAGCTGAGAATGAAGGTGTCATCTCCACGGTAACAAACATCTATGATGTCACTGCTGCCGAACTCTAAGAGGTAGACGGATGTATCACCAGTGGCTGTCCCTATACTGACCTCTGTACTGAACTAGTCGACCCATGGCTGTGACTCGGGGTATGCCGACATGAGTGATGTGACCTCCGCACTGATGTGTGCCCTGTCGAGGTAGACCCTCCAACACTGGTATGGCTCCTACTACCACTGCCATTACCTGATCTGTGTCCACTACCTATCCTCGATTGTGACCGAGACAAGGGAGGATCCCATCGCTCCGGTGGCACTGCCTGCTCATATAGTGTCCTATACTGCCCCAATCTCGTGCTCACCCTAGCTAGCTCGCGAGCCATATCCCCTATGGGCCCTGTGCATAAAGCTGCGAACTCTGTGCACCACTGAGCTGAGTCCTACTGGCAGATCACTACCTGATCTCACTCTACCCGGACTACCTCTAGCTCTGCCTGTAGTGCCTTGACCTGTGCCATGCTCTCATCCAGTCTCTGTTGTACCCTCTGATTTGTCATTGCATCCTAGGGAAATCCTGAGGTGGATGGTATCTCCTCCTCTCCCTCCACCATCTACCATCTGAGGAGTCTCTCGGCCTCATCCATAGTATCATCCTCCTCATTGTCATCATCGGCCACATCCTCTGCCACCTCCGCCTCCTCCTATCCTACCACCCCCACATCCACCTCCTCCTCCTGTCCTCCCACCCCCACATCCACCTCCTCCTCCTATCCTCCCACACCCACCTCCACCTCCTCCTATTTGGGCTGCTCCTCTCTCTCCCCCTCCTCACCAACCTCAGGGATAACATCTAATGCCACCCTCACCATTCGTGGGCATACCCTCTAGACCTGTCTTTGCCCATCCCCCCGTCACCTCTGGCCATCTCTGCCATCATCCCCACCTCTGCCTCCACCTCTGCCATCAACCCCACCTCTGCCTCCATCTCCACCCATGCCTCCATCTCCACCTTTGCCTCTGTCTCTACCTCTACCTCTCCCCCTGCCACCTCGCCTGGCCTGCGGCACATGAGGAATCACTGACCGTCTATCAACTAGTGCTGGCCCATCTGGATCCGTCAGTGGCACTGGTCTATGTGCCTGCCACCAGAGATCATAATCCACTGTGGTCCCTGGATCGGCTACTCCCCCTCTCCATCCCCATGCTTAGGCTCCTAGCTCGTCAATCTGTTGCTTGGAAAATGCCACTATGATGGCTGGTCCCCAAGCATACTCCCTGGAAGAACAGGCATACTCGGTTGTCCCTGGAGGTACACCCTGCTGCTCTCCAAACTACCTCAGAACACACTGTGGTAGGTACATCTCAATGATCAGTGATGTAAGCACTATCTTGCCAATCAGGTACCTATATTGTCTGCAGAAGCTGAGGTGCTTGTCCTCATCATCCCACGCCTCACAGTCTCTATATGGCCTCTAGATAAATGACACCATCATGTCAATCCTGTGTCGCCACCAGCCGGTCTCATCCATCTGTGTCTGCTGTAGTGCACCCACGTAGTAATAGGCATAGGGCATCCCCTCGGCCAACTATGGTCTCTCAATAGGAGGATGAAATATGGCAATATGCTCCCATGCCCAGATCATCATCAGTGTAGTCCCACAGGAGATGCTCTCTCCTCTCCTATAAAAAACATTGTGTAACTAATGGTAAAGTGTCCCTAGCAAACAAGGACCCCAAGCATAAACGGTCCTGTCTCGTCTCATCCCAACCAGGACGTCTCCCCAGCCAATAGGAAATTCATGTCCTCAACGATCAGGAACCAAGATCCCCCCAATCAGAGTCGCAAGGAATGCATCAAAGTGACCATAGTGCTTGGCCATAAACTCCCACCTGATCTCGTAACCCTGGATGCCTAGTCCTGCACCTTGATCTTGATAATAAGCTCAGAAGGTCTGCTCACCATGACGAAGGTCGTAGACAATCTGCTCCCCTCGGATTGGCACTCACAATATCCGATAGAAATCCTCCAAGGTGATCGTGGCCTCACCTATCGGCAGGTGGAATGAACAATTCTCTGAATGCCACCGCTTGCACAGCGTAGTCAATAATCCCCTGTCCGCCCGAATGGCAGGCATATACGCAGCATAGAATAGTCCCAGACGCATTAGTCATCGTCGCTCTTGTGGGCCCAACTGATCGGCAAACTGAAAGGTGGTCGGTCTGCTCTCTCTCATATAGATAGGGGCAAGCTGCCTCTGCAAAAAGATGAGCCATATGTCAGTACTTTCTAAACAACTTTTAGCATCATTAAAAGCATCTAAGGTTACGCAAATATCAAAATCAACTGTGGTCAAGGTAAATTACAAATGCGTCACATTCAAGAAATTGCATCTCAAAAAGTCAATTGTGTCATACCATACATCAAATGCAGTCCAAAATATCAGATGCGTCACATGTTCACGTTTGCATCATGAAAATTGACGAATGCGTCGCCTTAAAACAGTTGTGTTGCATAAACATAATTGCATCGATCAAAATAGCGAATGCGTTACAATTTGAAAATTATGGCATTTAGACATTCAATTGCTACATGATAAGTCAAATGCGTCACAGAAATTGTCAAATGCAGCACAAACCGCCGTCCTACCCTAAGTTGTCTTTTCACTTGCATTGCGATGAATCAAATGCGTCGAACACGTAGATGATTGCGGCTTACGCGAATGCAGTTGCGTCGCAGCGCAGTTGTTATCTACCCTAGAAACTTAAATTTGGCACACAAAATGATAAAATGACAAAGTGAGTTAAGGGTACATACTGCTGGCTTTGAACCCTTTGGCCATCTGAACATCTGCACGATCTCCCTGTGATGCTCTGACACTGGAATCACCATCGTCGTTGCTATGACTTTCACTCTGAGCTCTCGAATTTCGCAAGGTAAATAGTGAAAATGAATTGACTTTTACCCTTTTGTCAGCTTATTTATAAGGTCAAAATGACATTTTCTCAAGTGGGTTAATATTGGAAGGTCATTTGACCAAGTTTTATGACCTTGTTGGACACCTTAAACATGTCAGAATTCAAAATCGACTACGCCGTTGTTTTTCTGGTTATTAAATTCATTTATCAGGACCCTTTACAAAAAAAAATTTCTCGCTGACCCAAAATTTGAAAAATTTCCCGAGGGGGCAATGATACTCCATACCTTTACTGGGGCATATGTCTAACTTGTTTTCTTTGTCACAATGCGACAAGCGACATTATGACAAAGAGGGGCAAAATGTAGACACCTAAAAATGACCTAGGCCTGCAAGCATCATTTTTACCACTTTCGTCCTAGCATAATTAAGACATTTAATTATGTCTGTGGTCCACATTCGACTATTGATTAAATAATTCATAATTGTTTAATTAATTCATGTCCTTTTATTCTTCATGATTATTAAATAAATAAATTTCATTTATTTATTAAATACGTCATTAATTATCTAAGTCTTCCCTTAATTAAATAAATTTCTTAATTTATTTAAATTCCTTTCTCCATTAATTCTTCCTGATTATTAAATAAATGAATTTCATTTATTTATTTGATGTCACTAATTGTCACAATTAAATTAATTTATTAATTTATTTAATTATTTAGTCTTATCTTCCAAATTAAATAATTATTTTTAATTATTTAATTACTAATTTCACTTTTCTCTCATTTTAAATAAATGAAAATATTTAAAATGATTTCATTTTATTAACTTTCACCCTTTTTAGTAAATAATCTGAAAAAGATTATTTACTTGTCACACAAAATCATCATTTTGAATTAATTAAATTCAAAAAGATATTATTCTTCCAAAAATCAAGTAATCGGGCAGATTCTTGATTTTTCAAATCTGATCTTCAATCCAAATCTTATCTTCTTGATTTTTTGAATCTCACAAATCAGGCAATCTTATCTTCTTGATTTTTTGAAAATATTTATTTCTTTAATTAATTTCCTCATTTATTCTCCACCGTCGATCCGATTATCTGAGATATTATCTTGACCGTTCGATTAATGAATTCACCCTAACCCTAATTAGGGATTCTCAGATTTAATCTGGACCTCTCATTCTAGGTCTTTCTTAGAATTCAATCTCATCCGTCCACTCAAAATTGTGTTTTCTATAAAAGACAATTTTGCTCATAATTTCGGGATCCTGACAACTTCATTTTCGAATTTAGGCATTATAGTCATTTTAGCATTGGTAATTATTATTTCATTTAGCATATTGTCATAGACATAGACATTATTCTATCAAATCCTTCAACATTTGCATAGGGCTTTGACATTACTTTAGGTTGCTCATTTGAAATCTGAGGGCCTCATTCGATTTGCTGCAAACTAGAAGGTGTAACAAAGGTGAACCATGGAAGATGAAGATTTCTAGTAACATTGTTCCTTTTATTTTCATTTTATTTCCTTTGTGCTTTGTTATTTCATTGGATTTTAATGTTATTATCTAACAATCTAACAATCTAATTTTCCATTGATACAATATGCATTGGGGGATGTCTCCAAATTTGTGTGAACTAGTTTCTAAAGTTTCTAACATGGATATGGGTCATAATTTCAAAGTTGAACCAAAATACTTTCCTAAACAAGAAATGAATTTTTTTATGCATGATACATATGTTGATGATTCATATATGTTCCCTTGTAAGATTAGATGTATGCAACTAGAGAAACCAATGTATGAAAAACCTTCTTTTTCATACAATTGAGACTTTGAGTGAGGTGCACAAAGATGAATATGACAATTTCCTCTTTGATATGAAAATTTATGATGAAATCAAACCTAATGATCCCATCTATTTGGTAGACTTTGGGTACTTTCAATGTTTAGATCAGTTGGATGGTTATTTAGGCATGCACATAAGGTGGATCACACTCATCAAATTCTTTATGTATGCTAGGAAATATCAAACTACAAATGGATGACTGGCTCGATGTGAAGGGAACAATTGAAACTGTACAATGTGAATTAGATGTGAATAATTCTTATGTGCATTCGGCATGGAGATTGGGATTGGTTTGCAGCTTTGTGCAATGAGAGGATGGATTCAAAGAACATGGGAACACATCTTGAGAAGGCTTGCTAACTCTATTGAAATGTGATGGTGCATACCAGGAGATATCTATGTTGCACATGGGGCAACAATCGTGCCAGCTGAAGGGTCAATTTGATATTGCAAAGAAATATTTTATATAGATACACGAAGCTGCTATGAGAAACATCTTTGCTACCTATGCATGAGTAAATCAAGTACATGGTTCTTCTTTCATGAATGTAGTTTGACCTTGCAATAAAAATGTATCAAGGATGCTGAGGAAAATTTTGTTTTGGCTTTAATACCCGAATTATATCACATCTTGCTTGAACATGTTATGCAGCAGAGTGATGGTAAGATGGTAAAAGAACATTATTAGGGGAGTCTATTTTTTGCCTTTAAAATGCATGTATCGCTTCAATTTTTTATTGCAATGCATATTTTCAACTTCAACACTTTTAGAGAAAAAACATATTGTTGTGAGATTTTCAAGCTATGTGGGAATTGACATATTCACTGTGTGTTGGGACGATTGTGTTCTATGGTATGTTCCTATATTCTTGGCTTTAATGGGTGGAAGATAGAGTTTTGTGTTGACTACTGTAAACATTAAATATGAAATGAAATAGTTAAAAGGAACGGTGAAGGTTTTTATATTGCCCGATAATGTATTTAAAAGTCTCCACTATTAAAAATAAAAGGACTTTGGTTGAAGAGAAATTGAAAGTGAAATATCCAAGTGGATATTTTAACATTCTTTGCTAAAAAATAAAATGTAAAATGCATTGTAAGGTGTGCGAGCAAAATAAAAGGAGATTAAAGGTTTTCATGGGAAAAGAAAGATATATGTAGATTAAGGAGGGAAATAAGAATATTTTACAAATTTTCTTGTTGGAAATCAAAGGGGAGAAATACTACCAGACGTCAACTACAGATAGGTTTTAGGGCTCTTATTCCTCTTATATCTTTTCATTATTTCTCATTTGGAGGGGTTCTGAATTTATGGTTTACGAAAAGAAAATAGAAAATGCTTAGCTAAGAGCTAGAGTTTTATTTATAGTGAGTGAATGTACATATTTCTACAACAGTGTTAATTAGTTTGAACAAATTAATGAAAATATTGTAGAATTTGTGTCCACTTTGTATTCTCAAATTGCATATGGATCAAATATGTCAAGGGTATGTTGATTTTTCATTGCAATATTTTTGCAATTATGTAATTTGTGTATGGGTTTCTTCAATCAAATAATTAAATTATGTATGTTGATTACTGTGGGTTTGAGGGAATGAAATGGATCTGTAAGTATGATTATGTAGTAGTATGAGAGGTTTTGTTAATGTCAAGGGATTAATGTTAAAGGGACACTAGTTTGAGGTAAGCTAATGTTGAAATTAGCATTCATGATCTTAGATTTGACTCCATTCCCTAGGATTAGGAACTGATCTATGATATTACACAAATTTGGTTCAAAAACATTTAAATCATTCAAATCTCTTTAACTTCTATTGTTCTCTTTTTCTTTCATGTTTAAGTTATCTCAATTCCTTGTATCTTCATGGTATTTGAAAGAGTATAGAGGCTAAATTTGAGATAATTTCATCTTTTAACCCTCTATGTGTTTGAGATGAAGATATCTAAGTTATGTGTTCTCAACAATGCTCAATGCAAATGGGATTATGCTTGAATTATGTGGAATATAAAATACCTATTACTCATATATCTAAGAATCATCCACTTCCATAGGTTTGGAGTTTGTTGCTTGGCATAATTTTATCATACATTGGACCTACAATTAGGAACACCCTCCCAAGTCCTGTGGAGCTTGAAGTGCAGAAGGATTTCATAGCCTTGTTCGTTGGCTTTTCTTGTCTACAATCTATGGATAGTGCATATTCCTTGTCCTAAATATTTAATCCCCTAGTTTAGGCATTGTGTTCCTCCTTAGGGTTGAAGGTTGCAAGAAAAATAACCAATAGGTGGTGGATGGTTTTTGACCATCCTCCATGCACCAATAACGAGGTCCCCCAATATTTCTTGAGGAAACTCTACTGTGGATTTTTCCTCAACAAAATCCCTAACTATTTTGATATTCTAACTTTTAGGGGAGAGGTGTTGGGTCAACACAGGATAGACCATGTGCACGTCTTGATCCTAAGTGGCCAACAAGATGAGAAATCACTAGACCAGCTTATGAGCGCATTGCTATCCCTTTTGTCATGAAGGAGAGTGTTGAGGTGGATACTCTACAGTCTATTAGTTCTCTGACTCAAAGTATCATAAAGTGTGTGTTTTGTAGTATAGCGTGAGCCAGGGGAGACTTCGGGGGGTAGCGTTCCACTCCATATTTTTTAGGATTGTGGGTACACCTATACATATGACCCCATAGATAGTCAAGAGGCTGGTGTGTAGGCTATGCCTACAACTAACCAATTGGCGATGAAAGATTCCATTTTATATACAAGATTAACTAATTTAGTTTAATGATTGTAATACAATTTTAGGGCCATAGTGTTAATACTATTTTCACTAGCCCTCCACCTTCTTTTTACTCCATTGCATCTATTGTTGAGGTATGTAACTAGTAAACAATTATAAATATTACATGTGAATAACATTGTTATTTGAATAGTATTCTAATATTTGGTTTTGGATGTTGAATAGGTTAATATTGGAGATTCCATAGCAACACCTCCTAGTGGTAGTGGAGTTCAAACCTTCACTCAAGTAATAGAATAATGAGTATAACTAATGAATTGTACTTAATAGATTTGTGTAGTTTATATTGATATTATTGATTACAATGCATTGCACATCTTTCAAACTCAAAGAATTACTTCACATTGCATAACTAATAACTAGATGTTGATAGATGAAAAAATTTCAATTATAATATAATTTTTTAGAAAGTCAACATAAGCAATGATGCAATTACTTCACATAACATAACTAATCTGATCCCATCCTCCATCTCCATCCTTAGATCCTATTCTTCTAATCCCCAAGTTTATTTCTAATTCATCATCCTAATTTCCATTCTCATCCAAAATTAATTAATACCAATCTTTCTTCCAACCAATCCTCCATCGGGCCTAACTAGCTAATCTGTCTTCCTTCTAACCTAATCTATTCTAATCCAACTTCACCATTCCAACCAACCCAAACCATATCGATCATGGTGAGGATAGCCTTTTTGACCAACCCGAATATAATCCCAATGATGACAATGAGATCATTGTGGATCACCTTGAATCCATTTTGAATAGAAAAAATGCTCCAATTTTTCACCAATCCCCCATCAAAAGATCCCTTCAAGTACCATCCATATCATCCCCATCCACCACCACTAATTTTATCCTCACCTACTACTTCCATAATTATAAGGATTGCATGCTTAGATGTCTCCCTAGAATTAGTCTTAAGCTTCCATCCTCCCTATCTTCATCCAATCCTAATCCATCCCCTCTTGCTTATCCTTCACCTTCCTTTGACAATAGAATCTAAGCCTTTAGCCAAAATTCCCCTCCAAATCCTTTTGAAGCTTATCATCCTCATCCTCAATTCACCAGTCCATGGAGGCTTCCACCTCTTATTCCACTTTCGTATCCCACATCCTTAAAATCCACATCACCTCACTATTACCAAGAAAATTCATCCCATGTCTCTCATAATAACTTCCTCCAAGGACTATTTGCAGAGGTGGTTGTCTCCCCATACAAAAATAAAGTGGCAAAATCTTCCCATATCAAGCATCCACCTTCATTACCCCCACATCAAGATAAACCCTAATACCCTAAATCTTAAATGATTCCCCTATCATTCCATCTATCCAAGTTGAAGAGTTTATAAAACCTTCTTCCCTCATGAAACCATCCATGTCAAATGAACTATGTCCATCTCTTAATCCAAATCATGCTAACATAGATTCCCCTCCATATAAAGATCAAGGAAACCCTTTTCTTCCATCATATTATCCCCTTCCATCTAATGATCCCATTTCCAATCAAGAATACATAACCATTCCAACTTATTTGATGATGAATAGTCTATTTGGTCATATGATGAATAGAACAAAAGTTACACAACTTTCCAACTTTACACTACATGCAACTGACCCATTTTCCATCAACTGAAATCTATTCACCACGGGAAAATGACTTGGAGCTATCAAAAAATGAGAGAGGTTATTGTAGATAGGCCCTATTTGATCCTATAGCCTTAGATGAAATGTTTCCAAGTGCCACGATTTTTGAGTAATTGATCGTCAAAGTTTTTTTTCCCTTTTGCACTTTGGTATCTAAAGAGACTTCACCAATAGAATGTGGCTCAGATTGTTTTAGCATATTTGGATGTGAAATAAGACCTTTCCTAGCATAAATGCACCCATGTAGATATGTTGGAATAGTTGGTTTGGTCGTATGATGAATGGAATGAAAGTTACACCAATTTCCAACTTTAAACTACATGCAATTGACCTATTTTCCATCAACTAAAATCTGTTTACCATGGGAAAAAAACTTGGAGCTATCAAAAACTAAGAGATATTATTGTATATGGACCCTACTTGTTCCTGTAGCCTTAGGTAGAATGTTTCCAAGCGCCACGATTTCTAAGTAATCACTTGTCAAAGTTTGTTGCCCTTTCCCACTTTGGTCTATTAAGAGACTTCTCCTGTACAATGTGGCTTAGACTATTTCACCATGTTTGGGTGCAAAAAAGGACCTTTCCTAGCATAAATCTACCCATATAGACATGTTGGAATAGTTGGTTTTTTTGTATGATGATCAAAATGAAAGTTACACCACTTTCCAACTTTACACTACATGCAACTAACCCATTTTCCATCAACTGAAATCTATTCACCATAGGAAAATGACTTGGAACTATCCAAACCTAAGAGAGGTTATTGTAGATGAGACTTATGTGATCCCATAGCCTCTGATACAATTTTTCCAAGTGCCACAGTTTCTGAGTAATCACTCTTAAAAGTTTGTTGCCCTTTTCCACTTTGGTCTCTTAAGAGACTTAGCCAATACAATATGGCTATAACTATTTTGACATGTTTGGGTACAAAAGAGGACTTTTCCTAGCGTAAACCCAACCATACCGACATGTTGGAATAGCTAGTTTGGTTGTATGATGAATAGAATGAAAGTTACATCGCTTTCCAACTTTACAATACATGCAACTAACCCATTTTCCATCAATTGAATTTTTTTCACCACAGGAAAATGACTTGGAGCTATCAATAATTGAGAGAGGTTATTGTAAAGGGGCCCTATGTGATCTCATAACATTAGATGGAATGTTTTCAAGTGTCATGGTTTATGATTAATCGCTTGATGAATTTTGCTACCCTTTTGCACTTTGGTCTCTTAAGAGACTTCCTTGGTAGAATGTAGCTCAAACTATTTCGACATGTTTGGGTGTGAAAGAGGACCTTTCCTAGCATAAAACCATTCATATGGTCATGCTGGAATAGTCATTTCAATCGTATGATGAATAGAATGAAAGTTATACCACTTTCCAGCTTTAAACTACATGCAATTGACCCATTTTCCATCAATTGAAATTTGTTCACCCTAGGAAAAAAAGTTGGAGCTATATAAAAAAAGAGAGGTTATTTTAGAAACACCCTACATTACACCATATCCTCAAATAGAAAATTTTCAAGTGCCAAGGTTTTTGAGTAATTGCTCGTTAAATTTTTCTGCTCTTTTTCACTTTCACGTCTTAAGAGACTTCACCTGTAGAATGTGGCTTAGACTGTTTTGGAATGTTTGGGTGTGAAAGAGGACCTTTATTAGCATAAAATGACCCATACAGATGTGTTGGAATAGTCGGTTCAATTATATGATGAATAGAGAAGAATCTACACATGCACCTTCCTCAACTTCTCGAGAGCAAGAAGAATCTCTTCATTGAATACATTATGTACCTTATTCAATTTGGTCTATGTTTTTTCAAGTGTTTTTAGAGTAGAATAACCTCCTTTTCGTTGATGATAAAATATTTTTCTTGTCTTTTTATTCCTTTTCTAAGTGGTTAATTTTAGTCTCCATTTGTTTTACTTCAATTTCAACACTTCCAACTATTGCCTTTGCATCTGTAACTATTGTTATCATCTTTGGAAGTGTCTTTCTCATTATAGAATGAAATTTTTTCATTTAACAAGTTCTTTACAAAACTTCTCTACCTTTATACATAAGAATTTCATGTGTCCACTACATTGATTCTCCATTTTCTTCACTTACATTTCATATTTCTTCTTCCTTATCATCTATTTCTAGTTGTATTTTCTCCACAAAAGTCTTAAGTTCAAGAATCTTTGAACTCATTAATTCATTTTTCAATTTTCCCATAAAGATTGGAATTATTGTAGGATATACCCAAAATGGAAAATGTATGGAAAATGTGGTAGCATAGACAAGTTAATGATTTTTTTGGAAAAATGCCTCAAAGCAATGTGGTCTCATTGTGATGGACATCACCATGAGACCACATTTCTTTGAGGCATTTTTTCAAACAACTCTATACCTTGTCTATTCTTTTTCTTACTATTATGCTTTGATATATTTTTTCCATGCATCCATATTTTGATCGAAAGCACATGTTTTAGGCTTTTAGCCATATCAACAAGGGGAAGTTGGAATGGTCTATGAAATAAATCAAAACATAAAAAGGGGGATTTTCATTAGTGTTATGGTTGTAATTTCCTTAGTAGACACATGTGAAATGTGGATGCACAAACAAGGCACATGAACTATTTGACAAATACCTCAATGAGAGATTTTCTCTTGGTTAATGTGGATGCACTGCCAAGGTAGTGAGCATTGTAATAAAAATTTCCTAAAAGAAATGAGGTCTCAACCATGAGACCCCATTTCTTTGAGGAATTTTTTCTTACAATGCTCACTACCTTGTCAATGCATCCACATTGACAAGGTATTGAGCTTATTACCTTTCCAATGGTACCACATTGACAAGGTAATGACCTATTTGGAAAAATACCTCAATGAAATGGGGTCTCATGGTGATATACATTGCCATGAAACCCCATTTCTTTGAGGCATTTTTTAAAACAACTCACTACCTTACCAATGCTACCATAATGACAAGATAGTGAGCTGTATGAAAAAATGCCTCAAAGAAATGGGGTGTCATGGTGATATACATCACCATGACACCCCATATTTTTGAAGAATTTTTTCAAACAATTCACCACCTTGTCATTGCTACCTTGTAGGAAAATTAATAAAAGGACAATATGAGAAAAAATATAGTCAAAGCTAGAGATTAGTTTTTTAATGTAAAATAATGCATTTACACATTACAAAATTTTGGGCATTAATTAAAATGGTATAAAATGTAAGAGGAAAGGGAACGAAAAAACATTTTTTAAGAGATTAATCAAACTAATTTTTTAAAGGATGTATTGCCCATGGTTAATCATTGAGTAAAAATATTCATTCTCACAAAGGTATGCAAAAATCAATAGGATGAATAATAGAATGAGGTGATGAATAAAATATCAATTATTGAAAATTGACTACTTAATCAAGTGGACCAACTTCTATTGATTCAAATAATGAACTCACAACCAATGAATTAATAGAAAAGTCTCCTATCTATAAGTAGGGTTAGAAGGAATATTGTTTGAAATATTGAATATAAGGTAGTGAGCTATTTGAAAAAATGCCTCAAAGAAATTGGGTCTCCTAGAAAATTTCTCTAAGAAATGGGGTCTCTTGGTGATGTACGAAATGGGGGAGACCCCATTTCTTAGAGGCATTTTCTAGGAGACCCCATTTCTTTCAAGCATTTTCAAACAACTCAAAACCTTCTCCATGTTACTGCATTGACAAGGTAGTGAGCTATTTGAAAAAATTCCTCAAAGAAATGTCAATGCATTAGCATAGACAAGGTAGTGATTTGTTTGAAAAAATTCCTCTAAGAAATGAGGTCTCTTGGTGTGTACATCACCAGGAGACCCCATTTCTTTGAGGCATTTTCAAACAATTGACTACCTTGTCATTACTACCGCATTGAAAATGTAGTGAGCCTATCAATGCTGTAGCATAAACAAGGTAGTGAGATGTTTGAAGAAATTCCTCAAAGAAATAGGGTCTCATCAAAAGGAGATCCCATTTCTTTCAAGCATTTTTGTAAACAATTCACTACCTTGCCTATGCTACTGCATTGACAAGCTAGTGAGCTTGTCAATTCTCACTACCTTTTCTATGCTACCTACATACATACATGCATGCATACATACATACATACATACATACATACATACATACATACATACATACATACATACATAGAATCATACATACATGCAAGCATACATACATGTAGGCATACATACATACATGCAAGCATGTATACATACATACGTGTCATACAAGCATACATACATACATACAAATATATATGCATACATTTAATATAATAGCATTTAACACAAAGAAAGACATAATGTGAGAACATTATAACACACTTGTGTTATGTCTTTCTTAGGAAACTCTTGAGCACAAACACAAAAAATATGTCGAAGTCGTGAAATAATGTGAGCATGTTATAACACACTCAGATTATTTCTTTCTTTGGTAATCCCAAAGCCTTAGGCTTGGTATTTTATTTGGATTACCAACCCAAAGGATTGGAGTGTCTTCCCAACGTCCGAAGATGTGTTTTTATTTATTCTACAAGATTTCACATAATCGTCGTCATGCTAACTGTTATGTTTGTATGTGTTTCAAGGTCAAAAAAATCAAACACTTGGGTAGTTTTAGGCTCTCTCTTAGCAATTTAAAATGCAATTTTTTTCACATTATGATAATATTAAGCCTTTCATTTTTAATTTCGTTTGTTTATGTGTCAATTTCATGGAAAAACCCACTATTTGGTATGTTTTCATTATAAATTAACTGTTCATTCAAATTTCAAATAAATTACATTTTTAGAAACTAGAGTGCAATCTACAAATATTTAAAAAAATGATTTTCAATTAGTTTTCAAAATTTATAGGGTTAGCACGACCAAAATTCTATTTTTCAAGATGTGTCCACTTTTGATTATTAGTAAAAATTCAAATATTCATTAAAAATTTATTAGAAAAATCGGGCATAAACTACATGCTATTAGCTAATTTCTCACCAAAATTATTTTAAAAATATCTAAAAAGAGTTAACCTTTTGAGGGAGCCACAAAAGTTGCTATGTTATGTTTTTTTGACAAAAAAACACCAATTTTTGTGGCTCCGTCTTTTGAACCCCTTAATCTCTACCATTTTCAAAAAAATAGTAGTTTAGTAAGTAGACGAGTAGAGCACTACAATCCTTGTTTTTGTTGCATCTAAATTTTTTTTGTGTAACTATCCTCAATTTCACATCCAAGGTCAGTATTTCCTAATTTCAGAAAAAAAGTTGCCACTTAAGAACCCTTTTTGGCCCCCATCTTTTTACACTTACCCATCATCAATTTTTTAACAGGGTCTCTTGCTTGGAGGCATGAATTAGAAATATTTGATTCAAAATCATGCCTATGCTATATTGATTCAATCTTACACCTGCACCTAGGTTTCTTCTTGCATGTATCAAATGGTTACATGAAACTCAAACACTCGATAAGTGAAAGCCCAAAATTGATTTCAAAAGAAAGTTTTTCATACTTTTTGGATCCAAATGTTAACTAATATTTTCCTACCCAAGAATGAGTTTCCACCTAAAACATCATTGTCTAATGTCAAAAAAGTAAATTCACAAGTGTGCCATGTCAACTTCTACACTACCTTTTTGAATTGAACCAAGGTGTGGTAGCCAAGAATTTTTCACATGAACCTTAACCTGCCATGATTGTACCTTTCTTAGTGCATTTAATGTAAAATTATTGAAAGAATTGAAGGAGGTGAAATCATGTACTTTTCACCATTTCAAGCATTCGCTTACTTTTGCAACACCATAGCACACAAAATAAGATGTCTATAAAACCTACTTGATGATCAAGGCATCATTCAAAGTTCCCTAGAAGGTGAAACATTGAAATGAAATGAAGGCACAATTTATAGAATTTAATTTTTCATTTGCTTGAGCTCACCATTACTAGAGCCAAGTACTTTTCTTTTAATTGAACTCTAAAAATTCTTCTTGCATGTGCTTGGATCTAGTGGAATATGTTAGTGTAATTAATATTTAATTGCACTTGCATAACTTTACTTAGGTATTATTTAATTCCTAGGTTAATTATTCTCATCCTTATCTTGTTGAGCTATCTTGTTCCTCAAGATAAGATTAGGGTTATGCATCCTTTCTTTTATAAAGAAAATCATCTCATGTAATTAATGAATTCTTGAATAATAATATTTTGCACATCTTTTGCAAAGCTCTTGCTTTTTCTAATTTTCTCTTTCTGGGGAAGGCTTTTCTAGTTTGCATTTCAAATCTTGGTTTCTAACATGGTATCAGAGCCTTGATTTGCAGCCCCTTCTTAGATTTTTGATAAAATCATTGCAAGGTTTGTTCGAGATTCCTCTAGGGTATCATGCCTTGAGTTCATCTATGAGGTGTTTTGGATCCGATCGGGCTTCACCATTGGATTCAGAGTGCTGGAAAAAGTCAGGATTGGCTTTTGTTTTGCAGATTTTGGTCATCATTTGCCAGATCTGTGAGGGTTTCAAGCTCAGATATTTTTTGTAAGTTCTGGGGGTAGCCATTTTTTCAGATCAGTTTGAGCACAAACGGAGGTCACCATCACGGTCGCAGTGGCCAAAAACCTTAAGAATTCCTGTCGTTTCATTGATTTTGGTGAAGTTAGTTCGAAAGGAAAAAAAAATTGTCTAGGGGGCCATACAGCCTCCACAACACGCAGTTTGAGGTTCAAATCTTGAAAAAAATTCAAAAAAAACATGTTTTTGGGATTTGTGTTAGTGCCTGTAGTTAAAAATATCCCGCCATCAGGTGGCCACTGAGCGGCCACCCACCAGCCGCTCAGGCCAGCTGTGCCACCCAAAGGCCGCCAGCCAGCCAGTCACCGTGGGCTCCCTCTTCTCTGCCCCAGTCATATGGACAATCAGGGGCCCTTTGCTCAACCCCCACCAGCTTATCTCTAAAGCAAATGGTTCCATTGGGGACCAAGGGCCCGCACCCAGCCCGACCAGTCACATAATATTATGGCAGATGCACAGAATATACCAGCGCCGCGAAAGTTTTCTAATAGGGAGCACTTTTTTTCCTCGAAGGCCTCCAGGCCATCAAATTTTTTCTCATGAAGTGCTAACGTTAGCAGCCGTACGACACTCTAAGCCCCCTCCTAACCCCATTTTTCCTTCAAGGAGTAGTTTTTTTTCTTTTTGGCATAACTTGGGCATATAGAGTCAAAATTGGGAAAATGAGATATCGCGGAAAGCTGGTTTCGAGCACTATCTTGTGGTGCAGTTTAATTTTAATTATTTTTCTATTTAGCTATATTTATTTCTATTTGAAGTCAGATGTTCATTTATGGCTTTCGAGCTCATAAATTTTTGCCACGATCTTTGATATTCGTCTTCTTTGTGGCGTTGGAAAGGTATTAAGGAGCTCTATTTTGCTGTCCATGCACCTTTTTTCTATATCTATCCCAGGTTGATTGTTATTCCATATTTTTCCTGATGGGTGTTTTGAAGATTAATTGGATGTTTTGGCAGTTGGAAAGGTGAAACTTGAATATTTTCACTTCATTTTAGTACCACATCATCTTATTTTATGTTTATGCATGTTTAGTATTCTCTCCTTTTACAATCATTGGGTTATTGTAATAAATGAACTAAGATAAAGTTCCATCAGGGGGGTTTCTTGCATAATAATCTGATTAGAGTGTGCGTGCACTTTGATCTCCATATCCATCTTGTTTTGATGGAAACTCACATGATTTTATCTACTTTCTTAGTTTCTTTTGGCCACATCTTGCTATAGTTTGATACATATCATATTCACATCGGTTCACACTTTAGATTGAGAGTCTATGATTATTGATCTGCATTGGTTCAAATCCATCTCAATTTGAGGGCCATGTTTTTATGGTTAATATTCCAGAGTCTTTATGGTACTCCTTCTCATGGAAGAGTTTTAGTCTCAGTTTGGAATCGACATTGAGATACACGGTTTCCAGATTATGTCATCATTTCATCTACTGTTGCTTCATAGATTCTAGGGTTGTTCCAGTTTGTGATTTTTCTAGTGTTCCATGGCATCGAGTCTGCTATCACATTATTATGATTCCATTTTTTTTATTTTAGATAGAAGTATCTTTCCTTGCTTGTCGGATTGTGGTTCCAGTCTTACTCCACAGTGTTCTTCCAGTGCTTCTTTACAATAGTCATCTCATTGTGGGTGGTTTTTTCCCACTAGGTTTTCATTCTCTACCCCATTATTGCATTTGTACATGGGTACCTGATCAACCCTTGTTTCCAGGACCCATTCATGCTTTCATGCATTCATCTTAGTTTTAGGTGCATGCTTTTTTAGTCTCCCTAAGTTGCACTCATGGGGGGGGGGGTGTTAGTGTAATTAATATTTAATTGCACTTGCATAACTTTACTTAGGTAATATTTAATTCCTAGGTTAATTATTCTCATCCTTTTCTTGTTGATCTATCTTGTTGCTCAAGATAAAATTAGGGTTATGCATCCTTGCTTTTATAAAGCAAATCATATCTTGTAATTATTGAATTCCTGAATAATATTATTTTGCATATCTTCTTGCAAAGCTCTTGCTTTTTCTGATTTTCTCTTCTGTGGAAGGCTTTTTTGGTTTTCATTTTAGATCTTGGTTTCTAACATAATGGTATATTGTTTGGTTAATTCCTAAATAAACTGGTAGGAAGTTTGATTTAATTAACTTATTTTTTGATGAATGAATGGTAATAGGTAATGGAATTTTGTGAAGATAAGTTATAGAAAGTGCACTATTAGGATTTACCCTAATTCGTATACAAAATATCAATAACATAATCATGCAAGTAATTGGGGAAGACATGAGCACCTCATGAAAGAAATAGCCTAAGGAGGAGTTCTAGTTTCCCATATCATAGGTAGTTCCCACTTATAGACTAGTGACAGATACGCATTTGGGAAGTTTTAATAAATATGAATTTATTAAGAGGGCTCAACAGTCAGATGCTAGCTCATTTGTTAAAAATAAGATTGCCACTGGTATGCATTTTGTGGTAGGGCTCGTATTAGCAATGGAATCCCTAGAGTTAGTCTTGGAATGCATGAAATAGTATGATACGAATAGAAGGGTGGTCATCAAAGAAGGAAGATTTTATGTTGACCTATATGTAGATGGTATTTCTTGCACATTTGGAATCCTAATGTTGCTAAAGATGAATACATTGAATATGGAAGACACAACTAAGGCATACGCTACACATGAAGAGAACAATAAGAAGGTCATGGTGTCAACTTGGTTCCAGGAAATGACTATCATGATGTCAAAGAATATATTGGGGTCACTATTTATCCAAGAAATACAAGATATATGATAACCTTATTGAGCTGGATGGTAGGTTGTAGAGATGCTAGTAAATTTGAACCATGGATTTATGAAGTTATCAAAATAATGAGGGTTAATCCTATTTGGATACACTAGGAAATATTTATCAGTGACAAAATACATGAGCACATTTAGTTGTTCCTTAATTTAGAATGGTTCACCATGTCTTCGTATATCGTATATTTTTGTGCTCTAAGTGCCAATATTCAAGGATTGGATAGATTAGGAGTTATGGGCAGAGAACGAGGAAGCAAGTTGGTTTACTAGCATTTTCCTTAGATCACTACCAGTCGGTGTCAAAAATAGTACCATAGAGTAAATGATGCCATTTCAATGAGTTTGGTCAGGTTAATGGAGGGAGACAAGGAAAATATGATATCTCTTAAAGAACAAGATGCTATCCATTCTATTAGGTGCCGGTATATTCAATTCCCCACATTCACTTACATAAGATAGAAGGGTTTATATGATACCCCTACATGTTTCCTATATACCCTATAAATAAAATATTGTTTCTAGAATTCACAATACAAGTGATAACATATCATGAAATATTTCATCAAGCTCATAAGAGGGGACCCATAAAATTTCCTATTGCTATAGGAAAATGAAAATGCACCTCACTTAAGAGCACTAACTTGTGTGATAGTGAATTAAAGTCATATGGCCTAGAGAGGATCATGTTCAAAAGGAGTAATTATGATCCAACTGAGAGATTAGCCAAAAAAATAAACAAAATGTATACTCATATCTCTCACCTAGAGGATTTCTTGGGTGATTATGAAGATGAGCATGATGTTATCAAATGGTCCTTTTGGAGGTTGAAAATCACTTAGATGAAAAACTTTGGAACAAATGATGTTCCCAAGGAAATGGATGTAGATGATGGTGATGTTAATCCCACATATGAATCATAAAAGGTTTATAATGAACCTCTTCAAGATCTAGATTGGAGGCAGTCTAATATAGTCACTATAGATGATATCCCTAGACAGGTACTTTACTTCTGCCAATCTTTGATAGATGGGTATATTAAGTTGATAAAATAAGTTGAGATGACACCTACATTATCACAAGGAAGAAAAAGGAAACATAAGATGATAAGTGAGTTAGGGTTTGATGATTGTATGGATAGGAAGTTAAGAATCATAGAGGCAAAAGCTATTGAGCTGAGTAGGGAAGGGATACCTAAAATTTCAAGTTAAGGATTTTTATGGCTTCTCGGCTAGGTGATTTGAATAGTGAATTCATAGGTGTACACACAAAAAAGGTTAGCATCCCAATATGTAGCTTCTACATTTACTTCTCCACCATCTATGAGTATAGAAAAAATGAAGAAAACCCTAAGAGAAGTATATTTAATATTAGGTGGAGAACCTACAATAATCAATAATCATTCCCAGATAAGCAAAGAAATGGTCTACTCTGATACAAGAATTAAAAGGATAAAAAAACCTAAGGAAGTCTCAATGGATCCACCTATAATTGAGAAAGGGCTTGAAGTAGAAATGGGTATGGATTTTGAAGAAGATAAATAATTCATAGTGGGTTAGCTCACTTAAGAAATGGGGAATTTAGAAGGAGAAAATACCACAGCGGAAAAGGTGCCACCTCTAGATGAGAAAGTGGGTACTACAACTCAAGCACCCATTTCAATAATAGAAGAAGAGGAAGTGCATGAAGAAGAACTTGATATGAATATAGTTGAGGATTAGTCTCAATGAAAAGAAAATGAAGAGGATACTGCTAATGAAAATTCTCATGGTTAAAGAGAGGATCTAGATACAAGTAGAAATACTGAGTCTTCCCAAACCATGAATGAAGAAAAAGAGGGTGGTGAAAGCTCAAATGTGGTTAATCATTAGGAGAAACAAGAATCATTGTATCTGAAAGGTAATGCATAGGAAAATAAGAAAGGGGAAGAGGATACAAGACTCTAAGAAGAAGAATAGAGAGAGCAAGAACTAGTGAACCTAGAATCTTTGCCACCTAGGGGTGATGCAATAAATGATTTAGAAATGGTGATGGATAACAACCATGAAATCATAAAGGATTTTCCTAAATAGAAAAGTGTACAAGAACAAAGATAATAAAAGGTTAGGCTTGATGAAGATATACCTGACTGGTTGGATCAACAATTAGCCCCTCAATAGCAGGTAGAGTTGGTGCCTCTAGATTTGAAAATAATAATGCAATAAATGGAAACCCCTAAGTGAAGGATGAGAGAAAGGGTTAGCCACTCAGTTAGGTGAGATTTAGATGGAAGAAGAGTTCTCCAAATAGCCATGCCTATTTGTGAAAAGATTAAGAAAAAATTAATGGCTAGGGATGAACATAGAAGCAACTGCCACTTGGATGAGAAAGGACAAGAAGAAGAAAAGAGAGTTGAAGGACCACATTGCTCATTTGCATAATTGTATCAATTACATAGCCCAAGCAAGTCAGTCATTGAAATTTTTTCCATCAAACCCATTGTTGATGTCTAAGGAACAAGTAGATTCCATCAAAGGGTTGAAGCATAAGATAAATGTTTTTGAAGATTGGATGGGACATCTAGTAAAGAAGGGTGAATAAATGATAAAATATTTAATTGGAAAATGAAAAGAGGAGTTCCATTGGTCTTTAAATAAATCCATGGGCCTTTTAGCTAGCTGTAAATACTACATGGAACAAAACAATAAAGGTGTGGTGGTTAGGTGTAGTACACAAAAAGAAGGTCCAAGTGCTGATAGAGGAGAAAGTTATTACAAAATAGGATGTTTCAATGTTAGACAAGTGGAAAGTGTAGATAAACTGGGAGAGTGATATGTTTTTGTGATGTATGAATAGGTTAGAAAATATCACCATGAAAAGTGAGAAAATGATGTTCATAAGGACATAGAACTTGTGGAAATGTTGATACAACAAGATTTCTATCCAAATAGAGTAGGGTAGGAAGGTGCTAAGGTAAGATATTTTAGAGGTTGGATTGAAAATATACACAATGATCCTATCATTCATTGAGTCAGGAGGTCCTTGATGAGGTGATTAAGTGTATAAATCACATGAATAAGTATGAGATAGAAATGTTGCAGAGAAATGAAGCTATAAAGAATGTGATGGAAGAATATGTGCAACATAAATACAATTGGAGAAAGACACAATGTTCTAAGAGAGAGTATGGATTGGGTGTTGATTGCATTTTCGGAGTATAGACAAAGGAAATGAGGAGATGAATTTACAAAGGAAAGGTTCATTGAGGAGATGCCAATGAGTAATGGATACTTGATATTTCAATGTGTGGATGTAGTGACAAGTTTCCTGAGGTGCATTAACAAAGTTATTTTCGGACCTGACACTTAGTGGAGGGGCCGGAGGTTTTGAAGGGGAATGATAATAAGTTTTGTATTTTTCTCAAGGATACCCACCTCCTGAAGTCTGAGACTTCAAAGGTTTTCAACTATGGCAGAAACTTCAAAGTCTCTTTGACTTGTTCTAGAATATTCTAGTGCTAATTTTCATGTGCCACATTCTATCTTATGATTTGTTTTCTTGGATCTTTCCATGTTTTTTTCTTAAACTCTTTGATAGTCTTGTGTTCTATAAAAGACCGAGAATTTTTATTTTTATAGAGGTTCAAAATTTGTGGAATGACAGGTAGAAAACAAAGCCAATTTGTTTTTTATTTTTTGTTTTTATTTTCTATTTTCTTGTTTTTTGTTTAGTTCTAGTTTAAAAAGTTGTATGCTCAATTAAAGTTTTCTAATATCAAAGCCAATTTTAAACCTATTTCCTAGTATGAAATCCTACGTAGTTGATTGTATGTTCCTATCAAAGAAGCCAATGTGCTGCACCATATTTGGGTGCATATTGATAGTATTGGGTGGCGAATGATATCATGTTTCTTTAAAAGATTGCATCATTCTATGCCTATCTATGAAGCAATCTAGTGAATTTTAGAGTTTTTTTCTTTGATTTACTTTATTTCATGGTCTATGTGTGGATAATAGGTGGGAGAACCTTAAATTTTAGGATTTTTAATGTTTTTTTTAGAGTTGATGTTAAATATTTCCTAAAAATTCTTTGAAATGTTTGAGTTCAGGAAATATTCTTACAGTTCATGAAATATCCATGAATATGTGGAGCAACATATGTTAAATCAACTATATCTTTATAGTAATCTACTTGCTATAATTGTAATTAATTGTAAAAACTAGAGACCCCTCGTGATTAACAAAAAAATCTGAACAAAAAATAAATTACCTTGAGTGAACCTAGTGCATCAAGACCTAACATTCCCAATCCTTGGGATAACTAATATCCTCTTTAACTATTTTTTTTAATCATTCTTTCAAGTAAAGATAGATTCTTCTATTTATGTGAGAAAAGATGTATTTTCCTATTGGTGTCCATAACAACCACATCAACAAGGTTTTATAGATCTAAGTGTTTCACCTTGGGGAGATCCCATAATCTTTATTAAGAAGTACAAATCCCTTCATCTTTGTATGTGAAACTAAGAAAATAAGGTTTGTTCCACCTTTTAGGAGATGTACAACTTAGGGGACCCTATTTTTCTTTATTTAATTGAAGGAAACCAAGATACCTCAATCAATTGACTCTATTAAGGAATGGGATAGGGTTAGGATGGTTTCCTTGGGTGTTATTAAAGACTAAAGGGGTTTCACCACTAAGCAAAGGCTTAGAAAGAAAGTGATGCAAATATAACTATGTAACCTACGAAATGAAACTCAAAATAGGAAGAATGAACTGAGAATGGAAAGAGGTGCATTTAGAAAGCTTGAGATGTTTAAAACAAGATCTAAAATCCTAAAATTATGACTTTTGAAGAACACTGGGACTCATATGCTAGGATGGGTGATTTAGTCCAAGTTTAGGGTTTTGGGCTGGATTTGAAATCTACAATTGGTAAAGTAGGATCTAAAGAAAATATATCAAAGATGGCATACTAGGACTCATACACCCAAGATGGAAATTTAGTCCTAGTATCAGGGTTGATTTGAAACTTTGATATCCTCTAGTGAACTATTGTAGATTCCCTCCCTTCTGATCTCTAAGTCTAAAACTTTGAATTTTGACCTGTAGGTGACTTTCTGTAATCATTCAAGAAAGGTGAAAATTTTGATAAATTTGACAAATTTCTCCATTCTTTCTCTTCAAGGGATATTCAACCTAAATCTACAAATCACACATCAAAGAGAGGGAGCCATGCTTTTTTAGTGGAAAGGGGTTTTCCTTGGTTAAACTCTATTTTGGTAATCAAAACTTGAAATGAGATCAAATAGAATAAAGGAATGATGAATGAAAAAATAAGCTATGTTTCAACTCACCAAACCATTATAACAAAGGCTGTAAAATTATGTGAAATGGCTAGCATGAATGTAGATCTTGACTCTTGATTGAATGATATGAATCTTGACTTGAATGCTTGCTTGAATCATGAAATCCTACATCACAAATGTTAGCTCAACAACACACATGATGCATGATGAATTTGACATGATGCTTGATTCTTGAATGTAGCTCCAAAATTCTTGATAATTAGATCTTGAATGCTCTTGTAAACTATCTTGATCATAAAATTTTTATACTACTTGAATACTTGAAAGCTTAGGAGAAAATGTGTGAAATAACCTTGTATTTATACTTCTTTATACCAAATTTCTTGAAATTACAACACTACAAGTTGACATCAGATATAGAATAATAAAATCCCAATAAGAATTTGAATTTAAAATAGGTCCAAGCTAAGCGAGACTCGTATGCTATTTGGGGCATAGTAGTCCTAGTAGGCCAAGCTTGGGACAAATTTTTTAAGAAAACTTAAGTTTAATGCCAAATTCAGGTTCATGCCCCGAAACTTAGGTGGGTCTCATATGCCCAAGGTGGCGTATGAGTCCTAGATCACTAAATATGGGACATGCAACTGAAAAAAATTATATTATGACTAGTCATTAGATATGTGTTAGGATTATCCTTAAAAAGATGCATTAAATGAGGCTTGTGGATGCAAAATAGAGCCAAATAAGGCATAAAGAAGCCCAATTTTAGCAAGGAGGGCCCAAACAAGTGTGAAAATGTAAAGGGATACATTTTATTACTCTACATTTAGCCCCCACTTTAGTGAGAGGAGGAACCCACTTCAAACTCACACTAAAGTAGACAAACTCAAATCAAGAGGGGTACAAGTGTACCACTGCTAGTAGGATAGGATGAAAATCATCAAGAGGGTTGCACGATCCCCCAAGAGAAATATACTATGGAAAACCAAAATGGGAACAAAATAACATGCATGTGAATGATATATGAAGCAACAACAAGGCACAAGAATATATTGTGAAAGACATAAAGAAGAAAGGAAAACAAAACAAAAGGGGGTGGATCAATCCTTGATCATTTGTCTAGCACGATGTGGATTAAATCTAAGCTATTTGTCCAAGAATGTTTGCAAGTAGAACATGATGTCTAATATTCAAACCAAACAAACACTTGAAAGGACTAGTGGAAGCTCAATTCATCCACTAGGTGAGCCCCAAGTGAGACACATACACATGCAGTTAGTATGCACTCACATAGACAAGGAAGTGGCTATGGGAAAGTTGTGCCTAAGTTCAGCTCCCATACGCTAACCATACCAAAGATATACCTCATATCTTTGAGAACATGCCACACAACACGAGTAGTAGGATTTACGAGGATAAAAAAACTTTGTATGCTTGACACCCATGAACAAACAAGATGGCACCATAGGAAAGCAAAGTGTGTTATGCAAGGTGGCAATATAACAGATACTGTAAATGAAAAATAGTGTAAGGTACGTTAAAAGGAGTTTTTATTAGATCATGTAAGGTCTTAACTTAGGGAATGTTTTACCTAATGTCTCCAAGAGAGGACCAATCAAAGAATAGAAGATTAACAACTCAGTGCATGTAGTGTGTCACATTATATAGGAGAGAATTGACACCCCTTACGTAAATTCCACTTTTACACTTCCTCATCTTAGAAAACCAAATTTGAACAAAAAAATCCACATCAAACTACTTCCTTCACTCCACTTGGCATCTATTTTGTGGGGTAACAGAAAAATATCTATCAAGGACACCCACACGGAGCATAGACGTCTATACAACAAGCAAATGTCCACATGGTGTGCTTACATCCCTGATGGATTCCTACATATAGATCTTGCACAAGCATTACACTTCCCATTGGGGTCGATTTGTAATGCCCCTCTTTGACCAACCGACCTAAATATGGCCATTTTTCTCATTCTTCCTTCAAATTCACTCATTCTTCATGCATTTTAGCTTCTTTTGGACATCCTCTAAGAACTCAACTTGATCTCTCCAAACAATTCTCTAAGCATTTTCTTAGCATCCATTACTCTCAATCAACACTTTGCACTTAATAGCTATAGCAACAACACTCCATCAACTTTGTAGAGCAAGTGTGGAACAACACCATTGCAACTGGGGCTTGAGTCCTCTCCTTTTCTACTCCATTAGCTAGTGAGCTCTTGGTGGAGGTGGTAAGCATTTCAATCCTCTCTTGTACGATTTGGTTGAGTAGCATAATATTGTTTTGAAGTGTTAATTTTTTTTACTTTCTTCCTTCCTTTATCATATTTCTTTCTACAGTTGCTATCTTGGATTTCCATGGAGGTGGAAACACCAAAACGGGGGTCTAACTGAGGTAAGCGCCTAACAACCACTAAACAATTTTCCTCCTTCTTGTATGTAGGTGGACATGCTTTGTGGAGTTGGCTGGTGAATGAGTACTTTTGTGAGATCATTTTTACCACCTTGAATCTCATTTACTTGCTCTATCACATTCATTTGTATCTTCTTTACTTTATAGCTCTTTGTTTTGTCCCTTTGGAAGTGACTAGCTAGACCATTAGCCTATTTTCTAGTGGTTCACATTGTATTTTTGGTCCTCTAGTTATATGGACGCTAGCGTGCCTGAGAGACACCAACGCACTAAACTATTGTCCTAGAACTACAATTTCATCCTCACGTAGAGAGCTTCCTGAGATGCAGTGTTGAACCTAAAAACTATCTCGCCTAGCCTCATTCTAGGTTTTAGGTTTGTAGAGTGGTTGATGGACCTTATAGTCCTTATCACTCTCATCCCTCATCTCCTAACACCTGTTTTAAGTTTAGTTAAGTTAGGGTAGCCTTATGCTCTTAGCTCTCCATGACTTGGGGCCTTGAATGTGGTTGGTCCCCCTCTCCTACAGTTTTGGTGAACCCGACATGAACCATTTTGGTTCCATTTTTTGATACTAAAAGTTCTTTTCCTCGTATCCTAAGAGTGTTGTAGGTGTGAGCATTGTGAGGCTCCTTTCCTTGTAACCCAAACCACAAACCCCTAGTAAGTGTAGTTGGAAGGTTCCAAAGGTGTTGCATAATGAAACCTTAATTGGGTCACCATCTTGTCCTTTAACCTTCTAGTGACTCTGTGAAAGTATTGCCTAGTGTGTGTAATGGCTTCTTTCTTGTATCAACCTATCCCCTCTCCATAATTTGTGAGAAATGGTGTAGGTATAAGCTTCACTTCACAAGACCTGTTGATGGGTTTTAATAGGGAACCATCTCCTCTCTATATCCCTATGCAAATAAAAAAAAATTTGTAACAGGTATTCTCATTGATCTGATATCTCAAGTAAAAATTATAACTAAGGAGATCATGCTAATCAACTTCTTGAATAAAGATGGGTATGATGGACCTGTGAGCACCATTCACACACATGACAAACTTTATGTGCCCCCTTTGGGTAGTATTGTCCTATTGGTTCTAGTTGGACCTAAATATGTGAATATTTTGTTTGACATAATCCCTAAGTCTAAACTCTTTAGAGTGAACCTAGGTATCCCTTGGTTAGTAGCTATGAATGCAATACCCTTGGTCATGCATAAATGTTTAAAATTTATCCACGGGGGCTCTGTGCATGTGATTCATGACACCAGTTATAAACCATTGGTTGCTCATGGTAGTTACTCCTTGGATTACTCTTGGCCTATGCCTATTGGTCCTCTCTTGCCTAGGACATACCTCCTACATAGAACATATCAGAATTATAAGAAAGGGCACCTAAGGCTGAAAGTGAGATACCCTTTGTCACCTTATGTTGTTTCACATAGGGCTTTCCTAAAAGCTGACAGTGATGCTACTAAGGCACGTACGAGGGAAGAAGAGAAGCAGTCCCAATATCCTCCTTCTTCCTCTTTTATTGTTTAGCCTAATGCTTTCTCTCACCCCACTGAGGTGCCATCAAATACTTTTCCACATTTGTGAGAGAACCCTATGGTGCCAGCTTGGAAAAAATCCCAAGCATCCCACATTCAAACTTTTTGTTCTACCCATGGAGCCTAGGCTTGTTTGGTATAATAGGAAGAAAGGTCCCCATGGGGAATCCTCTTTGTCTCATCCTTTACGGCCTCCTACTACTCTTATTCCCAAAGTAGTAAATGGAAAGAGGCCTATTGTCGAGGCACTAGAGTTGACTCCTCCTGCAACTTCCTAACCTGTTCCTCCCACTCCCGTTTAGGAGCCTATCCCTCCACCATAAATGGTTATAGTGGACACTCCCATGGATGAGTAGGAGCCTTCTATTCCTTTGCAGCCTCTGGCCTCCAATTAAAAGGGTCACAGAAACCACCTTGCACATGAACATAAGCACGGATGAAAGGCTCTCATGGCTAAATAGGTCTCCTTACAGATGAAGAAAAAGGAGATGACCACCTCTATATCAGAGCCTCCTATTATGTCCTCCTCTCTCCTCCCCTCTGCTTCCATTCATTCTAGTTCTTTATCACTTCTGACTTCTATTGTGAGTATGAATGTGCTTGACCCTAAAATGGTGTAGGTGTTCAACACTCCTTCAATGGAGCCACCTCTATTGATGTCCCTTCTAGATGTCCCGCCTTTCCTAAAACCCATAGATATGACTAATAATTTGGTCATATCTACTATGGTTCTCTCCTCCTCCTCTTCCTCTTCACTTCTTTCCTTGTTTGTGTGGATTTCACATCCTATGAGGAAGTAGATGGTAGACAGTGATCCTTTCAACAACGATGGATGTAAGAGGATCCCACCTTCTCTGAAAGGTGATCCCATGCTAACTTGTTCTATCCTAGTGACAAAACCAATCATGGATTCTCTTGAGTTCATCACCACTCCTGAATCATTCGATGAGCCTAGTGGTGAATCTTGGGAAAAACCTTCTCTGTACATTAAGGTGAAACTTGGAATTCCTATTAATTGCATGTTTCACTCTCTAGACGAGGTTTCGGACTTGTTGGGGATCTTCACAAAATCACTAACCTTAGCTCCATAAGAGCTCGGTGGAGAGGTCCTTGTGGGGCCCTCTTCCATAGCCCTTGTTGCAGGAGGGTCAGATTCTCCTCCTCTTAGCATCCCACCACTACAGGATTGTCCTCCTTCCCCCTACAATGTTTTAGAGTGGGAAGCGAATGACCTATTGGTTGATGAATGTTAGGAGGAGGCCCCTTCTTTATCTTTAGAATATATTTGTATGTGTGTGTTGTGACATGTTCCCCCATGATCATGCTATGTGTAATGAGATGACCCTCATCACCCCTATTGGTGCTTGGATACATGCATGGTTTTTGTGTCATAAACCTTCTTCTATTTGTATCATCATTCTTCCATGTTTGTGACTTGATTTTTGATAAATTGGGGACAATGCAAAGCATTGGGGGCATTTAGGCTTCCCTTCCATTTTGACCCAATTTTTTATTTTTACTATCTTGTCATGCATTCTTCACATGGTCTGATATAGTAGGGGTTTGATGATAGTTCATTTTATACTATATATATTTATGAGTAGTTTTGACCCTGAAATATCAGGCTACCCTTGTTCCCTTTGTTCGTGTTATCTTTTATCTTTTTCTTTTCCTTCATATTTCTCTCTTTTTTTCTTGAGTTGTCCCTCTCATGTGTGGAAATTCCACTTCTATAACACTTTGATTTTAAAAAAATTCATTTGTTTCCCATGAATCTTTTCTCGAGAATCTTCACAAACTTCTTTTCAAGAATCACATTCTTGACTTGAAACCCTAATGGAATGTGTTTCCTTCATCATGGGTTTGTAAAGAAAGAACTTCAAAACCTTCCTCTAAAGTGGGAACAACTTTGACCTTCCCCTCACATGGGGGCATATTCTTCCATTCAAATTCCTTGATGAAGTGAACATATTTCAAAAGGATTCCTTGATGATGAATCGATTTGAGAAAGAAACACCTCTTTCGTCCTTTCGAATAGCGCATCCCTTGAGTGGACCCCTTCCTCACACTAGGTTCCCAAGGCACCCATTTGAAATTTTTTCAACTTGTTCATGGTCCGCATGACTGTCTGCTTACTTTCCTACATGGCCACTTTTTGACATGTTCTACCTATGGGTAAACATGTCACTTTACGGGTGCACCTATGAAGTTGCTTTTTGACTCTACAGAGTTCCCTTCCTTGGGTTTCCTCCATGTGAGAGATCTTGGGGGATACCATCCTCTAGGTCTGTGGGCCTATGGGACAGTTCTTTTGAGCTTCCTCGATGTGAGAGATCTTGGGGGTGGCTCCCCTATAGGTTTGTGGGTCTGTAGGGTGCTTTCTTTGGGTTTCCTCCATGTGAGAGATCTTGGGAGACACCTTCCCTACGGGTTTGTGGGTCTGTAGGGCATTTTTTCTTGGATTCCCTTCATGTGAGAGATCTTGAAGGAAACCTTCCTTGTAGGTCTGTAGATCTATAGGGTAGTTCTTGGCTTTCTCCATGTGAAATATCTTGGGGGATGCTTCCTTATAGATCTACAGGTCTATAAGGCACTTTTTTGGGTATCCTTCATGTGAGAAATCTTGGAGAATACCTTCCTTGCAGGTCTATCAGTCTATGAGGTGCTTACTTCTTGGAGATTCCTTCATGTGGCTTCCTTCATGTGGCTTCCTTCATGTGAGAGATCTTGGGGGTTGACTCCTTGTAGGTCTGTGGGCCTATAAGATGCTTTCATTCCGCAACTTCATAGTTCTATGGGGCTATGAAGTCCTTTTATTATCCTGTACTCTCGACTTCACCAAATTGTGGTCTACTTCCTCGATGGTTCAGGTATACATTTCTAACTCTACTACTTCTTCAATCTACTTTACCAAAGCACTCATTAGTACTTTTGCTCGCTAAAATGGGGGAAAAATGTATAGGAGTGAATTTGCACCCCTTACACAAATTCTCCTTTGACACTTCCTCACCTTAGAGAACCAATTTCCAAGTCACAAATCCAAATAACCCCGCTTCCTTCGTTCCACTTTGCGTCTATTTTGTGCATCTGTAGAAGAATATCTATCATGGACATCTGCATGGCATGCAAATGTCTGTGTGGGATGCTTACATCCCTAACAGATTCTTGCATCTAGAGTCTATAGGGGAGTTACACTTCCCATTGGGGTTGATATGTAAACACCCCTCTTCGACCAACTGACCTGAATATGGCCATTTTTACTCATTATCCCTTCAAATTCACTCATTCTTCATGCATTTCAGCTTCTTCTAGATATCCTCTAAGCATTTTCTTAGCATCCATTACTCTCAAGCAACACTTTGCACTCCATAGTAGTAGCGACAACACTCCATCAACTTTGTAAAGAAAGTGTAGAACAACACCATTGTAGTAGGGGCTTGAGTCCTCTCATTTTCTCCTCAATTAGCTAGTGAGCTCTTGGTGGAGGTGGCAATATTTTCACTCCTCTCTTCTACAATTTTTTTGAGTAGCATAATACTATTTTGAAGTGTTATTGTGTTTTACTTTCATTCTTCCTTTATCATAGTTCTTTCTATAGTTTCTATCTTGGCTATCTGTGGAGGTGGATACACCAAAATGGGGGTCTAACTAAGGTAGGCCCCTATACATCCACCCAAAACATTTCCTCCTTCTTGTATTTAGGTGGACATTCTTTGTGGAGCTAGTTGGAAAAAGAGTACTTTTGTGAGATCATTCTTGTCACCTTAACTCTCATTTACTTGCTGTATCACATTCGTTCATATATGCTTTACTTTATAGCTCTATTTTGTCCCTTTGGAAGTGATTAGCTAGGTTGTTAGCCTATTTTCTAGTGGTTCACATTGTCTTTTTGGTCCTCTGGTTGTACGAATGCCAACTCACCTAAGAGACACCAATGCACTGCATTGCCATCCCAAAACTACACTTTCATCCTCAAGTAGAGAGCTTCCTGAGATGTAGTGTTAAACCCAAAAAATGACTCACCTAGCCCCATTTTGAGTTTCAAGTCTACAAAGTGGTTGAAGGACCTTATACTCCTCATCATTCTCGTCCCTCATCTCCTAACACTCTCTTTATGTTAAAGTAAGTTAGGGAAGTCTTCCGCTCTTGGATCTTTGTGACCTAGGTTCTTGAACGTGGTTAGTACCCCTCTCTTACACACATCAAGCCAATGAGAGGAATATAATATTCTAAGAGAGATAATTCTCTTTAAGGACGTTACACCCAATGTAATCAGAAAACGAAAGATTATCTCATGAAACAAGAAGACTACACAATGAAACATGAGTTGAAAATTCAAAAGAATAATGCCAATGTATGCCCCCACTTTAAAGAAATTGCTAAACACCATGCTGTGAGAAATTACTTTAAAGTAGAAAATGATAAATGCTAACAATAAAAAGGACATGATAGCTTAGTTGGAAATCCCTGTGCCAAGTCATATGTTTCCAAATGAAGCTACGTCATGAAAATGGGTTTCCACCAAAATGAAATCCCAAAATCACATAAGGGATCCATGGATTTAGGGTCAATATGTCTTTGCTGCAATATTTTCATAGAGCTCAAAACTATCGGCATTCCCCAAATACTCATGGAACAAAAAGAATGACACAAAGAGAGCAAAAAAAAAGAAAATATTTCAAGTCAACATGGAAGAGACCTAAATATCTTGATGCCTTGCATCATCCCCAAAAGGAAAACAAAAGACAAAGAAAAGATAAAGAAAAAGATTTTGGGTCAACATGGAAGAGACCTAAACATCTCAACACTTTACATCATCCCCAAAAGGAAAACATAAGACATAAAGAAATGATAAAGGTTTAAAACATAGAGAAGAATGTAGATACAAATAGAGGAATGCACAAAGAGAGAGATACATGAAACAAAATTGTATAGGGAGATTACATTATGCACATGCAATCACACATATAACATGAAAAGGAAAATAAAGGCAAGACTAGTAAGGTACATGCAAGCCAACCTATTAGTAGGTTGTCTGCATCCCAATCTTATTCATCATATACATAATATGGAAAACTAACCAAAGGGACAATAAAAAGTGTTGAACTAGGGTAAGGCTATCAAATTCTTTCCCCCAATGTGTGCAAGACAAGAATGATCAGAGGTAGGTGATGAGAAAGAGCTCCTTGCATTTTGAAATTATTTGCAATGAATGTAAGGCATGTAATAGTGAGAATAGTAAGATCATGCAACTATTACATGGAAAGGAGTAGAAGGACATGCTTTAATAAGGGATTATTTCTATGATATCAATCTATTTAAATATTTATTAAAAAGCACAATTCTCATCAATACTATGTCCAAGAATTCTATGATATCAACAATGAGACATGTTTTCATTCTTAAGATATATCTTTGGCTTTTCTCTCGTGGGTGGTAATGTGATAAGTCCCTGACTTAGAAGTATGTGTAAGCTTATTTCAGTTGTAGATGGAAAAGAAGGGAATTGTAGTTTGTTTAGTTTGTAAGGACTTCATTTCTTGCTAGATTCAAGAATTTCTTGAGTTAGATAATGAGGAGGAGGACCTAAGATGATCTTATCATCCTTATCATCATTACGAGGAATTATTTGTTTTTTAGGAAGGAAGACACTTATGTCAGGAGGAGGATATTGATATCCTATCCCTTTGGTATCTTCAATTATTATTTGTTCTAAAGAGTTGATGAATTTCATGTTCACTTGTTGTATCACATCCTTGTTTGCTTAAGGTCATGAATCCTTTTCCATCTGTCTCTTCTAAGTTGATAGGATTGTTTTTCACTTTGTTAACATAGGATTGATGAACTTTATTAGAGGAAATAGGATCACTAATTGTAGGAAGTTTAGGTTTATCTCGTGATTCATTTTTAGGATGTAAAATGCCAAAAATATCAAGTGGTGGGATAGTAGAGGGTGTTGGTTGTTTCATGGAATGATAAAAGGATGCATTAGCCTCAAGGTTGTTAAGGAATTTTTTTGTGAAGTTATTCATGTTGTCATCATCTTCTCTAATGATGTCAACATCATGAGGAGGACATGCATTAGGAGTTGATTGAGCATGAGTGAGTTCAATTTCATTAGGGTCATTCCAAAAGCACAACTTGACACATCCACCAATGAATTCAAGGACATCCAAAGCTTACCAAATCACATATCATGATCAAATGCAATGTAATAACCTAGATTGAAATGTATAAATGCAATTTTGAAATTAAGCAATGCAAGAAATGAATCGAATTAAGCTACAATGCAACGAAATGAATAAAACAAAAAATCAATAAACTGAAATAGAAATATAACAACGGCAAACAAAAGCACATAAATAAGGTTTTTAATGCTGGAAAATGTAGTTTTAGGTCTGAAATAGGACTAAATAATCCATAGGGTCATATAAGTCCCAATTAGGGTTTTTGAAGGGTTCAAATGCTAAAAAATAATCAATACAAAATTCCTAGAAATCAGGTAAAACAACCTGTATTGGAGCTAAATCACCCAAAGGGGCATATGAGTCCCAAATTAGGGTTTTTGCACTAAATTTAGCAAATTATGAGTGAAATGTTGAGGTTTCTAACTTGTATGATGTATTGACTATGTGCAATTACATATTTCAAATGAAATTCAATGATGCAAGATGAAAAAATGCAGCCTATATGCAATTTCACTAGTGCAAGATTTAGAAGCCCTAAATGCAAATTAAATAACGTAAGACCTAATGTAAAGTTAATGTAAGCTAGATCTAGGACTAAAATGCACTCCAAATCAGAAATAAGGTGTTTGAAGGACCGTTTCACGAAAATGAAACCAATAAAATAGGGTTTTTTCCACCTTTTAGGAGATGGACAACTTAGGAGACCCTATTTTTCTTTATTTCATGTTGAAGGAAACAAAGATCCCTCAACCAATTGAGTTCATTGAGGAATGGGTTAGGGTTATGATGGTTTCCTTGGGTGTGATTAAAGACTAAAGTGGGTTCACCACTAAGAAACGGCTTAGAAAGAAAGAGATGTTGTGAAGACCAAAATCTACATTGATCAAAGATTGATAGCTATGAGTTAAATCAGTCAATATTGAACAAATGAGATAATAGCCCTCCCCATGAAATTGTTGAGCAAATGTAAAGGAAACAATAACATCATCAAACTAATATGAAATTACAAGCAAGATAAGCATGAAATCTATTCCTAAACTACTAAAACATCATCTCATAGGGGGATTGGAGCTACTTTGATGTGGAAAGTAGCCCTTTGCCAACCCCTTTAGATAAGCTATATGATGAAACTGATTTGAAGATGATATGGATAAAAATGAAAATGATGCATTTGTGCATGAGATGGTGGAGTTGTGGAGGATTAAATCAATAGACATTGTCTCTATTTATAGAATAGAAGGATAAAATAATGAGAGATATGAAGAATGTGGGACAAAAGAAAAACCAATGACAAGATGCCACTTGTCAACATGTCAATGGAGGAAGGTTGTGCACATCTTGGTCAATGTGCCAAAGAGGGGGATATTTGAAATTCAAAAGATGGCTTGTTGGAGGGAGATAGAAAGTCTTAAATGCCAAGTGGGGGACATGTAAGAAGGGAGTTAATGCTATGTTGGAAGGGACAAGGTCCACTTGGATTTTGATTTCAAATTTGAGGTGATATTCTCTAAAGATGCCTTGTTGAGGGAAAATGAAGATTTAATAAATTAATTAAATGATTTATTTGTGAAAATGGGGAAAGCTACAGGATGTTGACATGAGTTTAGATTAAATTAATCAAGATTAGATTAATTTAATGGGGGGTTAGATTATTTAACTTTTTGAATTAGATTTATGGATTAAAATAAATCAAAAGGAGATGAAAAGTGGTAAAGATTTGATTTATTTAATCAAATAGGATGATGTTAGTACTAAAGATGAATTTATTTAATTTAAATGGAGGACTTTAGAGATTGAATTTAATGAAATTGATTTATTTGATGAATGGATTAATATGAATTAGTTAAATGCATGATGTTAATTTTGCATGTCTACATTTTTCCCCTCTTTGAAGCAATGTACTTGTTGCGTTGATTGAAAGAATAAGCTTGCCGCAGTCAAATCTTAAAAAAATTATGATTTTTCGGATGCCCCAGTGGAAAGCATACTGGTACATTTCCTCCTCGAGAGATCAAGTGAAAAGGTCGATCTCACAACAAAGAGGTTCAAGATGGACATATGGATGGTTATGATGATGATGCAAATGATAGTGCAATGCATGTGAGATGGATGATATGGATGATGTGATATGCTATGATTATGAGATTTATGTATGTTGATGATTTGTGGATGCAGGATGGATGCACTGGTGATAATGATTAACTGATCATGACATGATGTTAGTGCGGAAAAGAAGAAATGAGATGATGAAAAGAGGATTCAACAAGCGAAATTTATGAGAGATGATGATGAGAAATGGATGATGATGATTTTCTTATCAGGGATTTCAATTTTAAAAGGGCTACTTACCTTATGTTTGATAACACACATAAGCATGATGCATCAAGGTATAAAGAACTAGGATGGTGTTGTACCTAGTGTGATGGACTTTGACTCGACAAATAGATAGGAGTATTCTTGTTCATACTTGACATACAAAAATCTTGCTAGGACACACCTAACAAAGCAAGTATTCTCCAAGTTATATTACAAGAACATCCAACAAGCACAATAGACAAAAATATAATGATTGATGCCTCATTCCTTTCTCTCTAGATCACTTTGATTAGACATCATTGAGAGGTCATTGGAATGAACACAATAAGATAAATCAAAAAGTATAGATGAAGCACAAAAACAAGTCAATGTTCTTCATACCTGTAGCCAAAGGGATTTGTTTTGATAGGATAAGAATCCAAAGTGATATCCAAAATGATGCCCATTGTCGAAACAATATATCCTAGGACATGCATTGTATAGGATGATGATGGTTTGATAAGTTGTTTGATAGTATTTTGATATAAGGTTGACTGACATGTTTTTGAATGATCAAGAGTTTGATTTTGTGTTTAAAAGTTTTGTTGTTTCAATTTTGATTTTGTGTTTGAAGTTTTCTTTTACTGATTGTTATGCTTGTTTCTATTTGTTTTTCCAAAGGGTGAGTTTGACAATTTGTTTATTATGGATGAGATTATTGTGGCTGAAGAGAAATGAGACAAATGGATTTTTTTCAAATATTTGGATGTTTATGGAGTTTTTGAAATGTTTTGAGGCTATTTTTTGGTATTTTTTGAGATTTTACAAATGTTTTTGGGTTTTCTAAGATTTTTACCAGGAGACTAACCTAAGGGCCTATCCTAGGGGCCTTGGGGGCTGATCAACAGATTAGCTTTGCCTATGTTATACATGCAAAGACCATGTAGCTTGACTGATGACTTGACTGATTAACAGATGAAGATATACATGATGAAATGTCAGTTTATTATGATGAACTCCTAAAGAACTGACCTAAGTGTCTTGGGGGATGATCAAAGATCAACCTTTCCTACATTCTAGGCTCAGAGACCCCTAGTTTGACTTCAATGCTTTTGATGTTTTTTCTAACTTTTTGAATGTTTTTTGATTTTGATATGTCTTGGATGTTTTTGGATTTTTGCATGATTTTGATGATATGGATATGGATATGTGTAACGATAAAAATGCTCTATTTTGGGATTTTGTTGAAAACCAAGCTAAGGTTGATTGATCGGATTGATGAATTGATGATGATGATAACATTGTTGAAGCAACACAAGGATTAGGATGGCTATCCCAAGATGATAAGGGATTGATGATGATAACATTGTTGAGGATACACAACAATGCAAGGATTTGATTTATTAGGATCAGTGATGATAACATTGTCAAGGATACACAACAATGCAAGGATAGTGTTTAGCAATGCAATGATTGGGAAGGATATCCCAAGATAATGGATTGATTGGATTTGATTGATTAGGATTTTGAAGCTTGATTTTGGAACAAAATTGTTTTGAATGATTTGATGTGACGTTGAAGCACGCGTTAGATGCGATTGATATTGTTTGTTTGGATTAATGTTGGATGAAATATAATGCTTGATAAGGAACATCTTCTCATCAAAATATGCCATGGGCTAGTGATTTGGATTGTTTTCTTACAAGGGCTTTGACTAATTTGATTTCACGTTTTCCAATGTTCGGATCACCATATAAGTTCGAAGATATAGATCAAGATTTATTCCCAAAGCAAGATGTAAATCCCTACCCCCAGTGTCTACCAATGTATGGAATACCATGGATGGATTCTTGGATAGGTGTATGGATGGATGGATATGGATTATCTTGTAATAAGATAAGGTGTTCAAATAAAGAATGCTCATTTGGATAATGCTTCATGGCTCAGATAATGTCAGGTAGAATAGGATCAATGAAAATGACTCATGTCAAGATGTTTACCATAAGCAAGTGCATGCACCAAACTTTGTCAAGATCAAGATAATGTGGAAGATGGATGCAGATGGATGAAAATGGATTGGATCAATGGTTTATGGATGAATGCATTTATTATGGATAAATGGATGGAATGTTGAACCCATTATGGATGGGATGTTGAATTTATTATGGATAGGATGTTAGATTTATTATGGATGTGATAAGATGCTTTCACCTGAAGTGGCACACGTAGATGCTCGATTCTACACATGACACCTATTTTCTAGGTTTTCATCATGGTAGCTAACCAAAGTGCCGCCCATGTGGTTTTCACTAGAGGATGATTTTTTTCTTTACTATTTTTCAATCCTTTTCTGATTTTTTTGGATTTTTATTATTTTTTGATTTTTTTGGTTTTTCTGAAAGATTTTAAGCTCAAGTTGGACCACTTGGTGGTGTTGGTGTAGATGCTTCTATCATAATATTCCATTGATATCCTACTTGAAGAAGTTTTTTTGCCAAGATATGTGCACTTGAATGAAAATTTTGAGATTCTTGATCTGCTTTGTTGATACTAGAGTTAACTCTATCTTTGTGCGCACATCTTGATAGAATGCCTTTTGAATCCTTATGATAAAGGGTCATTTTCAATATAGGGTCAATTTGAGAATTGGATATCATGCGTGGAGGTGTGGATGGAGTGTGTTTGTGGATAAAATATGGACTGGTTGACAATTTGGAACCTTTGACTCTCCAAACTTGGGAAGATGAGCAATGATGGGTGGACATGGAAGTGTGCATGCAATTAGGACCAATTGCTAGATATACTTTGTATGTTGCTTGAGAAGCCTCCTTTTTCCTTTGTGGACATCTTTGATGGATACTTTTCCCTATTTTATTTTTCCCCATTGTTTCTTTGACTAATGGAGTTTGATAGGGATAATCTTTATTTGTATTTTTTGGTATCCATATGTATTTGCTTTGTCTGATATGTTTCTTAGCTTCTTTTTCTTTGATAATGTTCTTCGTACTTTGATTCAAATATTTCTTTTGATGTTGGTCCCAATTCATGGATGGGGTGATGGGTGGATGAAGATTCATGACATGGCTAGTTGTAGTATTAGCATCAGTTTCATCAAAGGATTCTTCCTGCTCCCTATGTTGACATTTTCTTGAGACGAAGTTTCCCCCAGTATGGTGGTAATACCTCCTTTTTTCTTTGATTCTAATTGTTTTGAGATGTCTTGTTCAGTAAGCATTCTCTAATAAATGACCACTACAGATGACATTGTTTCAATTTTTTTCTCTACTGACTCCAGAATATCTTGTTTTTTCTGACCTTTTTTCGTTGAGTGGATAATGTTGGATATCTTCATACATTATGTCCTCAGTCCAAATTTGGGATATATTTGATCCTAATGTTGACAACTCAGTTTGACTGTAGGAATTAATAATTTGCTCTTTTTGTGTAATGGAATCATGTTATGAATGAATATCATCTATGTGTCCATCCACATAAATCATCTCATGGGTAGATGGAGGAGTATGTTCTATATGGATACGATCATCATTTGCGACATCTTGTATAGATAGGAGAGTATCCATTAGATCATTGTAGTATCTTGGAGATACAAATTCTTGATCTTGATTAATTTTGGGATTCCTTTCAACATGCTTTGGATCAAGTTCTTGACATGGGTCCATTTCAAAGGGTGGATTGCTTACAAAGGGTTCTTGGATATCCTCATTATGCATAGGAAGTGGCTCAATATCCTCTTGGTCTTTGGGTGGACTTGGATCAAATGTTGAGTTAAGGATTCCTTCAGTATCTATAACCATGAGGTCCAAAGATGTCAATATTTCTTGGAAATGACCATTTCTAGACTTTGGTGATAGATGTTGATCATGATTTGGAATAAATTCTTGAGATATGTCCTCTAACTCATGAGGCAATGTAGAGACATTTTCAACATGATCATAGGTCAATGGATCATAGATTATGTCAATGGGATCAAATAATTCTAACACTCCTTGAAATAGATCACTAAAAAGTGGCTCTTGATGTATGGTGAGTTGGTCATCGGATAAGGTGGAAACATCTTCAACGTGCTCATTGATGGATAGGTCTCGATCATTGTTTTCAACAATTGTGGTGGAGAGATTTTTAATGCTATCACTAGTGGTTGGATCTTCATCATTGTCCCCAATAGTGATTTTTTTTATCAATAAGGTCTTGGATGAGATTTTTGAGTTGAACACAACTTGATGTTGTGTGTCCCTTTGTTTTGTGAAAATCACAATGGTGCTCCTTGTTATACCCTAGTGGTTTAACTAGGGTTCTTGATAGTTCCCATAGATAGGTATTTTGATGATATTTTCTCATACCAATTGTTGTAGGATTGATTCAATTGGTCTCCCAAGTGGTGTGCATTTTTTATTGTTACCTTGTGAAATTTGTGCCTTAAATTAACCTTGTTGTGATTGATTTTGGGGATGCGGTTATTGATCTTTAAGAGGGGGTGATTGGGTTTGTTGTTGATGTTGTTGATCTTGATAGTCAACCTCCTGACATTGGAGATATTTCTCTTGATGTGGTTGTGGACACAACTCAATGCTTTGATGACATGTTTTAACCAGTGGTAGAGTGTATTGATTTTGGAGTGAAGACGTGTCTTGGCAAAATGAGTCAATTATTTTGGCAAGTGAAGAAATTTGATCTTGATTCTGATCTTGAAACCCTTGATATAGTTGATTTGGATTTTGTTCAAGCAGATTTGGAATGTAGACTTGTGGTGTTTGCATGGGATCATGGAAATTTTGATTTTGGACAATGTTTTGACTTGGGATGATGTTCAGACTTGGAATTATAGGTTGAAATTGAACATTGTTGTGGTTGGGAATTGCATTGCCTTGATTTAGGTAACTTTGATTTTTCATGGTGTTACCTTGACTTGGATCAATGCATGGATTCATTAACATCTTGTTTGGACTTTGAACAACATTTGTATGATTCAAAAACATCCCAAATTTTACCAAGGGTGGATTTGAAATGTTCATTTTTGGTAAAATTGTGCTTGTTATATTCACATTTGGCATGTATGGATTTGGTGGGATGGCATTTTTTTGTGGAAGAATCATGCATTGAGTGTTTGGTTGATATATTTGTAGGTTTGGACTTGGATTTACATCTGCAATCGAGAAATGTGTTCCAAGCTTTTGACTAGGCATACTCACATTTTTTGTATCATTGAGGTTTGTAGGAGATAATGATCCCATGTATGGATTGTATAAATGTGAGTTTTGATATTCAATTGGCACTGTAAGGCTTTGAAAGTTTAGTTGATTTGGATTACTCATGATGTATGAATCAAGTTTATATTCCATGTTCTTCTTGTTTTTTGACCTTGTTGCAAAAGTGACCTCTAAGGTTTTTAGGACCAATGATGAGATGAAGGATGAAAGGGGTGAATGATATGGGTGTCAAACATTTTAGAAACTTTGGATCAATGCTAGACTTAGGGTTTGGTTTGGATTGGTTTGATTGGATAATGAACTTGTAAACCCTAAGATATTAGATGTTATCTTAGGATGAACTTGTTCAAAGAGCTGATAATTTAACTGTGTGTGGAAGGATTCATCAAACACACCTAACTAAACAAATGATTTTGATTTGGTTTAAGGATGTACCTAAGTCTAGATAATGATGTTTCCAAAGCTCTAAAGTTGTTTGTGGGATGGAGATGATAAATGTTTGGAATTTGGATGAATTGTTTAATTTGATCCTAAGCGAACCTAAGGAGAACCTTGTTTACTAGACCAAGATATTGAAGAACATGCTTTTCTCTAAGAGTAGTTCAAAACCAAAAGACCAATATTTGCATGAAAACCATATGACCAAAAGATGCCAAGCACATGTTTAGGGTCCAATTGTTCTTAACTTTTCTTAGTGACTTATTTTTACCACAAACAATTCTTGATTAGCTTTTGAAACTAGATGTCCAATGTCTTAACTTCTTCTCATCCCACAAAGTGCATTATGTGGAAATCAAGGAAATCAAGGAAAAATTTACCTAATACTGACTTTAGTAGGAGTAAATTGAGATGAAATCCAAATGCTTAGAAACCTCTAAGGATGAGAATCCCAAGGTTCTCCTAAAGGGTTTTAAATTTGATGCTCATGTTGAACATTTGTTTTGTCCAATGTTTATGATCAAGCAATGTGTTTTGATAACTAAGAACAAGCACAACCCTATGGATATGAAAGACTATATTTGTTGAGTCCCCACTTGGACAAGTCCATCTACGCTTATTTTTAGTGAATGGCTAGATGCTTGACTCCACTGGCTCCCCTCCACAACACTCACTTCTTGGGGCAACCAAGCATCAGTACCCATGAAACTCCCATGGCATACTTTCCATTTCTACTAAAAACTATAAAAGTGTGGGGTGACTTCAAAACGACCATTCCTACACCAGCAAATAGATAGGGATTTTGGCCATTCTACAAAAAGGGTTTTAATTAAGAATTTTTGTTCGTACGAGTTGACCCATCAAGGCAAGAGACCATTGCTGCCCTTCTCATTGAATCCAACCGCATGATACTGGCCTTTGTTCCAGTACCCACTTTTATATCTCAGCTGGAAATACTCTTGGCTTTAGAGTGTTACTGGTTGAGTTGTTCCCTTGGGTGAGTACTTTTTTGAAAAACAAAGATAGAGTACATGCAAAAGGTTTGGATCACACTCACAAGATATTTTTTTCAACTTTAGTTTCCAAAATGAAGTGTGGAGGCAATCACTTTATCCCAACCTAAGACCACCAAAAATCCTTTTGATTCTCAAGATCCCCATGAGGCGTGAGAGAAGCACACACATCTTTTCGAAGGTGTTAGTTTGAGTAAGAAATTACAAAACAAAGAAACACTTGTTCATTTTAAGTCCACAAAGCAATGATTTTGATTCATTTTAAAGCACCAAAGCGAGATATGAAAGTTGCCTTGTTCAATTGTTAAATCTGAAAACCAACTCTAGTAAGTTTGTCCTAAAGTTCTTTTTAATCCCTTTTCCATGATAGTTGAAGTGTTCTTTTTAGAGCCCAAAAAGAGGTGAGTTGATCTAAAACAAAAAACTAAAGCATAAGATGGAAGCTCTTTAAAGCATTAAAAATCACTTTGTGAATTTCAATCGTCAATGCCCAATTTTCTTCAACTCCAAGATTCATCCAAGATTGTTTCCAATGCTCCAACATTGCAATTCTTTGGTGTGAATGAAAATTATTCCTCCTTGCTTTTCCTTACTTCCTCGTTTTCCCTCGTTTTGCTTTGTTTTCCTTCATTTTTAAGGTTTCCTGGGGGTGCAGTCTACCAATCAACAAGCAATGTTCCAAAGAGGTCCTGCCCTTAATCAGCAAAATATAATTGATAGCCATGGGATGCAAAAAGGTGAACTCCAAGGTGATCCTGTGATGTATACCATGCACAATCTAGGATTTCAAATGCAAGGAGTTAGTCCTTAGAATGCCATTCACCCCCAGTTGCACGCGTAATATATGAATTTAAGTGCAAAGGAAAATGGCCATCCATTATCTGTTCTTTTTCAAAACCAGGGTCCCACCCAAGGTTAGGCTTAGATGCAAACATTATCTCAGCCTCATGTCCAAGGTCAAGTGGTGAATCGACAAGCTTGGGCCAATCATTAGGCAACATATCTAACTAGACACTTGCAGCCTGGGTCACATCAATCCCCATTTCATTGAAATCAACAGGGTGATTTTCATCTTGGTCAATCTCAGGCTAACAATGTGCACTAGCATGGTGGTAATTCTGGATCACATTTGGGAGGTATCCAAAATCTTACTCAATTTCAAGCAAGAGCACAAAATCTAGTATTCCGCAGTCTTAAGGTTGGGAGGAGGCAATTATTACATAGAAAATAGATAACTCAAAAGTTGAGATTGATTCTATTTTAGGAATCAAAAAAGTGGGAAAGAGGTGCATGAGGACAACAAAAAGGAGAAAGAGGCGGCACATGAGGACACAAATTTATAATTTTCTTTAAAAAATTTCAAGCAAATGCATTTGGTAGGCGTAAATTGAACCTTCAACCTTTACTCATGGAATTTCATGTAGTAAAAAATGGGTGCTTTATAAAACTACCTGTGTGAGAATGAATGCATTGAGAAGGCACATTGACTATTAGATAGAATGCCTAAAAGTGATGTTACCTCATAGAAAACAACTATTGTAGGATTTGCATAGAAAAGATTTGTAAGAAACTTAAGAAAATTATATAAGCAAGTGTAAAGACAAATTCCTCAATATTTTTCGCATCCTCCCTCTGTGGTAGATGTGTATGCAATGCGTGAAAGCATAGACAAGTCATATAAACTATCGCACCACTTCACTATTAAGATTTCTATATATTTCTAAAGTGACAAAAAACTAGTGATCAAAGAGAAATTTTGAAAAGAATGGTGGGCACCAAAATGTGAAGACCAAAATCTACATTGATCAAAGATTGACAAATATGAGTTAAATCAGTCAATATTGAACAAATGAGATAATAGCCCTCCCCATGAAATTTTTGAGCAAATGTAAAGGAAACAATAACATCATCAAACTAATATGAAATTACAAGCAAGATAAGCATGAAATCTATTCCTAAACTACTAAAACATCATCTCATAGGGGCATTGGCACTACTTTGATGTGGAAATTAGCCCTTTTCCCAACACCTTTAGATAAGCTATATGATGAAACTGATTTGAAGATGATATGGATTCAAATGACAATGATACATTTGGGCATGAGATGGTGGAGTTGTGGAGGATTAAATCAATAGAGAGTGTCTCTATTTATATAATAGAAGGATAAAAGAATGAGAGATATGAAGAATGTGGGAAAAAAGACAAACCAATGAAAAGATGCCACTTGTCAACATGTCAATGGAGGAAGGTTGTGCACATCTTGGTCAATGTGCCAAAGAGGGGGAGATTTGAAATTCAAAAGATGGCTTGTTGGAGGGAGATAGAAAGTCTTAAATGCCAAGTGGGGGACATGTAAGAAGGGAGTTAATGCTATATTGGAAGGGACAAGGTCCACTTGGATATTGAATTCAAATTTGAGGGAATATTCTCTAAAGATGCCTTGTTGAGGGAAAATGAAGATTTAATAAATTAATTAAATGATTTATTTGTGCAAGTGCGAAAAGCTAGAGGATGTTGACATGAGTTTAGATTAAATTAATCAAGATTAGATTAATTTAATGAGGGATTAGATGATTTGAATTTTTGACTTAGATTTATGGATTAAAATAAATCTAAAGGAGGTGAAAAGTGATAAAGATTTTATTTATTTAATCAAAGAGGATGATGTTAGTACTAAAGATGAATTTATTTAATTTAAATGGAGGACATTAGAGATTGAATTTAATGAACTTGATTTATTTGATGAATGGATGAATATGAATTAGTTAAATGCATGACATTAATTTTGCATGTCTACAAATGTAAATGATATGCAAATGTAACTATGTAACCTAGGAAATGAAACTAAAAAATTAGAAGAAGGAACTTAGAGTGAACAAAGATGCACCTAGAAAGATTGAGATGTATGAAAAAAGATCTGAAATCCTAAAATTATGACTTTTGAATCACACTAGGACTCGTACACCAAACTTGGTGGTTTAGTCCTAGTTTAGGGTTTTGGGTTGGACCTGAAATTTACAACTGGTAAAGCAAGATCTATAAAAATTATCTGAAAAATGGCATATTTGGACTCATACATGATTTATTCCCAGTATTAGGGTCGATCTAAAACTATTATATCCTCTAGTGATCTATAGCTTCCCTCCCTTCCAATATTTAACTCTAAAACTTCAAATTCCAACCTATAGGTGACTTTCCACAATCTTGCAAGAAAGGCGAAAAGTTTGACAAATTTCTCCAATCTTTCTCTTTAAGGGATATTCAACCTAAATCTAGAAATCACACATCAAACAGGGGAAAATTTTGGTTTTTTTGTGGATAGTCGTTTGCCTTGGTTAAACCCAATTTTGGTAATCAAACCTTGAAATGAAATCAAATAGAATAAAGGAACAATGAATGAACAATAATTAAGCTATGTTGCAACTCACTAAACCCTTGTAACAAAGGATGAAACTTATGTGAAATGGCTAGCATGGATGTCTATCTTGACTCTTGATTGAATGATTTGAATCTTGACTTGAATGATTGCTTCAATCGTGAAATCCTACATCACAAATGTTAGCTCAAAAATACACATGATGCATGATGACTTTGACACGATGCTTTATTTTTTAATGTAGCTCCATAAATGCTTCATAATCAGCTCTTGAATGCTCTTGTAAACTCTCTTGATCATAAATTTTCTATAGTATTTGAATAATTGAAATCTTAGGAGAAAATATGTGAAATAACCTTTTATTTATACTTTTTTATGCCAATTTTCTCAAAATTACAACACTACAAGCCAACATCAAATCTAGGAGAATAAATCTCACCAAGAATTTGATTTTAAAATAGTTCCAAGCTAAGCAAGACTGTAGGGAAAAAATATGGATTAGAAAATGGGGTAAACTTGTCTTTATAAACTTATTCAATAGTTTTATGAATCCAATTGGTATGACCTTTCCTCAATTTATTCATGTATGTCGATCCAAGGATCATAAAGTAAAGAAAGGTATTGGGATTGTTTGCCTAAGAGATGAATAAAATAAGTTGAGAAAATATGAGATGCACTCTATAAAAAAATAAATATTCAATTTCCAGACTTATTAGAAATTTTTCTAACTTTCATTCTTTAAACAACTCATGATATAATGAGAATACTCCTTAAATCAGATAACATTATCACACATGAATTAAACACAAAACACTGATCAAATACTATTAGTCTCAGTTATAGATAAAATTATTTTTAAAATTACAGTAGTTTCAATTTATAAAATTTTGGTGACAAGAGCTATTAATTAGACAACAAGAGCTATTACACTAGCAACATGACCTATATAGAAAACATTGTCTTACAAAAAATAGAATTGCAATCTTGATTAGATACAAAAATAAGATAACATTGCATTCACATGAGATAATATTGTATTCAAATTTGAGACTAAATCAATCACCATAAAAATTGAATGAAAAAATGCACATACATAAAAGTAACTTTATCAAAATGTATATACTCATAAACAAAGCAATTAGAACACAAATTCAATCAATTGAATGAAGAGGGGACCTTGCCTCCTAGTTAGCCAACTGAGAGAATTATTCACAGATTCAAATGAGATTTTGGAATAAGTACTTATTTTAGATAAAATGATAAATAATAATAGATGTTTTCATATGAAGGAATGAGCATATATACAACATTGTCCATAGAAACCAATTATTCCAAAGTTTGAATATAGTCAATGATAATCAGGTAAACCAATTAAGAAAAGGATGAGGTGGCCTACAACCATGCTTTTATAAAACTATCTTAAACAAAATCATACAAAAAGACATGAACACCACAAGCTCTTTATCAAATTCTCATAACTAATCCTTGTCTTCTTCCTGGTGGTTGCTATCCTCATGCTCGTAATCACAAGAACTCTACATTACATATAGAACCACCAACATTAGTATTGAATAATTAGTATTTCTCAAAGATATTATATCCCCTAACTATATTAATTTCTACAATCTTGTAAATTTATCATGGAAAATTTAGGGAAAACTTATGGAAATATAGATTGGAATTGCATAAAAAAATAGGACACATATGTAACTCATCATTTCCCCCTAGCTAAAGGGTTTGTATGTACTCATGCATAACTTACACTCTTGACTTGATTACTAGTCAACCTCTCCACTGTGGCCATTATTTTTGTTCCCCACTTTCTCTTCAAGCTCCTAATATCCTATTGATGTTCAACCAGAGTTATATAGTTGTCCTCATGACTTTATTCTACAGAGACCTTCAAATTTTGAATAATTTTTTGATGCTTGGCTAAAGGCATATAATCAACTCCATATTTTTCTCCCACAAAGCATTTTGAGCATTAAGAATATGTTGATGTTTTGCAAATGTGATATAATTGCTCAAGTCTGGTTCCTTTGTTCAACTCAACATATTTAATCATTGTTTCAATCTCCTAATCTATTGTTGATTCAGCTCATACATTGTTTGTAACTACACTCTAAGAGGTTGTGTTTCTAATTCAAATTGTTGTACTTTGATTTAAAAGTACCAAAGTTCCTTTTGCTATTTACTGACTACCTCCTCCAAGTAGAATTCTTCTTGCATAGGGGAATAATCAGATGTAGTTTTTACTTCTTCATTTTACACAACATTGATTAGAGATGGTTTGGATAGAAGCTGAAGATTCACAATCCACTCAGGAAGAAAAAAAGAGTATGCCCCTACATAGGGATAGAGACAAAAAGTACACAGGACTCTTTGGTTGGTTTATCCTCTTGTAGAGTATCATTTTATAGTACACCTACATCTCCTTCCCCACTCAATGTGTGATCATCAGACATATGCTCATTATTACCTTCTCTGTAGACTTAAATTTTCCTCTTCACTTTGGGCATCTCCTTCATCATTATGTATATGTTCTTCATTATCGATTTCTAGTTCTAGAGAAACATCTTTCCTTTCCTATGCAAATGTAAATTTTTTGCAACACTTTCATAAACCTATGGGATTTCAACATTTATCTATTCAATTTTCAAACTAGAGTCCTCTACAATTTTGGTTACATATGAAGGTTCAACATCGTCCTGTTTAATTACTAGGATAGATTTTTATTTCATTGTCAATTGAGCCCTATTGTTCCTCTATTTTGTGTTGTGCTGATTTTGATGCCTTATTTCCCAACTTTTCCTATCTCTACCATAATGATAGGAAGCCAACAACTCAATATCTGGGTTTGGCACTGGTTGTTTCTCACCTATAATGCTTACTGCATTAGCTAGTTTCTGCAAATTGGAGGTTGAAGGGTCCTCTGTTTTCAATTTCTTTCTTCTCCTAGTATTATGGGAAGGGCCTTCTGAAAGGGTTTTAATAGGCACCTAGTTTTTTTGAGTTGGAGACTTCCTAACCTTAACCCTTTTACCCTTGCTTCTCTTTTTTTCTCCTTTTTTTCAATTACAATAGTCTCATTTCCTAGAATAATGATATTTGGGGTTTGTTCATCACCCTCAACTATAGGAGCATCCAACATTATCTCTTTACCCTCAGCCTCATGAGCCTCTGGCTCAACTTCTTAGGCTGGGGAATCTTCATCCCTAATGAAATCAACCCAAGTGAGTTGAGGTGTAGCATGTTTGAAACCCTCCATTATAATCATTTTTATTAGTTCATGATGTTCTAGGGAATTAATATGGCCTTTTTGAACTTCAAAGGACATTTTTTTAACATAATGAAAAAGGAAATAAGGAAAATTCATCAAATCCTGATGTTGAAAATGACAAAGCATTTGTAGGTGTTGATAAAAAATATAAACATACCTTCCCTCTCAAGTGATGTACTGAATAAGAAACTTTTAGAAATCCACCCATAGTTGTGGAAGTGAAAGGTCTACAATGCCTTGGTTGAAAATAGTTCACAACTTTTTGTTTCCCTCAAAAATATCTCTTTAAATTGTTGTAAATTAGTCTCTTTTTGCATGTTCTAAATAATAAGCTTCACCCTCCTAAGGTAGACTAGTAACCTATGGCATGGTTTGGATAGTGACTATGAATGATAAACCTCTCATAATAACAGACCCATTGTCATTGAACGCCATGAAAAAATCATGGGAAAATTGACTATCAGACCCACACAAAGATTTGAAAAAGATGTCTCATTTAGCTTGCTTGAAAATTTTGTAAGCCTCCTTGTGGTTTCTTATTTTATTCATATAGGTAGGTCCCTTATGAATGTAAACTCCTCCCATGGTGGATACCAAATACTAGTTATAGTGAATACCTAAGAGGAAGTGGTAAAGGAAACACACAATAAATGAGGAAGACACAGGATATTGTTACATAGGTATTCAGATGGTGGGATTATTAACCAGTGATAATAAAATAAAATCCAGACTTAATCTGTCACATGAGCAATTGATAGATTCATAATGGTGACATATCAAAATATTTATTTACCCTCCCCCCAGCTAAAGGTTTGGCGACATCCCTGATTTCCAACCATAAAATGAAAGATGTAAAAATTAAATATAAATAGAAGATATAATGTACTAGAGAAAATTTTTGATACCAATATGCCGCCAATGATTGGAGTAGAAAGTTTGGAAAGAAGGTAAGTGTGATGATGTTGGTGGCACACATGGAGCATCAATCACAACCACATAAGAAATCATTAGTTGGAAAGGACCAACAAAATAAATGATGAGTAGGTGCAATGGATGAAGATGTCACATCACCGGTGACATGAGATCAATGGCCAAGGAAAGTGGTTGATGGGATAGTTTAAAAATAGACTACAGAAAAAAGGATGATGTGGAAGTGACACGTTGGCATGGTTGGAGCATAAACGAGAAATCCATGAAGCTGGGGTCAAATGGAAAGACAACAAGTGGTGAGAAACTCTCAGTGAAAGGAGAGATGATGTGATGAATGAAAGTGGAGGTGGAGAGTACAATATGGTGAATGGATAGCAAAGTCAATAGAAAGACCATGTGAGAAGGAAAAGGAAAAGAAAAACAACTAAGTGGAAATGCTGACATGGTTATGATGGTGAAGAAAGAAAGTGGGAATAAGATGTTAAGGAGGTCATGAAGAGGTGAATGGAAATGACTATGGAGCCTCCACTGGATAGTATAAGAGACAACTAGCAGAAAGTGGTGGAAAGTGAGCAAAAAGAGACTAACTCCTGTCACACCAAAGAAATGACAAGAGGAACAACAAATAGCTCCTTTCGTACCTGACAAGAGGGAAGAGAAGGAAACCTCCTAGAGTATCCAATGTTTTGTGTTATTGTTTTTTTATAAAAATTTTTAATCTTTTTTAATATTATATATATTTTTATTTTTTATACTTTTTTTGAGTTTTTTTTTTTAATTTTTCTCTCAATAATAGACTATGGTGATGTAATTTTTCACCCTGTTATTTCCTAGAAACATTAGAATTATTGGTTTTACCTCTATCTTTATTGTTGTTTTTTTAGTTTTATATTTTATATATTTTTTCTTTTTTCATTTTTTTCGAATAAGAAAATACATTTCAAAAAGCACCTAAAAGGTACTTGAAGAGGCCACAAGAAATTTGTTAAGGAGATGGAGTTCTTAAATGGAAAATTCGAGATAGAATACTCCTTGGAAATAGGCTTCTTGTACAACTTCAAATGGTGACCATTGACAACTAGAGCCATACAGTCAAAATCCATAGAGAAAAGCTTAACTGCACCATTGTTGTAGACCATCTCAATTTTGTAAGGAATGAGCCATCAAGTGTGGAACTTTCCCTTGAAGTCTTGGAAGCATGAATCATACAAGAGCACACAATCACCTAGTTGAAATTACCATTGTCGAATGAAATGATCATGTCAAAGAGCATGATGTTTCTAGACAATCTCTGCATGGAAGAGTGTTTGTTAGAGAAGTTCATCCAATGAATAAAGTTCTGTGATTTGGTCTTTTTGTGCATCAGTCAAGCTCATACCCAACTAGAGTGCAGTACAAAGAGTTTTTACTTCAAACTCAATAGGAAGAACAACTTTCTTACCATAGGAAATTTCGTAAGGTGTCAAACCAGTGGTTGTTTTCCACATCATATGGTAGGACCACATTGCTTCAGGAAGTTTTGCAGCCCAATATTGTTTATGGAGGGAAACTATCTTGGTAAGAATGTTCTCAATTTCTTTGTTGGTAACTTCAACCTATCCATTGGATTGAAAATGATAAGGTGATGACTTACGATGTCTAATCTCATACTCATGAACCAAAGCATAAATGAGTTTGAATATAAACTATGGACCTTGATCTGTGACTATCTCTTATGGAACACCGAACTTAGTAAAAATATTAGAATAGAGGAAGTCAACTACCTTGGTGTCCCTTACATGCTTCAAGGAAACAACTTCAACCAGCTTGATTATGTAATATGTGCAAACAAGGATGTATTCCTTGTTCCTCAATGGTGGGTTGATTGGTCCAAAAAAATCAATCCCCTATTTTTTAAAGGGTTCAATAAACAATTGAGGATGTAGGGGAATTTCATCTGAGTGCATGGGGCAACCCATATGCTGAAACTCATCACAATCATGAACATAATCCTTACAATCCTTATGGATTGTAGGCCAATAATAGCCTATAGTTAAGATCTTCTGGACAGTCCTATAAGTAGCAAAATTTTCTCTACAAGGTTTTATGTGGCATGCACAAAGTATATTGAATACATCATCTTTGGGTACACACCTATGCATGATATTGTCAATGTCAGTTCAGAAGATCAATCCATTGATCCACGTGTACTAACCATTGAGTCCAACCAATTTTTGATGTTCCCTCAGGGAGAAATGAGGTGGGAACTTGGAAGTGACTAGGTAACTTGCAATGCCAGTGAACCATGGAATTTTTGTTGATAGAGAAAATAAATTCTCATCTAGGAAGACATCATTGATTGGAACTAGTTCATCATCTTATTGTTGTAACTTGGAAAAAAAATTTGCAACCACATTCTCTCAACTAGGTTTGTCAAGTATAGTAATATCAAATTATTGAAGAAAAAGTAACCATCTAATAACTCTACCAGTTACAATAGGTTGGTTCATTAAGAATTGAACTACAGAATGATCAGTATGAACAAACACTTTATATCCAGTAATATAATGAAAAAAATTATTGATTACATAAACAACTAGAAAATCCTTTTCAGTTATCATGTATTTTACTTTAGCTCCTGTGAAATCCTTATTCATGTAGTAGATGGAGTAGAAAATGTTATCTTCTTTTTTTCCAAGCACAAATCCCATGGAATAGTCTGAGGAATTAGTATGAATGTGAAAAGGAAATTCCCAATTTGGACCTCTAAGTATTGGTGTGGTTACAAGCTTTGTCTTAATGGTTTCAAAGGCTTCTTGACATTCTGGTGTCCAAGAGAAAATGAATTATTTTGCTAACAAGAAAAACAAGGGGGAGGAAATCTTACTAAAATTTTAGATGAACCTCCAATAGTACCTTGCATAGCCTAGAAAGCTATGAACATCCTTGTAGCTAGCAGGTGTAGGCAAGTCCTACATTATTTGTACCTTTTTGAGATCAACTTGAATACCCTTAGAAGAAATATAATGACCAAGTACTATCCCTTTTGTCATAATCATATGACACTTTTCATGGCTTAATGAAAAATTAGTGTCTATAAATCACTTAAGTACCTTTTCTAGATTTATTTTAGCCTCATCATAAGTATTACCATGAATAGTAAAATCATCCATATACACTTCAACACAATCACTTACAAGATCCATAAAAACATTCAAGACCGTCCTTTAAAGAGTACCAGGGGCATTGCATAACCCAAAAGGAAAGATGTTATAGGAAAAGGTACCCAAAGGAAAAGTAAAGGTAGTTTTGTCCTAGTCTTCAAGTGTTATGCGAATCTAGTTGTATCGACTAAACCCATCTAGAAAAGAAAATAATTTTTTACCTGCAAGAGTGCGCAACACTTGATCAATAAACGGTAATGGAAAATGATCCTTTTTAGTAGCTTTATTAAGTGCTCTGTAATGAACAAAAATTCACCACTTACAACTTTTTTTAGGAACCATGACTAGAGGAGAGATCCACTAACTATCTAAAATAGGATATATGAATAAGACATTTAACAATTTTTGTAACTACTCTTTAACTATTTCACATTGGATGGGGTTGAGCCATCATTATGGTTGCCTAACGAGATGAATACCTTCTTTAATGTAAATATGGTGTATGCAGGTGTTAGGATGAATGCCACACATGTCTTGGTATTCCCAATAAAATGCATATTTATAAGTTCTAAGCATGCCAATGAGATCTTGGGTTTTTTCAGTGCTTAAATGTGGATTAATATTAAGTGTGTGACCAGGTAAAATTTCCATGGCCTCTAATTGTGTAGGTGAATTAATGGCTAGTACATGTGAAGTGGACAGTGATGGGTCATAATTTCTAGATATAAAAAATGGACTATATATACATGTATGCGGTAATAACTGATGTAAAGTAATAAAATGTTGAATAGATTGTGAACTACTAACTAATGGAAAGTTTCCAAATGGGAAATTATCACTTATACCCGTAGGGAAAATCATTGTCTCTAAAACATTATCAACCAAATAATAATTTTGTAATAAATTATTAATAATAGTGTCTTCTAAAATATCTTCAAATTCCATAGTTTGCTCTATTGTCAAAATTGGTAAAGATTCTTCTAGATCACTATTGATCCATAAGGGATCCTATGTTTCCAATAATGGTTGTGTTGGAGGGTACAACATAAGTTGTTTCATTTTCTCCCCATTTGAAATCACCATATTCCTGACTTGCAATTAATGAAAGCATCTGTAGCCACTAAGCAAGGTCATCCAAAGATCAAGGGGTTTTCCCTCAACTTAATTTTAGTCTATAAAATCACAAAGTTAGTTGGGTATTCACACAAATCAATACAAAGAACTACATCTTCAATCATTCCTTTTGGTTTGATGAAAGAATGATCTTCCATTTGGAGAAGTATGGGAGTAGGTTTAAGTCCCTTAAGTGATAACTTTTCCTTTCTTTCATTTGCCATAGCATTAATGGCAACACCCAAATCAACAAGTGTGTTAGGAACATTAACTTTATTGATACACACCTTGATGACATGAATCCCTAGATATAAATACTTAGGAATGGAGACATTCCAAAGCATGAGGTTTACTAGTTTTCCAATGACTTAGATGGTCTTTGGATCTTGCTTCTTCTTTTTCTTTTGGTTACATAAATCTTGAACTATTTTTGTGTATACAAGGATATCCTCGATGGCCTACAACAAAGGAATCTTAATGTTAACATTATGTAATTCATTTAAAATATCAAACTCAGGTTGTGAGAATCCCTTTTTTACTAGTTTTGAATTAAATTGGTTAGGGAATGGAGGTTCTTTTACTCGATCCTCTTTAGTTTCTTCATTAATTTCAATAATGGTGGGTCCTTGGAGAGCCTTTCTTGACCTTAATTGGATTTCATCTATTTCTACATTATTAACATGATAAGTAGGATAACCTATCACCTCACTATTATAAATGGGTTGTGTTGCCTTATTATTGGAATTTAGATTTGGTTGAGCTGGAATTGGTGTGGGATTTGGTGGTTTTGTTGGATTGGATAACTGATTGGATGATGATGGTATGGGTGGAAGAAATTGTTGTGGGTGCTAATGTGGGTTAATCATGGGAGGAGGTGGAAATTGTGATTTTGGTGGATGAGGGTTGTGGCAGTTGTGGCCTCCATGCCTACTGCCACAAGTGTGAGCCATATTGGTATTGTTATGTCCATTGGGGGTAGTGTGGAGGTTGTTGCCAACCCCCATACTATATAGGTTGACTGGAAAAATAATTGGGATGGCTAGGTCTAGGAGAAAAATAATCATTCATCATCCTAGGATGCGTTACTAGAGGTGTAAAAGGTCACCTTGGGGCCATATAGTAGATAGGTTCTTCAGAATATTCAATATCAGTTATACCTATGAGAAGAGGCCTTAAGATGGAACTCTTGTTGACTTCTTCTAAAGATGAAATATTTTTCCTATTATAAGGGAATATCCTCACTACTATCTCTTATGATAGGTTGGATAGAATAAAGCTAAGGCCTTTTCAGCTTCCTCTTACTTTTAACGAGTATATAGAGTATCAATCTGCTTCCCCATATGATGTAATAAACTAGTTTTAAGATCTTCAAGTAAATTACCTATTTCACACTTTGTTATACCTGTTGCATTTTCTAAAGAAGAAATCTTACTTGAATAATTTTTCCTTGAATGTTGATACCTTGAGTAATTCCTATAAATGTCACAAATATTATCAAATTTAAATTTAGAGACATTATCTTTACCTATTAAATTCAATGCATCCATAGTATCATCTCTTATTCCCATAAGAAATAACATTTTAATAGTATCAAGAGTTAGCCCTAGTAATCATGATTGTTGTAGGTTAGACATGAAGTGTTTAAGGTAATTTTCCATAGATTCATCTTCTTTCTATGTCATATGGAAAATATCATCCCAAACCTCTTTCATTTTACAATACTCCTGGTATTTTTTCAAAAATACTTCCTTCATGTCATTCCATGTTCTGATGTTTCTAAGGTTCATGAACCAACATATTGTCACATCTTCCAATGTGGCTGGGAATAACTTGAGCTTTTGTGCATCGCTCTGATAGTCATAATTGTGGCACAACACATCAAACTCAAATAAGAACATACCAGGATCCTCAATAGAAAGACCACAAAAAAAGGGAAAGTAGAACTGGGTATGTTTTTCATATTGGTATCCTCTTCAGAATATGTAATTGGAAACCCAAAAGTGACCAGGTTGTTGTGATCCAATTCTCTCTCATTTTTATTGTTTTTGTTGGTGAGATCAACCATGACTTGAGATCCCCAAGGTGTGTAGAATGTTTTGAATAGCTTTTGGTTTCCTAAGGATGGACCAACTCTAGACTCATAAGGTTCTCGAAATAACTTTGCAACCCTTTTTTGCAATTATTTGGAAGAATCTGGATGAATACCAGAAGGGGTCTCAATAGTGGTAGACTCAATAACACACTTTTCAATATTTGGTTCGATTAATTACTTCTTAGGTAATGTGTGCGCAACTAATGGTTGTAATTGTTTTTAAATTTTTCTTGTTGTGAGCTACTTCCATCAACTAATGGTTTTGATTTATTTTTTATTTTTCTTGTGGTGGAATAATTCCCTTATCCTTTTTAATGAATCTCCCTCTACTATCTCTACTATGATTCATGCACCTATATGATTTATAACAACACAAATCAAGAGTATTAACTTTGAAAAGGTTGACAATTGTGTAGGTTTTCCTTTGATGTACTTGTCCTAACTCAACTTACTATGGTTTCAGGCATTTAATACCTTTCCTCAACAACAACACCAAAAATATAGGGAAAAACTAAGGATTACAAAATGGGGTAAACTTATCCTTATAAACTTATTAAATAGTTCTATGAATCCAATTATTATGACATTTCTTTAGTTTATTCTTGTATGTCAATCCTTGGATCATAAATTGATGAAAGGTATTGGGGTTGTTTGCCTAAGGGTTGAACACCATAAGTTGAGAAAATAAGAGATGCACTCTATAAAAAATAAATATTCAATTTCCACACTTACTATAAATTTTTCTAACTTTCATTCTTTAAAAAATTCATGATCTAATGAGAATACTCCTTAAATAAGATAAAATAATCACACTTGAATTAAACACAAAAAATTGATCAAATACTCTTAGTCTCAGTAATACATAAAATGATTTTCAAAATTTCAATAGTTTTGGTAGATAAACTTTTGGTGACATGAGCTATTAATTGGATGATAGGAGTTGTGACACTAACAATCAAACCTTTGTAGAAAACATTTTCTTACAGAAAATAGAATTGCAATCCTGATTAGATACAAACATAAGATAACATTGCATTCACATGAGATAATATTGTATTTAGATTTGTGACTAAATAAATCACCATACAAATTGAATGAACAAACATGCACACATAAAAGTAACTTAATCAAAATGTATATACTCACAAACAAAGAAATCAAAATACAAATTCAATTGGTTGACTAAAGAGGAGGCCCTACCTCCTAGTTAGCTGACTGAGAGAATTATTCATATATTCACATGATATTTTGGAATAAGTACTTCTTTTAGATCAAAAGGATAATAATAATAGTAATAGATTTTTTCATATGAAGGAACGGGCATATATATAGCCCTATCCATAGAAACCAACTATTCTAAAGGTCAAATACAGTCAATGATAATCAAGTAAACCGGTTAAGAAAAGGATGAAGTTGCCTAGGCCATCCTTTTTTAAAATCATCTTAAACAAAATCATACAAAAATACATGAACACCATAAGCTCTTTAACAAATTCTCATAACCGATCCTCATCTTCTACCTAGTGGTTTCTATCCTCATTCTCATGATTACAAGAACTCTACATTAAACATAGAACCACCAACATTAGTATTGAATAATCAATATTTCTCAAAGATATATTATATCCCCTAATTATATTAATTTCTACAATCTTATCAATTTATCATGGAAACTTTAGGGAAAACTTATGGAAATATAGATTGGGTTTAGATCTCCTTCATTGGGTTGAGCTCTCTAAGGTATTATTGAATGTGAGCATTGTGAAATCGTATCCCTCTCCCTTCTTCCCATTTTGTGTGAACAAGGAAGTTGTGCAACCATTTCTGGTGACCAAATTTTGGTGAACCAGACTTTTGAACATCATAGTTTTGTTTTGGAGTGTAGATTTAGCTTGCATTAACATTACATTACATTTTCATTAGTTAATTTGCATTCTAGGGTTTCAAAGTTTGCATTAGTGAAAATTTCATTTAGATTGCATTATTGCACTTAAAAATTAGTAAAATTCTGCATTTGCATCTCAGATTTGCATCAGAAAACTTAAAAAGCATAAATTTCATTTCAAATTTTTTGAAAATTTTCAAAAAAATTAGTACTAGGACTCATTCGCCTCCTTGAGTGAATCAATCCCTTTTCACATTTTGCACAACATTTTCTGGAATTTAATCTTTCTTTTTTAGTTCTTGTTTGTTGTTGTTATCTCTTTGTTTTAGTTTGCATATTTTATGTTTCATTCAATTCATTGCATCTAGTTTCATTTCATCCATCTTGTGCATTACTTAAAATCAAAACTGCATTGTTACATTGTTTAGAATATGAAAATTGCATCATGGATATGTGTTTTAATAAGCTTTGGATATCATTAAAATCCTTAGTAGATATGTCAAGTTGTGCCTTTGGAAATGACCCTAATGACATTGAACTCACTCATGCTCCTTCAACTCCTCATGCATGTCCTTGTGATGTTGACATCATTGGAGAAGATGATGACACCATGAATAAGTTCTAAATGATTGTATTGACAACCTTGAATCTAATGAATCCTTTTATCCATCCATGAACCAACCAAATCCTCCTACAATACCACCCCCTAAGATGTTTGGTTACTTACATCCTAAGAAAAAAATTGAACCTAAATTCCCTACAACAGGTGAACCTAGTTCCTCTAGACAATCAAACACTCAACAATTTTATGATAACAAACTAACAAAAAAAAAAACACTCCAATGAACCTCAAAGAAACATATGGAAGGGTATGTGCAGGATCATGATGGGCCAAAAAGTGGTGATATGATGGGTTTGTGTAGGGTATGTGGCTGACGACTTTTTTGTTACCCAAAATTGATGAAACAAAAATGGTTTTTAAAGGATATTCTCAACTTTCCACCAATATAAATTATGTTTTACTTTGAATTTAATAAATAATTATTATTCATTTTCTATTTGAATCACGACTAAAGTACTGATTGATAGGTTGATTGAAAAACATCTATAGCTTTCAAATGGTATCACATTTTTTGAATCCAAAACATGTGTCACATTATATGCTTCGCATACTATAGGATTAAAAAACAAAAATGAATTTCATGAAGTTTTGACCAAGTTAAGGTGGTTAGACATACGAGTTTCTATAGTTTTTAAAAGTTGTAATAAAAATTTCATAATTAATTATTTACGTGAAAAAAAAATTACAAAAAAATATGCATCACATCGAGACATGAGTCATATACTTATATTTAAAATTTTATAAAAAAATATTACCATTTTATTTTGGTTAGGGTGGTCATACATACACCTACTTCTTATTTTTTCCCTGAAATTGAAGTGTACTACATTGAAATTTCAAATTTTCACCAAATAGATTTTTTTTTTAAATAAACCTAGTAGTTTAGAAACTACATTCAATTTGCTACAAATTCTATTCTTACATATTTTTGAAATAATATAGATAACTTATTCAAATTTTTACATCAAGTTTCCTAACTCTATTTTTTTTGAATTTTTTGCCACTTAAGGGCCTGCTTTTTCCATGATGATCCTGCACATACCCAGAAAATACTTCACAATCTTGAGAAAACAAGGATGTGACATAACAAGTGAACATGAAATTCATCAAGTTTTAGAACAAATACCAAACGATGAAAACACAAAGGGGATAGGCTATCAAGACCCCCCTCATAACAACAAGCCTCCTAAAGAATATCTAAGGCTTTGTGATGATGGTACAATGATCTTTGATTCTCCCCTCGATCTAAATTTTATTCTTCCTAGAGAGTAACACTTAATTGATAATGATAACAAGGATAAGAGGATCACTTTGGGTCCTCCTTCAATTAGAGAAAAGGGTGAATCTAGCAAACACAGGAGGCCTTATAAATTACAAAAGTTGAAGTCTCCTTGCCCACCAGCTGAAAGTGAACAAAAATTACAAATTCTCCTCAACCAAGGATTAATACTATTTCCACCTATGAATAGAATTGTGTGCCATAGAAAATTGGACCCTCTTGAGAAAAGAAACAATTTCATGCATAATTAGACCCACTTTTGAGTCCCTTCACATCATTTCCATTCAAAACAACATTTATAGGCCCCTTAGATCCATTAATTTTGATCTAGAGGCCCATTTCACCTGAGAAATCACATAAAACCTGACAAATATTATTTAATTACATCATACCCCAACAACCCACCTTCAAAAAATAGTAGTGAGACCCATTCACCACCTTTGGTGATTAAGTCCCCTCTGGTGGGACCAATTCGCCAAGGGTGGCAAATGAGTCCCCTTTTAGGGAAAATTCAAAATTAAGCAAGAATTTAATCAATTTAACTTTTACTTTTAGTAAATGGCAGCCTCTTAGGTCTAATTAATGAGAAAATATGATGTTGTTTATAAATACTCATTTTAAGTCATTTCACGCATATTTTATCATCTTTTTATTATCTCTCAAGAACAATTTTAGAGTTAAGTCAAGTCCACAACAAGTTTCATTAGAAAAAGTTGAAATTTTAGGGCAGTAAACTAGGGTTTTTGCAAGTCTTGAAGCTCACTTCTATTGTCAAGATCTAACATTGCAAAGGGTTGATGATAGATTCCTATGGTGAATCATGAAAAATCTAGGGTGAAGAAGTGCAACTAGCCACCAAATCATGCCTAAGGACTTGATTTCCTATTGATCCCATCTTGCATTTTCACCCTATCTTCAAATTAAAGTTTGCATATTGTTTGTTTATCATTTTCATGCCATTCTATCCCTATTTTTCATGTGTTGTAAGGTTTCTAGGGTTGAGATCTTGCATCATATAGATCATTCTTGTATGTCTTATTCTAGAGCAATAGTATAGGATCATTGTTATATTTCAACTCTTCCTAGTATTTAACACATCTAAGGATAGGGTTTACTTAGATTTTTATCTATTCAAGGTTTAATTACCCAACTAGGGGTTTGACCAAGGAAAACCGCCCATTTTAAGTCATTTTGTGGGAATTTTCCAAGATCTGAGATCGGGTATCCATCACAAATTTTTGTGCAAGTGTCAAGGTATAGAACAAATTTTTGAAGTTGCAGAAACTTCAAGGTGGATTGATTTTCCATGATTTGCGAATGAGTCCCTCTTGAGATGCAAAACTAAGTCAGATTCAGATCTAGGTTCCTGACTGTTAGAAAACATACTCTATGTAGAAAAGTCATGATCTGGGACTAATTCGCCCAAGGTGGCAAATGAGTCCTAATCAACCTAAATTAAAATTTCATCAATTTTCTAGATTGTTTTCCATTCATCTATAGTTTTCCAAGTGCACACATTCTGAGAAACAACTTTTTGTTTAGGTTAATTTACATTATTGTTCATTCTTTCATGCTTTTTGCATATCACATCGTGTTTTCAAACAAAGTGTAAATCTTAGTTTTGCATTCATTTTCATTCATTTAAATTAGTAAATTGTATTTAGTTAACTCCATTTAGATTAGAAAACATCACACATTGCATAATTTGAATGAACCATTAGCATTTTTGCTCCTATCACTCTCCTTTTAGGTGAAAAACCCTAGAAGAGAAAGAGTTGTCCATAGGAGCTAAAAATCAATGGTTCATTTTGGTGAACTTGAATCTTGAACATAACATCTTTCTACTTTACATTTCTATTTACATCTTAAGGATTCATTATTTCATAATCTTTTATTGTTTTACATCTTTAGTTTTCTTAAATATTGCATTAGTGAAAGCATTCTTTAGTTTCCATTATTGCATTTCATTCCATTATTGCAACTTTCTACATCTACATTCTATATTTGATTGTACAGACTTGAAATTTTACAGAAAACATAAAAAAAAAAAATCTTAAAAAAGTCATCTCCTGGGACTCAGTCACCACCTAGGGCGAATAAGTCCCTTTAAAGTTTTGCATCAGCATTTCCAAATTTCAATTTCTTGCATTGCATCTTTCTATTTTCTGTCATTAGCATTCTATTACAATTTAGTTATTTCTATTTTTTTAGCATAAAGTTCATTTCTTTTCATGGCATTCATGGCTAGTTTTATATCTTTGAAAATTTCCTTTTCTTTTTTCATTCCTAGTTCTTTTAGATCAAATTCATCGATACATAATGACACCAAAACTGAAACAACAAACAATCCCTTCAAACACATGATTCAAGTTAGGAACAACATCTCATTAAGCCTCTTAGTAGTGATGATGTTGATAAGTTAGATGAGGTCCTTTAGGACTTCCTCTCACTCACTTCATCCTCTAATGCTTCAAATGAGAAACCTAAAACCATTAATGATAAAATCCCCCTCAAACCTTTTGATTGTGATGAATTTGATGTGTTAGATGAAGCCCTCCAAGACTTCATCTCGCATAAGCCATCCACTGAGATTTGTGGTGATCAACTCACGATAACAAACGTTAACACCTCTAGTTTTTTTCTTGAACATCCTAAACCAGTTGACGATCGTTTACCCCTCAAACCTTTTAGTAGTGATGACTTGGATTTTCTAGATGAGTCTCTTCAAGACTTCATCTCATCCAACTCACCCACTTTGGTTTTTTGTGAAACTTCTACAATCAAAGACGTTAATGTAATTCAACCTAAACTTATGCTTTACCAACCATCACATCTGCTTCACCCCTCTAACCAACCCCGGTACACCCTTTACCCACCTAACACCAATGTATCACAAAAATCTAGTAATAATATTGTTGCTCATACATATAACACCCAAAACAACCAGTAACCATCACAACCACCTCCACCTTCCTTACCTTTACCAATTTTCCTAGTGCTCCTCACTATAACCCACACACAAAGGAGTATGATCTTGTTGAACAATTAAAGAATACTCTTTCCCAAATTTTCCTTTGGGATTTGCTTCAAACCTCACCAAACTATAACAAAATTCTTCAAACCGCTCTAAAATAAATCAAAATTCCTCCCGATACCACTCTAAATGATGTGGTAGCTCTCATCCAAAAAAAAATCTTGACATTACTTTTCACTAACATGAGCTCCCTCCTTTGGAGTTGTGTAAACAACATAACACCTTTAAGATAATTGCTCGATTCAATCACATAGGTGTCAAACACACTCTCATAGATAATGGTTCCACCCTTAATGTGTGTAGTGTGAGTCTCCTTGATTGATTAAAAGTTGATAGGTCACAAATAATACCTGATTCTGTCTCTATTCAAGGATTTGATAATACAACAAAACAATCACTTGGGATAATTACTTTACCTATTACAGTTGGGGTGGCTGATTTGCAAACTCTTATCCATGTCATACCTTACAATCTTTCATATAATATTCTTTTAGGATGACCATGGATTCATGAGATGAATGAAGTTCCTTCAACCCTTCATCGTCTTATGAAATATGTTTATAACAATTGCATCCATCAAATTGAAAAAGATCCCGAGCTTGAAAGTTGCTTGCACCTTGAAAATGGGGTTACAAGTCCTTTGAAAACATTAATTCCAACCTCTAACATAGACCCTCTTGAAATTGAACATAATGATACAAATATGGTATCTAAATTATTTGGTGATGATTGGGGATCCTTAGAATTCACACCCTCGTTTATGGGTGAATACATACTCACACAAAAGAAAGATGAGAAACAAGAAAAACCAACAATTATGTCCACTCAAATTTTTGAACAATTGTCTCAAGCATCTATCTCCTACAATATGGATGAAAATGCAACATACACAACCAATTTTGATGAGATAGATTACCAATCCCCACCTACCCAGTGCAAAATGGAACGACTTTATGGAAAAGGCTATAAATTTGTAAAACAATTAGGCTATACTAGAAAAGGGTGTGGAAAACATGAACAAGGTATTCATGTCCCTATTGAACCTAATACGCAAGAAACAAAAACCAAATTGGGATATTCTTTTTCTAAAATGACCAATGCTACTCAATGATCATCTTTAAACATTAACGTTATAACATGTCACCCACAACAAAAACTCACAATCAAACATCTCAATTTGCTTGATATAACCTTGCCCCCTTCATGGACATATGATGATAGTGATGAGGCTCTAAAACAAATGTTTGGAGTTTATGATACCCCATCCTCGCTTACTTACATGAAACACATTTCCCATTCTTTGAACATTACTGAGCAAGAAGCAAGTGATATCACTAAAGAGTTTTATGAATCTAAAAGTCCTAAATCCAATCCACTCCCTTTAGGAGATACAATTGATGTGCTAATGAACTTTCATGATACATATAAAGTTATTAAGATTGGGAAGTTCCTTGATGATGAGGAACAAGAAGATACGACCACTTTACTTCATGATTTTCTTGAAATTTTTGCTTTGAAATATTCTAAGATGCTAGGAATTGACCCAAAAATTATGATGCATAACATTGTCCTTGCTGCAAATACTAAACCGGTCCATCAAAATATCTGCAAAATGCACCCTAACATAGCCTTGCGTGTTAAAGAGGAACTCAAGAAACTTCTTGATGCAGGATTTGTTAGACCTATTTATTATTCTCATTGGATCTCAAACATTGTCGCAGTTGTAAGACCTAATAAACGTATTAGGATATGCACAAATTTTTGAGACTTGAATAAAGCCTCTTTAAAAGATAATTTTTTTCTTCCTAATATAGACATGATCGTGGATTCAACCATTGTACATGCTTTTTTGTCATTCATGGATGGATTTTTTGGTTATAATCAAATCCTTATTAATCCTCAAGATCAATACAAAACAGCCTTTACAACTATTTGGGGAACATTTTGTTGTGTTTTGATACCCTTTGGTTTAAAGAATGTTGGTGCAACTTATCAATGTGAAATGACATTAATATTTCATGATTACATTCACAAAATTTTAGAAGATTATGTCGATGATATCCTAGCTAAATTGTTAACATGACAAGACAATGTGAGCATCCTTTGTAAAATATTTGATCACATAAAACACTACAACATGTGATTAAATCCAAAAAAATGTGTCTTTGGCATAGATAGTTGTAAACTTTTGGGGTTTTTCATATCTCACAGAGGCATTGAGGTGGACACAAAGAAAATTGATGCAATCATTAACATGCCACCTCCTAGGAATATTCCTTAGTTGCACATGTTACAAGGTTGAATTGAAGCTATCCATCATTTCGTTCCATCTTTAGCTGATCACACATTACCTTTCACACATCTCCTTAAAAAGGGTGTCCCTTTTGATTGGGATGAGGATTGTAAATAGGATTTTGAGAGTCTAAAGGAATATTTAGCCACTCCCCCTATTTTACAACCTACTATGCCGCATAGATTATTTATCTTGTACATCGCTGCATCTTCCCATGCTCTTGCAACATTGCTGGCTCAACACAAGGATCATGGTAAAGAACACCTTGTTTATTATAGTAGCCACACCATAATTGATTATGAGACATGATATTCACCAATTGAAAAACAATGTTTGGCTATTGTATTTGCTAATACTAAGTTGTCACATTATTTGGGTATGTGCAGGATCATCATGGAAAAAATAGAACGTTAAGTGGCAAAAAATTCAAAAAAATCAGAGTTAGGCAATTTGACGTAAAAATTTGAATAATTTATCTATATTATTTCAAAAATATGTAAGAATAGAATCTATAGCAAATTGAATGTAGTTTCTAAACTACTAGGTTTATTTGAAAAAAATAAATCTATTTGGTGAAAATTTGAAATTTCAATGCAGTAGCACTTAAATTTCAGGAAAAAAAATAAGAAGTAGGTGACTGTCTGACCACCCTAACCATAATAAAATGATAATATTTTTTTATAATATTTTAGATATAAGTAGAGGACTCATGTCTCAATGTGATGCATATGTTTTTGTAATTTTTTTCCAAGTAAATAATTAATTATGAATTTTTTATTACAATTTTTAAAAAATATAAAAAATCATATGTCTGACCACCTTAACTTGGTCAAAACTTCATGAATTTTTTTTTTCTAATCCTATAGTATGCAAAGCATAGAATGTGATGAATGTTTCAGATTCAAAAAATGTGATACCATTTGAAAGCTATAGATTTTTTCAATTAGCCTATCAATCAAGACTTTAGTTGTAATTGAAATAGAAAATGAATAATAATTATTTATTAAATCCAAAGTAAAGCATAATTTATATTGGTGGAAAGTTGAGAATCTCCTTTAAAAACCCTTTTTGTTTCATCAATTTTGGGTTAAAAAAAGTCATCAACCACATACCCTACACATACCCATCATATCGCCACTTTTTGGCCCATCATGATCCTACACATACCCATTTACTAAATGTTAAAGTACAGGCTATCAAAAAATTTGATCCTCATAGATATCCTTTCAACAAGCCGATCTTTTAGGATGCTTAGCTAAGTGGGTAATGTTGTTAACTAAGTTTGACCTTAAATTTGTTTCCCAAAAAGCAATGAAAGGCCAAGCCTTAACCTATCACTTAGTTAATGCTCCTTCACCTTCTACTTTAGCTACTCTTGATTCCTTTCCTGATGGTCATGCCTTACCCAGTGATGTGAAACCATGGGAGTTATTTTTTGATGTATCTAAGTGTCAAACAAGTTCCGGTGCTGGTGTGATACTAATTCCACCTTATGGAAAACCTATTCCCTTATCTTATCGATTATATTTCCTATGCACCAATAATACAACTAAGTATGAGGCATTAATCATAGGTCTGCAAGCTACTTTATCTCTACACGCTAAACATATTAAGATCTTTGGCGATTCAAAAGTGTTCATCAAATAAATCAATGGAACATATCAAACTAAACATGACAAATTATTAAAATACAAGGATCTTATAATGAGACTATTAAAAAATTCTGACTCGTTCACCTTTGATAACATCCCATGCAAAGATAACTGACATGAAGATGCAATGGCAAGTGTAGCTTCTCTCATATCCCCACTCGATCCTTCCACCGATTTCACCTCTATTATCCATCCCATCACCAAACCTTCGATTGATACTCCGTTAGAAGAAATTTTGGTGATCACTCATGATAATTCATGTGAATGGTATGATACAATATACAACTACTTGAAAGATGGTACCATTCCTGAACCTACCACAATGAATACTCAAAAATGCTTATGTAAACTCACAACTAAATATGTAATCATTTCCAATGCATTGTATAGAAGATCTTTCAATTGCCTCCTATTATGTTGTCTTAAAGATTCTTAAATCCCTATAGCATTCGAATAGGCTCATGTTGGTGCTTGTGGAGGTCATTTTTGAGGTCATTCATTAGTGTAAAAACTTATTCATATGGGTTATTATTAGAAACATATGGAGAAGGATTGCTTCACCTATGTTAAACTATGTCACAAATATCAAGAGCATAGCAATTTTATTCATGCTCCTACTGCTGAGCTCCATGCCAATGTGTCCATTTAGCTATTTTCAATATGGGGGTTAGATCTTATTGGAAAAATTTCACCACCTTCTTCTATTGTACATATGTTTATTATAACCACAATGGAAAATTTCACAAAATGGGTGGAATCTATTTCCCTTCATTCTACAACCACTGAAGAAATTTGTCGTTTCATCTTGGAACACATAATTGCTCACATTAGGCTTCCTTTCACAATCGTTTTAGAAAATGGAATTCCATTTAAGAATAGTGAGGTTCAAAAATTATTGAAACATTAATATTCAACATCATTTCTATACATTGTATTATCCACAATCTAATGGACAAGATGAGAATACTAATAAACTTCTCCAACAAATCCTTAAGAAAGCTATTAACAACAATCATAAAGACTGGCATATGCAACTCTCTTACGAGCTTTGGGATTATAGAACTAATGTTCAATCATCCACAAGAAATACCCCTTACAACCTGTTGACGTGTGTTTTAGCACAACAACATGCAAACATAATATTGGTACTTTGTTTCTCCTGAAAGAGAAAGACAACACATGGATGTCTTAGCTCCCAAGGTATTTATAGTTGGTTCTCAACTGTGTTGATGTCCCTCAATGGTCAATGTAATAGTAATGTTCAAGGGCCTACTGGTGTGAGCTTTTGCATTGTTTTAAGACCAAACATGAATTTAAACCTACTTTAAATTGGGGTTTTTAAAGAAACATAAAAAGATAGATCAAGGTTTTGATACTGAAAAGAATGATACTTCATCTAACTTAACCAGAATTATTACCTTTCAAGGAATTGCTAACTAAAAACTGAAGAACAAAATTAACTTGTGATTAACACATAGTTGCATCCATTCACAGTGTTGATTCCAATGATTGATTATAAGTTACCATTTAAACAAAACACAAAATAAGATTTAATTCCTTGAAAGCTTTCAAAATCAAATGTTTAATTCAAGATAAATACCATTTTGGAACTCAATATGAAGTAGATTTGAATCTGGTTGCTTCTACTATTAGTGAAATAGATAAGCAACATTTACAAATCTGGCACAATCACAAGTGTATAGAAAACCTGTGTCTTTAGACTGCTTCCAACTACACTAAGGAAACTGGAAAGATACAATTCCATCTTATGCTGAATTTAATCCCTAACTAAGAAGACAAAAGAAGCTCCCTTTACAAAGAAACAAGATGCAATTTTCGTCCCCTCTACCCTTAAGAAAATTCCTATTCTTCAAGATCTATCTCTAAACCTATCTATTCTATTGCTGCTAACCTCTTCTTTTTACTTCTAACAATTTCTAACTATGGAAGTTCTCTATTACCACTTTCTAACCTTTATAAAGAGGCAGGAACGCCTTATATACAGAATGTACTAAAAAGAATGCGTTGTCCCCCTGCATTAGGGTTTACAAAATATCCGCTTCTAGGAGAGTCAAAGCTACACTTAATGTGGAGTCCTCCTGCCTATACTAATGAGAGATAGTTCCCAGAAAGATCTGTAGATATTTTGTAGTTGCAACATTCATTCCTCTATCTCCGTGTCCATTTTCGAGCTCCAACAGAGCTTCCTTGATTGCTCAAAAATATCGTCATTAATTATGATCTACCTTTGTCAACAGATCCCATAGATGTCCCCTCTGACTCATAGCTTCCTTCTTCTCCCTTCGTCCTTCTTTCTGCACATTGACTGTCCCTTGGAAGCACCATCGGGCCTCCCCCTCATATCTGGATATTATCACTCGAGTTGATCCATCAGCTCATGATCTCAGAATGAACACATGTCACTCGCATTTCACAGATTTTCTTCACAGGAATAGTCAATCGGTCAAAGGGGCCAATGAGTCACTCTTTTAGTTTCCTCTGATTGGTTGGACATATGCCATGTGAGCTTATTAGGTAGTCAAAGGTGGTCCAAACAACATCGCATGTCGGTGAGACACCACCAGTGTCTCCTTGATGCGATTTCATCCCTTTTGGCAACTATCAGCGTGACATGGGTCAATCGATGAGACATTTTAGTTACCCTTAGAAGTCACATCGAGCTCATTCTTATGTTGGGAAGATAATCCTATTTCGGGGAGACCTTACCCCAAACTCTTATTTTCTTATCAAGCCCCTCTTTGTTGTCGCCAAGACATCTTACTATCAGCCAGAGGCTACGGTGAGTTACCCTTGGTTATACCAATGCCTCCTCCACTGGAAAATCCATCGCTGTCGGCAAGACCTCCAGCAAACTCCTTTTCATCCTCGTCGAGCTTACTCTTATTGACAAGACCCTTCTCCTTCAGCGAAACTTTTCACCGAAGGCAACACCTCTTGGCGACATTGCCTTGCTGTCGCTGAGACTCTTTTGTATCAATAGGACCTTTTGCCGATTTCTTTCACTCTTGCCGGGCTCAATACATTTCGGTGAGACATCCACCATTTGGTGAGACCTTTTTCCGATCATGTTGTTGCCAAGACCTTCCTTTAGTCACACCAATATGCATCCTTTCATCTGACATGTGTTGTTGTAACATCCTCTTATCGGGGAGACCTCCTGTAGTCACATTTTGTTTCGACAAGGAATCCCCATAGGTTTACTTTTTCTTTTTTTTTTTGCCATGAAAATCTGGGGTCTTGCTGATAACATAGACGCCAATCGACAGAATGCACTGGTAGTCGGCAAGAGATCCGCAATGTATGGCCAACTAGACTTAAGAATACTTTCCAACTGAATTCCCTTGACAAATATCATCCTGTGTGTGATTTGATCCTAGAAAAGAAAGGCCTGCATTAGTACTTAGGGGAAAAATAAAACACATTATAATAAAATACACCATTATTTATCATGCTTTTCAATTCTATCAAAAAGAAACACAACACCAGGGTAGGCAGAACCAAGATGGAACTGGGAACACATTGCCTTCTTCAAAACTGGTGGAAGCGAAACCTAAACAGGATCGGGACGAGAGGCAAAAATGGGAAAATCTCGAAGAAACTGGGATCGAGACAAAATAGGACCCAAAAACGACATCCATCGCCTTTAAAATCGGCAGGGGCAGGGCCAAAAGAAAAATCAGAACCGGGACCGGAGTCGGAATGGGAATGAGCCATGGAAATAATCAAAATCTCCAAGTTCATACCCCATCCCAGATGCACGTCTGCAAAGGAAAGCAAAATTCCAAGGATAGGGAAACAAACTCCGGTGGGGTCAGAACAAAAACTGACTCTGGGCGGAGCACAATGGGGGTGGGGGTGGAACAAAAACCGAAATTGAAACTTCTTCAAAGTTTCAGTTTTGGATTCCATCCCGATCCCGCCTCTGACAATATACAAAGATGAGAAAAGGAAAAGGGGAAAGGAAAGAAAAACAAGACCCCGTGACCAAATGATTGGAACTGGGGTAGAATAAAACTGACAAAGTAGAACCGGGACCATAACCAAACCTGAACCAGAAACTTTTTCAAGTTTCAGGTTCGGATTCCGTTCTGGGCCCACCTCCGATGTCATCCAAAAAGAAAGAAAGGACAAGGAAAAGAAAGAGAAAAGGGAGGGAAAACCCCAATACGAAACAAAATAAGGAAAGGAAAGTGAAAGAACGAAACACGTAGAATCAGGATTGGAACGAAACCAGAACCATAAACTTTTTCAAGTTTCAAGGTTTGGTTCCAGTTCCGGTTCTGAGTCCGCCGGAACAAAAAATGAAAATACGTGCAAGGCAGAAAAACTAAAGTGGCAGAACCAAGATCAGGAAAGGAAAAGAAAACATAACTTGGAAGGAATTCCAAGTTCAGAAACTGTTCCAGTTTCAGGCCCTCTGAAAATGAAAAGAAAAAGATGCGCAGAGCCGAAAACATCCAAGGCACATGACACAAGCCGACAAAGACCAACGAAGAGAGAGAAAATGCAGAGTCAGACCCGGGATGGAACCCAAATGAGGAACTTTGTAGAAAGTTTAACATTTTGATTTGGACCTGGACCTGACTCTAAGAAAGAACAAAGGACAAAGATAAAGAATTGTCAGAACCAAAACCGGGAATGGAACAAGACCAGAACTTGGAAGGAATTTCTAAGTCCGATATTGGTCCCAGTTCTGCCTCCAATAAAACTTTAGAAAGAAAATGCCTAAGGCAGAAAACCAAAGGCTAAAGGAGAAAGACAAAGGGGGACCCATTTTGTTCCAAAATAAAATGGGGTGGTTATGCAAGGCATAACAAATGGTGACTCGGCTGGGAAAATGGTTTAACCATTTTCAAGAAATTGAAGGATTCAGCTATCCAGAACTCCTGGTTTATGAACATCACAACTCGACTTGGGTCAGCTTTAGCAACCAAGGCTAAGCTAGAATCTCAAATGTAAGTAAAAAATAACTACTCCTAAATCTATGTGTGTGTTTGATTGTGCATCAACCTTTTATAAAGCTTTCTTCATCTTTCGGACAATAATGTGCAAGATTTGAGCTACGTGAGTTGATTCTCTTTAGCTGTCATGCAATGATATCCTGGGCATTGCTCTGCTACTAGTCAAACATTCATAGCCCCGATGGAGATACCTCTAGTTTTCCCACAGCATTGCTCTACTGCCAGTCAGGCATCCATAGCCCCGGTAGAGATACTAGAATCACCCATTCATATTGAGTCCTCTTTTATTTTCTTTAGATAATTCTTTTCCTTTTCTTTTTTGTTTTCTCTTGAAGTTTCAAATATTTCATTCAATTTTCTCAAAATGTTAGATGTTTAATATCTGATATGGGTTGAAAACTACCATGGACCTCATGACAGCAGCTGGGAATCATATTTTTCACTCATATCTTACCACACTATCACCCTAGGACAAATAGATCATTACAAGAGGAGATGATCCTAATGATTTGTGGTAGATTCAGAGGGAGCTAATGAAGGTTACTTACTTTGCACCTTGCTTTCAAGACTTTCCACAACTCTCATTGGCAATGGGCATAAAACAAAGAATCTAGGACAAAAGCACCCAATCAGTAAACCTGAAAATATCTAAACCACTTCTTTCCTAACAACCAAAGTATGCTTCAGATAACAGCCCACCATTTCAAGATGGAAAGAGACAAACCAACCCCCAAGAATAACACAAGACTGACACCAAAGAACAAAGGAAACAAAAGACAGAAAGAAAGGACAAACAAGAAAACAACAAATTATTCACAAACAAAAAAGAAAATTACTTACAAGCAGGAAACAAACAAAATATTTACACAAAGAACATCAGACTATTTACATGCAGAACAAAAATTAACAAGCTTTATGACTCAAAATAGTGTTTGTTGATGGGCAAGGGAACGGGTTCTCCAGTGAGACTACTTAATCTAAAAGCATTTTCTCCCAAGATCTCAACAATCTAATAGGGACCTAGCCAGAGTTTGTCAAACTTTTGGTGACTGCCTTTCTTTTCATTGGCTTTATTCCATAGCAGCACAAGGTTAGATATTCTAAAAGCTTTGATTTTGGCTCTTTTGTCAAACCAACGTTTGACAACAGCCTGATGTGTGAAGAATTGTTGCAAGGCGGCATCCCTCTACTCTTCTAATTTTAATAAAGTTGCTAATCTGATTTCTATCCTATTGTCGTTAGAGTAGAATTTCTACATGAACTCAAGGATAGGTATGTGCAGATGGATAAGGAAGATAGGCTCTTGGCCATATACTAGATTGAATGGTGAAGTTTTTAGAGCAGCCTTAATCCTAGTCCTGTCAGCCCACAATGCAAATCTCAACTAGGTATGCCAGTCCCTAGGGTTGTGTTCTAATAGTTTCTTTATTACCCCTAGAAGGTTCTTATTGGTTGACTCTACTACTCCATTCCCTTGTGGGTAATAGTTTGAGGAATACTTCAAGATGATCTTGTGATCATAAGCCTAGGAAATAAACCTAGAAGAAGAAAAAGAAGAACCATTGTCACATACCAACGCGAAGGGTACCCCAAACCTTGTTGTGATGCAGTTGGTGAGGAACTTGATCACTACCTCCATTGTGTTGTGCTTGTAGGGTATAGCCTCTGTCCACCTTGTGTAGTAATTAGTGGCAGTCAAAATGAACCTGTGCCCTACAGAAGAGTTTGGGTTAGTCACCCCAATGAAATCCAGTTCCCATTGGGAAAATGGCCTTACCTCATAGACGGGATGCAATGGCATGGCTGCATGGCATTCTTTTGATGGAAAGATCTGACATACGTGACATGTTATCACATGCTGATGGGCATCTTTGAAAACACACGACCAATAATAACCAGACCTAAGGATCTAATGTGCCAGTGAATCCGCAGAACCATGACCTGTGCCATGTTTCCCATGAAACTCAGAGATCACATGCTTAGCCTCTTGCTGATCAAGGCATCATAGGTACACTCTGTTGATCGTGTTTTCTACACAATAACAACCAGAAAAAATATGATATCCTATCTCTCTTGAAAGGTAAATCTCTATCGGCAAGCCTCAAGAGATAACCCCAAGGTCTCTAATGTCAGGTCTTGATAGTGCATAAACAACTCAGTAACGAAATGTGAAAATGCTGGTAATCACAATGGGACCTTACTACGAGCAAATGTTGAATAACTTTTATCAAATCCAACGATCTGAAGGTGCTTCAATCCTAGATTTAACCCAATAATCAAAGAAATAGAAAAGAGAAGGGTTTTAAAGAGATCTTCTAAATCTAATACTACTCCTAGGATTAACAATGAAAGTAACCAATACCCACAACAAACCAATCCTTCAAAACTGATTTCTGCTTGACCCAGATAAATTTGCAATCTTGTAGAAATAGTGTAATCCTCTAAGGATCTTAAGATTTTCAAACCATGAGCATGCATTCAAATAACCCTATTGTAGTTAAAATGAACAACGTTCACGATTGAACTAAGCACAAGGAATATCAAGTTCAGGCTAACTTTGCAAAGCAACTAACAATCAGTTGGTTGTGAAAAGTATGGACTAAAGGATTGCTGCAACATTTGAGTATCAAACTACTAACATTATTGAATCAGATTTAATCTAAATATTAACCTCCTCAAAGCAATATTAAAGATGGAAAAAAAGAACCATGTACGACAAGAGAATATCAGTATGGCACCAAATCACAATGTCATTACTTATATTCAAATTATCCACTGTAGCAACAATTCTGGCTTTTTGTTACAATATTTGCTTGAGAGAAACTACTTGCTAATTTTAATCTACTTCTAACTAGCTCTATTCTACTTTCTAGCTACAAATTCTAACTATCTAATCTTCTAACTATCCAACCATTTAAAAAAGAGGCCACATGCCCAATATATAGAAATTCTACAAAAAATCATCGGCTAGGCAAGGGTTTCGTAGCAATAACTCGGCACAACCACCTGACCAAGAGAGTCTTCGAAATGAGTCAAATAGGAAATAAATGTGCATCCCGTCGAGGTCAGCCTAGGATCCGTGATGCAGCTTGGATGACGCACAGGAATATAAAGGGGAAGCACAAATCGCACCGCCTCCCATCATTAGCTCCCTTCCCTACTATCCCCGCGCCGATCTGACTCTTCAGATAGCTTCAAGAATGCCGCATCTAAGTCAGCCACAGGTAGTACCGACAGAAGCCTAAGTCACCTCTCGATGGATGCAATCTCATCCCTCACATGCTTGACTGACCTATCCCAGTCTACTTTGTATGTCACATGTTTATCAATAATTGTGAGGTAAGTGGCCGCATCATCCAGTTGGTGCTCAGAAATAGAACCATCATCAAGTGGTGCATACACATCATGCTACCATTCTCTCAATTGCTCCAGGCTCAAGTAAGTGGGCGTGATCTTTCTTCTTCCTATCATGATTTCGAAGAAGGCAATGGAACCATTCTAAACCCCGGTTAGGGTGTCATCAATCTATTTCCCAAATTTGTGAATCTTCTTTAATACTTTTTGCCTAATTTGCAGTGCCTCAAACCAATCCCAAGGCTCGGCAAGCCTAGAAGAAGGAAGAATTCCATCACTCACCAATCCGCCCTGGGTGTACTCCATTAGAGTCCTGGTTTTCTGCATAAGGAGGTCCCTATCCTCCTTATCTTGTGCTAACACCTGCTTCAACCATTCAGTCACCATGACAGCATCCTTTCCTATTGATAGAATTTCCCTAATGGCTTCATCACCCTTCTCTTGTACTCCTTTCAACCAATTCACAGTGGCAAGAGTGGAAGCCTTCATTTTTTCTAGCTCAATTATGGTCTCCTGAGCCAGAGGATTGGCAGTAGAGGAAGAAGGATTAATGGCCTGCAGTGGTTTCATCAATTCTTCCAAGTGCTTCTTGAGATTTTCGTTTTCTTTCTTTATCTCCTGCTTGTCTTTCACTTCCCTTCTCAATCTATCCACCATAACTACACTGGAGATCCCATAGTCCTCAATATCCTGCTCAACTGATGTAGGCCCAAGATTAAGGGTCTGTATATTATATACACTTCTAGCCACATCGTCTATGTTTTTGTCTAGAGCAGGGGTAGCAATATGAACAACCTTGTTATGTGCCACATCTCTCTCGACCCGTGAGATCACCCTATCCTTATTCTTACCTTTATCCTTCCCAATCCTGACTAGTAGTGTATCCTAGGTCAGTGGACTATCATCCACAACCACCTGTTTTCTCTTTACTTCTTTCTCAAGCCATTCAGGGACACTGGAATCCAATTGTACTTTGGCTCATTTTTCCTCCATTTGTTGACCCCTAGGTGCCTCCTCTTCCAAATTTTGTTTCTCAGGAGTCTCATCTTTCTTACTTTCTTCTTCTCCAACATGTTCCTCCTCTTGCTCGAGTGATGGATCCTCTTCTGCCTCTTCTTCCCTTGGAGGAGGTTCAACTGCTTCAGTCCCAATAGGAGAGTCTGCATGTGCAACCATAGGAGACTGCACTATCTTTTCAATTTCCACCTTTGCATTGTGGAGTTCCCCTCCATGGAATTCTGAACCTTTAGTATCTGGATGATCCTCAACATTTTCCTCCTCACCTAGTTCACTATGAGCTTCGTGAGTCAGAGGCACATCATCATGCTGCATCTTATGAGAGGCCACAAGATGTAGGTCATCCTTAAGCATATTCTCCCTGGGAGAAGGAGTCCTAGACTTCCTTGTATACACTTTGGCCTTCTCCTCTGAGCTTTCAACATTTATTATTGTTGGGGCAACTTCTTCCCCAACCTTGGAGCTAGCCTTCTCTGATAGTTTGATAATTCTCTTCCTCTTAGGCACAGGAGCATCAACCTCAGGACTCTGCTTAGACTTCCAAGTCCTTGTCCTTTTCTTGGCTTTTGGTCGGCTCTATTTTTCTGTTTCCAGGACCTCTATTTCTTGTATAACTTTAGATTTAGTTTTGACAGGGGAGTCTAGTTTACCTTTACCTTTGGGATCCTGCTCGGTGGATCCTTCAGAAGTAGAATGGGAATCTAAGTCCCCCATTAGGGCATATGTGCACTGCACTCCCTTGTTTTCCAGTTCCCACATCGTGTGTTTAAGCCACATCTTAGTGAATTTGAGAACCGAATCCACTAGTTGCTTCAGTTCTATCTTCTCTTCTTCTAACCAATCCACATCATCGATTCGTCTATCCTTTATGGCTTCATAGGCATGGTCCTAAATCAATTTTCCATCATATTCCAACTGGTCAGGAACTACCCTTACATTATATAATCGGATTGCATCAACTGGGAGCTGGGAGAACTTCTTCTTCCTAACGTCATATTCATCACTACAGTTGGCCCAATAGTCCTCTAAGTTAACCTTATGGAAGTACTCTCTACTGGCCTTCTTTTGAGCTTCTCCTGTGATGTCAAATTTGGATCTCTTGGAGTGGAAAGACAAGCCAAGAGCACTCAATTATTCTTCTGAAGCTTGGGCAGAACCAATCGAAGGACATACCTCTTCAGTGGTAATCCTTAGGGGAAAATCCCCACCAAATAACGTCTTGTGCTTGTCCTTCTTGACAATGGCATCAAAGTCACAAATTTTCCTGGTGACTTCCAAAAATATGATGTGGTCGGTGGGATACCTTGGAAGTCTGTACGGGGCCTTTTGATCTCCATCAACTCGAATGTAGGAGAAAGTAGGGAACTGGATGAACCATGCCCCATATTTCTTGATGAGCTCCTTAGCCAAATCAGAAATCTTGATATGCTCTACCTCCTGAAGCATTCTAGTGATATGCATGGTGAATGCATCATTTTTCCTCCTATAGTTTGGGCTTCCCAAATACAACTGAGGGAAAATATCATAGATGATATCTTGTCTAAAAATCCCCTTTGTATATAATCCCCTATAGGGATGGAACCTAGCAAGTGCGTAGACCAAATACGAGGTCATGGTGAAGGTCTTTTTCTGCAACACATTGGACAGCTGCTTGTGAATGACTTAGCTAATGACCCTTGCCCAATGGTAGTCAATTTTCTCTTGTTCCATTCTCACAATGGCATGGCACATCCAATTTTCAAATGTACCAGCACTCCTCAATCCAACCACCCTACTAAGAAAGGTGATGGTGTCGTAGTATTCCTTCTTGAACTTTGCTCTGAACAACTGCTTTGGTAATTTGGAGTAGTGGGACTTGGGATTCTCCAGCAAGGAGTTGATTAGCTATTGTGATTTCATAGTCTGGTCATCGTAGAACTCTTGAGCTACCTCAATGGTGAATCCCACCACATGAGATTTGTCTAGCATGTCGAAGGTCTGGGCAATGGAGACCGGGTTAAGATTGGCAACAACTCTCCCCTGGGGCCCAATAATCCTCTATGTACCCTGGTCATAGTGCCTGGTACACTCAAGGACCAGCTAATAGCATTGCACTGTAGGAGGGAAACCGGCCATGTGGGATAAGCCTGACTCTTTCATTCTCTTGGCCACCAAAGGAAGATCTTCAGCCGCCATTCTTTCTTTAAATTCCTCATAGTCCTAGAGGCCAACATTCGTATCGGTGACTTCTGACCAGACAGAAGTGATCTTACTCTCATGGACCTTCCTCTTAATGTCCAGCCTGATCCTCTCTGCATCAGACAATGAGGAACCAACCGCTGCTCTACTTGATTCAGCCTGCACTCAACACAAAAACATAGTAAACACCACAGAAAAAGCAAGGTTACTTTATCAAAACACCATTAGAATGCATCTTATATAGTCAAGGTGTTATTAAAATTCATGTAAAATGACCATAAAAAAATTTGGGTTTCAAGACCATCCGCGGAATCTGAGCCAGACAGGAATTTTAGGAAATTCTAGACCGGTCGGATTCCAACGAAGAAACCGAGAAACACCTACTTAATCATCAAACCTGATCATTTTAACCAATAAATCACATGATGGATTCAAGCATGACATGAAATAGCCATCAATATGCATCACAAATTATAAACCAATCAAATCATTTCATGCCCCTTTACATTTCATCAAATTTTGGGGAAATCCGTGAGGGATGAATTTCCATGAAGAACGGGCCAAGGAAGATTTTTGGGAAATCTAGGAGATAGCGGATTTCAGAGAAATCCAGACCTGACGGACATCCGCGGGCAGGGAAAATTTCTAGACCAATGGAGATTCCGGGATCAAAGGTTTTAGCAAAAGTTTGGATCTTGCAGAGAAGTCTTGGCGAAGCTGCGAAGTTATGCTGAAAGATATTATCAGAAAGGATCTCGCCACAACATGGTGGTTTCAGTGTGAAGTCCCAGTGAAAAGGGACATAGCAAACATATCGGTATGAGCCAAGGGTGGTTGGGGTAAGGTCCCAGTGACAAAGGGGAGTCACAGTGAATTGGGTGAATATCGGTATAAGTTCAAAGTTTGGCTAGAGGTCCCAGCGACTACACAAAGCTTCGCCGACAAAGGAAGGAGTCGCCGTAAGGTCTTGGAAAAAGTTTCATATCTCACCGACCAGTGGGTTTAAATAATCACTTTGGCCAGACAGAGTTTATCGATATGAAGTCCTAGCGAAGTTATGATGTTCTGCTAACCAAGGCTTGGTTCAAATTTGGCCAGAGGTCTCAGTGAAAAGATTTAGGCTCTCTAAGAAAAGGAGGCCTCGCCACAATGTCTTGGCGAACATCGAAAGTCATAGCAAATCTTGAAGGTATTGGCAAGAGTTGAAATCTCACGATAAGGTCTTAGTGAAAGATGGATGCTATGGCGATAGAAAGGAACAAGGCTCAACGAAAGTGAACATGCTCGGCAGGAGGTCTCACCGAAAGACGAATGTCTTGGCGAAACAAAATGACTATCGATAGAGCTGTTAGATCCCGCCATGACATCTTGGTGACCCGGGGTCTGTCTTGCCGAAGGTGAACATGAACAAGCATGTTGATGAGAGCTCTCTTCATGAGGTGAGGTCTTGGCGAAAGCAAAGGTCTCACTGAAGGATATGCACACAAGATTTCATCGTTGTAAAAATGATAGTGTCACGGTGACAAGACATGGACTTAAGAGGGCCTCTCGGTAAAGCACAAGGCGATCAACATAAGGTCTCGCTGATGATGAAGGGTTACAGTGAAGAGATTTTGGAAGGGATGGATCATCCCAGACTACAACACTTAAGGCACGACTTCACCCGGACACTGAACCGACTATGGATTTCGACAAGTTTAACTAGGGAAAGCTAGGGATGGGCCCTTTCATAAATTTTCTTTGTATTCTAGGCCCGTTTTAAGACGAAATAACCAAACATGGCCCTGCCCTAGGTTTCAAACCTCACCAACCGCTGAAGTGCATGAGTAGTTTCAAAATTTAGTTGTTTCGACTGTTAAGTTGCCGCTAGGGTTTGCAAATTACTCTTAGGCAAGATTCGTCAGAATGTAGATGGACATATGAACTCAAAACTTGCCTGGGAGACGACAAGTATGCAGCACTGAACAACCTTTAGCATGAAATAGACAAACACACAAGAAGCCAAATCCTACAAGCCCTCACAATACCAACATGCCATTCATAATTCAATTCAAAGTAGAGCAATTAGGCACATACCATTATGAAGCAGAAATTGATCTCAGAGGCAGCAAACACGAAGCTCAAGGGTGTCCACAAAGAATAGAGGCAAAAACGTACAATAAACAGCCACCAAATCAATTAACTCGAGCCCAAACGCCTCAAAACAAAGTCAATCAATCGCAGGAAATAACTTCTTAGCTCAAATGATAGCAAATAGTGAACATAATGGCGCAAAAGATCCCATAAATCAAATAGGATCTAGCCTTCAAAGCATGTACGAAGCCATTAAAGCACCCAAAAAGACAGTCATGAAAACCTGGGAGCTGACAATAGGGTGGAATCCAAGAAAATCTGGACCACGCGGAAATCCGTGAAGACCCAAAATTCCTAAGCAACAATGTCCAATCCGGAATCCAAGCAGGATCTAGGAAAATCCGACCAGGGCGGAAAATCCTGAATCCTGGAAAAAATCAAAAATTCATCCATAACTTAAGATTTTCAATAAATAACTTGGGGAAACACTTAGGCAATCAAAATAAACATTTAAGCACGTGCCCAAGTAAGACAAAAAACCCCAAAAAGAAAGGGCCAAAATACCAAAACCGAAGCAAAAGAGGGTCCCTGCTTACAGTGGGGCATGTGTGTGAAAAATTGCACAACAAATGGCGACCTTTGCTGGGAAAATGCTCCAGAGCATTTGATGACGAACAAAAATCAAGAACCCAGAATCTCTAGTTTCAATCCCACCATTAAACAAACAAGTAAAAATGCACAATTCAAAGAATCAGACCCAAAGGATAGACCAAACCTTCATAAATTGAAAAATCTAAGTGTGTGCACATGAGTTCATTTCCTTCCTTACGTTACTATAGAAACCAAGTTTAGTCAAGTCAGGATATGTAAGGATTCTAACTTCAAAAGCAACCTGGATAGGGTCTCGCTGCCAGTCAGGCATCCATAGCCCCTGTGAGGTTATCATTGTGACTCTCCAGAACATAGCTCTACTGCCAGCCAGGTGTCCATAGCCCTGGTAGAGATATTCAGGTATCCCTAATAAGTTGAATTTTTCTTTTCTTTTGATATTCAATGTATGTCTCCTTCATTTCAACCTTTGAACAATGAAGTTCACACTCAGGGCTGAGAACCACAATGGCGTTGAACCAAAAATAGGATTTTTCACTTGACAAGACTTCGCAAGGGTCCCTATAGTGACATCAAGATTCTTAAGATATATGAAAGATATAAGATTTTCAGAGTACATCAAGTTCAAATCCATACCGGTGACTCAATCTTCTATAAATCTGACATTAAAATTGTTGGCAATAGCAAAGACTTCAACCATCCTTTCAAGACGCAAGACTAAAGTTCACCAATGAAATACTTAGAACAATTCCAGAGAAGGCAGATTTGCCATGCAAGTGCAACACACCTAGGCAAAAATAGAGAAACCCCCAAAATAAAAAGCAACACAAAACAAACAAACCAAAAGGAAACCTACACTAACCAAACAAAAAAAAGCAAAGCAGAAAGGGAAACCCTAATCTAACTATATACAAGACCGGAGTTGAAAATAGGTCAAGACTAGAAATAATGCTTCAAATACTACCCATTGACAGGCAGTGGGATATCCTCTCCAGTGAGAGTTTTTAAATGAAAAGCATTATCTCCTAGAATTTCTGAGATCTAGTAAGGTCCAAGCCAAAGTTTATCAAATTTTCCATGCTCTCCCTTACAGTCATGGACTTTATCCCAAGAAAGAACCAAGTTAGAAATCCTAAAAGCTTTAACCTTGGCTCTCTTATCAAACCATCTCTTGACAACCCCTTGATGCTTAGCAAAGTTCTCTAGGGCTTCATCTCTCTTTTCTTCAAGGTGCAATAGTTTGGCAAGTCTTGCCTCACGTCTGTCTCCCTTATCATAATACTCATTAATGAACTAAAGGGTAGGAATTTTCAATTGTATAGGGAACATAGGTTCTAACCCATAAACCAGGTGGTAGGGTGACATCCCTATGGAGGCTTTATGTCTTGTATGATTTGCCCAAAGAGTAAATCTGAGTTGGGTATGCCAGTCTCTAGGGTTCCTTCCTAATAACTTGTGGATGACAGTCAGAAGATTCTTATTGGAGGATTCAGCCAACCCATTACCCTGCAGATAGTAATTAGATGCAAATTTTATAATGATCCCATGATCAAAAGCCCAGTTAGAAAACTTCAACGATGAAAATGCAGGACCATTATCACAAACCAAAGACACGGGGCATCCAAAATGATTAAGAATACCAGATTCAAGGAAGTTCATTACTACCTCAAAAGTACACTGTTTGCATGCAAAAGCTTCTGTCCATCGCGTAAAATAATTTGTAATGGTGAGAATATACCTATGACTAGTGGAGGAGGGTGGATTGATGGGGCAATGAAGTCCATTCCCCATTGAACAAAAGGTTTTACCTCGACGACCGGCTGAAGTAGGAGTGCTACATACTTCTCTTTGGTGGCCACCGTCTGACACACATGTCATGTCTTGACATGACTGTGGGTGTCTTTGAACAATGTAGGCTAGTAGTAACCAGCTCTGAGAATTTGGTTTGTTGTAGATGGTGCTAACCCGTGGCCTGTACCATATTTGTCATGGAATTCCGACATCGTTCTTTTAGATTTTGCCCTTCCAAGGCACCTTAAGTACACACCATGATTTCTCTTGTATAAGACAACCCCTTTTAACATGAAACTGTCACTTTTTAAGTGCAATGCCCTTCTTTGTACTGGATTGAGATGATTAGGGCACCTCTAAGTTAGAAGATAATGAACAACATCATCATACCACTCACCAGGAGAAACATCCTCCAAAGTATAAGCCTGAGCGGTAAGATTAGGGCTTGTCTCTGCCATTGTCTTTGTGAGCCCCTACCCTCTTACCAGCTTCATGGGTTGAATTTCCACATCATATTCTTATAGAATAGTTACCCACTTGGCTCTTCGTTCTCCTAGCTCATTTTGTATCAAGAGCAGCTTGACTACAGGATCAAGAACTATGGCAAAGATCTTATTTCTGAGGATGTAATGTATGAACTTCTTGACTATCCTGACCAAGGCATAAGCCTGCTTCTCCATATTTGGGTACCTCAGTTCTGCATCCTTCAATGGTGTGCTCATGAATGCTATGGGGTGTTCATTGCCTTGGTCAAATTTCTAAGTTAATATAGCAGAACAGGAGTGGTCAAAAGCAAATGAATAGATGTAGAATGGTTTGGCATAATCGGGACTTACTAAAACTTGAGCTTCAGCAATAGCTCTTTTTATCTTAGCAAACGCTCCCTTCGCTTTTGCATTCCACTCCACCTTGGCCTCTTACTTCAACATTGCATTTAGTGGTTTGACTATCTCAGCAAATCCAGTGATGAACTTCCTGACAAAATTGATTTTGCCAAAGAATGACTTCATTTCCTTTTTACTAGCAGGTGGTGTGATCTTGAGAATAGCCTCTATATGTTCTGGATCAATTGCAATCCCCTTTTTAGAAATTTTATGCCCTAACAACTTACCTTCAGTTACCCCAAAGATGCATTTCTTTAGGTTGAGGGATATCCCGAACTCTCTGCATTTCTAGAAAACTTTGCATAGATCAAAGATATGGTCCCCTCTGCTCTTTGAAAATACCGTCAGGTCATCCATATAGATAATTATGCACTTCCCAATTATTTCTTTAAAGGCTATGTCCATTTCTCTCTGGAATGTAGCCCCAACATTAATCAAGCCAAACGACATTCTTTTATAAGCAAAAGTGCCCCACTTAGTGGTGAAAGCAGTCTTATGTCTATCATCATATTGCACCATGACCTAGTTATATCCTGAGTACCCATCCAGGAAAGAAATCATCTAAGATCTGTTGAGGATCTGGAGTACTTCATCCAGTGAAGGCACTAGATAATTGTCTTTCTCTGATGCTTAGTTCAAATTCCTGAAATCTACACACAATCTGATTTCTCCATTTTTCTTTCATACAGGAACCAGGTTTGCGACCCAAGTAGAGTGTCTAACTGGAAATATGATTCTCGCAGACAACAGTTTTTGCACTTCCCTTTGTATTACAGGTTCCAGCAGAGCATTAATAGGCCTCTGCCTCTATTTGAAATGTTTCACTCCTAGATTGAGAGGGATAGTATGAGTTATGACTGATGTATCATAAGTTTTCAAGTCATCATAACTCTAGGCTATCACATCTGGATAATTGTGCAATGCATCAATGATTCCCTGTCTTTCTTATGGGGTGCATACCTTACCAATAAGAACATTTTTTACATCCCCTTGGGATCCCACATTATACTTGTCACATTGTCCACTAATGGACTCCTTCCTAGTGTCTTGATCCTAGTCTCTGATCTTGTTAAGATCAAAGATCCTCTCTAGTTGTACCATTCCCCTAGGGATAGTGTTGGTCTTCAGGTTGATTACCCCTTCCAAGTCTATCTCTGCCTCTTGAGGCTCAATTTCATCAATGATCTGAGAAGCAAAAGCATCTATGTTTGTGATAAAGTATAGGATATGCTTGTCATCCTCAAACACCTGGAAGTTGGTAACATTATCAGGAACTTAGGGCACTAGGGTCAGTTCCACTATAAACTTCTTCAATCCAGAAAGAGATGGAGGCTGTAAAGTGTTGGTTGCCTAGGCCAAGGAATCAACCGTCTAGTTTTTGTTGCGTGGAATCAGCTGAATGTTAAAGGCATCAAATCCTTCAACAAGGTCCCATACCTTGTGTCTGTAGTTAGTCATCCTTTTGTCATGGCAGGAGTACTACCTCCTAACTTGCTTGACTACTAATTCAAAGTCTCCATACACTTGCAAGATCTTAACCTTCTTCTTTAGGGCCATCAACAATCCATGCACTAAGGCTTCATACTCGGCTACGTTATTTGTACAATGAAACTAAAGTTTATGAGCAGTGAAGAATGTTTTACCTCTTGGACTAATCAGCTCAAAGCCAGCTCCAACTCCTTGCTTTGATTTAGACCCATCAAATCTCAGAGTCTAGCAACCCGTAGCTATCGAGTCTCTTGCTATATTACTTGCACTGTTACTACTGGATAGCTCTTTAGAAGGCATCATTCATTTTCCATTGTGGTCTTCTTAGATATTCACATTATCAATTATGGCTACAGGAGTGGGGTTAGTATGCTTTTGTATTTGCTTTACTACAGCTTGGCATAAGCAACAGTCCAATTCTGAATGTGAAGCATTATGTACCTTGTACCAATTGGGAAAAAGTAACTCTTCAAAGTTCATTCTTCTTCCTAACTGAATCTGACCTTCAATACATTTCTAAAGGAACTCTTGAAAACTGTCTAACAAAGCCAACTGATTATCCTCTAGATCATCATTAATTTCAGCTGGTTCACCATTATCCTTAATTGGGTCCATTAAGGCTTCAACACCACCAGAATCTGTCGTGAGGCTATGAGATACTGCATGCAACATGAGGACCTCCTTTGAATCCAATTCTTCAAGGGCAGCGGAAAGCATGTAACTACCCATACCTACTTCTGACACTAGGATCTTAGCAGAGGTCTTCTGATACTCTGTAATCATGTATTTCATCTTGGGTTCTCGTTCAATCCTAATATGATTTGGCACTCCTTTCCAGGGGAGCCACATATGGGAGTGATCAGTTGAAACATATCCATTCAACACCCTGGTGAAGTCCCTTCCCAAGATTAGGCCATAAGCATCAGGAATGTCAGCCACTTGTATATTAATAATTTGTTGAATCCTAGGATCAGAGGCAATTTGCATGTGGATCATATTCAATTCTCCTACAACATTGAATTCTATCATATCCAGCTGTGTGACTTTCAATCTAGAATCAACAGGGGTGATACCCATAGCTCTATAGACACCTAGGGGCATAACATTGGTTGAAGCACCCGAATCCAACAAACAATTATGTAATTTTTTTCCAAATACACAGACATAAATCAAGAATGGGGGAGTATCTATTTTCCCTTGGAACAGAGTTAGGGGAGTGTCTACTTGAACAACTTGAGATTTATCCCTTTCCCTCCTAGTGTCTCCAGGGGGCATATGGACTTGATCATGAGACTAATTTTTCTCTTCTATTGGTTGAGAACTAGATACTTTATGGACATTCTTGCTAACTGATTTATCTTGCAACACAGAATTTGCATCATAAGAACCTAAAACTACATTCCTGATGGATGGAACTCTTAATAACTCAAACACAAACATACTTACCTTTAGTTTGAGGAGTTCTTCAGCAACATATGTGGCCAATTGTTCTTCGTTTAAATTAGTGGGGGTCTCCCTTGGGTACCCCATCACCTTTTCTTTCCCTGCATCAGCATTTCTTCCCTTTAGTACATCGGAAAGTCCTCCTTGAGATAAATACTGTCTGGAAACCGAGGGCAATGAGGGATTGTTACTAGCATTGGGGTCTGGAGGTGTGTTGAAGTTGTTTGGTGGAATGGAATTAGTGAAGGGGCCTCCAGCCTATGGGCATCTGTGTGGTAACTCCCTCAAATCATACTTCTTGATAGGCCTTTGGAAGGTTTGTACTTCTTCAATGTAAGCTTCTTCTTCGTCCCTGGGACCATTATCATTTACTAGATTCTCATCAAATAATTGGGTCATCTCATCCCCATTGCATACCTAGTCTGACTCATCCTTCAACCGGTCAGATTCTTCTTCAGGCACGTTGTCCTCACTTTGCGAAAAAGGAGCATGGTTTAGTACCAATATTGGTGAATCATAAGGAATAGAAGGTACTATTTCCTGATAGCTTGAATTGTTCTGCCATTTGGAACTCTTGACAGTCCAGCTCAGAATGCTGACTAGTTTTGTGGAGCCTACGCCACCCTGACAATGCAACCTCAGCCAAGTATACACTGCTAGGAGGCTTCTCTTGATTTACTAGCTGGCTGACAGACTGGTTGACCAGTTGATTGATTGGTTGATCCAATGGGGTGGGAACTCTCCCATTGTTGGGACCTATGTTCCAGGTTCTATTATGTCCTGACTGTTGTCTTCTCTTGAATCCTTGTCTACCATTTCAGTCAAAGTTTTGGCCTGAGGAATGCCTTTTATCATAATTTTGTCTTCTTTCATTATTATATTCCTTGTCATTATTGTAACCTCTGCCCTGGTTATATCCTCTATCGTTATTGTATACCCCCTATCTTGACGTTGCCCCCTATCAAAGTGTTGTCCTTGTGGATTTTCTTTGCTTTGATTGGATTGCATGTTTCTTTGAGCGGCCTGTAGTTGACTATTCTAATTCCTCAGGTAGGTCACCTCCATATTCAGCTTCTTTATTTGTTCTGACAATTCATCTAGTCTTTCTTTGTCAAGATTACTGTATGAAGGTTGATTTGCATTATTTTGAGAACACCCAACTGCAGCATTGGGATTTAGTGACTGGTTCAGGACTTCAGAATTTTGTAGGTATGAAGGATAACTAGCCTGAGGCTGAGTGTGTAGAGGTTTGGATAACTCATCATGGATAACATTTGTCCCATAGGGGGTCCAGGGTGAGGTACTAGAGGCAACTGAGGTACCTGGTTCATGATAGGAGTATGGTGTGCAAGGGCTTGGTTTATAGCTGGAATTTTTCCAGGATGAGCAATGGGTCCTAATGAGGGTAAAGGCCCAGATAGATGTTGCCTTAGATTTGTGTTGACTTTTATAGCCTCTGCATATGCATCCAGTAAACTCTCAGGGGGGGTTATTACTCCATTTCATAAAATTGGTTGTCAAACTATCAAGTCCTTGGTAATAGACTTCTAAGGCAGTGGCTTTATCAACATCATATGGGGTCTGTAACATAGTGTAGGTACGATAAAACCTATTGTTGAAAGACCCTATGGGCTCATTGACCTCTCTCTTCACATTAGTGAACTGACAGTAAAGCTCATTAGAACTAATGGGAATCCAAAATTTTTGTAAGAAGGCAGCTTCTAACTTAGTCCAATGTTGGATAGATCTAGTAGGTAAGTGGTTATACCAATAGAATGCATCTTCCCCTAATGAATAAGGGAATAACCTACATGCTACATCCTCATGGTTTATCCCTCTATCTGTAAGGCCATTCTGAAAGATTCTAATGTGCTCCTCAGCAGTTCTATTGGGATCATTGATATGGAATTTTGAACAGAAATGTTCAGGGTTCTTTGGCATAACATTGTAGATAGCGAAACTCAGGGGAGATGGGTTGGTTGCCAAGAAAGCCATTGGTGGAGGTGGGGGTGGTAATGGCTAATTTATGGCCGACTGAGGTTGTGGACTAGGAATGACCTTAGATTCAGATGAATTTGATGAAGATGGGGATGGTGGGAGTGGATGAGATGGATGGGAAGATGACGACTCTCCCCTTCTATTGGTCCTTCTTGACCTAGTGGGGTCTGGTAACTCTTAAAATTATTCCTCTCCTAGATCGGATCTTGTTCTTCTTCTGAATTTCTTAGGAGAGATGGCATTCAAAAATTGATCCAACTTGCTTGTTTGGGCCCTCCTTCTAGTACCAGTTCCTGTTGATTTTGTTTTCTGCACAATAACAGCCAGACAAAATATGATGTCCTATCTCTCTCAAAAGGTAAATCTCTATCGGCAAGCCTCAAGAGATAACCCCAAGGTCTCTAATGTCAGGTCTTGATAGTGCATAAACAACTCAGTAACGAAATGTGAAAATGTTGGTAATCACAATGGGACCTTACTACGATCAAATGCATAATCAATTTTATCAGATCCAATGATCTGAAGGTGCTTCAATCCTAGATTTAACCCAATAATCAAAGAAATAGAAAAGAGAAGGGTTTTAAAGAGATCTTCTAAATCTAATACTACTCCTAGGATTAACAATGAAAGTAACCAATACCCACAACAAACCAATCCTTCAAAACTGATTTCTGCTTGACCCAGATAAATCTGCAATCTTGTAGAAACAGTGCAATCTTCTAAGGCTCTTAAGATTTTCAAACCATGAGCATGCATTCAATTAACCCTATTGCAGTTAAAATGAACAATGTTCACAATTGAACTAAGCACAAGGAATATCAAGTCCAGGCTAACTTTGCAAATCAACTAACAATCAGTTGGTTGTGAAAAGTATGGACTAAAGGATTGCTGCAACATTCGAGTATCAAACTACTAACATTATTGAATCGGATTTAATCTAAATATTAACCTCCTCAAAGCAATCTTAAAGATGGAAAACAAGAACCATGCACGACAAGAGAATATTAGTATGGCACCAAATCACAATGTCATTACTTATATTTAAATTATCCACTGTAGCAACAATTCTGGCTTTTTGTTACAATATTTTCTTGAGAGCAACTACTTGCTAATTTTAATCTACTTCTAACTGGCTCTGTTCTACTTTCTAGCTACGAATTGTAACTATCTAATCTTCTAACTATCCAACCCTTTAAAAAAGAGGCCACATGCCTAATATGTAGAAATTCTACAAAAAATCATCGCCCAGGCAAGGGTTTCGCAGCAATAACTTGACACAACCACCCAGCCAAGAGAGTCTTCGAAATGGGTCAAACAGGCAATAAATGCACATACCATCGAGGTCAGCCTAGGATCCATGATGCAACTCAGATGAAGCACGGGAATATAATGGGGAAGCACAAATCGCACCACCTCCCATCATTAGCTCCCTTCCCTACTATCCTCGTGCTGATCTTACTCTTCAGGTAGCTTCAAGAATTCCACATCTAAGTCAGCCACAGGTAGTACTAGTAGAACCCTAAGTCAGCTCTCAATGGATGCAATCTCATCCCTCGTGTGCTTGACCAACCTATCCCAGTCTACTTTGTATGTCACATGTTTATCAATAACTACGAGGTAAGTGGCTGCATCATCCAGTTGGTGCTTGGAAATGGAACCATCATCAAGTAGTGCATTAGTGCATACACATCATGCCACCATTCTCTCAATTGCTCCAGGCTCAAGTAATTGGGTGCGATCTTTCTTCTTCCTGTCATGATTTCGAAGAAGGGAATGGAACCATTGTAAATCCTAGTTAGGGTGTCATAAATTTGCTTCCCTCATTTGTGAATCTTCTTTAATACTTTTTTCCTAATTTGCAGCGCCTCAAACCAATCCCAAGGCTTGGAAACCCTAGAAGAAGGAAGAATTCCATCACTCACCAATCCACCCTAGGTGTACTCCATTAGAGTCCTGGTTTTCTACATAAGGAGGTCCCTATCCTCCTTATCTTGTGCTAGCACCTGCTTCAACCATTCAGTCACCATGATAGCATCCTTTCCTATTGAAAGAATTTCCCTAATGGCTTCATCACCCTTCTCTTGCACTCCTTTCAACCAATTCATAGTGGCAAGGGTGGAAGCCTTCATTTTTTCTAGCTCAGTTATGGTCTCTTGAGGTAGAGGATTGGCAGTAGAGGAAGAAGGATTAATGGCCTGTAGTGGTTTCATCAATTCTTCCAAGCACTTCTTGAGATTTTCATTTTCTTTCTTTAGCTCCTACTTGGATTTCACTTCCCTTCTCAATCTATCCACCATAACTACACTAGAGATCCCATAGTCCTCAATATCCTACTCAACTGATGTAGGCCCAAGATTAAGGGTCTATATATTATAATCACTTCCAGCCACATTGTCTCTATTTTTGTCTGGAGTAGGGGTAGCAATATGAACAACCTTGTTATGTGCCACATCTCTCTCGACCTGTGAGATCACCTTATCCTTCTTCTTACCTTTATCCTTCCCAATCCTGGCTAGTAGTGCATCCCAATTCGGTGGACTATCCTCTACAACCACCTATTTTCTCTTTACTTCTTTCTCAAGCCATTCAAGGACACTGGACTCCAATTGTACTTTGGCTTATTTTTTCTCCACTTGTTGACCCCTAGGTGCCTCCTCTTCCAAATTTTGTTTCTCAGGAGTCTCACCTTTCTTACTTTCTTCTTCTCCAACATGTTCCTCCTCTTGCTCGAGTGATGGATCCTCTTTTGCCTCTTCTTCCCTTGGAGGAGGTTCAATTGCTTCAGTCCCAACAGGAGAGTCTACATGTGCAACCATAGGAGACTGCACTATCTTTTCAATTTCCACCTTTGCATTGTGGATTTCCCCTTCATGGAATTCTGAACCTTTAGTATCTGGATGATCCTCAACATTTTCCTCCTCACCTGGTTCACTACGAGCTTCGTGAGTGGGAGGCACATCATCATGGTGCATCTTATGAGAGGCCACCAGAGGTAGGTTAGCCTTAAGCATACTGTCCCTGGGAGAAGGAGTCCTAGACTTCCTTGTATACACTTTGGCCTTCTCCTCTGAGCTTTCAACATTTATCACTGGTGGGGCAACTTCTTCCCCAACCTTGGAGCTAGCCTTCTCTGATAGTTTGATAATTCTCTTCCTCTTAGGCACAGCAACATCAACCTTAGGACTCTGCTTGGACTTCCTAGTCCTTATCCTCTTCTTGGCTTTTGGCCGCCTCTATTTTTCTGTTTCCTAGACCTTTGTTTCTTGTATACCTTTAGATTTAGTTTTGACAGGGGAATCCAATTTACCTTTACCTTTGGGATCCTGCTTAGTGGATTCTTAAGAAGTAGAATGGGAATCTAAGTCCCCCATTAGGACATATGTGCACTGCACTCCCTTGTTTTCCAGTTCCCACAGCGTGTGTTTAAGCCACATCTTAATGAATTTGAGAACCGGATCCACTAGTTGCTTCAGTTCTATCTTCTCCTCTTCTGACCAATCCACATCATCGATTGGTCTATCCTTTATGGCTTCATAGGAATGGTCCTAGATCAATTTTTCATCATCTTCCAACTGGTCAGGAACTGCCCTTACATTATATAATTGGATTGCATCAACTGGGAGCCAGGAGAAATTCTTCTTCCTAACCTCATATTCAACACTACAGTTAGCCGAATAGTCGTCTAAGTTAACCTTATGGTAGTACTCTCTACTGGCCTTCTTTTGAGCTTCTTCTATGATGTCAAATTTGGATCTCTTGGAGTGGAAAGGCAAGCCAAGAGCACTCAATTCTTTTTATGAAGCTTGGGTAGAACCAATGGACGGACATACCTCTTTAGTGCCAATCCTTAGGGGAAAATCCCCACCAAATCTTGTCTTATGCTTGTCCTTCTTGACAATGGCATCAAAGTCACAAATTTTCTTGGTGACTTCCAACAATATGATGTGGTCGGTGGGATACCTTGGAAGTCTGTACGGGGCCTTTTGACAACCATCAACTTGAATGTAGGAGAATGTAGGTAACTAGATGAACCACGCCCCATATTTATTGATGAGCTCCTTAGCCAGATCAGAAATCATGACAATCTGCCTCCTGAAGCATTCTAGTGATATGCATGGTGAATGCATCATTTTTCCTCCTATAGTTTGGGCTTCCCAAATACAACTAAGGGAAAATCTCATAGATGATATCTTATCCAAAAATCCCCTGTAGGGATGGAACCTAGCAAGTGCGTAGACCAAATAGGTGAAGGTCTTTATCTACAACACATTAGATAGCTGCTTGTGAATGACTTGGCTAATGACCCTTGCCCTATGGTAGTCAATTTTCTCTTGTTCCATTCTCACAATGGCATGGCACATCCAATTTTCAAATGTACCAGCACTCCTCAATCCAACCACCCTACTAAGAAAGGTGATGGCATCGTAGTATTCCTTCTTGAACTTTGCTCTGAACAGCTGCTTTGGTAATTTGGAGTAGTGGGACTTGGGTTTCTCCAGCCAGGAGTTGATTAACTATTGTGATTTCATAGTCTAGTCATCGTAGAACTCTTGAGCTACCTCAATGGTGAATCCCACCACGAGATTTGTCTGGCATGTCGAAGGTCTGGGCAATGGAGACCAGGTTGAGATTGGCAACAACTCTCCCCTGGGGCCCAATAATCCTTTGTGTACCCTGGTCATAGTGCCTAGCACACTCAAGTTCCAGCTCATAGAATTGCACTGTAGGAGGGAAACCGGCCACGTGGGACAAGCCTAACTCTTTCATTCTCTTGGCCACCAAAGGAAGATCTTCAGCCACCATTCTTTCTTTAAATTCCTCATAGTCCTAGAGGCCAACATTCGTATCAGTGACTTCTGACCAGACAGAAGTGATCTTACTCTCATGGACCTTGCTCTTAATGTCCAGCTTAATCCTCTCTGCATCGGACAATGAGGAACCAGCTGCTGCTCTGCTTGATTTAGCCTACACTCAACACGAAAACATAGTAAACACCATAGAAAAGCAAGGTTACTTTATCAAAACACCATTAGAATGCATCTTATATAGTCAAGGTGTTATTAAAATTCATGTAAAATGACCATAAAAATTTTTGGGTTTCAAGACCATCCAGGGAATTTGAGCCAGAGAGGAATTTCAGGAAATTCCAGACCAATCGGATTCCAACAAAGAAACTGAGAAACACCTACTTAATCATCAAACCTGATCATTTTAACCAATAAATCACATGATGGATTCAAGCATGACATGAAATAACCATCAATATGCATCACAAATTATAAACCAATCAAATCATTTCATGCCCCTTTACATTTCACCAAATTTTGGGGAAATTTGTGAGGGATAAATTTGCACGAAGAACAGGCCAAGGAAGATTTTTGGGAAATCTAGGAGATAGCGGATTTTGGAGAAATTCGGACTTGACGGACATTCGCGAGCATGGCAAATTTTTGGACCAATGGAGATTCCGGGAGCAAAGGTTTCAGCAAAAGTTTGGATCTCAAGGAGAAGTATTGGCGAAGCCATGAAGTTATGCCGAAAGATATTATCAGAAAGGATCTCACCACGACATGGTTTTTTTGGTGTGAACTCTCGGTGAAAAGGGACATAGCAAACATATCGGTATGAGCCAAGGGTGATCGGGGTAAGGTCCCAGTGACAAAGGGGAGTCATGATGAATTGGGTGAATATCAGTATAAGTTCAAAGTTCAGCTGGAGGTCCCAGCGACTACACAAAGCTTCGCCGACAAAGGAAGGAGTCGCCGTAAGGTCCTGACGAATGTTTCATTTCTCACCGACTAGTGGGTTTAAATAATTACTTCAGCCAGACAAAGTTTATCGATATGAAGTCCTGGAAAAGTTGCGATGTTTTTCCAACCAAGGCTTGGTTCAAATTCGGCCAGAGGTCTCAGCGAAAAGATCTGGGCTCTCTAAGAAAAGGAGGACTCGCCACAACATCTTGGCGAACAACGAAAGTCATAATGAATCTTGAAGGTATCGGCAAGAGTTGAAATCTTGCAGTAAGGTCTTAGCAAAAGATGGATGCTATGGCAATAGAAAGGAACAAGGCTTGGCGAAAGAGAGCATGCTCGGTGGGAGGTCTCACCGAAAGACGGATGTCCTGGCGAAACAAAATGACTATCAATAAAGATGTTAGATCTCACCATGACATCTTGGCTACCCAGGGTCTATCTTGCTGAAGGTGAACATGAACAAGCATCTCGATGAGAGCTCTCTTCGTAGGGTGAGGTCTTGGTGAAAGAAAAGGTCTTGCCGAAGGATATGCACACAAGATTTCATCGGTGTAAAAATGATAGTGTCACGGCAACAAGACACAGACTTAAGAGGGCCTCTCGATAAAGCATAGGGAAATTGACATAAGATCTCGCCGATGATGAAAGGTCACAGTGAAGAGATTTTAGAAGGGATGGATCATCCTAGATTGCGACGCTTAAGGAACGACTTCACCCGGACGCTGAACTGACTATGGATTTCGACAAGTTTAACTAGGGAAAGCTAGGGATGGGCCCTTTCATGAATTTTCTTTGTATTCCAGGCCCGTTTTAAGATGAAATCACCAGACATGGCCCTACCCTAGGTTTCAAACCTCACCAACTACCGAAGTGCATGTGTAGTTTTAGAATTTAGTTGTTTCATCTGTTAAGTTACCGCTAGTGTTTGCAAATTACTCTCAGGTAAGATTCATCAGAATGTAGATGGACATATGAACTCAAAACTCGCTTGGGAGATGACAAGGATGCATCACTGAACAACCCTTAGCATGAAATAGATAAACACACAGGAAGCCAAATCCTACAAGCCCTCACAATACCAAATGCCATTAATAATTCAATTCAAAGCAAAGCAATCAGCACATACCATTATGAAGCAAAAATTGATCTCAGAGGTAGCAAACGTGAAGCTCAAGGGTGTCCAAAAAGAATAGAGGTGAAAACGCACAAGAAACAACCACCAAATCAATTAATTCAAGCCCAAACACCTCAAAATGAAGTCAATCAATCGTAGGAAAGCACTTATTAGCTCAAATGATAGCAAATAGTGAACATAATGGCCCAAAAGATCCCAGAAATCAAATAGGATCTAGCCTTCAAAGCGCGTACAAAGCCATTAATGCACCTGAAAAGACAGTCATGAAAACCCGAGAGCCGATGATAGGGTGGAATCCGGGAAAATCTGGACCACGCAGAAATCTTTGAAGACCCAAAATTCCCTAGCAACAACATCCAATCCGGAATCCAAGCAGGATCCAGGAAAATCCAACTAGGGCGGAAAATCCTGAATCTTGGCAAAAACTCGAAATTCATCCAGAACTTAAGATTTTCAATAAATAACCTGGGGAAACACTTAGGCAATCAAAATAAAGATTTAAGCACATGCCCAAGTAAGACAAAATACCCCAAAAGCAAAGGGTCAAAACACCAAAACTGAAGCAAAAGAGGGTCCCTGCTTACAGCGGGGCGTGTGCGAAAAATTGCACAACACACTCCTTCGAAATTATTTTGATATAGCAATCCTCCTTTAAAAATATAGTGTGAGCTTTTTAGTCATAGTGCTCTCCTTTGAGTGGCATTCATTCCCTCTAGACAACGGTTATTGAGCATGAAACAAATGAGATCAGCATACCAAGGGTCATTTGAGAAGGACTGAGTAGTGTATTATTGACAAATAACGTTGTTACCAGCATCAGCCATAGATTTAGATAGACCCAAACCTCAGACAAGTTTCATAGGGTGTATCTCTAGATCAAACTCTTGCAAGATGGACATCCATTTCCCTTTTCTTTCTCTCAGTTTGCTCTGCATAAGTAGAGACTTGACAACAGTGTCAGGAACTACTACAATAATTTGGCTTCGGAGAATGTAGTGCTTGAACTTTTTAACAGCTTGGACCAGCGCAAAAGCTTGCTTCTCAAGAGGTGGGTATTTAACTTCAGCATTTTTGAATGGAGAACTCATGAAAGCAATTGGCCTCTCTTCCCCCTCCTCTCTCTACTGAGTTAGAACAGCCACACAAGAATGCTTGGAGGCAAAATAAGAACTATAAAATGGCCTCAAGTAGTTAAGGCTAGTGAGGACTGGAGCTTCTGAAATGGATCGCTTAACTTGAGAAAATTCTGCTTTCGCCTCATCACTCCACTCTATTTTGGCATCCTTCTTCATCATTTCATTCAAGGGTTTCACAATTTCTGCAAACCCCGTGATAAACTTCCTCATGAAGTTGATCCTTCCAAAGAAGGATCTCATCTCTTTCTTGCTTCTTGGCATGGCTATCTTCAGAATGGACTCAACTTGGTCTGGATCGATGGATATTTCTCTTTCAGAGATTATGTGTCCCAAGAGCTTCCCTTCAGAAACTCTGAACACACACTTTTTGGGATTCAAGGAGATGCCATACTTGATACATCTTTGAAGAACTTTGGCTAAGTCTGTAGCGTGGTTCAATCTATCCTTGGAGAACACTGTCAAGTCATCCATGTAAACAATAATGCATTTACCGATTATGTCCTTGAATGCTATGTCCATGGCACACTAGAAAGTTGCTCTAGCATTTATTAAGCCAAATGGCATCCTTCTATAAGCATACATTCCCCACTTGGTAGTGAAGGTTGTCTTCATCCTGTCTTCACAGTTAACCATTACCTAATTGTATCCAGAGTAACCATCCAAGAATGATATAATCTGAGATCTATTAATAGTCTGCAAGACTTCATCCAGAGAATGAAGTGGGTAGTTATCCTTTTTTGAGGCTCTATTCAGATTTTTGAAGTCCACACATAGCCTAATCTCTCCATTTTTCTTACGGACTAGAACTAAGTTAGCCACCCATGTTGAATGGCACACAGGGAAGATAATCCTTGCAAAGAGCAATTTCTAAACTTCTTTGAAGATCATTGGTTCAATCAAGGCATTGACAGGGCACTATTTTTTTTGGAATGGCTTGGCTTCGGGCTTGAGAGGGATAGTATGGGTCATCACGAAGCATCGAATGTCTTTAGGTCTTCATATCCCCAAGTTATGGCAGCAATATCTTTCTTCAGTGCCATGAATATGTCCTTTCTGATTGTTTCAGGGCAGGCTTTCCCTATGTAGACATTCCTTTCGGGGCCAGAATCAACTAGATTAACTGTTTCATATTCACCTCCTTTGTCTTCAGCTGGTATCTTCTCTCGAGCCCTTAGATTTGAGTCAAAAATTATTTCTTAAGCAACCATTCCCCTAGGAATGTTATTACTTTTCAGATTAAGGACCCCTTCTATATCACAATCTCCAGGGTTCCAATCTCCTTGATCCCTGTTGGACTCATCAATAATTTTCCCCTCAAAAACATTTGAACTTGCTAGGAAAGCAAGGATATGTCGATCATCATCAAAAACTTGAAAATTCTTGATATTATTAGGAACTACAGGGGTGGAAATTAATTCCACTGAGAATTTCTTAAGCTTGGAGCCTTGCATAGGTTCCAGGGTGCTCGCAGCAACAGCTAATGAATCGGCTATCTAATTTTCTTCTCTAGGGATTAAACTAATCCCAAAGGCATCAAAATCTTTGATCAGGTTCCATACCCGATTTCTATATGCTACCAGCCTTTTATTGTGACAGGTGTACTAGTTGCGTACCTGCTTGATAAAAATTTCTAAATCCCCCTTGACCATCAAGGCAATGGCTTTCTTCTTAAGTGAAAACATCAATCCCTGTGCCAGAGCTTCATACTCTGCTACGTTGTTAGTACATCCAAATTGCAACCTATAAGAAGCAAAGAAGGTTTTCCCTTTAGGGTTGGTTAGTTCAATCCCAACACCACAACCTGTCTTAGATTTGGATCCATCAAATGTAAGGGTCCATAGCTGATCATGAGCTGGGGTTGGTCCTTTTGGGGTCATTGTGGGCAGTTGGACAGAATGAACCAAGGGTAGGGCTACTTGATCTTTTGCATTAAATATAGGGAATGGATGTTCAGTAGGTTCCTTGAGAGTAATTCCCAATCCCTCCACAAATGTATCATGTGACCCAAGGTTATATTCTTGACATTTACTTGTATCTTTGGTTAACCCCTTGGATTTTGGTATATCTACTAGTGTAGGGGTGTCAAACAAACCTTGGGGCTGCTCCTCATCAATATGCTGATTTGGACATGTGTCTGGGGTAGGTTCAATTTGAGTAGGAATCTCCTTTGAAGGTATCTCATTTTTGATCAACATTGTTGCTTCCTTGGCTTCAAATGGGAAGCGATCTGCAATGGTCTTAAGGTGACCTGAGCTAGCATCCTCAGCTTGGGCCACATGATTTAAAATGTCAATGCAGGGTTGGCAAGTCAATTTAAAGTGATTTTGGTAATGTACCCTACACCAATTAGGGAGTAAAAGACTATGCAAATCAATGTCTTCCCCCAAGAACAACTGATCTTGTTGCAGCTTTCTGATCAATACCTATTGATTTTTATTAATCATGGAATCAAGGAACTTTGGTGTTGGCAGGCCTTTAGGATCAAGAACAAAAAATGTTAAAATTTCATCTCTTTTGTAAACCCCTATCCCGGTTTCAAAATAGGCTACCTCATTAGGGAAATCATATTCCATGATGATATGGTTGAGGCGAGGCTCACTTTCAATCCTAATCTGAGTAGGAACCCCTCTCCATGGTAGCCACATATGTGAAAAGTCAAGGGAAAGATATCCCCCTAGGCTTTTCATCAAATCTCTGCTTAATAGCATAACGTAGGTCTCGGGAATGTCTGCCAGTTGAATGTCGATTTTGGTTTGAACCCTGGGGTCTGAGCCTACCTGAACATGTATGTTTCTTAATTCCCCTACCACATTAACCTCTGTCTTGTCAAGTTGAATGACCTTCTTATTCGTTTGTACCGGGTTCAATCCCAACTTCTTGCATATGGAAAATTGCATAACATTGCCTAAAGCCCCTGAATCTAACAAACAATTATGTAGGTTTTTTCCACAAATTCTTAAACTCAAAAGAAATGGCAGAGTGCCTACCTTGTTTATGTACAAGGTTGCATTCACATCCCTAGCAGGTGCCACCTTGTTCTTTCCTTTTTATTTGTCAGCTTGCTCTAAGGCTTTCAGCACTATCTCCCTTTGGGCAGGGCACCACTTTAAGATGTCAAAATATGATAAATAAAATTTTTGTTTCTGCATCTTAGAAACAATATCAAATTTTGTATTATAACTAGCAATACTTTTGAGAACAACAGAGGAATTAACCTTATTATGGAAGTCAGGCGGGCCTTTTGGTGGAGGAGGATTATTATCAGCACCTTGATTTGGAGGCACCATGTGATTAGGGGGTGCTAATGTAGTGAATGGCCCCTCATTTTGATTTCTGAGGAAGTGTCCTTTCATCTGAAATGCTTGGGCATCATATGAATCTTCCTTTGGTTCATTCTCCTCTTGCCTTGGGAATGAGGGTTTCTCCTCAAAGAGGTCATAAGTCATGGTTGTATCAACTGGGCCGCCATCTCCTTTGTTTGAATTCCCCTGGAATGCATGGGCATCTTCATGTGCCATCTTGAAAACTTTCTCCATCTAAGGGCAGTTTACCTCAAAATGGGTTGCCGTATCATGTAGCTTGCACCAATTGATCATGAAGTTGAGGTCAGCCACGTTTGCAATATGTGCTCCCTCCTCATTTGCTTGATAGTTGTGAGAGACTCCACCATTATTGGGCCCTGTATTCGATTTTTTGTTGTTATTTGGCCTTTGATTATACCCTCTATTTTGGTTTTGGTATCCTTGGTTAGAGGGATTTTGGCCCTAATAACCCCTTTGGTTGTAGTTGTTATGATTCTGATAGCTACCCTAATTGTTTTGGGAGGGGTTCAATCAAAGTTGAGCCATGCCATTTGTAACTTGAGACAGTGTTTCTTCAGGGTTTCTACCTCATTCATAAGTTGGACTGTCTTTTCACTTTCCATAGTCTTAGCAACATGTGGCTGACCACCATGATTTGGTGTTCCAATTTGGTTATGATGACCATGGGAAGTTTGAGGAAGCTGTGATTGTTGGAAGGGATCAGAAGTTCTAGTAGCAAAGAATGGAACAGGTGGTTGAGTTTGCAATTCAGACATAGGCCCATAATGGGAAGGAGACATCCCTGGGACAGTATTAAATAGAGTTGGGCTATGCATCTGATATCCTATTGAAGGGAAACCTCCCCCCAGAATTCCTTGTTGAGAACTGATTTGTTGCTGCAACTTGATAGCTAGATGGTAGACTTTGGATAGAGAATCAATATCAACTGGTTGATAAGTCCATTGCAAGAACAAGCCAAGCAAGGGATCTATAACTCTAAAGTAAACTTGAATGGCACTATTCTCGATGACTAGATAGGGATCTTGCAATCTCCTATACATTCACTGGAACCTAATATTGAACAAGGGTAGGGATTCACCTGGTTCCTTCCTAATGGTGGCAAACTGGTTGTATAAAAGAGCTGGGTCCACATAAACCCTGAACTGATTAATGAAAGCGTTTTCCAAGTGTGTCCAGGTTAGAATGGAACCTTGAGGAAGATTAAGGTACCAATTGTATGCCATATCCCCTAAGGAGTAAGGGAACAACCTACAAAGTACATCATGGTAAGCTATCTAAGCTCTAGTACAAGGATCCTTGAAAGCTTGTATGTGCTCTTCAACACTCCTTGACTCACCATGAATATACTTGGGGAAAAATTTATCAGGGTTCTTGGGCATATCATGAAAACCTCCAGGAATAGTCCCCAATGGAGAGGGATTATTCTAAAAGAATTCCATTGGTGGGGATGGTGGTGGTTGAGCCAGTTGGTGTATGGGTTGAACCAGCTGTGGTGACACTTGAGATGGATATGGTGGTGGATTGATGGGTATCCACTGGGGTATTGGTGAAAATCTTGGTGGAGTGAGCGGAGTTGATAAGGGTGGTATGATGGTTGAGCTAGGCTTATGACCCTTGTGTCCTATTGGGGTCTTGAGTTCTATGAAAGGTAATGGATTTTTAGTTGATCAAAGAACTCTATGGGGCCTTTATGGGGAGAGAAACCCATTTTTATCTAGTTTTCCCATCTAGGCCCTCCTTCTAGTGCCAATTTCTATTGACGCGTGTTTTGGCACAACAACATGCAAACAAAATATTGCTACTATGTTTCTCCTGAAAGAGAAAGACAACACATGGATGTCTTAGCTCCCAAGGTCTTTATAGTTGGTTCTCAACTGTGTTGATGTCCCTCAGTGGTCAATTAATAGTAATGTTCAAGGGGCCTGCTGGTGTGAGCTTCTGGATTGTTTTAAGACCAAACATGAATTTAAACATACTTTAAATTCAGGTTTTTAAAGAAACATAAAAAGATAGATCAAGGTTTTGATACTGAAAAGAATGATACTTCATCTAACTTAACCAGACTTATTACCTTTCAAGGAATTGCTAACTAAAAACTGAAGAACAAAATTAACTTGTGATTAACACATAGTTGCATCCATTCACAATGTTGATTCCAATGATTGATTATAAGTTACCATTTAAACAAAACAAAAAATAAGATTTAATTCCTTGAAAGATTTCAAAATCAAATGATTAATTCAAGATAAATACCATTTTGGAACTGAATATGAAGTAGATTTGAATCTGGTTGCTTCTACTATTAGTGAAACAGATAAGCAAAATTTACAAATCTGGCACAATCACTAGTGTATAGAAAACCTGTGTCTTTAGATTGCTTCCAACTACACTAAGGAAACTGGAAAGATACAATTCCATCTTACGCTGAATTTAATCCCTAACTAAGAAGACAAAAGAAGCTCCCTTTACAAAGAAACAAGATGTAGTTTTCATCCCCTCTACCCTTCAGAAAATTCCTATTCTTCAAGATCTATCTCTAAACCTATCTATTCTATTGTTGCTAACCTCTTCTTTTTACTTCTAACAATTTCTAACTGTGGAAGTTCTCTATTACCACTTTCTAACCTTCACAAAGAGGTAGGAATGCCTTATATACAAAATGTACCGAAAAGAATGTGTTATCCCCCTGCATTAGGGTTTACAAAATATCTGCTTCCAGGAGAGTCAGCTCTCAGATCTTTTGAGGAGAGTCAAAGCTGCACTTAATGTGGACTCCTACTACCTATACTGATGAGAGATAGTTCCTGGAAAGATCTGTAGATCTTTTGTAGCTGCAACATTCATTCCTCTGTCTCCATGTCCATTTTTGAGCTCCAGCAGAGCTGCCTTGAGTGCTCAAAAATATTGTCATTAATGTCAGTCTACCTTTGTCAACAGATCCCATAGTTGTCCCCTCTAACTCACGGCTTCCTTCTTCTCCCTTTGACCTTCTTTCTGCATGTTGACCATCCCCTGGAAGCACCATCAGGCCTCCCCCTTAGATCTGGATATTATCACTCAAGTTGTTCCACCAGCTCATGATCTCAGAATGAACACATGTCATTCGCATTCTATAGATTTTCTTCATAGGAATAGTCAATCGGTCAATGGGGCCAATGAGTCACTCTTTTAGTTTCCTCAGATTGGTCGGACATACGCCATGCAAGCTTATTAGGTGGTCAAAGGTGGTCCAAATGGCATTGCATGTCGGTGAGACACCACCGGTGTCTCCCCGATGTGATTTCATCCCTTTTGGCAACTATCGGCATGACATGGGTCAATCAGTGAGACATTTCAGCGAGCCTCAGAAGTCACATCGAGCTCATTCTTATGTTGGGAAGACAATCCTATTTTGGGGAGACCTTACCCCAAATTCTTCTTTTCTTATTGAGCCCCTCTTTGTTGTCACCAAGACATCTTACTGTCAGCCAGAGGCTACAACGAGTTACCCTTGGTTATACCAATGCCTCCTTCACTGGGAAATCCATCGCTATCGGCAAGACCTTCAGTGAACTCCTTTTCATCCTCATTGAGCTTACTCTTATCGGCAAGACCCTTCTCCTTCGGTGAAACTTTTCACCGAAGGCAACACCTCTTGGAGACATTGCCCTGCTGTTGCTAAGACTCTTTTGTATCGGCAGGACCTTTCGCCGATTTCTTTCACTCTCGTTGGGATCAATACATTTCGGTGAGACCTTTTTCCTATCTTGTTGTCACCAAGACCTTCCTTTAGTCACAGCGATATGCATCCTTTCATCTGACATGTGTCGCTATAACATCCTCTTATCGAGGAGACCTCCTGTAGTCACCTTTTGTTTCACCGAGGAATCTCCATAGGTTTACTTCTTTTTTGTCCCCGTGACAATCTGGGGTCTTGCCGATAGACAACAAAGATTCCCATTGATAGAATGCATTGGTAGTCGGCAAGAGATCCACAAAGTCTAGCTGACTTTCTTCTTAGAGAAAAACCATGACCAACTAGATTGAAGAATACTTTCCAACTGAATTCCCTTGACAAATATCATCCTGTGTGTGATTTAATCCTACAAATAAAAGGCTTGCATTAGTACTCAGGGGAAAAATAAAACACATTATAATAAAATACACAATTATTTATCGTTCTTTTTAATTATGTCAAAAAGAAACACAACACCGGCAGAGGCAGAACCAAGAAGGGACAAAGAAATAACATCCTCACTCAAAACCGGTGGAGGCAGAACCAAGAAGGAACTGGGAACACACTGTCTTCTTCAAAACTGGCAGAAGCAAAACCAAAATGGGATCGAGATGAGAGGAAAAAATGGGAAAATCCTGGTAGAACCGGGATCGGGACAAAATAGGACCCAAAAACGACATCCCTCACCTTTAAAACTAGCGGGGGTGAGGCCAAAAGAAAAATCAGAACTAGGACCGAAGTCAAGATGGGAACGAGCCATGGAAATAATCATCTCCAAGTTCATACCCCATCTCAGATCTGCGTCCGCAAAGGAAACCAAAATTCCAAGGACTGGGAAACAAACGCTGGCAGGGTTGGAACAAAAACTGACTCCGGGTGGAGCACAACGGGGGCGGGGGCGGAACAAAAACTGAAATTGAAACTTCTTCAAAGTTTTAGTTTCGAATTCCATCCTGATCCCGCCTCTGACAATATACAAAGACAAAAAAAAGGAAAATGGGAAAGGAAGGAAAAACAAGACCCTGCGACCAAATGAGCAGAACCAGGGTAGAATAAAATGGAAAAAGTGGAACCAAGACCGGAACCAAACCAGAACCAAAAACTTTTTCAAGTTTTGAGTTTGGATTCTGTTCCAGGCCCACCTCTGACGTCATTCGAAAAGAAAGAAAGGACAAGGAAAAGAAAGAGAAAAGGGAGGGAAAACCCCACGATGAAACAAAAGAAGGAAAGGAAAGCGAAAGAATGAAACACGCGGAATCAGGATTGGAACGGAACCAGAACCATAAATTTTTCATGTTTCAAGGTTCGATTCCAGTTTCAGTTCTGAGTCCGCCAGAACAAAAAATGAAAATACGTGCAAGGCAGAAAAATAAAGTGGCGGAACCGAGATCGGGGAAGGAAAAGAAAACATAACTTGGAAGGAATTCCAAGTTCAGAATCTATTCCAGTTCCGAGCCTGCCGAAAACAAAAAGAAAAATACGCAAAGGGCCGAAAACATCCAAGGCACATGACACAAACTGACAAAGACCAATGAAGAGAGAGAAAAGGTAGAGTCAAACCCGGGATGGAACCCGGACGAGGAACTTTGTAGAAATTTTAACATTCCGATTCGGACCCGGACCTGACTCTGAGAAAGAACAAAGGACGAAGATAAAGAACCGTCAAAACCGGAACTAAGAATGGAACAAGACCAAAACTTGGAAGGAATTTCTAAGTCCGATATTGGTCTTGGTTCTGCCTCTGACATAACTTTAAAAAGAAAATGCCTAAGGCAGAAAACAAAAGGCCAAAGGAGAAAGACAAAGGGGAACCCATTTTGTTCCATAATAAAATGGGGTGGTTATGCAAGGCATAACACAACCTTGTTTATGGTACTGATGCAATTATGCCCTTGGAGTTAGAAATTCCTACTTTGTGAGTTGCTCTCTGAGATCTTTTTGATGTTGTCACTTATAAAGAACAACAATTACTTCAACTTTAGATGCTCGATGAACAAAACATTAATGCTCTTGAACATCTCCAAGCTCATTCTTGTTCTCCCTAGATCATTTTCTAAGGTCGATTTTGTTCTTATTGAAAATCAATGAACTGCTAGTGTTGACAATGAAGACAAAGATAAGTTTAGCCCTAATTGTTTGTGACCTTAGGTCATTGATACCAATTATGGGTCTAGTGCTTATCTCTTAACACAGTTTGATGGAATGCCCCTTCAGGAACCTATTAATGTCATGCATGTGTCAGTATTATCTCTAATCCCCTTTGAATAGTATGAATGGTATAGCAGTGTTTTTTAAAGTTATTTGATGTCATAACTTTCACATTTCTTTGTTCTTGACAACTAAATTGGTGTTTTTCTTGAACACTAAGGTAATTATTTAAGTTCATTTTATAATTGCTTTAGGTTTCATACTATTCTCCTTCTTGTTGTGTTAAGTTAAATCCTTAATAGTGTATTTACTTTAGCATATTCTTTTTCCATTATCGATGTTGTATCTATGCTAAAACTAAAAAATGTTTTATACTAGATCACATCACTTCTATTAAATCATGAAGTCATTAATTAAATACTTTTACCATAATTCATTTAATTAATCACATAGCATTGAACATTCATATACAAGAGATACATCATCATAAAATCAAAGTGTGCATGTCTATATATATATATATCGAAGTCTTATGTACATCTCAGAATCATATACAATGTTATAGTGGTCTATGAGAGCTAGACCCCTCAGGATCTAGCACTCGTGATCTGATCCCTAGTCATCAAGAAATGGTCGTGTGTGACCGTGACCATGAACTTCTGAGTCTTAGTGCATACTCTAGACCCTGTACTCGACCAATGACTATAAGCTACTCATTTTCCATCCGATCCCTCTCCACTTATGCCTATGCCAGATCTGCCTATAGTCTCTCTACCTCTGTTGAGGTCTGTGTTGACTATAGTGCACTCTTAGATCGACAAAGTCATCTCCTCACGCTTTTGTATGCTACCTGTAATCTCACGAAAGGTCTGAGTGTCTCCAACTCCTCCTCCACGATCGGTGGGGGAACATATTCAGGATCCATCTCCTCCTCCTCGATGGATGTGGGCACTATCTTTATAGTAGTCTGAAAATAGAACTCTTGCCAATCTATCGTCACTCTTGCAAGATAGGAAATGTACACAATCAATAAAAAATCATCATGATATATATATATATATATACAAATAAAGCATAAATCACTAAAATACATGAGTAAAATTAAATATCATCACCTATGTCTCTAGATGCATGAGGAGTGTCAACCTCCCCATCTCTAGGGGGCATGGAGGATGTGCTAGAATCTCTCTAACTATGATTGCTAATGTTTGTTGTAGCTACTGCTCGTGATTTGGTCTTGTAAGTATGTGACAACTCTCCATGCTCATACCGATCCTCAATTGCTACCTCATCACCGTCACTCAGGGGTGGCTCCTCCTAGTAATAATAGTCCTCATCATCCTCTCCTCCATCTTGATCCAAATAATTAGGATCGGCCTTAGACTGGTACTCCTCATTGATAACATCTGTTAAAATATCTGCTAGCCTATACCATACCTCCTCTGCTCTCTCCTCTGGCTCATTACCCTCATCTACTGCTAGCTCTTCATCACCTAGAGGGAAATCCATGGGGAAGATAGGAGCTGGTCATGCATATGACCACTACTCCTTATGCTCTTCTGTGCTACTGAAATCATCAACATTGGAGACTGATGGTTGGTAGTGATTTGAATCATCAAAATCACTCTATCGCACATCATCTATCATCATCTAAATAGAGTCGCCTCTCCTTCAGGCACTCCACATTGATTATCTAATGAAGGGGAATACCCTTAGTGGTGTTTGCACCTATCAAAACTATCACATGAATCACCCATAATAGAATGGTTGTACGACATAGTCATGCCTCCCCACTAGATACCTTTCCATCTGCATCCTCTGTAACTATCCGGTGGGGTCTGGCCATTGTTGAGTGAGTAGATAGGGCCTCTATAGGATCTCATCCTCCTTCAGCTAGTCAATTCTCACCCTCCAAAAGTGTAAATCCCCATACTGCCATAACCATCGCAAAGGATAGTCGAATGCTTGTAGGTATCTTGCTGCTATAGTACAAGGGTATCCAACAGGCCCGGTACATGTGATATGCTCAAGTCACCACACCTATAGAAGAGTACAATGGACCATACTATCGATCTCTCAAAAGACAAACTAACCAAGATCATAATACAAATGCACTAGAATGCAGCGACCCCAAGCATAGATTGTCCTCTGCTCGTACATCTCCCATATCAGGTGTACCGGTCCCCCATCCAAGGGTGTTGGTCATTCATTTGGATTGAGAACTAGTGCCACTATCTACATCATAATCCATCTAACCACAAGAGCTCATGAATACAATAACATAGGAAGCTTGACCCATGCTCTAACCCTATCATCATGTATAGGTCCATCTAAACAATATTGCATATCTCTCTTCTTCTCACGAAATGACTGATCCCCCCAAAAATACACTTGTGCTCCCCATACGGGAACTCAAAGAATGCATTATACATTCTCAAGTGTGATATTCATTTCCTTGGTGGGAAGATGAAAGGTACAGGTATCCACATCCCAACGCTCGCACAAAGCCATCAGCATGGCATCATGGTATCTCATGGGTGGCATAAGATATGCCCAATAGATACCCACTGACTATAAATGCTCTACCTCTGCCTTTGATAGTTCTGGCACATGATCTCTCAAAAATTTTGTTTGCCTTCCCCCTAGCCACTGCCACATCCAAGTGGGTACCTATCAAAATCATCACAAAATTCTCTAAATTTCATCTAATATCTTCAATTTTCATAATTTTCCTCATGCATGTGTGCTAAAGTTGATATAGTGTGCTTCTCTAATAGCCCTAGACACTTTAGAACCCTTTTAGGAAATTTATCAAAGAAACAAGGACACTTCGCAAAGAAACATGATACTTTGCAAATAAACGAGACACTTTGTGAACAAATGGGAAACTTTAAAAAAAAATTCCAAGAACCCTAAATTAACCTATCCATGCATAAAATCATTAAATTATCATAAAATCACAAGGAAAAAGTTATAGAATTGACTCACCTCATGATACAACTCGTCCCGTGCCACCTGCTCATGAAGATCATCCAGCCACAAAGGTGTGTAATACTATATGCTAGGCATGTTCTTCTCTCACTCGTCACTCTCAAGCTACACGAAGGTAAAATGAATAGTAAGTGACAAATTACTTTCTCCTCCTTCTTTTATCACTTTTCACCTCTTTTTACTTTTACACATTACCATAGTGTTATTCTCTTAAAGCATTCATAAAGTATCTATCCTTAAAATCATAACAACAAGAGCTAGGGTAATCCATTTTGGACATCGTTTGATGTGTTAGAATCATGATTCTGTACCCGACATCATCATTCATCTATCATTATGTGGCATGGTACTTGGAGATTTCCTATGATATGATGATTCTTTTTCGATGTGGCTAGATTGCTACCTTTTTTTCCACCTCCGTAAAGTAAGCAAAATCAAGGGGGGGCATACATCTACCCTCAAATTGGATTCCTAAGAGTTAGATAAAAATATTTTGGGAAATTAAAGAATGTGTGCTATAGGATGTGGTTCCTAATGTTGTGGTTGTGTAGATAACTACACTAGGGGCTTCGTTCTCCTGTCGTTTTGAATATGTATCCTTTTATGTAGTAAGGTGCATCATTTAGAGTCCTTTAGCTTACATATGCACATAGAGTCATATAGGCACTAAAGTGGGGGCTAAATGTGAATTAGAAAATTGGACCCTCTTGAGAAAAGAGACAATTTCATGCATAATTAGGCCCACTTTTGAGTCCCTTCAAAATAGTATTTATAGGCCCCTTAGACCCATTAATTTTGATCTAGAGGCCTGTTTCACCTGAGAAATTGCATAAAACTCGACAAACAACATTTAATTACATCATACCCTAACAACCCACCTTCAAACAATAGTAGTGGGACCCATTCACCACCTTGGACGAATGTGTCCCCTCTGGTGGGACCCATTTTCCAAGGGTGGCAAATGAGTCCCCTTTCAGGGAAAATTCAAAATTAAGCAAGAATTTAATCAATTTAAATTGTAATTTCTAGTAAATTTCGGCGTCTTAGGTCTAATTAATGGGAAAATAAGATGTTGCTTATAAATACTCATTTTAAGTCATTCCACACATCTTTTATCATCTCTCAAGAACAATTTTAGAGTTAAGTCTTCCACAACAAGTTTCATTAGAAAAAGTTGAAGTTTTAGGGCAACAAACTAGGGTTTTTGTAAGTCTTGAAGCTCACTTCTATTGTCAAGATCCAACATTGCAAAGGGTTGATGATCGATGCCTATGGTGAATCATGAATAAATCTAGGGTGAAGAGGTGCAACTAGCCACCAAATCATGCCTAAGGACTTGATTTCCTATTGATTCCATCTTCCATCTTCACCCTATCTTTAGATTAAGGTTTGCATCTTGTTTGTTTATCATTTGTATGTCATTTTATCCCTATTTTGCATGTGTTGTAAGGTTTCTGGGGTTGAGATATTGCATAGATTAATAGAATAGGATCATTGTTATATTTTAGCTCTTCCTAGTCTTTAACACATCTAAGGCTAGGGTTTACTCATATTTTTCTCTATTCAAGGTTTAATTACCTAACTAGGGGTTTCATGAAGGAAAACCCCCCATTAGAAAAACATTTTAAAGTTGTTTTGTAGGAATTTTCCAAGATTCGAGATCGGTTATCCATAAAAAATTGTTGTGCAGGTGTCAAGGTGTAGAACAAAATTTTGAAGTTGCAAAAATTCTAAGGTGGACTGATTCGTGATACTTGGTCAATGAGTCCTTCCTGAGGTGAAAATTTGAGTCAAATTCATATCCAAGTTCCCGATTGTGAGAAAACAGATTATGTGTAGAAAAGTCCTGATCTGGGACGGATTTGCCCAAGGTGGCAAATGAGTCTTAGTTAGCCCAAATTCAATTTTCATCATTTTTCTAGATTGTTTTCCAATCATCTAAAATTTTCCAGGTGCACACATTCTAAGAAACAACTTTCTATTTAGGTTAATTTACATTGTTGTTCATTCTTTCATGCTTTTTGCATATCACAACATGTTTCCAAACACACTGTAAATTTTAGTTTTTCATTCTTTTTCATTCATTTAAATCAAACAATTGTATTTAGTTAACTTCATTTAGGTTAGAAAACATCACACATTGCATAATTTGAATGAACCATTAGCATTTTTGCTCATATCTCTCTCCTTTTAGGTGAAAAACCCTAGAAGAGCAAGAGTTGTCCATAGGAGCCAAAAATCAACTGTTCAACTTGTGCTATATCCTAAAGATGCCAAAGTTCCACATTGTGCATATCATCAATATATTGGACATAGAAGTGATGAGTCATATATTGAAGGAAATATTGAGCAAGTATCACTTCGATGGAAATAATTGCTATCCAGTGATCCCATGACATACTCTCCTAATCCTTGTCATGTAATAGTTGTAGAAATTTCTCTTCTCGCTCTTACATGACATTTCCCATCACCTCTCTCAGCTCATTCTTTCCTTGCACCCAGTGGGGGAAAGAATTTTCTAGCCTTTCCCTAGTAATGCATTTGTCTTTGTCCCTTAGTTGTGTTGTTTACCTTCCTCTTATGGAGACTAAGATTGGGAGGTTGATGACCTACTCATAGGTTGAATCACATTTTCCTTCCTAGTATTTTTAATTTTATTTTCTTTTGTGTGATTGCATGTGTGTAATGTGATCCTCCATGATGTTCTCTCTCTTTGTGGCATTCCTCTATTTCTACCTTCATTCTTCTCTATGTCGTGCATCACTTTCGCCTTTTTATCTTTGTCTTTTTCTTGTGTTTTACTTTTGGGGATGACACAAGGCATCAAGACATTCATGTCTCCTTCATGTTGACCCAAAATTATTTCTTTTTCTTTTCCTTTTCATTTTACCTTTGTCTTTTTCTTGTGTTTTCCTTTTGGGGATGACATAAGACATTAAGACATTCAAGTCTCCTTCATGTTGACCCAAAAGGATTTCCTTTTTCTTTCACCTTTTATTTTTTCATATGTCTTTTGTTTTCCTTTTGGGGATGACATAAAGCATCGAGGCACCCTATTTCTTTTCCATGTTGACCCAAAAGGTTTTTTCTTTCTTTTTCACTCTCTTTGTGTCATTCTTCCAATTCTATGTTTATTTGGGGGATGATGATAGTTTCGAGCTCTCTAAAACATTGTAGCAAAGAAAATACTAACCTTAAATCCATAGATCCCTTATGTGTTTGGTGTTTTCATTTTTGGGGTAACCCCTGGGTATGTGCAAGATCATGATGGGCCAAAAAGTGGCATTATAATGGGTATGTGGCTAGTGACTATTTTTTTACCCAAAATTGATGAAATGAAAAGGGTTTTTAAAGGATATTCTCAGATTTCCACTGATATAAATTATGCTTTACTTTGAATTTAATAAGTAATTATTATTCATTTTCTATTCAAATTGTGACTAAAGTCCTTATTGATAGGCTAATAAAAAAACATCTATAGCTTTCAAATGGTATCACATTTTTTCAATCCAAAACATGTGTCACATTCTATGCTTTACATACTATAGGATTAAAAAAATAAAAATTTAATTTCTTGAATTTTTGACCAAGTTAAGGTGGTCAGACATACGAGTTTTTATATTTTTTAAAAAGTTGTAATAAAAATTCATACTTAATTATTTACTTGGAAAAAAATTATAAAAAAATATGCATCACATCCAACGATGAGTCCTCTACTTATATCTAAAATATTATAAAAAAATATTATCATTTTATTATGGTTAGGGTGGTCAGACAGACACCTACTTCTTATTTTTTCCTTGAAATTTAAGTACCACTATATTGAAATTTCAAACTTTCACCAAATAGATTTTTTTTTTTAAAAACAAACATAGTAGTTTAGAAACTACATTCAATTTTCTACATATTCTATTATTACATATTTTTGAAATAATATAGATAACTTATTCAAATTTTTACGTCAAGTTGCCTAACTCTATTTTTTCTAATTTTTTTGCCACTTAAGGGCCTGTTTTTTCCATGATGATCTTGCACATACCCCCCTCTTCCTTTACTTTTTCTCTTGCATGGCATTGCTTGACTCAGAAACATATGACTTGGCATAGGGCTTTCCAAGTTTCCTCTCATGTCTTCTTTCTTTTTAGCATTTCTCATTTTTCTACTTTAAAGTAATTTCTCACAACATAGTGTTTAGAAACTCCTTTAAAGTGGTGGAATACATTGGCATTATTCTTTTGCATTTTCCTTTTTCTCAGTTCTTAGTTCAACCTTCTTACTTTATATGATGTGTTTGTTGCTTTTTGGATGACATTCAATGTGATTTCCTTCATGAGAATGATCTATCTTAGCATATTACATTCCTCTTGGTGGCTTGATGCAACACACTGCATCCCCTAAGTTGCAAATTTTCTATTCTTTGATCAGTCCTCTTTTGGAGACATTAGACACGATGTTCCCTAAGTTAAAGAACCCACATGAACTAATTAAGACTCCTTTGAACATTCGTTGCATGTTGCATTTTTCATAAATATTATATGGCCACCTTGCATAACACACCTTGCATGCCTCTTGAGCCATCACATTTGTTCATGAGATCCAAGCATACAAACTTTTACTTGTCTTGTGAAGCCTGAAAGACTATTTTTCTTTTAGTGGTACCTTATTAAAGTTATCAAGAGATATAACTTTGGTATGGTTGAGCAGGAAGCCCATTCTGAGGCATGAATTTCCCCATTTCCACCTGCATGTGTGTGAGTGCATACTAGCCATGAGTGTATGTTTCTCACCCTTTAGGCATGACTTTCCCCATTTCCACCTACATGTGTGTGAGTGCATACTAGCCATGAGTGTATGTTTCTCACCTTTTAGGCCTTCTCACTTGGTGGACAACCATGAGTTCCATCGCCTCAAAATGAGTATGTGTTTTTCGGATAAACAACCTAGATATGATCTACATCGTGTTGGAGAAATAGTCAAAGATTGATCTGATTCTTTCTTTTTCTTTTCTTTTTCTCTCTTTCATCTTTGGCATTGTGTACTTGTTCCTTTTCATTTTTCATGATATCATTTTCATGTGTGTTCCCTTGTGCTTATGTTTGGTTTGTCATGAGATCTTGATCCTAGGGGCTTAATCACCCCTCTTGATCATTGTTATCCCATCTTGCTATCATTGGTTCATGGGAACCCCTCTTGATGCATGTTGGTCTACTTTAGTGTGAGTTTGAAGTAGGTTCATCCTCTCACTAAAGTGTGGGCTAAATGTGGACACCAAAAAAGTAACCCTTCTACTTTTTTTGTCTCATTTGGGCCCTCCTTGTGATTTTGGCTTAATTGTGCCCTGATTTAGTGTTGTAATGTGGATACCACATTCACATTAGGTCTTGGGCCCTTGTGAACTAAAATAACTCAAGTGGTACCTTACTTAACTATTGTAAAGTGTTGTAACACACTTTCACACTTTTCTAGGGTCTTGTTAATATATTTCACCTAAATAACCCCTTTTCATCTTTTAACAAGCCTTATTTCAAAGTGTTATAAAGTGTTGTAATACACTTTCACACTTTTCTAGGTTTGTCATTAATAATTGGGCTTTCTTATGCTTAAATTGGCCCATTTTGCATCCAAAGGCCTTATTTATGTGTATTTTTTAGAATAATCCCAATAAATAACATTTAAAGCATCAAAATACCGAAACCTACCTTAAGTGCCTAAGGTGGGACTCATTTTCCATTCTGGGCAAATGAGTCCACTTAGGTAAGACCCATTCACTAAGAGTGGCGAATGAGACCCCTTAGCTCAAAATTCAAATTTAATTTAAAATTATTGTGGTTTTTATTCTCTGAGATCTAAGATTGGCCTATGATGTTGTAATTTCGGGAATTATTGCATAATTGAGTATAAATACAAGCTTCTTTCTCTCATTTTCATACCTACCATTCAAGTATTCATGCATATAGTTTACAAGAGAATTTGATCATCCACAAGAGCATTCAACTCAATTCAAGGGCAGATTATCTAGCAATTAAGAGAATTTTCAAGTGTCATTCATCATGTCAAAGGTTGTTTGCATCATGTTGTTTTAGAGCTAACAATTATGGTGTAGGATTTGTAAGAATTGCATTCAAGATCTATCAACATCAAGCTAGAGTTCAAATCTACATCCATTGGAGCCAATACTTACATGTTTTCAGCACCTCATTGCTAGGGTTTGGTGAGTTGAAACACCATTACTTGTTCATTCATCATTCTCCATTCTATTTCATTCTATTTTAAGGGTTTAATTACCAACAAGGGGTTTGACCAAGGAAAACCCCTATTCACTAACCCCTCAAAATTTGTCCCTCTTTGTATGTGATTTGTAGGTATAGGTTGAATATTTTTCAAGGAGAAAGATTGGAAAAGTTGTCATCAATCTGTAAAAGTGATTCAAAGTTGTCAAAGTCCTAAGATAAGCTTGGAGAAGACCTACAAGCTGAATTATGCAGTTTTGGATCCTGAAACTTGTCAGGAAGAGCAGAGTAGACTGAAGGCTATAGTTTCCTATTTTGAATTCCAAAAAATATAGAGGTGGACTAATTTTCCACTATAGGTGAATTAGTCCCATTTCCCAGGCATAAAAAATAATTTTATAAATCTAAGTACCCATTTGTTTGAAACCTATCTCGGTACAATTTTCCTAAAACTAGACTAAGTTTCCTAGCTTGGCGTATGAGTCCTAGTTGGCATCAATAGTGAATTTTTTAGGATTCCAAAGCTCCATTCCATCTCTAGTAAGTTTCCAGGTTCACATTCCCAATTTCATAACTTTCTATTACATTTTACTTGCATTTTTAGGTCATTTAGTGTTAATTTGCATATCACACTTTATTTTCAAACACCTTGCATTTTCCAAGTTTACACTTGGTGGTGAACCCATTTATTGTCTTCATTCATCTCCAAGGATATCTTATAGTAATATCTCTCATACCATTCATTGGGTTGAGATCTCTAAGGTATTCTTGAATGTGAGCATTGCAAAATCCGATCCCTCTCCCTTCTTTCCCTTTTGTGTGAACAAGGAAGTTGTGCATCCATTTATGGTGACAAGATGAGGCCTTAAAGATTGTTGATGCTTTTAAGTTTTTGGTATTAGAATGGACACTTGTCACATTCTATTTCCACTTCTTCAAGCTCATTTACGTGTTTTAGTAAGGCCACAATATTATCACACAGGTATTAGCCACCTTTGTAAGGCTTGTGTGATAGAGTGTACAAGTACACTCTCAATCTTCCAAAGTCTCATACATGTGTGAGAATTTGTGGGAGAATGAACCTTAGAGATTGAATGGGAAGGTGATAAGTGTCACCTCCCCATTCAAGGAGTTTAAAATTAAAATCTATTTATATCATCCACAAAAGTATGAAGTAGGGGATTTTATAGATCTTTTGTTGGTTTTTTGGATCTTTTTTCCTTCTTTTGGATTTTGGGGGGGGGGGTTGAGGGAAAAATCATGGAGGTCTCCCTCAACAACTATAATTTTGAAAATTTATCATTAATGTAGGCATCATACCATTATAATGATGTTTGTATGCATGAGTTAGTTTCTTGATTTCTTTCTCATTCACATATATTTATTTTGTTATGTGGTGATGGGTGTATTGGAATTGATCTCTTAGAAGATGAAAGAAATTCCATGTGAGGGATTGAGATAGGAGGAACCTTCATTGGGGTAGTCTCATTCCTTGAATGTGATATTAGTATGAGTACCCAATGTATTATGCATTGGTGTAAGGTTGTATAATTTTGTGAAAAGTAATGTTCAAAGAGAACAAGAAAAAATATTTTTATGTTATGATTCAAAATACCCCATTGTTGTGATGTCACCTAGTCTCTCTATTGGAGAACCATGAGAAGGTTCTTATGTGTGCTCAAAGCCTTAGGGTGGGTGTTTCTACATGTAAATATGTTTCTCGTGTTTTCTATTTTTGATAAATTTCTTGTATGTAACTAGTTTTAATGAATACCTCTTAGCTTAAGGGTGACTTGATTCAAGCTTAGTATGGGAGGTGAGCATACCTTTGGCCTTGGAATTACTTTATTCTTGTGGAGAGTTTTGTAGGTGGAAAATAATTATGTGGCCTTGCAGGTTTAAAGAAGACTTATGTGACCTCTTATAGGATTCAACATTTTGTGAAGGCTTTGTAAACTAGGGAAGACCATATTATTCATTTGACAAAGTGTGATGAAAGAATTTATTTTATAGGGATAAAAATTTCCTTGCTAGTCATGTGTGATCTGAATTAGGATCTATGAAAATTGCTTACAAAATACTTAACATTTACAATGATTAATTCAAAGGTTAAACAAAAAATAAATATAACTAAAATGATTAAATGAACAAAGCATTATAAATGTGATTAGCATAATGAAAGTGAGAAAAGAGAAATAAGATAGAACACAAGTTGATAACAAAGTTCACCAAAGGGCTATGTCTCCATGTCCCTCTCCAACAAAGTGAGCAATCCTATTACACTCCAAAATTAGGATTACAAAGGCTTCAACTACATATAAATCCATCTCCTTCTAGCACAACGGCGTCATGTTCCTCCATTGCACAAAAATGGCTATAATGTCTTCAGAGCATTCTCTCCTTCTCATCACCTGATTTCCTTTCCAAAAATCCCATACCCGCTTTTTATTCATGAAATTTGCTCATTTGGGTTTAACCACCAAATTAAAAAAATACCCCTTTAAAACAACAAAAACCCCTTACATCTCATTTTTAGCCTTCTTGTGTTTCATTTTTTTTGGACTTATTCACTTTCAAGGTTTACTTGCAACTATTTAAGGTTACTTTTTTAAGGTTTCATACTTAAATGTTATACAAAAATAACACGACCCATACATATCCTTAAGTTGCTAAGTAGCGTGGTGGTGAGTAATAATTTTAGCGGTGAAGAGGTTGAGAGTTCAACCCCCATTGCTCTTTGTTTTGTTAAAAGATTCCTTATTTAACATAACAAAACTACGTGGTGTCCCATATAGTTAGTGCACAAAGTGCGCAGTGCAATGTTGAGCCACTATGATGGGAAGAGAGTTAGAATTTTGGTAAACCAACAAACTAATGGGCAGTGTGAGTGGTGCCATGTGGCACATAGAGATGGTGCTATGTGGTACCTGATGATTCATTGAAAACACAAGGATGATCTATCAACCACCACATCAGCAGCCACATCAGACGTCATACCGACACATGCTCTGTCCAATCACTTATACGGTCTGCCACGTGTAGAGCCCTGATTGGTCCAACTCACTATCTATATTGTATGGTTTGTCATGTTAGCATGGTGATGTCAACATCTGTATGGCCTAGTAAACCTTGATAACCACCAACTTTGACTTGTGATATCTTCTGGGTATGGACTCAGATTTTGACGAAACGAGCGGCATTGGGTTCATGTCGACGAGCAATTTGATTTGACACCAATTTTGGCCAATTCTAAGTCAATCATTTCTTTTCCTTCCTGACCAGCCTCAGGTACCTATTTGACCAAATTTTGACTAGCCATAACTTGAGCGTACAAGATCCTTTTGACCCCATTCAAATTACATTGGATTTTTTTTCTAAGCTCTTGAAGATAACGTTGAATTCTGGAGCATATGGGACACTTCAATTTTTAGTGAAAAGTGTCCCCTTGGATCAGTCCTCTCCACTAGAGAGCATTTGGACCTTCAAAAGCTTGATTACTCAAAAATTAAGTGAGAGTAAAATTCCCTCACTTTACTAATCTCCATCAATTTTTCCTTGCTTGGATTCATCCCCTTTAGTCCTACTCTAAGGTATTCAACTGCTCTTCTTTGTGAAGTCTTGATATTCCTATCTAGGATGATATCCTCTAGCAACTATGACAGTATTCTAGTGAAATATCATCAACTAGTGGAACCTGAATGTCTGTGTCTTCATCTAGTATCATTGAAGGATCATACAACTTTAGATTCTCAACATTGACAACCGAATAGATATGCATGTATGAAGGAAGATTAAGGTGGAAGGAATTGGTACTGATCTTTTCTAGAATCTCAAAAGGACCATACCTAATCATCTTGAGCTTCCTTCCTTCACCTTGTTTGTGTGAGAGAAATGTGTAAAGTTAGTATAAAAAAAAACCTTAATGAAATGATTTATATTCAAAGATTCAAAGCAAAGTAAACTATTCTAAATTACATCTTAACGAATCTTTCAAGAACATCTCATTGTCCTTTATTCCTAATGATTTATTAAACTATTTGGCCCTCATATTTCTATGAGCACAAAGGTTGTTAAAATGACTACTTAGGAAACAAGATAACATTTAAAATGTAAGAAAACTATATGCCTACATGAAACTATGTGCAAACAATGATGATGAATTCTATGATGAGTGAAGGATGATGTTGATGATAAATACACAAATGATGGTGGATACTATAGTAGTGATCTATGAAAGGAAAGCTAAGGTGTGGAACTAACTCTCCTAACGTCAAAACCTCAGGGAAGAATGCAGAGATACTTTTAAATTTTCAATTACAGTCCAATTAAGATACACTTGAAAGAAATAGCAGAAACAGAGAAATGAACATACACAGATGAACACCAGATTTACATGGGAAAACTATTACGGGAGAAAAACCCACCACACCAAGAAAAACCCCTTTGTATTATAGTAATGAAATTACATACAAAGTACGGGCTTCACTCTCTGATGCCAATTTACAATAGCATAAATCCTTGATCAATCTTGTATAGAAAATTCAAGATATAATGCTCTCAGAATAAAATTCTCACTGATCACACATCAAACTATTCATGACACTGATTATCCAACTCTTGATCAAATCGAACATCATCTGCAATTGTAGAGTATATCCATTTCATCCCTTTCTATTGAACTTCCTCACAGAATGGCCACAACAAACTAACTTCCAACGGTTCCCATTCGACTTCTCTAATTGGTTGAAGAAACACCATGTAGGATAGTCTTCCAATTGGTCAACAATGTTCAACCTGTGTTCGCATGTCGGTGAGACACTAAACGTGTCTCCCCAATGCCACAAGACCTGATTGTAGTTATCACCAAGAGTCATCACCATCGGAAAGATGCTATACCGAGTTCACAAACTGTCACTCATACTTCCCCTTGTCACCAAGACATCATACCGATATCCATCACATGTAGCGCTATCACCAAGTCAATCGCTATTCGGTGAGAGGTCATACCGAAGTTCCAAAGTCACTTAGACATTAGCATTCCCATCAGCGAGACAATCGGTATTTTCCAAGAGAACATACCGAAGCTTTCAGGTTACCCTGAGACCACCTTTCACTAGGAGTCATACCGACAATAGCCAAAGCATCAACAAGACAAACACCCATTGCCAAGAGCTCTTACCGAGTGTTCAAGTCTCTCCCCGATGACTCCGAGTGTAACACTATCAGCGAGACATACCATCTATCGCCAAGAGTTCTTACTGACCCCTTATGTTACTTCGATGACTCCAAGTGTATAACTATCGGTGAGACATCTCACATCGCTAAGACTTCATACCGAAAGCAAACCTTTCGGCCAAGAGTCTCCCTGATAACTATAGTAGCCATGAGTCTCCCCGACATCCGCTAGGAATCAAGTCGTTGACAAGACCAATCCACTCGACAAAGGGTTACAACTAACACAACGAGTTACAGTGATACCTCCAGTCGTCAAGACATCAACAAGGTCTCGGCGACCTAAACATTTCACAAGGTTGCACAACTACTAGTCAACCAGACAATAAGGATGTCACACCGATTTTTCTCTTTTAGAGGTTTCAGCTTGTGAGATTGAGACACATAATTCCAACAATCTATATGATTCTATGCATGATTCCACATATGCTCAAATGTAAACTTAAAATGAACTAATCTAAAATGAAACTATGATGCAAGATGGATCATAAAATGCAACTCTGAAGCAATATGTTAATCTAAGATCTAAATATGATGTAAAACATGATATAAAAAATAGCTATAAGATTCCCAAAATGATCCAAGCTCCAATGATAAACCTGGATGATAAATTTACTTCAAATGTGGATGCAAAATACAAGGCCCAAGGGTTGTATTTATACCCTTTTCCAAGCATATAGTGAGGTGGCAATAATCAATAGTCTAGATTCGAATAAGAAGAATGGATGGTGAAGATGAAGAGAATCAAGATGTTGTCCCCTTGACCAAAGACAACATGCCATTTGGATGGGAGAATCTCTTGACCAACAGGAAACATGCCATTTGGATGGAAGACTCAAGTGTGAGAAGAGAAGACCATGTGCTTCCAAAATTGGTGGAGGTGTGGGTGTAACTAAGGAAAATTATCCTAGGGTTAGCATATCAAATACATAAACATAAAAACCCAAAGTAATAATGAAGTGCAAAGGAGAAACATGAAAACAAAAGGAGAGATCTCACTAAATGTCTTCTATCTCCATGGATGACCTCCATTACACCTTCTCAACTTGCTGCAAATATGATGTTTCCCTCAGATTTATGATGAGAAAGCTAAAGACAATGTTGAAGGATTTGAGATGACAATATGCAAATACTATGCTAATATGAAACTAGTAAGCATGGAACTATGTCTAAATTATGCAAGTGTGCCTATGACAAGATGAAAATAATGAAAATATTGCAAGATGACATAAGATTTCCTAAAACAAGAGTGCAAGAGACTTAGATAGCATGAGGTGAAGTGACAAAATGAGAGCAAAATTTCCATTTTATAGAAAATGCAATTTTGAGTGAATGGCCAAGATTGAAGATTGACAAGTGCCCTAGAATCAATGGACAAGATTCAATTTGACAACCCACAATTACGGTTAGGACAACATTAGGGAAAATTCAAAATGAATGGACAAGATTGATTTTTAGAAAATCAAATCAAGGGTGAACAATGCATGTGACAAGAAATAAGATTGGCACATAAAAAGAGGTGGTTGGAAAATCAAATAATAAATGGAAATTATTTGATTTTTGAGGAAAAAAATTATTTTGATGTAAAAATAAATTTAATTCAAAAAGGTGGGGACCATATGATAGTAAATAATTAATTTTAATTATTTACTAAAAGAGGGAAATGTCAAATTAAATAATTAAAGATAATTATTTAATTAATGAAGGTGGCCAATAATTAAATAAATTAAAGAATCTATTTAATTATGAGGAGACTTTCAAGATTAGTGACATATTAAATAAATAAATAAAATTTATTTATTTACTAATCAGGAGGACATAAATGGAAAAAATAATTAAATAAATTAAGAGATTTATTTAATTATAAGACTTTAGACAATTAGTGACGTATTAAATAAATAAATAAATAAAATTTGTCTATTTAATAATCAGGAGGAATAAAAAGGACATGAATTAATTAAATAATTATGAATTATTTAATTAATAGATAGAAGTGGACCAAGGACATAATTAGAGTGTCCTAATTATGTTAGGAAGAAAAAGATGGAAAAATAAAGCTTGCAAGCCTAGGTCATTTTCAGGTGTCTATAGTGGGAAGAATAAGTCATGTGCTTTTTGAAATTGGTGAAAGTGTGGGAAGAATAAGTCATGTGCTCTAAAATTGGTGGAAGTGTGGGAAGAGAAAACCATGTGCTTTTTGAAATTAGTTGAAGATAATTCTAATTAAAAATTAGAGTTATTTATTTTCATGTGACCTTGGTGAGGTGGCACAAAAAGTTGTAGAAATGTGCTCTAATTCCTAATTGGATTTAGCAAAGATTAATTAAATAAAAAAAGTTTAGGGAACCTTGTTTATTTAATTATTTAGAGGAAGATGATTTAGACTTGGAGAATTAGAGAAGGGTGAACAATATAAATAAATTGAGAATTTATTTATACGTAGTTGGAATATTAATCAAATAGCTAGTATTTAATTAATTAAAGGTGATGACCATTTTTAGGTGTATACATTTTTCCCCTCTTTAAAGTAATGTGTTTACATGTTGCTTCAAAGAAAAATTTGATACCGATGCTCAGAAAAGTTTTTGATGCCCCAAATGATGCCCCAGATGTTGATTTTCAAGTACTAACAGATATATGCCCCCTCGAGAGATAAATCAGTAAAATGTGGAATTTTTGATGTTTTTTTGAGGATTCGACGATTGTGTGATGATGATCCAATGTTAAACCATTGATGCTTTGATATCAGCTATGATTTATCTCTCAAAATTTGATTATACACTCTCTCCTTGAACAATTTTGATTAATTAAACCCCATTTTTTATAATAAATCCCACCATAATTCCCTCCATTTTCCTTTAAAAAGGTAAAAAGTGGGAAAAGTGAGTTCATTTGTACATTGTGAGTTTGGAGCATTTGTACATTGTGAGTTTGGAGAATTTGGAGAGTGGAGAGCTAGACAAAGATGGAGATCCCTTCTCACAAGCATCGTTTCAAGCACCTTCATCACCACGGTCACCCTGCTGCAACTGGACCTACAGTACGGATTATGAGAAACCTTTTTTAGTCATTTTCCTACCTTTTCATCAATGTTTTGAACTTGGTAGATAGGTGTTGTAGGCCCTTTAAAGTCATTTTTGCACTTTTGGGGGATATTTTTTCTGTTTTCAAGTCATTTTTGGGAGTTTCTAGGAGTTTTGGCACCTCTTGCTTCTGTTCTGGTGCCTTTTGCTTGTGTTTTGGCACCTTTTTCTTCTGTTATGGCACCTTTTGCTTCTATTTTGGCACCTTTGGGGTCCCAAATGGCACCTTTTGCAAGCTTTACTTCATATTTTTGTGCTTTTGACCCTGAAATAGCACCTGTGGGGTCCCAAATCGTGCCTTTTGCTCATTTTGTGGCACCTTTGGGGTCCCAAATGGCGCCTTTTTCAAGCTTGGGGGTTTTTCCCTTGACTGATTCTTGATGATTTTCCCTGTTGTTTGATTGTCCAAAGATGTTTGATTGATTAAAGTCCTCTTGTTTATGTCGAATGTTGCATTGTTGATGTTCGTTGAGGCTTGTATAATGTTCATAAATCATGTTAGTCATTGCATTTTTCTATTCAGTGATGGTTTTGATTGATCTCAGTTTTATTGTGTGATGTTTGTTACTTGATTGATGATATATTTGATGATTCGATCTCATGATAGGTGAGAGTTAAATGATAGGATAACTTGACGATGTTTTCACCTCATGATAGGCGAGGATTGAAGATAGGACTAATGATGCATTGACCTCATGATAGGTGATAATCAATGGTAGGATTTAATGATGTATCAACCTCATGATAGGTGAGGATCGATGGTAGGATTGATGATGTATTGACCTCATGATAGGTGAGGATCGATGATAGGATTGATGATGTATCAGCCTCATGATAGGTGATGATCGATGATAGGATTGATGTATCAACCTCATGATAGGTGAGGATAGATGGTAGGATTGATGATGTTTCAACCTCATGATAGGTGAGGATTGATGATGGGACTGATGATTGTCTTGATTGATTGATTTGATAGATTCATTTGATGGTCTTGAATGATCCAGATTTGATTAACTAATGATCTTGATTGAACATGATTTTTTTGATTGATTATCTTGATTGAACATGATTTGATTGACTGATGAACATGATTGAACATTGTGTTAGGGCTAAATTTGATAGATTGATTGATGTAATGCTTATTTGTTTTCCATAATATGATTAGGAGGACATTGATGTGCTCCAATCTTGGGAACATTTCTCGAAGACATGGGAGATGGTTTTGTAGTTGACTTAGGCAGATTTGGATATTATCACCCATTATGGGTTGACATCCTTGATTGATATACCCTAGTATAGGATTAATAGGGGTTTTTCGATTGCTCTACCAAAGAGGTGGCATGGTGACCAGAATACCTTTCATCTGGCGACTGGGGAGATGATAGTTACTCTCGAGGATGTTTATTGGATCTTCCAGATTCTAGTGATGGGTGAGGTAGTTGTGTATGACAGAGTAGAGCAGGGTGGGACTGATTCCTTGCATAGGATTTTCTGAGATGATCATGTTTCAGGCCATTGGGTCCCCTAGCAGGAGATGATTGGGAGATATGATCCTCTACCATGTGTTCTTTCCAGGGTTGTTGGCAGATTCCTTTGTCTTGACTGTAGGTTAAAGGGATTTTTAATTGGTTGGAGCTGAGTATTGGAGTGTATGACATATTAGGGGACCAAATATGCATGGGGTTCGTGTATGTTAGCCCATTTGCATCATGATTTGCACCAGGTTGTGCATTGTGGGGTGATGAGTCTCTCTTGCAGAATTACACTATTGTAGACATGGGCATGGGAGAATATAGCGATCACTCAACCATTGGGAGATAGACAATGGCCATTAGGTAGACCCTATGTATTCAACTATAGTGGTCTATGTGTCCATAAGTTGGGAAAATTAGCCTATTGGAGATGTGCCCTAGATGATTCAGAGACCGTGACATGGCGCTTGTACTTGGATTGTAAGATGTGGCCAGAGGATCAGGTGGAGATTACATACATGTTATCACGATATTTGATTGGAAGAACACGTTTTGTGCTTGAGAGATATTTGTATTTGCAAGTTTTTTAGTAGTTTGGACGAGTTTAGGCGACGCCCTAGGGGGTTTTCCATTATGCACAATGATGATAGGATGTGATAGAGTGGGGCCATTACTTATCTTATGATGTTGCTTGTACCGAGTTTTATACATTGACACCATTTGTATGGGATTATGTTCCACAAGTGGGAGATGTAAGGATGACAAAGGATTATTCTAATTTTTTCTACACACATCCTTTTCTGAGGTTATCTAGTCCTGATGATCTAGTTCCACTAGTTGATGATGATGACAGGGCACTGAGACAGAGGGGGCATGGAGAGGAGGAGGGTGACATTGGTGATGGAGGGGATGAAAAGGGTATCGAGGGTGGTGGTGGGGGTGGTGATGATGATGATGGTGGTGGTTCAGGTGTAGGGCCATCAGGTGTAGTTGGCAGTCCCTTTCTAGATTTTGTAGTTCCTAGATGCAAGAGGAGTATTACCATATCTTAGTCGATGATTCCTAGGATTTAGATTGGAGTCCCTTATCATCAGTAGTAGGCACAAATAGAGGCATTATAGGCACAAGTTCAGACCTTTCAGGGTGAGTTAGTGCAAGTTCAAGTATAGTTTGAGATACTGATGGCTGAGAGAGATGCAAATAGGTAGCATGTACAACAAGTACAGGCATAGGTTAAGACACTGACAACTAAGAAAGGTGTAGATAGGCATCAAATATAGCAGGTACAGGTATAGGTTGTCACACTTATTGTAGAGAGGGATGCCTTGAGACATCAGGTAGAGTAGGTTGAGGCCATTATCAAGAGATTACAACATGTTGCAGCGGCTATGGTTACATCAGAGTTCCTTAGAGAGATTCAACACACTGCTCAAGAGTTACAGTTTTACAGGGGTAAATATCATGAGTTGGTTCCTTCCAAGTGGCAAGAGAGCTTTATAGCATCTCAATCTGGCAGATCCTAGTCTTAGACTATTAGCATGGGTGTTACACAACCATTTTTTAGAGATAGGAGAGATCCTAATGCAGGTCCATCAAGTGGAGGAGGTATTGGTTATGTGATGCCAGCACCATCTGGGGGGAGCTCGACATAGCATCTTTTGATTTGCTTTGGACATGATATATACACTATTGTGAGATTGATAATGTACTTCTTGTGTTTGAAATTTATGATTTAGTGTCATTTATGATATTGATGTATCTTGTCATACTTTAGGATGTCCTCGTACACTTTGACATTATTGTTTTTGAGGTTATGTGATATGCAATGATGATTATGATCTATGTGTTGATATGATGATAGATGTCTATGATGCATTTAATTTCCTTGTTATGATGATGATCCTGGTGTTATGAAATTCTATGGATGCAAATCATGATGCAACTAATATGCTATGAGTCTATGATGATTTATGAATGATGCCTATATGATGTATGTGATGGATTTTATTGTGCTAATGATATGTGATGCATTTTATGTTTGTTCTCTTTTCTAATGCAAATAAATGATGAATGAATGGTTGTATGATGGATGAAATGATTATATGATATGATAATGCAATGATGGATGATTCTATATGTTTTATGGAATTATGCAAATGACATTTTATGCTATGTGAAATGAATTTGATTATACAATGATGAAATGCAATGAAATGTGATGTGCATATTGATTATGTATAGATGTGATGCAAATGATTTGTGACGTTTTGTACTAATGAATTATGATTATGTGATGTAGATGATTGTGTTCTAGGGTCTTAAGCTTAAATGAGTGAATCTATCCACCTTCCAAGAGTTGTGGGAAGGTTGTCATCAGTTGATTCTTTGTTACATTAAGCTTTACAAAACCTGATGTATTTCCCACTTCTTTTGGAAATCTGAAGAGACTCACTCATTTAAGCTTAGTGAACCGCTTCCCTAATGCCACTAAATGAAATGATTTTGATCATGTAAATGAGATGCGATGGATGTCGTTTTATGTTTTCTGATGCAAATATTATGATGTGATGCATGAATGGATGAATGATGGGGTATGTGCAAGATCATGATGGGCCAAAAAGTGGTGATATGATGGGTATTTGTAGGGTATGTGGCTGACAACTTTCTTTTTACCCAAAATTGATGAAATTAAAAGGGTTTTTAAAGAAGATTCTCAGCTTTCCACCAATATAAATTATGCTTTACTTTGAATTTAGATGTCAAAAATGGGGCAAAGGCCCCATGGTGGGTGCCAAAAAATGTGTGATTGAAATTAGGTGTATCAAGTGTAGATTAAAAACAATAAATCAAACACACCATTAAGACATTATATCAAAAAAGAAAATCAAATAAAAGAAGTACAAACTTAGTCTTCTATCCTTGATGTTGTCCTATTGTCCTCTATCTCCAATGTTTTTGTCAATTCCAGTTTGCTCTCAGATCCCGTGCTAGGCTCAACAAACAGTCTTCCTAGAGAATGAGATTAAAGATGAATGCATGCTATGCTAAGATATGATTAACATACTTAAACTAAACATGATTTCCAAAATGTAAAACTATGAAATTATGAATACTAAAACTTATAATAATAATGCTAACATGCTAATTGCCTATCTCTAATGTGTGTGTATATACATGTAACCAATTCTTAGATTCACAGAGGTATTTATAGAGTTTTCTAAAGATTCGAATTGGCTGATGTGATCAACGGTTGAAATAAAACTTATCAAGATGAACAGTGAGAGATTCTGGAAGTTGAGAAAAAGATAGAAGGTTCAAAGAATAATGGAAGATATTTCCTTCCCACAAAACCTTTCACTCAAAAATAGAGGCAACATTCCATTTGACATCTTTAGTTATGAGTTTGTTTTGTAGCTTCAAGATAAATCCCCTAATTAAATAAATAAATTTATTTAATTACATGTGACAATGGATTTAAAAGTTTCCATAATTAAATATTTAATATTTAATTATGTGTGAGAGATGAAAATGGAAGGTAATTAAATATTTAAAATATTTAATTATGCATGAAATGAGAAAAAGGTGTTAAATTCAATATTTGTAATATTTAATTTAACTGTGAGATGAAGAAAGTGTTTGGAAGAATATTCCATTATTTGAATTTAAATATTCAAATTTAGAATAATATGATAATTAATATAAACAAATTATAAAATTTATTTAATTTAATTAAGAGGAAGATGGAAGATGGTAATAATTAAATAAAATTATTTGTTTAATTAAGGTTGAAGAATTATAAAAGTGAACAGTTTAAATAAATAATTAAATTTATTTATATGTAGATGACTTTAGAAGATTAATTAAATAATTCATATTTAATTAACAAGCTTGATTAACTATGACCATTTTTAGATGTATACATTTTTCCCCTCTTTGAAGTGATGTGTGAAACACATTGCTTCAAAGAAAATATTCCTGCCTTCACTGCATTTGATTTTTCCCCTGGCCATCAAAATTTTAACTGATATGCCCCTGATTCAAAAAAAAGTGTTTGATAAGCCTTTTGATTTGAATCTGATATGTTTCTGATTTAGATGTGCGACTGATATTGACGATGCCCCCTTGGGAGGTAAATCACTAATGATGAGACAAGTGTTGAGTTGATAATGAAATTCAGATGATGAGAGGGATGCAGCTATTTAGCTCTCGATAATTGATTAAAAGATGCCCCAGTTTGAAAAATAAGGTCAAAGTTTGAGAAAAAGAGAAAAATAAAAATAAAATGCCACAAAAATCCACCTTGTTTGACCTTTAAAAGGTAAAAGGAGTAAAAAAGGCAAGTCATTTTCACCTTTTGACTTTAGTGATTTTGTGCTCTGACGATGACTTGGCGAGATGGATATTTCGTACCACCGACATAGATTCGAGAGGGCCCACCAATACCAAAGACTAGTTGCGTATGGACCACCGGTGAGTCGATGCAACCCTCTTTGTGTTGAAAATTTGTGATTTTAATTGAATTTTGATGCATTTTAGCATGGATATAGGGTTGAACATCCTGTTTTAGTGCATAGAGTAGGAGTTTTAGCACTTTCAAAGTTTATTTTAGTGCATATAGGATGTATAATAGTGCTTTTAGGGAAGAGGTGGTTTAGCGCATGCAATATGCAAAATAGCGCATTTAGGATGCCTGTAGGAAATTGGGAATTTAGTGCATATAGGAAATAGAATAGCGCATATAGGGTTTTAGGGCATCAAGTGGGTGAAATGGCGCATACACTTAGGGGTGTAGCGCATACAGGGAAGTAGTGCATAGGGGAAAAACTTTAGTGCTTTTAAGGGACAAAATGGAACATAGAGGGATTTAACACATTTGCGGGGAACTTTAGTGCATTTGAGGTTTCAGTGCATAGAGGCTGCAAATTAGCGCATCCAGGAAATTTAGGCAGAATGCATTGTTTGATGAAAATGATGATGTATATTGCTTCCTTGGTCAATAGATAAATAAATTGTCTTGTTATCGTGCTGATATGGATAGAAATGATAGAAAATATGATGATGAATTAATAACTTTGCTTCCCGAAAATAAGAAAAAAAAGAGTAGATAGCTAATAACTTTATTTCCATTGAATGAAAAACAAAGAGTAGACTGATTGACAGATTGTTTGATAAATTTGTTTTAGAAAAAAATGAGTAGATGATTGTCATGTCTCAGCCCCTAATGTAGGTTGCTTTTGGTTTTGTACAGATTTGTTATATGATTTGATGTGTGTGGTAGAATAATAATGAATATTATGGTGTTTTGGTGTGGTGATATATGAAAGTGTTTACTTAAATTATGAAAATCTGAATAGTATTGAATGTGTTTTACTTTGAATATGAAGCAAAATAGAGTAGAAATATTTGAATTCATATATTATATTTCTTGATTTATATCTTTATGTGATACTAATTCAGTTATTGTTGTGTGTGTGAGTGCACTTGGGATGTAGGAGGTCGAAGACCAAGGGTGTGATTAAGGAGAAGAGGTTAGCTTCTTGACAGGACAAAGCAAGATGTCGTTTCGATCACACACACGAGCACTTAGATTCATGTAGATTACATTTAGGAATGTCAATTTTAGTGTGTTTGTTTTGAATTATTTGGAAATTAAATAACAATTAGTAAATTAAATAAATGATGAAATGGAAGCATGATAAAGTAAATGAATTAATTTTAATTATAATTTAACTTTGGTTTTAAATGATTATCATGATATAAATCTAAGAGAGAGATCCTACTTTCTTTAACTTGTGTTAAATTTCTTTTGTGATAATAAAAATTAAATAATAATTAATTGACATTTATTTAAATGTTAGATGAATACTTATTTTGAATTAATTGACATTTATTCAAATGTTAGATAAATAATTATTTTGAACTTAGCCTTGGGTGAGTATTTTCGAAAAGTTTTCCTATGTGCAATGGTAATTGTGGATTATTTTTACATATCTCTTATTTATGAATATGAAATGTTAAAACACAAAGTTAAATATTTTAATTTCATTTTTTCAAATTCATTTCAAGATTAGGGTAGGAAATGGAAAAGTGAAATATTATTAAAAGGAAAAGAACTTCCCGAGAGAGGCAACAGTTCTTCAAATCAATCTTGAAAATAAGCTCTGCAATTTTGCTCTAATGGCTGCCAAGAAAATGTTCAATTTATCAAAATTAGAGGTTTTAGAATGAATTTTTGGGAAATAGTAGGAAAATGAAGAATTAGTGAAGCTACAGGAAAGGGGAGAGGAAGAATAAGTTTTTTAGAAAACCAGTTCAAGAGGAGGCAAAGAGAAGAATTTTTCTGGAGAGCAACTACAGCTGGAAGCGAAATATCTAGGTTTTCTATTCTCTTTTCATGAATCTTGTTTGAAAAATGATAATACTATCACTGGAATTTGAATACTAAGTGCTTGAAATTGTTTGCAAAACTATGAAAATTGGGAAAATATTTTCATTCTTTTGTATGCATTGAAATAAATTGCATAATTTCTTCATTTTCAGATTGGGGTTTTTCTCCTTTGCAAACTGTGGTTTATAATTTTTTCTTAGATTGCTCATTCATTACACAAAAATTCTGAGTATATATATATTTATATATTTATATACACACATAATTTCCTTGTGCATATATATATTATAAATATATTCACATTTTCTATTTAAAGTTGTTGTAATAGTCGACTGTAAGAAATCATTGAAGTTTATTTTTTTTTAAAACAAATTATACTGAAATGGGGATTAACCTGTGCCCCCTCCCATAGAGGAAGGGGATATGTTGTGGAGGGATAGTTCCCTCCATAGGTCGTGGCCTGTGGAGGAGGCATTGCCCCCTCACAGGAAACTCCCTCCCCTTTGGGAGAGGCATCAACCTCAACCTTTTTGTATAAAATGTATTTGCCACTATTTCTTTTTTATGAACTTTGCAATGGAAATTAGTATGGGCATAGCGCTATCTCATAAAACATGTAAATATATATATAAATATATATATAAACACAAATATTTATGTGTGTGTGTGAGTATATATATATATATATTCATACATACTAACATTTGTGTCTCTGTTTTCAATAGAAAACTTCATTCACTGTCTTTGGTAATGTACAAGAATCATAGCATTGTGAAAATGTTCACAGCATGTTCTTTTGTAAATTTATTATGTATTTTTATATATATATACATGCATAATAAATACCTATTCAAATTTGAATGTTGAGCTTATTTATCTAAAAGTTAAAACTTAGAAGAGATGTAGAATAAATACTCATAAACAACTCTGTGTACAGTAGGAAACTTGTATTCATATACAAATCTGGTATTTATGATTGCTTATATATATATATATATATATATACATGCATAATAAATACCTATTCAAATCTGAATGTTGAACTTATTTATCTGAAAGTTAAAACTTAGAAGAGATGCAGAATAAATACACATAAACAACTCTGTGTATAGTAGGAAACTTGTATTCATATACAAATCTGGTATGTATGATTGCTTTTCCTTTCTTGAACCATTTTAGTACCTGAATAATGGTGCATTGAATGTATTACCATACATCATTGTAAAACTCGGTGAGAAGAATGTACAAGAAGCTATAGATAAACTCTTCAGTTAGCAAACATATTCTATAGAAAATGCTGTAAAAACTAGTGAATTTTCTGAACATAAAACACAAGGGTTGTATTTAAAATATTATTACACTTCAATTTGTTATTGTTGATAGCTTTGTTATTTTCACTATTGGGAGAGAGATTAGATTGCCAACCTGATTTTTGTAACTCTATGATTAAACATGTATGAAATTGCTTTCTTTTATTTAAAACTTAACTTATAATTCTTTTTCATAAAATTGTAGACATATTCCTGTTCAATAGGAAAGTAATCTATGTGCAATGATTTTACTTCATATTTATAAAGTTGAAGAGACTAGTATTCTTTTTCTGAATCTATCAAAATCACTATTTTAGAAAAAAGAACTTGGATTGATTTTAAATTGCATAGTAACTATCAATAGAAATACATATAGAAAAATCTCTCATATTGAGTGTATGTATGAAAAGATATATTGATAATCTTTGTGTGAACATTGGAAAATGATGGAATTTCTTTGGAATTAGAGATGTGTAAAATTGAATGAGAACTTAGATGGAAAATGCATTATTCATTGTATTTAGAGAAAAATTCGGGACAAGAAGCCGAAGGTGGACCCATAGAGACGGTAGTTTTACCTTTTCTAAAACTATCATTTGTTTGTATTTATGCTTGGCCAAGCACATGCACCATTGAAATAGATGGAATTAAAAGCCTAGAACTAAATGTATATAGGTCTCTACCACCTCCTATTTGCAAGAAATATGCGATTCTCTTGTTAGGAATGCATATAGGTATTAGGCTTGCATCGAGAGTTCCCTCCTGCCTTGTTGTTTTAGGTTGCTAGGCTCCTCATGTAGGGCCGGGGATTTCTTTGAGTTAGGAAGAAACCTGGGGAAGTCTTGTACTTCGTGGTTGGGCAGAAAAGGTGCCTTAATCACACTCTTGGCCCCAGCTTGCAAGAAGAACACTGGTGTCACAACGGTTGAGGTTTAGAGGTTCACATGCTATAAATGTATTCATGTATTATTTTGAATGGCTTGTAAATCCCACTTGTAAATGTAACTCTAATTGAAATTTTGTATTGTAACATTGAAATAGATGTATTGAAATGAAAGTTTTGATGTAACATTGAAATAGATGTATTGATTGAGAATTAGTGATGTAATTGAAACATGAGTCAATTTATGGAAACTCGTTGATATGCAAATGGCATTTACATATGTATCATTGCAAAGATCTTTTTTGTTAATGCAATTTACTTCTTTCGCATACATGGAATGAAATTTATTACTAAATTTTTCCTTTTGAGCATTTATGGAAGGATCTTGATCTATGCATCCTTTACTTTTATTATACTTGTAATGTAATGTGTTTTGGAAAATTATTTGGTTAATCTCTTGAGCATTACAATGATTGATATGACTTCTGATAAATTTGCTTTATGTGATAGAAAAAAAGTAATAGACAATGTGATGTAAACATATTTGTATTCATGACTGAAGTACATATAGGAAAAATGATTTGATTGTTGATAAATTTTCTCTCTTGAAAAAGAAAACAAATACTAAATGATGATAGAGTAGATGGCTTTGATATTCAAACAGATAGATTTAGCATTGATTTCATGATATGAGTCACTTAGATAAAGCACTTGATATGGGAACTTGATATGGGTCACTTGCTAGATAGATATGAATCTGATTGATTTGTATGATGTGAAGTAGATAGATCATACTGATGTGATTCATGATACGAGTCTGATTGATTGTCCTTGTGATGACCAAAAATAGGAGGTTTTCAAAAACCTCCAGATCAAAGAGCGCTTCCCTGTAGGTTGGGATCAGATACGAGATCTGACACCAGAAGATGTACAGTTGATAGTGCGATGTGGGTTGGGACCTTTATTGTCTATGCCATCGATTCAGGTCAATAGTGGACTGTTGACCGCAATAGCAGAGAGGTGGAATTCAGAGCATAACACCTTCCATTTGTCAACCGGTGAGATGACCACAACCCTTAAGGATGTATACAAGATTTTGGGGTTTCCAGTGGTAGGTGCTCTTGTGGTTTATGACCACAAGGAGCTAGGTGGTACAAATGCACTCAGGAGGGTGTTTGGGGATGCTCATATAGCAAGGTACTGGGTGCCATGGGCAGATTTGAGGGGATATTTGGCCTTACCTGCCATTTTAGGTGCATTCATTGGAGGCTTCCTTTGTCTAGATCGTCGGTCAAAGGGATTATCAGTTGGGTGGGGGAGGATCCTTGAGCTAATGATAGGTCAGTAGTGGAGATATGCTTGGGGGAGCTACATGTTAGCTCATTTATATCATGACCTGCATCAGATAGTATACAGAGGGTCATCCAGTTTGTCTTGTGAGGTCACCTTGCTCCATATTTGGGCATGTGAGCATATAGCTATTACGAAACCACTTTGTCCTAGAGCTAGGCCACCAGGAAGGCCATATGTGTATGCATATTCTAGTGTACTTGTCCAGCCCAAGCTAGGCAAGTTGGAGTACTAGCAATGGATTCTTGATGATATAGATTCAATTATATGGAGGCCATACATGAATTGTGATGCATGGGATACTGATCATCTGGAGATGCTATTTGTATGTATACCCTAGTATCTGATAGGTCATACCTCGTTCATTTTAGAGATATTTTTGGCATTACAAGTGTAGAGACAATATGGCTATATGCAGGGGATGCCTCATGGCGTTGCGCACTATGGGTGGCATAAGGATGATACTAGATGGGGGCCATGCATTTCATATCAGGTGGCATATATAGAGTATACTAGTTTATAGCCCGAGGCATGGGTTTACAGGCCAGATATTACTAATGCAGGGATGTCAGATGAGTACTCATCTTATTTCCACACACATCCATTCCCTTGTTTTACATGTCTAGATGAGCCAACACCCATCTTGGTAGCACATTAGCCAGGGGGTAGGAGACATGAGGATGTGGCAAGGGGAGAGCAAGCGGTGGGTGGAGGGGATGAGGAGGAGGAGAGTGGAGAGGAGGAAAGTAGAGATGAGGAGAGCTCAGATGATGGTGGTGGGGATGACAATGGAGATGGCAGAGGGGATGAGAAAAGTCTAGTGAGGTAGAGGACAAATATCTTGGGTAGTGCTCAGATCATGCGGAGGCTAAGGTCTGGTACTAGATGGCAGATAGTGATCAGGGTCTCCTCTACAATGTAGCAGGCATAGATAGATACTCTATAGGCCTAGGTACAAATGCTTCAGGGGCAACATGCACAATTGCTGAGCTAGTTGGCTCAGGCTCAGAGTTTGGCAGTACAGTTGCAGGAACAGCTTGCACAAGCACATGCATAGGTACAGGCACAGGAACAGGCACAGGAACAGGCACATGCACCTCCTCCTGCCTTAGACCCACAAGTGGCCCAGTTGATAGTAGAGAGAGATTCCTTCAGATGGAGGGTAGTAGAGGTAGAGGGTGTTACTCAGAGACTCATGGGAACTGTTGAGAGTGCATCTTTGCGAGAGGCCATTGCAAAAGGATTTGAGATTGCCAGGGAGGCTAAGCATTATCGAATCAGATACGAGGATTTGTTCCCTCCTGACCGCAAAGAGCCTTACCCTTGGTCCCACAACATATCTAGGAGCAGATCATGGACTACGACACACAATAGAGGGGTCATAGGGCATCGACAGGATCCTGACGTAGGGGATAGTGGCAGGCCACCATCTTCTAGACTAGCTCCATCAGGGGGCTCAACCAACTAGCCTTGATAAGTGATGTTTATTGATGTATTATTGATGTGCTTCACACATGTAAATCATTTTTGGAGCATGTACATTATTTTTTATCCTATCTCTTGTATCTCTCTATACTTTTTAGTTTCATTGGACATTAGATAGTTGTATGTATTTTTGATGAGCGATGATATGCAACGGCGATGAGTTTTGATGATGTGCATTTGTTTGTATATGTTATGAGATGGATTTGTGATGCCTTTGATAATTTAATGCCTAACTTGTGATGCAGGATGATTCATGATATGATGGTGATTTGTGATGCGTACCAATGATGTTATGCAGGTGGATGACTTATGATGTGATTATGAAAATATGCCATGGGATATTTCATATGTTTATGAAAAATGATGCATGGAATATTTGTTTTTGCATTTTTCAAATGCAATGAATAATGATGATGTGATGGAAAATGGATGTGTTTATGAAAATGTATCATGAATGTGTAGTATGTATACAAATTAGGAAAATATTTGAAATGGGTCAAATTTTATGCGAAAAATGACATGATATATGGATGATATGAAAATGATAGATAATTAAAGATATGCTATGAATGTAATGTGACAAATGATAAATAATGGGATGAAATGAACATGGTTAATAATAATGAGATGTATGATAAGATGATAAATGATATGTAATGAAATGTTGATGAAATGATGATGAAATGATAATGATAAAGAATAATGAGATGTATGATAAGATTATAAATGATATGTAATGAAATGTTGATGAAATGATATGAAATGGATAAAATGGTAATGATAATGAGATGTATGATAAGATTATAAATGATATGTAATGAAATGTTGATGAAATGATATGAAATGATAATGATAAATAATAATGAGATGAAATATAAGTGAAATGAAATACATTATGAAATGATGACACAAAGAGAAAATATGAAAATGAAATGGTAATGAAGATGATAAATGGTGTGCAACTATGTAGAATGAAAATGAAATGGAGAGAAAAATGATAAGTAAGATGTTAATGATATGAAAGTGATAGATAATATGAAAATCAAAGGGATATGAAATACTTAATGGATAAATGAATGATATGAAATGATAAAGGATATAAATGATATGCAATAAACCGAAGATGATATAAAATGAGAATGATCAATGGTATGCAATGAAACTATATGATATGAAAAAAAATGATAAATGACCTGATAATGCATAATGATGGATAAATAAATGATAACATATCACAATGATATGAGAATGAATGATAAACTATATGATATGTATAGGACCTAGATGAAATGATAATGATTAATGAAATGATGATGAAGATGAAAGATGATAATGAAACAAATCTCTGAATGTCCTCCACAAATAGTCCAAAGAGACATGACAATCATTGATGGTTTTGTTTAGCCTTTCAAAACTTTGATGAAAATCCAATATGCGGATATGTACAGGGTATGTGCAGGATCATGATGGGCCAAAACTTGGCAATATGATGGGTATTTGTAGGGTATGTGGCTGATGACCTTTTTTTTTACCCAAAATTGATGAAATGAAAAGGGTTTTTAAAGGAGATTCTCAGCTTTCCACCGATATAAATTATGTTTTACTTTGAATTTAATTAATAATTATTACTCATTTTCAATTTGAATTATGACTAAAATCCTGATTGATAGGCTGATTGAAAAACATCTATAGCTTTCAAACAATGTCACATTTTTGAAATCCAAAACATGAATCACATTCTATGCTTCGCATACTATAGGATTAAAAAATTAAAAATTGAATTTCATGAAGTTTTGACCAAGTTAAGGTGGTTAGACATACAATTTTTTTATATTTTTAAAAAGTTGTAATAAAAAATCATAATAATTATTTACTTGGAAAAAAATTACAAAAATATGCATCACATCTAGACATGAGTCCTCTACTTATGTCTAAAATATTATAAAAAAATGTTATCATTTTATTGTGGTTAGGGTGGTTAGACAGACACCTACTTCTTATTTTTCCCTGAAATTGAAGTAGTACTGCATTTGAAATTTCAAAGTTTCACCAAATTGTTTTTTTTGTTTTTAAATAAACCTAGTAGTTTAGAAACTATATTCAATTTTCTACAAATTTTATTCTTACATATTTTTGAAATAATATAGATAACTTATTCAAATTTTTACGTCAAGTTGCCTAACTTTGATTTTTATAAATTTTTTGCCACTTAAGGGCCTATTTTTTCCATGATGATCCTGCACATACCTTACAATGATCTAAATGAAATGCAACTAAATGAAACCAACTATTTATTGAGCCCTTTGTTAGCTTTCTTGAATCATCATAGAGCATTTTAAAATGTTGGAAGTATGTACAAGCATCAAAGGGGAAATTAGCACCAATGATGACCTGAGTACAACTTTCATGAGTTTTGATATAGCAAGTGAACACAAGCATCGAGGTATAATTGAGCTAAGATTAACTGAGCATTTCTTGCATAAACAAACAAAGATTAACCACTTTCTGCTACAAATTTGGAACTATCATCAATGATATGTTTTGGAAATCATGTCTCATGACATATTTACACTAGATTGACAGTTAACCTCAAGACAATAGACAAAGAAAAATCATTCTCTTTCCTCACCACTCTAGTTTAGTACATCATCGAGTGTGCTCTAGAGGGATGATATCGAAAATCAAACAACCATTGTTCAAAATATAATACTACTATTCCAAAGATTATTCAAATTTTAGATAATCCAGAAATGTGTTACGATATGGTACTATCTAAAAACTATTATGATATGGATCAATGATTGGATAGTTTTTCATGTGATTTGATTGTTTGTTTGTATGATTGGGTTTTTTTGTCATTGTCTAGCTATTTTGGTAGAACCTAAAATTTGGTTGCCCCTAGTATTGTCAATGTTTGCCCCCAGTATTGACACAGCTTGCTAAAATGAATATGTACAATGATCAAGCCATCGTAAGACATTATCGCTCTAGGAAAATGATGACCGTATGATATTGTTATGGCCCTAAGATGATGGTGAAAAGAGACATGAAATGAAGGCTGAGAAGCTAAGTGCAGAACAAGAATTAATAGATGGAGAGCTACAAATAGTGTTTGTTCTCTAGATTTTCACTAACTATTTTTATTGCATTTTTTTTATTTCTTTTTGATTTCTTTTTTTCTCTTTTTCTTTTAAGGACTTTTTTCTATTTTAATAGATTTTTTTTAGGAATTTTTCTTATTTTTATAGATTTTTTTTTTTAGGACATTTATGGATGATGATAATCAATTTAGACATAATACTTCTTAAGGTTCATGTTGTTGATGGGTTCATCAAATAGGTCATCTTCTAGCGTTAACAATTTGTAGGCTCCTTAACTGTATATTTCGATGACCATGTAAGGACCTAGCCAATTTGGTTCAAACTTGTCTTTCTTCTCTCTATCTTACTGATTTCATGGATTTTCTTTCAAAACAAAATCGTGAACCTGAAAGGTACGTGGTTTGATTATGTGGTTATAGCTATGAGACATCATCTATTGATATGCTTTCAAATGATCAATCGCTCATTATTTATTTTCATCAAGGAGTTGTAGCTCTTGCAGTCAAGAAACTTTATATTCTTCATCTATTGTGAGACCCTTCAATGATACCCTGAGCGATGGAATCTCAACCTCTAGAGGTAATATGACTTTTTCTCTATAGACAATAGCATACAATGTTGCCCCTGTTGGCGTTCTGATGCTAGTTCTATAGGTCCATAATGCAAGATTGAGTTGAATGTGCCAATCTTTCCCTACATCATTCACAGTCTTCTTCAAAATTTTCAATATAGTCTTATTTGAGGCCTCTGCTTGGCCATTCCCTTGTGGATAGTAAGGTGTTGAATATCTATGTTGAATATGGAATCTCTCACAAAGTTCGTCAACATCCTAATTCTTGAAAGGTCATCCATTATCTGTGATGATGGAGTTGGGAATGCCATACCAAAAATGATATAATTAAGTATGAATGATGAGATTTGTTTGCCGGTAACCTTAGTGAAAGGTACTGCCTCAATCCACCTGGTAAAATAATCTATCACTGTGATGATGAACTTGTGTTTGTTTGATGATGAAGGATGAATCTTGCCCAATAGATCTAACCCCCGTTGAGAGAATGGCTAGGTTGGTGTGAATAGTTGAAGTTCTTGTGCAGGATCATGAATGAGATTCCCATGAATCTAACATTTTGAGCACTTCTTCACAAAAGTGAATTATTCTCTTTCTATTGTAGGCCAGTAGTAACCCATTCTAATCAATTTCTTAGATAAGGTCAGTCCACTTGAATGAGTACCACAAATTCTAGCATGAACTTCTTGTAAAGCCTTATCAGATTCATCACGTTCATGACATCAAAGTAAAGTACCATCAAGACCACAGCGATAAAGGGTGTTAGCGATAAGAGTATAGCGAGAGGATTCATAGATGAAGTTTCAATTTTGGTTATGGGATAAGTCAGGTGGTAATATTTTTTCTTTTAGGTAGGCATAAATCTTACCATGCCATGGTGAATCAGATCCTACCAAGTGGAAAATGATTTAGCTTTCGGGTGTGTCATAGGCAGGTGTAAATGTTTGTTCCACTAGAAATTCATAGCGAGCCTAATTTTCTGGGAGTTGCAATAATGATGTGATCATGGCCATGGTGTCAGCTACTTTGTTATCAAGTCTTGGAATCTGTATGAACTTGATATCTACAAAGTACTTCTTGAAGTCATCAACCATTTTCTTGTATGGCAACAGTTTGTCATCTTTGGTCTAATAATCATCATTGATCAAATTAATGACTAACTATGAGTCACCATAGACTTGTAGCTCAGTGATCCTCCATTCCAATGCTATCTTTAGTCTAGTGATTAAAGCTTCATATTTGACTATGTTGTTGGTGCATGGAAACATTATCCTATATGACCGAGGAATGGTATGTCCTTGAGGGGTGACAAAGAGTATGCCTACCCCTGATACATGTTGAGTGAAAGAACCATAAAAGTATAATGACCATGGCTATTTTGATTCTATAGTGAAGACATCAGCATCTAGAAATTAAATGCGCATGGGATGCTCTGCTTGTAGTGGTGCTTCAGCTAGTTGATCATTGATAACTTGTCCTTTGATTTCTTTGTGATCAACATAATGGACGTCAAACTCACTCAGGATCATAACCCAATTTTCTAACCTTCCTGTTATTGTAGCTTTGCTTAGCAGATACTTGAGTGGATCAATCTTTGCAACAAGATTGATTGTATGAGTTAACATGCAGTGCTGAAATTTCTATGAGGCAAAGACTACTGCTAGACAATCCTTCTCGATGAAAGTGTAGTTGAGTTCATGACTTGTTAGAATTTGGATGATGTAATAAATTGCATGTTCCTTTCTTGTAGAGTCCTCATGTGCTAATAATGCCCCCAAAGATGTCTCTATTGTGGTAATATATAAGATTAGTGGTTTTTTTGGATTTGGTGGTACTAGAACTGGTAGATTCATTAGGTACTACTTCATCTGTTGAAAGGCCATTTCACACTTGTCATCCCATTTGAAAGAAACATTCTTATACAATAGATGTGTGAAAGGTAGATTTTTATCGGCCAGTTGTGCGATGAACCTTCGTATAGATTGAAGTCGTCCTTGTAATGAACTTAACTAATTGATATTCCTTAGTGGAGGCATTTCCATGATTGCCAGCACTTTGGCAGGATCTACTTCAATTCCCTTTTCTGACACTATGTATCTTGTTGGGATTGTAAATTTCTGAAAGCTTTCACATGTTTTCACACCCCTGAGTTTCCATTAGAGTCCTTATCATAAGAACATGGGTTTTTTTTCATGTCATTTCTGCTCACATTTTGCCATATTGCTCCATTGAACCCATCGAGTTATGCATTTTTCATATTGTGGTCCATATCGGCATAGGTCTATCTAGGTCTCCCTGACCTATGTTGCTTGTCTGTTTGCTGCAAGTAATCAGCAGGACTTTTTCATTGTTGCAGCGACTGGCATTTACCTGTGGATGGCTATCGGCATGACATTCATGTTGTTTCAGCGACCGAGGGTGAACTTTTCGGCGTAAGATCTTTCATCGATATTGGTCTCAGCAAGTGACTTTCGGTCTCACCGACACTACACATGGGGTTTCTATCGAGTAGCTTTCAATGAGAGCTTTTCCTTCATTATAATATCTTGGTGAAGTCTTCTTATCTTATAGATCAGTGGTGGAAGGATTGACTTATCGACATGACAGTTCCTTTGTTTTGGCAACCGAGGAGGAACCCATCAGCGTGAGTTTAGTCCTTGGTGGAAGCTCTCATTGTACTCATCATGTCTCACCAACCAGAGGAAAAGAATACATCATATCGACATGAGTTAGGGTCTTCGGTGGGATGTCACGTCGATCTCCATATGTCTTACCGACTTTGCACAAGTGTTCACTTCAGCTAGAGTCATAATTTTTGGCATTGTGTCTTGGCGAGCTCGTCGGGTCTTGCCGACAATACAAAATGGATTTCTTTCGGTGAAAGGTTGGCATTCTCTTGGTGAACAGGTGTGAGCTCGGGTGTTTCGGTATGACAAAAACTAATCTACAAGATTTCTCGCTGATAATTGAAAGTTATAGCGACATACATAGGGCAGATAGACTTGTCGGTGAGAAAGGACTTATGTCATAGCGACCATAGTGCATTATGGGAGACTTTTGGTATAACGAAGTGCTATCTGTATGAGGTCTCCCTGATATCTTGATGTCATAGCGAGACATAAGATGAATAAAGGGCTTTCGGTATAACTCCATGAACTCTATGGGACTTCTCTCTGATTGTGTATTGTCTTGGCGACTTGGAGACTACATAAAGACTTTTGATGAAACAAGATGAAGTGTGCAGGAAGTCTCTCTAATACCATTAAGTTACAGTGATAGTGAATAAAAACAAAAATGCTCATTGGTGAGAGATATCCCTGTGTCTTAGCAAATGATTGGTACATTATGAGAAGCATATCAATGAAACATTATGTTTGTTGTATGACATCTCCCCGACTCAGGCAAGTTACGGTGATAGTGGATGAAAGCACTGGAAAAATGCATCTTGGGGAAACATAAAGAAATCTATGTGACTTCTCTTTGACTCTGTTTGTGTCACAGCAAAAGGGAATAGAGCCCACAAATCAATTAATGATTGAATTGCCTTTGACATAGCTATTGGATTGTCTCACTGACTGTTTCACTGGTGAAAAATAGAAATTCAAATATTGTGGCCAACATGTAAATTGCTAAAATAACCGTTGCAGGCCGACTTGATTTGGGCCCGAATTATGTGGAGGGTCGACATGGAATTTCAATATGATTTATTTTCTTGATGCTGTTGTATAAATAGGAATTTTGTAATTGTAAAATGATCACCAGTTATTAGATATTTGATACACAGCAACTAGATATAGTGGAATAAAATTATCAGATCAAAGACTATTGTTGCATGATTTCATAATGGAGGTATTTATGAAAATCAGTTGATGTTGCTGCATTTCTCTGGTGTCAATTATTTGTTGAATTTAATGAAAGTATTGCTAAATTGTCTCCAAGATTGAGGCTTTCTGGTTGTTTGAATTGATATGACAAGTTTATATATAATTCATCAGTGCACATTTGTTGTATCGGTGTGATTGATTGATTGGTTCTTTCAAGAAAAGATTAAATCCTTTTAGTTAATCACAATAATCAGAAAGAATCATCTGGATTGTTCAAGTAGAGCTTCATAATCACATTTTGCATGTTTATACAAGTTGTAAACATAATATAAGCTAGATAGTTTGAGTTTCTCCAGAGAAGTGTTGATCATCTTGATCTCATTTGACTCTGCATACCCAACAAGGCACTGGTCTTTGCACTTCATCATTTTGAACTCATTAAGTTTCTTTATATCTATTTATTGAGCATTTTAGGTTTTAGATTAGAAGATTGTTGTTGTACTTGAGTTCATTTGTTCACTTCCATTTTCCGTTATGGATAGATCATTGCAAGAGGAATAATCATAAGTCAAGTCTGCTTTGTTCAAAAAGGTATACCCACCTAGCTCTGGCAGCACCTAAAGAGAAGAAGGTTTAATTATTTTGACCTTGTCTATTACCCTAATACTTTGTGAAAGCTTGGCAACCTTTCATGGTTCAAACCTGCATTTTTGAGAGCTAACAAATTGGTGACTCTACTGGGGACACATTTAGAATCAAGGCCTTAATCATAGAGTCAGGAACTTTATACAAACTCTACTGGGAATAAGAAACATCAAGTATTTTCTCACTTTTGACAAAAGTGAGTGGCAACTCTGACAAAAAATTTGCAGCTATTCAAACATGAATGGAAGAAGATCTCAATGTAGGGGAGGTAATATTGGAGCTCCTGCTGGTAGTAACAAATGGACACACAAAGATCACAACGTTGATAAGGGGAAGAAGATCAATGAGGACATGTGCATAATAGACAAAGGCAAAGTGTCAAGAGCACAGGGTGAAACATATAATTGCTTTGATACATGGAGAGATGATTCAAGTGCAGAACTTTGTACCCCTGAAGATCAAAGAAATCCCTTTGCTTCTATTGATCCTCAGAAACAAGCTGAGTTTGAAGCTGCACTTGAGTCTGAATGAATTAGAATTTAGCATGAGTATGATCAGAAAATGCAGAGTAACCAAAATATGTTTATTGATCATGAGCTTCCTGACGAAGTAAAAGCACAGTTTGAATCATAGAGGAAGGAGATAAAGGAGCTAAAGGTTGCATTGCAGAAAGTCCGAAGCACTTCTCAGACAACTAATTTCCCTCCAAGGTATGTACCACCTCATAAGAAAGGTACTCATGGTACAGGGCCTTCAAATCCACCAGTGTCTCCTCACCATCAAACAGGGAATCACTACAAGCATCCAAATCATCCACTTCATATTCCCACACAGCATGTAGCTTTGCACCCACCTCCTGGTTAGTCTTTTGTCCCATAGTATAATGCACAGTACAATAATCCCATGCATCAACATCAGTGTCCACTTATTCCTCCTCCTCACCAGCATACAACCATGATCAGACAATTTGATTTAGCAGGGTTTCAATTGTATCCTTACCCTATGGATGGCAGCTGGAGAAGTCTGGTGCCTAAGTTTAGAGGGAGTAATGCAATTATTGTTGAAGGGCATTTAAATAGTTTCAATGTATTCATCCAAGATATAGATGTGCCATATGAAGATTTACACATGAAGCTATTCATGATGTCACTTATTGAAGATGCTAGGGATTGGTTTAACAACTTTCCTGCATTCTCAATCAATTCTCTTCAAGTATTCCAAGATCAATTTTTAGAACAATATGGGAATCAAAATGCACCAGATGCAGCCCTTCATGAATTGATGAGAATTGAGAAGAATCAAAATGACTCAATTTATGATTTCAACCGAATATTCAACAAGTTGCAGACTAAGGTACCTCCAAGATCAAGGCTGCCAGATTCTATAGCTTTGAGTGTTTATTTAAATGCATTTGATCCTAAAATAGGGTATGAATTGAGAAATAGATTCCCAACAGATCTGGCTGAAGCTCAGAAGATAGCATTAACAATTGAAAATAATAGGAAGGCTACTGGTATAGTCAATAAAAGAGACAACCCGAGGCCTTCTCAGCAAAGTTATAATTATCAGTACAGGCAGGAAAATACATACAAAAATGAGAACAAAAATGAGAGGCTGAGGTTGCATGATATTCCTTATAATAAAAAATGGAAGGATGGAAAACCTATAACAACTAGGCCAAGAAACAAAGATACTTCTGATCCATTGAGCAAGAAAGGAACTTACATGGTGAGTAATAATTACTTTTATGAAGCTTGTGATAAGCCACATTCTCCAAACTATTGTGTTGTAGCTCAATGGATGCAAGAATAGGGAATGTTGATGGAAAACAATGAAGAAGATCACACAGTGTATTTGACTTCAAATATTTCTCGCCATGTTGAGGAATGACACTCATCTTCAGAGGATGAAGGCTACGAACATGATGTTTCAAATTAGAAGTACAATGTCCATATGGCTGAACAGGAGGTCTTTTATGATTCTGATGAAGATTATACTGAGCCACATTTGGTTGAAGCACCTGCTCAATGCAATGTGAGGAGACTTACTAAAAATGAAATAGAGAGAATAATTGTTGTTGCAGTTGAGTAAGCAAGAAGTAAATACTGGTTGAGAAACAAAAAAGTAAATGATGTTGAAGGCATTCCTGGGGGAATTTTTATGAAAGATCAGAAGGAAACACAAGGAACTATGAGGAAGCCAGAAAAGAGATTGCATGATAAAGATGAACAAAAGCCTATCCAAAAATAGGAAGTTGAGGAGGAAGTGAAGGAATTACATAAAGAGACACAAGCGCCTGGACAGCCTAATAAAAAAGAAAAGGAAGAAAACAAAGGAGATGCGCCAAAACTAAAAAAGACTATTAAGGTGGAGAGCTCTTCTTTTGACTTCACTCAGGCATTATCTTAGGTAAAAATGTTTGTTCCACTACTTGAGATGATGAAGATTAAAGAGTATAAGGATACTGTTGTTCAATTGATAACAAGTGGAAATGAAAAATGTATGAATTTTGAAAGCAAAGTAGCTGTTAAACTAGTTAGTAGGCAGGAGAAAATAAATAATTTTGAAGTTTTCTTGAGTGATATATTATCAACTCCCCCTCAAGTTGATCCTTTTTTCACTACATTGCTTATCAATAATAAACTGTTGAGGAATTGCATGATAGACTCTGGTGCTGTTATAAACATTATGCTAGTAGGAGTTATGAAGCAGCTTGGCATGTGGGTTGATACTACTAGAGGCAAGTGTTATGCAATGGATAACAGACCTGTTCCTGTGGTTGGTGTTATGAAAGATGTTGAAGTCAAATTGGCTACTTATCCACAGGTGGCTTATAATATAGACATAATAGTGATAGATACTCCTCCTCAATTTGGGATGCTCTTATCAAGGCAATGGATAATAGCTATTAGTGGAAATGTTCAATTTGATATGTCCTATGCTACAATTCCAGTGAATGGCCAAGAGGTCAAGTTGTATAGGGAGCCAAGGATGAATCATCTTGTTGACTGTGTGCCACAAAATCAGATCAATTATTTTTGTGATGTTGATCTTGGGAATTTTAAAATTGAACCAGCTCAACTAGAATTAATAGTGATCCAATTGAAAAAAATGTTGCACAGAATTGTGATGGCATATGGAAGATGTATTTTGATGGAGCCTGTAGCTAGGAAGGAAATGGAGCTGGTATTGTATTTTTTTCGCCTGAAGGTATTACTTTTAAATGTTCATTTTTGTTAGCATTTGAATGTACAAACAATGTTGCAGAGTATGAAGCTTTATTGATAGACTTGAACATAGCTATGAAACATACAATCAAGTTGCTGGTTGTTTTAGGCAATTTTGAGTTGGTTTTTTCACAAGTCAAATCAAAATATGTAGCAAAGCACAAAAGATTAAAACAATATAGGAATGTTGTATGGGATACAATCGAATTGTTTGATGCATTTTCAATTGAGTGGATTGACAGATCAAAGAACATAATGGCTGATTTCTTAGCAAATGTGGCACTCAAAAGAGATGATATTACACTGGTTGGGGTATCATAGATTGAGTTCAAAACAAGGCCTACTATTCCTGATAACATTTATAGTTGGCAAGTCTTCAATGATGATACTGACCTGCTAAATTTTCTTCATTGTATAGATCAGTATGAGGCCCAAGAAATTGATTTCAATGCTTTTGTTGAAGAAGTATACGGGAAGCAAATAGTGTTTGGAAAGGAAATATTGCAGCTCAAAACAAATAAGCTTCCTAAAGGCCTAGTGGCACTAGAAAGGATGTATGATGGAAATGATTGGTCCCTCATGAAGCAAACACCAGTCAGAAGGGAAGATGTTGAATAAATTAACTTGGGGACTAAAATAGCACCAAGAAAGGTGTACATAGGGAAAAAGATAAATTCTACAATTAGAAGAATGATGATTGAGTTATTGAGAAAATACAAACACATGTTTTCTTGGTCATATGAAGATCTGAAAGCATACATGGATTTATTTCAGCATGAAATACCATTGAAGCCAGATGCTAAACCATTTAGACAAAAGCAAAGGCCCATAAATCCAACACTGGAGCCTAAAATGCAAGAAGAGTTGACAAAGCTCAGAGATGGAGCAATTATCAAACCAATCAGGCACTCAACCTGGGTTTCAAATTTGGTTCCTATGAGAAAGAAGAATGGTGATATCAAATTGTATGTGGAATTCATCAATCTGAACATGGCATCTCTCAAAGATAATTATCCTCTACCCAATATGGAGGCTATATTGCATAAGGTGATATGGAGTTGTGAATTGTTGTCTATGATGGATGGATTTTCAAGGTATAACCAGGTTAAAGTCAAAGAATCTGAGAAATACAAGACAACATTCACAACTCCTTGGGGAACATATGTATATATAAGAATGCCATTTGGTCTCACTAATGTTGGAGCGACTTTCCAAAGATCCATGGATGTGGCATTTGCAGACTTGATCAATGTTATCATGGTAGTGTACCAGGATGACCTGACTACTTATTCGAAGAAGGCTGAAGATCATGCGCAACATCTGGATAAGGTATTTATTAAAGCCCTTGAATATGGTATTAGTTTAAATCTAAAGAAGTGTCATTTTGCAGTCATAGAGGGTAAGCTCTTAGGAAATATTGTTTCAAAGGAGGAAGTTAGAATAGATCCTGAGAGGGTTGAAGCTATTGATAAAATTCTTGTTCCAAAAACTGTCAAGGTTATACAATCATTCTTTGGACAAATTAATTTTGTTAGGAGATTTGTTTCTAATTTTGTTGAGATCATTAAGCCCATATCAAAAATGTTGAAGAAAGGACAAAAAATGGAATGGACTACAGAGGCCTTGGAAGCATTTATATCTATCAAAAGGGCCATAAAGGAAGCTCATGTCCTTAAATCTCCAGACTTTATGAAGCCTTTTCAGATATTTCCATTTGCTTCAATGCATACTATTGCTGTTGTTATGTTATAGAAGAATGAGGATGGTCATGAACAACCTGTGTCTTTCTTCAATAAATCATTACAAGGGTCTGAGCTGAAGTATGATATAATGGAAAAACAAGCATTTTCTTTAGTAAAAGCTACAAAAGCCTTCAGACCATATCTAGTTGGAGCAAAGGTGATTGCCTATGTCCCTCATGCAGCTGTCAAGGATATTCTGACACAATTTGAAGTTACAGGAAAAAGATGTAGATGGATAAACAAAATCCAAGAGTTTGACGTGGAGATACAGATTACTAAGCTAGTGAGAGGTTAAGGCTTGGCTAGGATGATGGTAGAATCAAATATTGAAGCAAGTCAAGTCTATAATGTAGAAGAAGGGATTGCAATTGCAAGCATTGAGCATACTCCTTGGTATACTGATATCATGCATTATCTTAAATACATGAAGTGTCTAGATGGATTGAGTGACAGCCAAAAGAGAACTTTGAAGTTGCAAGCATCAAAATATGTTTTCATGGATGGAGATCTGTTTTGGAAGAATAGGGATGGTATACTGTTATTATGTCTAGATGAGTCACAGGCTAAGCATGTCTTGAGAGAAATGCATGAAGGAGTTTGTGGAGGACACTACTCAGCAAAAACAACTACAAAAAATTCTCAAGGCAGGTTACTACTGGTCTAAGGTTTTTAATGACTCTTTTACACATGTAAAAAAATGTGAGGCCTGCCAGAGGTTCTCTAGAAAACTGAGGTATTAGGGTGCTTTGCCACTTCAACCCTTGCAGGCTGATGCCCCTTTTCATCAATGGGGAATTGATTTCATTAGAGAGATACAGGAAAGATCAAGTGGAGGATACAAGTGGATACTAGTTGCCACTAATTATTTTACCAAGTGGGTGGAAGCAATCCCAACTAAACAAGCCACAAGTAAGGTAGTGAATAATTTCTTGATGGACAACATTATCACCAGATTTGGTACACAATTGAGATTAATCATAGACAATGGGATGTGTTTCAGGTCTGATGAGTTCAAAAGCTTTTGTGACACATATGGCATTACTATTTCGTATGCAGCTCCTTACCATCCACAAGCCAATGGACAAGTAGAGTCTAGCAATAAGAGTCTTTTGAAGATTATAAGGAGGATGCTAGGTCAGAACAAGAAGGCTTGGGATTCAAAATTGAAACTGGTTGTGTGGGCTGATAGGATTACTGTTAAAAAGGCAATTGGAAAATCCCCATTTGAATTGGTATATGGAACATAGGCCAGGATGCCTTTGTAGAATTTGTTACCAGTCTACAAGTTTGTCCTTCAGGAGGATTTGGATATTCCTGAACCTATGGAGGAAAGAATGGAGCAATTGGCTGAACTTGATGAAGTAAGGAGAGAGGCCCAAAGTAAAAACATGAAGTTACAGACACAAATGAAGTATCTATTTGACAAGAAGGAAAAGGATAGAAAATTTGAAGAGAATGACTTGGTATTTATGTGGAATGCAAGATGTCAGGAGAAGGGCAAGCATGGTAAGTTTGAAGCTTTGTGGTTGGGACCTTTTGTTGTTGTTAGAAAGAAGGGTGAAGACTCATACTATATACAAAATATGGCTTGCGAAGATCAGGAATTGCCTGTTCATGGGCAATTCTTGAAGCAATTTTTCTCTTGAGCAACATAGAGGATTAAGGGTTGCCAGTGCATGGACAACTCTTGCTTATCCTCTCTAAAATTTTGTTCCATGCACAGTAGTTTAGGATTTTTTCCATCTCCATTTCACTCTCATTTTCCGTTCATCTACATCTTGCATTCTCTTTCCATTCATCTCCATTTCCTTTCACCTCATTTTTGCTCACTACTTCATCATTTTGTGCTTGGTCTGGTCTACTCACCCAAAGATTATGGATCCTTGCAATGATCTCATTATCATTCATCCCCAGATGGAGCCACTATTCAGACTGTAAATTTCTGAAAGCTTTCACATGTTTTCACACCCTTGAGTTTCCATTGGAGTCCTTAACATAAGCACATGGGTTTGTTTTCATGTCATTTCTACTCACATTTTGCCATATTGCCCCATTGAACCCATCGACTTATGCATTTTTCATATTGTGGTCCATATCAGTATGGGTCTGTCTAGGTCTCCCCAGCCTATGTTGCTTGTCTGTTTGCTGCAGGTAATCAACATGACTTTTTCATTGTTGCAACGACTGGCATTTACCTATGGGTGGCTATCAGCATGACATTTGTGCTGTTTCAGTGACCGAGGGTGAACTTTTCAATGTAAGATCTTTCATCGGTATTGGTCTCGGCAAGTCACCTTCGGTCTCGCCGACACTACACATGGGGTTTCTATCAAGTAGCTTTAGGCGAGAGGTTTTCCTTCATTATAATATCTTGGCAAAGTCTTTTTGTCTTACCGATCAGTGGTGGAAGGATTGACTTATCGGCATGACAGTTCCTTTGTTTTGGCGACCGAGGAGGAACCCATCGGCATGAGTTTAGTCCTCAGTGGAAGCTCTCACCGAACTCATCATGTCTCACCAATCGGAGGAAAAGAATACATCATATCAGCATGAGTTAGGGTCTTTGGTGGGATGTCATGGCAATCTCCATATGTCTTACCAACTTTGCACAAGTGTTCACTTCGGCTAGAGTCATAATTTTTGGCATTGTGTCTTGGTGAGCCCATCGGGGCTTGCCGAAAATACAAAATGGATTTCTTTCGGCGAAAGGTTGGAATTCTCTTGGTGAATAGGTGTGATCTCGGGTGTTTCGATATGACACAAACTAATCTACAGGATGTCTCTCTGATAGTTGGAAGTTATAGTGACATACATGAGGCAAATAGACTTGTCAGCGAGAAAGGACTTATGTCATGGCGACCATAGTGCATTATGGGAGATTTTTGGTATAACGAAGTGCTATCTATATGAGGTCTCCCTGATATCTTGATGTCACAATGACAGATAAGATGAATAAAGGGATTTCGGTATAACTCAACGAACTCTGTCGGACTTCTCTCCGATTGTGTAATGTCTTGGCAACTTGGAGACTACATAAAGACTTTCGGTGAAACAAGATCAAGTCTACGGGAGGTCTCTCTGATACAATTAAGTTATAGTGATAGTGAATAAAAACAAAAGTGCTCATCGGTGAGAGATATCCCTGTGTCTCAGTGAATGATTAGTACATTATGAGAAGCATATCGATGAAACATTGTGTTTGTTGTATGACATCTCCCTGACTCAGGAAAGTTACAGCGATAGTGGATGAAAGCGCACCAGAATGCATCTCGGGGAAACATAAAGAAATCTATGTGACTTCTCTTTGACTCTGTTTGTGTCACAACAAAAGCGAATAGAGCCCACAGAGTGATTAACGATTGAATTGCCTTTGGCATAGTTGCTGGATTGTCTCACCAACTGTTTCACTAGTGAAAAATAGAAATTCAAATAATGTGGCCAACATGTAAATTGCTAAAATAACCATTGCAGGACGACTTGATTTGGGCCCGAATTATGTGGAGGGCCGACATGGAATTTCAATATGATTTATTTTCTTGATGCTAGTGTATAAATAGGCATTTTGTAATTGTAAAATGATCACCAGTTATTAGATATTCAATACACAACAAGTAGATATAGTGGATTAAAATTATTAGATTAGAGACTATTATTGCGTGATTTTAGAATGGAGGTATTTATGAAAATCAGTTGATGTTGCTGCATTTCTCTGGTGTCAATTATTTATTGAATTTAGTGAAAATATTGCTCAGTTGTCTCCAAGATTGAGGCTTTCTGGTTGTTTGAATTGATATCACAAGTTTACATATAACTCATCAGTGCACATTTGTTGTATTTGTGTGATTGATTGATTGGTTCTTTCAAGCAAAGATTAAATCCTTTTAGTTAATCACAGTAATCAGAAAGAATCATCTAGATTGTTCAAGTAGAGCTTCGTAATAACATTTTGCATGTTTATACAATTTGTAAACATAATATAAGCCAGATAGTTTGAGTTTCTCCAGAGAAGTGTTGATCATTTTGATCTCATTTGACTCTGCATACCCACCAAGGCACTGGTCTTTGCACTTCATCATTTTGAACTCATTAAGTTTTTTTATATTTGTTTATTGAGCATTTTAGGATTTAGATTAGAAGATTGTTGTTGTGCTTGAGTTCATTTTTTCACTTCCATTTGCCATTGTGGACAAATAATTACAAGAGGAATAATCATAAGTCAAGTCTGCTTCATTCAAAAAGGTATAACCACCTAGGTCTGGCAACACCTGAAGAGAAGAAGGTTTAATTCTTTTAACCTTGTCTATTACCCTAATACATTGTGAAAGCTTGGCAACCTTTCGTGGTTCAAACTTGTGTTTTTGAGAGCTAACAAATTGGTGACTCTATTGGGGACACGTTTAGAATCAAGGCCTTAATCATAGAGTCAGGAACTTTATACAGACTCCGCTTGGAATAATAAACATCAAGTATTTCCTCACTTTTGACAAAAGTGAGTGGCGACTCTGACAAAAATTTTGTAGCTATTCAAACATGAATGGAAGAAGATCTCAGTGTAGGGGAGTTCATACTGGAGCTCCTACTGGTAGTAGTAAATGGACACACAAAGATGAAAGAGCTGATAAGGGGAAGAAGATCAATGAGGAAATGTGCATAATAGACAAAGGCAAAGCATCAAGAGCACAGGGTGAAACATATAATTGCTTTGATACATGGAGAGATTATTCAAGTGCAGAACTTTGTACCCCTAAAGATCGAAGAAATCCCTTCACTTCTATTGATCCTCAGAAACAGGCTGAGTTTGAAGCTGCACTTGACTCTGAACGAATTAGAATTCAGCATAAGTATGATCAAAAAATGGAGAGTAACCAAAATGTGTTTATTGATCATGAGCTTCCTAAGGAAGTAAAAGCATAGTTTGAATCATAGAGGAAGGAGATAAAGGAGCTGAAGGCTGCATTGCAGAAAGTCCAAATTACTTCTCAGATAGCTAATTGCTCTCTGAAGTATGTACCACCTCATATACAAGGTACTCATGGTGCAGGGCCTTCAAATCCACCAGTGTCTCCTCACCATCAGATAGGGAATCACTGCAAGCATCCAAATCATCCACCTCATATTCCTACACAGCATACATCTTTGCATCCACCTCCTAGTCAGTCTTTTGTCCCATAGTATAATGCACAGTACAATAATCACATGCAACAGCATCAGTGTCCACTTATTCCTCCCCCTCACCAACATACAACCATGATCATACAATTTGATTTAGCAGGGTTTCAATTGTATCCTTACCCTATGGATGGTAGCTGGAGAAGTCTAGTGCCTAAGTTTACAGGGAGTAATGCAATTACTGTTGAAGAGCATTTAAAGAGTTTCAATGTATTCATCCAAGATATAGATGTGCCATATGAAGATTTACACATGAATTTGTTTATGATGTCACTTATTGAAGATGCTAGGGATTGGTTTAAGAGCTTGCCTGCATTCTCAATCAATTCTCTTCAAGTATTCCAAGATTGATTTTTAGAACAATATGGGAATCAAAATGCACCAGATCCAACCCTTCATGAATTGATGTGAATTGAGAAGAATCAGAATGACTCAATTTATGATTTCAACCAAAGATTCAACAAGTTGCAAACTAAGGTACCTCCTGGATCAAGGCTACCAAATTCTATAGCTTTGTGTGTTTATTTAAATGTATTTGATCCTAAAATAGTGTATGAACTAAAAAATAGATTCCCAACAGATCTGGCCGAAGCTCAGAAGATAGCATTAACAATTGAAGACAACATGAAGGCTGCTAGTAAAGTCAATAAAAGAGACAACCTGAGGCCTTCTCAGCAAAGTAATAATTATTAGTACAGGCAAGAAAATACATATAGAAATGAGAACATAAATGAGAGGCCAAGGTTGCATGATATGCCTTATAATACAGACTGAAAGGATGGAGAACCTATAACAGCTAGGCCAAGAAACAAAGAGACTCCTGATCCATTGAGCAAGAAAGGAACTTACATGGTGAGTAATAATTACTTTTGTGAAGATTGTGATAAGCCACATTCTCCCAACTATTGTGTTGTAGCTCAAGGGATGCAAGAAGAGGGAATGCTGATGGAAAAAAATGAAGAAGATCACACAGTGTATTTGACTTCAAATATTTCTCACCATGTTGAGGAAAGATACTCATCTTCAGAGGATGAAGGCTATGAATATGATGTTTCAAATTAGAAGTACAATGTCCATATGGCTGAACAATAGGTCTTTTATGATTCTGATGAAGATTATACTGAGCCACATTTGGTTGAAGCGCCTACTCAATGCAATGTGAGGAGACTTACTGAAGATGAAATAGAGAGAATAACTATTGCTGCACTTGAGGAAGCAAGAAGTAAATACTGGTTGAGAAACAAAAAAGTAAATGATGTTGAAGGCATTCCTGGGGGAATTTTTATGAAAGATCAGAAGGAAACACAAGGAACTGTGAGGAAGCTAGAAAATAGATTGCCTAATAAAGATGAACATAAGCCTATCCAAAAATAGGAAGTTAAGGAGGAAGTGAAGGAATTACATAAAGAGACACAAGCGCCTAGCCAGCCTAATAAAAAAGAAAAGGAAGAAAACAAAGGAGATGCGCTAGAACTAAAAAAGACTATTAAGGTGGAGAGCTCTTCTTTTGATGATATGTGGATGGGATAAATTTCATTTCATGGATCCATGGACGACCCAACAAGATTTTGTATGCAATATCACAGTCTAATACTTGACAGAAAGTATTCTTGATAACAAGTCCCACTCTGATCAACAGCATGATAAAATCCTTGGACGCTCTTTCCTCATCATTGTAGGCTTTAATAGTAATCTTTCCTCTATGATGAATGGAGTCCTCATAAAATAGTAAAGCCTAAACTAACTTCATGATACATATGTTCAAACCAACACCTCCATCTATTAGGACGTGTCTGACATGAAACTCGCGGATCATGACTTCTAAGTATAATGATGAATTATGGGGATGAGTCATGGAAATGTCATCTTTTTCAGAAAATGAGAGGCATGTGGGTGAGGATTGTAAGTGTCCCACCATGGCTTGAAATTGTTCCACATCCAGATTAGTGGATACAATTTTTTCAACGAGGGCCTTTTCTAGAATTTCCTTGTGTGCTGGGGAAATCTTTAGGAGTTCTAAGATAGAAATCTAAGTAGGAGTTTTCTGAAGTTGATTGACTAAGTCATATTGATGTTGAGGTGGGGGTACAATGGATTTTGAAGAAGCTCCCTTTAAGAAAACTTTAGTTTGTGCCCTTGTTGTTGTGTTGAATTTTCCATATTCCGTCTTCTCCTTAACTTTTATAACATTGACCCATTCGTCGTTAGTGTAGATATGATTGATTATATGATTGTTGATATGATTCAAACTTTTTTCTAGAAGACTCACCCTTTTGATAGTTGGGAAAAGGGTTGCAAAATGTTTGGTGGTCTTTGTTTGATTGTTGGCTTCCTTCTATTGTGATGGTGCCATTTTCAATTAAGTCTTAGATGACATTTTTAAAGGCTTGACAATTATTTGTACGATGGCCCTTGCACCGATGATAATCACAATAGTATGCATCATTCCATGATGGGGGCTTCACACTAGGTTCAAAGTTATGTTGAGGTGACAAAGTAAGGACATTTTTGGCCATCAACTCTTTGAATGTAGATTCCAAAGATTGGCCTAGTGGAGTAAAAGTTCTACTAAAGAAGAATGAAGATCGTTGTGGATTTGTGTTCAGGGTATTTTCTAAGGTATTGTTGTTGATATTGTTTCCACGGTAACCTTGATTGTTGGCATTCCCTTGATTGGGAGTAAAAGTTTGACTCACATTATTCCTTGGAGGAGGAGGATTGTTTCCTTGATTTGTGACCGAGTTGACATTGTTATAGTTATTGTTTCGAGGAGCACTTGGAGTACTAAGAAAAAATGGCTTAGTCGAGACATGATTTGCATCTACAACACCATCATTTACCACATTTTTGTTGTGAGTCCAAAACTTAGACTTGTCATTGTGGTGATTTGAAGAGCTAGGATTGTCCTTGTCAAGTTTTATTATACCTCTCTAGATTAAGGCGCCTTCAATGGTGATGGAATTTTCAATCAATTTCTAAAAAGTGGGAGGAAAATGAAGATTAAGACAATATCTCATCTCTTGATCTAAGTTTTTTATGAAAGTGGTGATCTTTTCCTTTTCAGGAACATGACGTGGGTATCTAACAAACAATATTCTCCATCCCTAAAGAAATGTAATGAATGGTTCACCAGGTTTCTGTTTAGCCTTGCAGAGATCAATCATGGTTATTTGATGTTGTATGTTGTAGGAATATTGTGATATGAACTCGTTAATCAATTCCTAAAATGTCTTGACAAGCGGTGTGATTTTTGATAGCCATTCCATAGATTGGCCCCCAAGACTTTGAGGAAAAAAATGCATCAGGTATGTATCCTCATGGGAAAACTCTAAATTCATATTTTGGAAGTCTCTAATATGATCAATTGGATCATATTTCCCATTATAACAATCAAACTTTGGGATTTCACAATGTTTGGGAAATGGGATCATGTTGAGATGTCTGTCAAAAGGATAAGGACAGATGTCATCAAGAGCATATGTCTTCGTTGTGGTTCCCCTTTGCATGTCTTTAATTTTTCCTTGAAGTGCCTTAATCTATTGAGACAAGGCACTAAGATCAGACAAGGGTGTTTCATCAAGACTTCTCTTTAAGTTCTTAGTATCAAAATCATGAGGCAATTTAGCTCCTTTATCAGCCAAATATAATAATTATTTCTATTTTTTGCACTCTAAAATATTTTCTAAGGCTTTGTTAAATTTGGGATCTTGCTCAGCCTCTCTAAGGTGATGTTCTTCATCTCGTTCATCATCACTAGCTACAGGAGTTCTGCTCATGTCTTTGTTGAAGGGGAACACATTTTTTTCTCTTTTATCCATGTTGTCATCGAAAAGGGGATTACTGCTCTCATCTTCTTCTTGAGCTCTTCAAGTATAATCTTCTTGTTGAATGTCTTCTTTCAGCTTATTGTATTGAGATCTTGTAAAAATAGGCATATGATTTTGAAATGTTCTTCTAGACTTAGATCACAATTTGATAAGTGCAAAAAAATTGATGATGTCTTGATTTGATAAGATGAAAATCTTATGATATGATAAAAGATGTTCCTAATTCTAGATTGTGGCTTCCAATGATGAAGGATATCAGAATCCTGTTGGGGAAGTTGAATCAATAATCATAAATTTTCTTGAAAGGTGCACTTTTAAGATTTGATCCTTGTTTTTGAAGAATGATTAAGTATATCAAATAACCTAGTTAATATCATTGAAGGATTTGGATGGGATGTGTTGGATATTCAATGGAAGGTTGTAGTAGATAATCAAAGTTGAGAGGTTGATTGTGATTGTGTCATTGTGATAGAGCTCTTCTTTGGAAATAGGCTCGGGAATATAAAGGCTCTATAGTGTACTCATCAATAAATCCCCTAACAAAATCTTGGTACCTATGGAGAAACTCACTATAATGGAGCAAGACATTTCAAATTTTATACAAAAACTCTCTTCATTGCAAGGTTTACTTGTAACCTAAATGTTTCTTGGGTTTCCTGATCCTATTGGCAATCGATTTCCTAAAAAATCTAGTTGATTTCCATTCTCTAAGAATGGGAGAAATGTTAAGATGCTACTAGACTGAAGATGTTACAAACGAAGATCTATCAAAAGTAAATTTTTTTGGAAAGTGACAAATGCGCTACTCTATGCCTTATATGTGCTGCAGAAATAGGCATATGTGCTAGAGAAATAGTCAAACGCACTACATCAAACCTCAGATGCTCTACAATATGTCTTAGATGCGCTACAGGAAAAATGTTTTGACAGTGATCAAAAAGTGTGTATAGAATATTCAGCCTATGCGCTAAAACATTCAATGCATGAAAACGAGCTCTAAATGCACTGAACTAACCAGTGGATGCACTAGAACAGACTGCATATGTGCTAAGATATACCCTAAATGCATTAAAATAGTTTTCTAAGGCAGTTTTTCGAACAGTTTTGAGTAATTTCAGCTGAAATTTTGCATGTTCATTTTGGATGATCTTTTATCTGAATTAATGTAATTGAAAACATAACAAACACTTTGAAAACAATTTTTTTTAAGCCCTTTACTAAACATCAAGTGTATGTTCAAAAAAAAAATCAAAAAGTGTTTTCATAGGTTTTGCACATAACAGACAATTCAGGTAGACTCACTCTTAGTACTCAAGTAGGTTATCATAATAACCACAACCCACATCTTAGAATTGTGTCAACTCACACAGTCGTGTCACCCCTGAAGGGGCACCTGTGTTTTTGTCTTTTCCAGGCACGTACTCAAAGTGACGGAAGTTGATACTGGATTCCCTGAGCAGATGGTCCTTGGCAGTTATACAGTGAGTGTCTTAGGGGCAGATTCTTCCCTCCCCTTGCACTGTGATTATTAGGATATTCAGAAACTGACACGGTTGGCTACTACACTAGGTTCGTAGTAAGGGTTTCTGTTTGGTGCGGAAATAATAAACTCCCTTAGGAGACCTCCCAACCTTTAGAACAAAGGCTTTGGGGATGGTTATCTTGCACACTACTGACAAAAGTGGGTTTCCCCATATTTGCTTTAAATGTTATAGTGGGGTGGAATAACCTAGCTTTGGTTTGAACCCACTTGGATCATTCCTCTTGGGTGAGTAAAATTTCCCATAAGAGTAGGCCCTCTAAAGGATGTAATAAAGCATTGAAATTGCAAAAATTCAAAAGGAAAGTCTGGTATTCTAATCACCCAGTTAAGGGGAGAGCATAGACCTATTGTCATAAACAAATTAAATAGTGTTCTTTTTAGAACCCAAATGACAATGATTTAATCTATGTGAAGATATTTCTTCACAACAAGCATGTGATTTACTTTAACCACAAAATCAATGTGTGGTGACTACCCTAGGATTGCTTCTTTTCAAATTCCATGTTTATCCTAGGATTGGTTCATTTTAAATTGTTGTGTCTACCCTAGGGTTGCTTTTTTTTAACCAGAAAAGATCCTATTTGTGGAAGGCATCAGACTCAAAACCCTATTTTAGTTACAACCTACATGCACTAAAAGATCACACATATGTGCTAAAACAAATAGTTAATGTGCTAAAGTAGACCCCATAAGCACTGCAGAAAACCCTAAATGTGCTAAAATAAATCCTAAATGTGCTAATCTAAGAATGCAAAAAAAAATTTGGACAATTTTAAATGAAGTAAGCTAAATGGATGCACTATTTTGTTACCTAGATGCACTAAAGAAATTGTCAGATTGCATTGAAACAGTTCTCGGATGCTCTGAAAGACCTGAAAAAGCGTTGAAAGAAGCCCTGGATGCACTAAGGAAACCCACTGATGCGCTAAAATGTGAAATTTTCTAGAAAACCGAACTCCATAATGCGAAATCCTATCAAAAAACCTACAAGTAGATGTAAAACAATGGGGCAAAGGCCCCACAGTGGGTGCCGGAAAATGTGTGATTGAAATTATGCATATCAAGTGTAGATTAAAAACAATAAATCAAACACACCAATAAGACATTATATCAAAATAGAAAATCAAATAAAAGGAGTGAAAACTTAGTCTTCTATCCTTGATGTCATCCTACGTCCTCTATCTCCAGTGTTTTTGTTGATTCTAGTTTACTCTCAAATCGCGTGCTAAGCTCAACAAACAATCTTCCTAGAGAACAAGATTAAAGATGAATGCATGCTATGCTAAGGTATGATTAACATACTTAAACTAAACATGATTTCCAAAATGTAAAACTACAAAATTATGAATACTAAAACTGATAATAATAATCTTAAAATGCTAATTGCTTGTCTCTAATGTGTGTGTATACACATGTAACCAATGTTTGGATTCACATAGGTATTTATAGAGTTTTTGAAAGATTTTGATTGGCTGATGTGATCAAAGGTTGAAATCAAACTTGTCAAGATGAACGGTGAGAGATTCTGGAAGTTGAGAAAAAGATAGAAGGTTGAGAGAATAATGGAAGATGTTTCCTTCCCACAAAACCTTTCACTCAAAAATAGAGGAAACTTTCCGTTTGACATCTTTAGTTATGAGTTTATTTTGTAGTTTCAAGATAAATCCCATAATTAAATAAATAAATTTATTTAATTACATGTGACAATGGATTTAGAAGTTTCCATAATTAAATATTTAATATTTAATTATGTGTGAGAGATGAAAATGGAAGGTAATTAAATATTTAAAATATTTAATTATGCATGAAATGAGAAAAAAATGTTAAATTAAATATTTGTAATATTTAATTTAACTATGAGATGAAGAAAGTGTTTGGAAGAATATTCCATTATTTGAATTTAAATATTCAAATTTAGAATAATATGATAATTAATATAAATACATTATAAAATTTATTTAATTTAACTAAGAAGAAGATGGAAGATGGTAATAATTAAATAAACTTATTTATTTAATTAAGGTAGAAGAATTATAAAAGTGACGATATAAATAAATAATTAAATTAATTTATATATAGATGACTTTAGAAGATTAATTAAATAATTCATATTTAATTAACAAGCTTGATTAACTATGACCATTTTTAGATGTATACATAAAATACATTCAATATGCTACAAATTCTATTCTTACATATTTTTGAGATAATATATATAACTTATTCAAATTTTTACGTCAAGTTGCCTAACTCTTATTTTTCTAAATTTTTTGCCACTTAAGGGTCTATTTTTTCCATGATGGTCCTGCACATACCCGATGATGCAACTGATATGCAATTAAATATGAAAATAATTTGTTTTTGGCAATGTCAAGTGTACTCAATCCCTTAATGTAAGAGAAAACATCATTGTTGTAGCTTTGGAAATCCCATAATGCAAACTAATGAAAACTAACATGGATGCAATCTACTCTAACCATGCAGATCTTGTATGCCAAAGTTGTCATTCGTAACAACCAATTTTTCATAGTTTTTATCATCATTGGGCCTTTAAAATGTTGAAAGTGAGTATAAGCATCAATGGTATATTTATACCATGATGACCCAAGTACTACTTCCATGATGTTTGATAGTACAAGTTAACACAAGCATCTAAGTATAATTAAACCGAGATGACCTGAGTATTGCTTGCATAAATAGACAAGAGTTAATCATTTTCCTATGCAAATTAATAATGTCATCAGTGATACTTTGTAGCACACATCTTGTGACAATTTGCACAGTAATAATGATCAACTCATAGACAACAGACAAAGAAAAATCATACTCCTTCCTAGATCCTCTAGTTTGATACATCATCGAGGGGCTCTAGATATATGATAACACAAATCAAAGTACAACAATTGAAAATTTGTGTTTAACATGATAAACCCATGATTTAGAAGAGCATCATCCTTTTGATTTGATTTTGTTTGATTTTCTGATGTTTTCAAGATTTTTTGATTTTCCAATTTTTTGGTGTTTTCTAATATTTTGACCAAGAACCTAACCTAAAGACCTATCCTAGGGATCTCAGGGGCTGATCAAAGATTAGCCTTACCTATGTTATATACGCAAAGACCACGTAGTTTGAATGACTCAACTAATTTATAGGACCAAGAAATGAACAAACGAGAGATGAAAACTAATTACAACAGACTGCTAAAGGACTTGACCTAGGGTGCCTTGGGGGCTGATCAAAGATTAGCCTTGCCTACATTCAATCTCAGAGACAATGTAGTTCTACAAGACGACTTTGTTTTTGACTAAATTTTGACCTATTTTTAGATTTTGATATAATATGGATGTTTGATGCATTTCTGATGGTGATTGATGTTCAACGTTGGATTGTGTTTTAATCATTGTTGTTGTTGCATTTTTCTTCATGTTGTTTATTCATTGGTTCAAGCTCAAAGTTTTTTGCTCCCAGTGAGTTCAGGATTTTGCCCCCAGTCTAGGGTGAGACATGATCATGATGCCAAGATATGTACATGGTGCTTTCAAATGATAGGCAGATGGATGGAAAAAATGAATGGAAAAAGTGATTTGGTTGACATGCTCAAATAGAGCCTGTTGCTAGGTTTTCATTACTTGTTTTTATTGCACCTTTTTAGATTTTATGATCTTTTTGATCTTTTTGATTTTTTTTCTATATTTTTCTCTGTTTCTAATTTTTTTGTTGTTACCAAGATGCCTATTTGCTAGGTTTTCATCAAGGCAACCATTTTTTCAAGACATTTTCTGATATTTTTGGTATTTTTTAGGACCTTTTTCCCAATGTACTTGGATGATTCAAGTGTAGAACTTCTTGAGATGCAAGTTGTTTGTGTGTGTGTGAGATGTGTAAAGTTAGTATTAACACAAACCTTAATGAAATTATTTATATTCAAAGATTCAAATCAAAGTAAACTATTCTAATTTGTATCTTAACGAATCTTTCAAGAACATCTCATTGTCATCTATTCCTAAGGATTTATTAAAACATTTGGCCCTCAGATTTCTATGAGCACAAAGTTTTTTAAAATGACTACTTAGGAAACAAGATAACATTCAACATGCAAGCCAACTATATGCCTACATGAAACTATGTGTAAACAATGATGATGAATGCCATGATGAGTGAAGGATGATGTTGATGATAAATACACAAACAGTGGTGGATAATATGGTAGTGATCTGTATGATTCTATGCATAATTATACATATGCTCAAATATAAACTTAAAATGAATGAATCTAAAATGAAACTATGATGCAAGATGGATGATAAAATGCAACTATGAAGCAATATGTTAATCTAAGATCTAAATATGAAGCAAAACATGATATAAAGACTTGCTATAAGACTCTCAAAATGCTCCAAGATCCAATGATAAACCTACATGATAAATTTACTTCAAATGTGGATGCAAAATACAAGGCCCAAGGGTTGTATTTATAGCCTTTTCCAAGCATGTAGTGAGGTGGCAATAATCAATGGTCCAAATTCAAATAAGAAGAATGGATGGTGAAGATGAAGAGAATCAAGATGTTGTCTCCTTGACCAAAGACAACATGTCATTTGGATGGGGGAATCTCTTGACCAATAGGCAACATGTCATTTGGATGGAAGACTCAAGTGTGAGAAGAGAATACCATGTGCTTCCAAACTTGGTGGAAGTGTGGGAAGAGAAGACCATGTGCTTTTTGAAATGAGTTGAAGATAATTCTAATTAAAAATTAGAGCTATTTATTTTCATGTGACCTTAATGAGGTGGCACAAAAAGTTGTAGAAATGTGCTCTAATTCCTAATTGGATTTAGTGAAGATTAATTAAATAAAATGAGTTTAGGGAACCTTGTCTATTTAATTAATTTAGAGGAAGATGATTTAGATTTGGATAATTAGAGAAGGGTGAACAATATAAATAAATTGAGAATTTATTTATACTTAGTCAAAATATTAATCAAATAGCTAGTATTTAATTAATTAAAGGTGATGAAAGTTTTTAGGTGTATACACCTTGCATTCTTTCCTTGTTGGTATGTAACCAAACTATCTCCAACCTAGAAATGGTGATTTTTATGATGCTTATCATGACGACCCTTGTATTTTTCTTGGATCTTCTCCAACTGTGCTTCCATTGCCTGATGAATTGCTTGGAATTTCTGGATGAACTTCAAATCCTTCTTTATATTATGATTTCCATCTTCAACATCGTCCTTCCCAAAAGAAAAATCCATCGATGTTTTTGGAAAATAACTGAAACAAGTCTCAAAAGGAGATCTTTTTGTAGAAGAGTGTGTCACATGGTTGTAGGAATGCTACACATAATGAAGAATCTCATCCCAAAGCTTAGGATGCTTACTACAGTAACCTCTGAACAAATGAACAACTATCATGTTTAGTACCTCTGTCTGTCCATCATTATAAGGGTGAAAGGTTGTACTCTTCTTCAGTTTGGTTTCCATGAGTCTCAACAATGTTGACCAAAATTCCCCCAAGAATCGAGAATCTTGATATGATACAATAGAAGTAGCTAACCTTGAATCCATACAAACTGAAAGTACATATGAGTTGTTGATTCAGTAGTGGCTTATTTCTTACAAGGTGTTAGGATACACATTTTGTTGAACCAATCAACTACTACATATAGCTAATCATGTCCCTTCCTAGACATGGGTAGACCCTCGACAAAATCCATAGACACACTTTCCCATGGATGGGATGGTATAGGTACACGTGTGTACAACCCCAATTTATTTTTACTTGGTTTACTAGTTCAACACATTACACATCCTCTAATATATTTAGATATAATTTCTTGCATACGAGGCCAATAGAATACTTCTACAACTGAGTCATTATTTTGCTTACCCCAAAGTTTCCAAAAATCAATGATGTGTGTGCTTCTTTGATTACATGTGCTTGCTCATCTTTTGGAATGTATAACTTTCCCAAGTGATACAACAATTTATCCTGCACATAGTATTATTTCTCTTCTACATGCTTTCCTTAGATTAAAGTTGCATAGCTATCCTTAAATTTTTAATCATTAGCATATTGTTCTTGAAAACTTTCAGAACCATAGAACTATTCTGGAGGATTATCAAAGCATTCATAATAGGAGGCCTATATAGTATATCTGCTACTTTGTTATGGGAACCTTTCTTATACTTAATTATCAAATGAAATTGTGCGTGTGTCGAATGTGGAGAAGAGTTATTCTAATGTCAACACAAACCTCAATGAGATGGTTTACATTCAAATTTTGAAGCAAGTAAAACTACTCTATTTGTAATGCAATCAAATCTTTCAAATACATATCACTGTTCTCTATTTCTAGGGATTTATTAAATCGTTTGGCCCTCAGATTTCTATGGGCACTGTATCTAAGGGTAAATTTCCTAAGGTTAGATTAAATGTTAACAAATCAATAAAGACTATAAACCCAAAGAACTATGAAGTACAAAGAAAATTAAAAGCAAGAACGATTATACCTATCATTCCTCGAATCTTCCATGACTACCTCCATAACACCTCCTAGCTTGCAGCATATGATTGATGCCCTCAAATTGAGTGTGTGAGCATTTCAATTATGACATTGTCCTATGCAAGTTTTGAAGGATTTAAATATAAAACTATGCCTATGCCTATGCCAAATGACTCTAAAACGCTAAATAATTCTAAGTATTAACGTGTTAGAATAAAATTCCTATGTAATCTAAAAATGTGAGCAAAATAACATTTTATAAAAAATGCCATTTTGAATGGACAGACGAGATCGATTTTTGACAGAGACCTAAAATCAAAGGACAAGATTTAATCTAACAATCCCTAATAAAGGTTAGGGAAAAATCATTAAGTGAGCGGTCGAGAATAAATGACATAATTAATTAGAAAAATAAAGATTTTCAAAAATAAAGAAGATAAAGACTGCCTGATTTGTGAGATTCAAAAAATCAAGAAGATAAAGACTGGATAGAAAAGAAGATTTGAAAAATCAATAATTTGCTCAATTACTTAATTTTTGGAAGAATATTACCATTTTGAATTAAATTAATTCAAAATATGGATTTTGTGTGACAATACACAATCGATTTTCAGATTATTTACCAAAATGAAGTGGCAGTTAATAATTGTGAGGCCATTTTAAATAATTAATTTTGCTTAAAATGAGGAAAATGTTAAATTAGGTAATTAAATAATTAAAGATAATTATTTAATTTAGAGGTGTATCTAAGGGTAAAATTCAGGTTAGATATCAGATAAATCAATTGAAAGCATATGAAATAAACCCAAAGAGATATGAAGCACAAAGAAAGCTAAACAAAACGAAACGATTATACCAGATTCGTGAAGCTTCCATGAATCACCTCCATAACACCTTCTAGCTTGCAGCGTATGATTAGTGCCCTCAGATCGAGTGTGTGAGCAATTTAGCTATGCCATTATCCTATGCAAGTTTTGAAGGATTTAAGTAAAATTATGCCTATGCCTATATGATAAATAAAAATGATACTATGAATACTAAATGATTATAATGCCTATATTAATGAAGTGGTCCCAAAATTATGAACAAAATTGACATTTTATAGAAAACACAATTTTGAGTGGATGGATGAGATCGACTCTTGACAAAAACCTAAAATCAGAGGATGAGATTTCATTTAATAATCCCTAATTAGGGTTAGGTCAAAATCCTTAAATGAGTGATCAAGATGTCATAGGAGAAAATCAAATCGGCGGTGGAGAAAAGAGGAGATAATTAATTTCAAAAATAAAGATTTTCAAAATTAAGAAGATAGAGATAGCCTGCTTTGTGAGATCTGAAAAATCAGATAAAAGATGAACTGAAAAGTAAATTTTATTAAAATCAAGAACCTGCTTGCTTTATTTGTTTTTTGGAAGAAAGCTACCATTTTAAAGTAATTCAAATTATGGATTTTGTGAGACAATGAGTGATTGATTTTTGAAATCAATTACTAAAAGAAGAATCATTTAACTATGTGAGACATTTTTAAATAAATTGCTTTATTTAAAAATAAAGAAGTGTCACATACAACAATTAAATAATTAAAATAATTATTTAATTTAGAAGTGATTAATTAATTGAATAAATTAACAAATCTATTTAATTAAAAGAGAGGATTTAGGAATTAGTGACATATTAAAAATATATATTAAAATATATTTATTTGATAATCAGGAGGACATTAATGACATAGATTAATTAAATAAAATGAGGACTTTATTTAATTACTAGTTGACTTTGGACAATTAATGACGCATTAAATAAATATGATTTATTTATTTAATAATCAGGAAGAATAGAAGACCCTGAATTAATTAAATAATTGTGAATTATTTAATTAATAGTTGAAGATGGGTTAGGCACATAATTAAAGTGTCATAATTATGCTAGGATGAAAAGTGGTAAAAATGAAGCTTGCAGGCCTAGGTCATTTTTAGGTGTCTACATTTGCCCCTCTTTGTCATAATGTCGCTTGTCGCATTGTGACAAAGAAAATAAGTCAAAGCCATGCCCCAATGAAAGTGAAGGTTATTAATGCCCCCTTGGAAAATTTTTCAAATTTTGAGTCGGCGGTAGAAAAATTTGGAAAGCGTCCCGATAAGTCAATTTAATGACTAGAAAAATAGCCGCGCAGTCGGTTTTGGATTCTAACATGTTTAAGACAGTCAACGTAGTAGTCAAACATGGTCAAATGAGCTTTGAGCAGTAACTCACCTAAGAAAATTGTCATTTTGACCTTATAAATAGGTTGACAAAGGAGTAAAAGTCAATTCATTTTCACTATTTACCTTGCGAATTTTGAGAGCTCAGAGCGAAAAGGAGCGTAGCAAGGATGGTTATTCCAGTCACAGAGCATCGCGGGGAGATCGTGCGGACATTCAGGCAGCCAGAGGGCTTAGAGCCAGCGGTATGTACCCTTGTCCCACTTCATAATTTTCTTGTTTTGTGTGTCAATTTTTAGTTTCTAGGGTAAACAACATCTACGCCACGACGCAACTACGTTCACGTAAGCCGCAATCGTCTACGTGTTTGACGCATACGATGCGTCACGACGCAAATGACCAGTAAATTAGAGGGTGGGTGAGGCGTTGCGCCACATTTGATAAAAATTATGACGCGTTTGCCTAACCGAGTCACATATGAGGCTTGGAATGCCACAATTGTTAAATTGTGCTACAATTGCTCATTTGAGCGACGTATTCACTTTTTTGTGTCACAATTGCCATAACTCGTGATGCAATTGCCATAATGAGATGCATTTGGGCAACCAAGTGATGCAACTATCGTGTTGTGACACATTTGAAGATTTTAGAGACGCATTTGAATATTTGCGACGCATTTTATTTTTTCCCTTTATTGAGACCGATTGTGATACTTGTGAAACCCTTAATGCTTTTGAAGATGTTGACAGTTGTCTAGAAACAACTGATATATGGTTCATCTCTTTGCAGAGGCAGCTTGCCCCTATCTATACGTAATAGAGCAGACCGATGACATTTTGGTTTGCTGACCAGTTGAGCCCATGAGTGCGGCGACAATTGATGTGACTTGGATTATTCTATGTTGCCTACATGCCCGCCATTCGAGCGAACAGGGGATTATTGACTGCACTATGCGAGCAGTGGCATTCGGAGACATGTTCCTTCCACCTGCTAACAAGTGAGGCCATGATTACTTTGGAGGACGTCTACCAGATTTTATGAGTGCTGATCCGAGGGGAGTGGATCGTCTATGATCCTCGTCATGGCAAGCAGACCTTCCGAGCATACTACCGATATTAGGGTGCAAGACTGGGCATCTAGGGATAGGAGATCAAATGGGAGTTCATGGCAAAGCACTATGTTCACTTTGATGCATTCCTTGCGACTCTGATTGCAGGTATTTTGGTTCTCGACCATCGGGAACACAGATTCCCTATTGGCTGGGGAGACGTCCTAGTTGGTATGAGACGGGACAGGACCGTTTATGCTTGGGGTCCCTGTTTATTGGGGACACTTTATCATCAGCTACACAATGTTGCCTACAGGAGGGCAAAGAGTATCTCCTGCGGGACTATCTTGATGATGATCTGGGCATGGGAGCACATTGCCATATTTTGTCCTCCTATTTAGAGACCACAGTTGGCTAAGGGGATGCCCTATGCCTATTACTACGTAGGTGCCCTACAACAGACCCGGATGGGTGAGACTAGTTGGCGGTGGCACAGGATTGACACCATGGTGACATTTATTTGGAGGCCGTACAAAGACTATGAGCCGTGGGACGATGAGGATGAGCACCTTAGCCTGTGCAGACAGTACAGGTATCTAATTGGTAGGACCGTGCAGATGTCGCTGATTATTGAGATGTACCTACCACAGCATGTTCTGAGGTAGTTCAGAGAGCAGCAGGGTGTACCTGCGGGGATAGCTGAGTATGCACGGTCTTCCAGAGAGTATGCTTGGGGACCAACCATTCCAGTGGCCTTTGCAGAGCACCAGATTAATGGGCTAGGAGCCTAGGCATGGGGATGGAGGGGAGGAGCAGCCGATCCTGGGATGACAGCTGACTATGACTTATGGTGGCAAGCACACAGACCAATGTCGTTGATAGATCCTGACGGGCCAGCACCTGTGGACAGGCGGTCAGTGATACCTCATGTGCCAAGGGCCAGACGGGGAGGCAGAGGCGATGATAGGGGTAGAGGTCGGGGGAGAGATGGAGGTAGGGATGGAGGTAGGGGTAGAGATGGAGGAAAGGGTGGAGACGGAGGCAAAGATGGAGGCAGGGGTGGAGACAGAGGTAGAGATGGAGGCATGGGGGAGATGATGGCAGAGATAGCTGGAGGTGGAGGCGAGACGGTCAGAGACAGGACTGTAGGGTGTGACAGTGCATGGCGAGGGTAGCATTAGATGCTATCCCCAAGGTTGGCAAGGAGGGGGAGAGAGAGGAGCAGCCCAGATAGGAGGGAGAGGGTGAGGAGAGATAGGAGGAGGAGGTGGATGTGGGGGGACAGGAGGAGGAAGTGGAGGTGGGTGTGGGAGGGTAGGAGGAGGAGGTGGATGTGGGTGTGGGAGGACAGGAGGAGGCAGAGGAGGAGAGGCATAAGGAGGTGGAGGTGGAGGTGGGAGGATAGGAGGAGGATGTAGCTGTGGCAGAGGATGTGGGTGACGACGATGATGATGAGGACAATGCTATGGATGAGGCCGAGAGACTCCTCAAATGGAAGATGGTGGAGGGAGAGGAGGAGATACCATCCACCTCAGGATTACCCCAGGATACCATGATAGACTAGAGGGTGGCCGACCTTCAGCAGAGACTGGATGATAGCCTGGCATATGTCAAATCACTATAGGCAGAGTTAGAGGTGGTCTGGGTAGAGTGGGATCAGGAAGTGATCTGCCAGCAAGACATGGCTCAGTGGTGTACACAGTTCGTAGCATTATGCACAGGGCCTACAGGGGATATGGCTAGTGAATTGGCCAGGGTGAGCACGAGATTGGGGTAGTACAGGACAATGTATGAGCAGGCAGTGCCACCAGAGCGATGGGATCCTACTTTGTCTCGGTCACAGTCGAGGACAGACAGTGGCCACAGATCAGGCAGTGCTAGTGGTAGTAGGAGTCATACCAGTGTCAGAGGATCTACCTCGACAGGGCACACATCAGGGCATAGGTCACATCACTCATGCCGACACACCCCAGGTCACCATTCGAGTCATAGCCATGGGTCGACTGGTTCAGTGCAGAGGTCAGTACAAGGATAACCACCAGTGATAGATCCGTCCACCTCTTAGAGTCTAGCAGCAGTGACATCATAGATGTCTGTTACCATGGAGATGATGCCTTCATTCTCAGTTCCACCGGTAGCACAGAAAGAGGCCACTATAGGTCCACCTATCATTTCAATGTCAGGTTCAGAGCTGCAGCCACCACATTCTTCACCATGAGGGGATGATGAGAGTCTACCCTAGGGGAATTTTGTTATTATGACACACTATGTATAGATTATTGAGCCTACGAGCTCCATTTTTGGGATATCCCCTAACTTTATCCTGTGACATTGTACATTTTTGAGATGATACTATATGATGATGCAGTTTTGATGCGACTTACATGTGTGTTATGTGATGTTCTTTGATTTATGTATATGATGTGATGTCCTATGTATGATGCTTAATTTATGATGCCATGTATGTATGTCCTATGATGCTTATTTATATGAGATGATAATGATAATAATATGCATTATGTATTTATGAAATGGGTGCAATGTTGATGCTTATGTTAATGCACTATTTGTGATTATGTAAATGCTATGGATGATGTATGTATGGACCTAATGCAATGTTTATATGATCATGTATGCCCTTATGTTTTTGGATGTCACAGGATATCATCAAGAGATGAATGAAAGAAGAGGATCGGGCCAATGATAGAAGATGACCAGACTAATGAGAGAGGAGGACCAAATCAATGAAGATGCATGTTAGATCCTAAACCAAATCCTTCAAAGCTTTACTGTAGGACTTTAATATTTATTGCTCTTTAATCATCATTGGGAAAACTGTTGTAATGGCCAACAAACACCATCATATGACATAGATCAAGGTGTGCAAGGTCATACCATTACGTAAGACAAGCAGTCATAGACAAGGATGATCGTGACTCATACCAAGAGCATGATTGCCCCAGTCTTTTTGTCATAATCACCCACAAGCAGAAAAAGACAAGGACAAATCATGAAACATCGTTGCTTCTCTAAATCTTGTTTCTAGGACATCCTTGAGAAACTAGATACATGATTGCCAAAAATATAAAATAGAGCCCTTATCATGATACATCATTTTTCTAAATCCCAGAATCAGAACCTCGCGAAGAAACTAGTAGTCATGCATGTCAAATCGTCATGATACGTTGCTGCTTCTCTAAATCCTGGTAGTGTGATCTCGTTGAAAAACTAATAACATGATAAAAAGCCAAAAGACAAGTGTCAAATGTTTGCCAAGTGCGTCTGGATATCCATTGTTCTGATGTCAAGATGCCATGTTTGATAATGTCGAGATGTCAAAATGTTTAAAGTTTTGATGATCTTAGATGAAAAATGTCAAGAATTGGTGAATTCTAGAAGGACACATCCTAGATAATGCCGATGTCAAGGGGATTTTATCCCTAAGAGTAGTAAGGGATCCCTCGAAATGATGACGATGCCTAGGAAGGACACATCCTAAGGCATAGATGACAGAGCTGGTTCTTCAAAAGGACACATCTGAAGAATACTGATGTCATGAAGAGTGATCTTTAGATGTCAAGAGGATCACTCAAAATTCTGAATGACAATGATGATGCCTAGGAAAGACACATCCTAAGGCATAAATGATAGAGTTGGTTCTTCAGAAGGACACATCTGAAGAATACTGATGTCACGAAGAGTGATCTTTAGATGTCAAGAGGATCACTCAAAATGTCAAATGACAATGACGATACTTAGGAAAGACACATCCTAAGGCATAAATGACAGAGTGGGTTCTTCAGAAGGACACATCTGAAGAACAACCTAGGGTTGTCAGTTTGATAGGTTATGATGATTTGACTTGTTTTGACCGAGTTTGACTTGTACTGACCCGCTGTCGCTATTGTCATGTTGATATGTGCCAATGAGATGTGTCATGTTGCGATAAATGATTGCCAGAATTTACTTGATGAGTTTTGTTCGTTTGGGAAAGATCGATGTTGTCTTGAAGACTTTTTGATGTGTGTGCCAGTGTGATGTCATGAACCCTAATGGACTGACCTAGTGCGGCCTCGGGGGCTCATCAATAGATGGCCTTGCCTACGTCATACACTCAGAGACCTTGTAGTTCGACACAACCAATGACTTTGTCTTGATGACCAAAGATTGCGTCATAATTTTATTTTGACAAACCTAAAAGGACTGACCTAATGTCTCGGGGACTCAAATGTGAGTCTTGCCTACGTAGCAAATGCGCAGAGACAACGTAGTTCAGACAAATGACAAAGACTGATTGACCCGACTGACTTTGACAAGAGATGACACTGTGTTTGCGTTCTTCGAGCAGTCTAATGTTTTGTTTGTGGTTTTCTTTAGGATGTTTTATGATTTTTAGGTCTTTCTTTAGGACATTTTGCGATGTTTTTGTCTTTTTTCAGGACATTTTATGATGTTTTTGTCTTTTTTAAGGACTTTTTCAATGTTTAGGTCTTTTTTCAGGACTTTTTCAATGTTTAGGTCTTTTTTTAGGACTTTTTCAATGTTTAGGTCTTTTTTAAGGACTTTTTCAATGTTTAGGTCTTTTTTTAGGACTTTTTCAATGTTTAGGTCTTTTTTCAGGACTTTTTCAATGTTTAGGTCTTTTTTTAGGACTTTTTATGGTGTTTTCCAAAGCCGTATGTGAAATCCACTGTAGTTATATGATACCAATTTTGCCCCCAGTCAGGTCCAAGACTTACCCAACTTTAAGGAATATGGATGGGATGTTGTTGGTTTACTAGATGGACAGTCATCAGAACTTGATGTCAATTGTTTATCAACCATGAAAGGAAGTGTATAATATCATGTCGACTGGCATGATAATGGCGTGAGATGTCCTTCATCCTAAGCGAACGTAGACAAAGTGACAACAGATGGCAGAGCAATGATCAATTACGCATGGCGCCTGTTTGCCAGGTTTTCACCATGGTACCTATCCAAAGTTCCTGTTTGCCACGTTTTCACTGTTGGACGAAATTTCTCTTTACTATTTTGTCATTTTTCTTATTTTTTTGTTGTTGCCGAGATGCCTATTTGCCAGGTTTTCATCAAGGTAATGATTTTTTTATCATTTTCTATTTTTTTATTTTTGTATTTTTGTCATTCTCAGCTTGATCTCCTGATGCTATGCGTAGAACTTCCAGAGATGTAAACTGTTGATGGGCTCTGTCAATTGTTCTCCATCTGGAGTCGCTAGCTGATAGGCTCCTGAACCAAAAGAAGAGATGATGACATAAGGGCCTAACCAGTTTGGTTCAAACTTTCCTGGCTTTTTTTTGTCAGCTTGGTTCTTCAGATTCTGCATTAGGACTAAGTCACCAATGTCAAATCTCCTGACCATGACCCTCTTATTGTAATTGCGACAGAGACGGTTCTGATACGCTTGTAGATGGTTCAAGGAATTTTTTCTTCTTTCTTCCAACATTTCCAGCTCATGCAGGCGCGATTGTCTATACTCCTCTTCATCTATTAAACCTTTCAGGGAGACTCATAATGAAGGAATTTTGACCTCAATGGGTAAGATTGCCTCAACACCATAGACCAAGGAAAATGGGGTGGCTCCTGTAGGCGTACAAATACTAGTGTGGTAAGCCCATAGAGCAGGATTGAGTTGTATGTGCCAATCACAGCCAGCGTCATTGACCATCTTTTGGAGGATTTTAACAATGGTTTTATTCGATGCCTCAGCTTGACCATTTCTTTGTGGGTAATATGGAGATGAAAAATGGTGTTGGATATGGAATCGCTCACATAACTCACAAACATCTTGGTTTTTAAACGAACATCCGTTGTCAGTGATGATGGATTTTAGAAGGCCATATCGGAAAATAATGTAGTTAAGGATGAACTTGGATATTTGTTTTTCGGTAATATATGTCAATGGGATGGCTTCAATCCACTTCGTAAAATACTCAGTGGCAGTGATAATGAATTTATGGCTATTGGATGAGGTTGGATGGATCTTACCCACGAGGTCGAGTCCCCATTGAGCGAAGGGCCAAGGAGAGGTGATCGGCCAAAGTTCCTGTGCAGGAGCAAGGATCAAATCACTGTGAATTTGACATTTGTGACAATTCTTGACATATTCTAATGCATCATTTTTAATAGTCGGCCAATAGTACCCAAGTCGCGTTATCTTCTTAGCTAGAGTAGGACCACTCGAATGAGATCCACATATACCGTCATGTACTTTGCATAAGGTTGTACCTGCTTTGGTAGTGTTGAGACATCTAAGGAGGGTATTGTCAAAGCTACGACATTAAAGGGTGTCACTGACGATGGCATATCTCGCAACTTTTCTAATGAAGGACTTCTTTTGGTTATTGGATAGGTTGGGTGGAAGGGTTTGGGACTTAAGATAGTCATGTATATCCTGATACCAGGGAGAGTTGGGACCAACAAGTTCGCAAACCATTTCTAATTCTGGGATATCATATGCTGGTATCAAAAGTTGTTCTACTAAGAACTCAAATTGTGACACATTTTTAGGGATGTCCAAGAGAGAACTAATAGTAGCCATTGCATCAGCTACCTTATTATGTGTCCTGGGGATTTGTTCAAAAGAAATCAATTGGAAGTATGTCTAGAAGTTATCCACCATCCTCTTGTAGGGAAGCAACTTCTCATCTTTTGTTTCATAGTCATCATTCACTTGGTTGATAATGAGCTGGGAATCCCTGAATACAAGCAATGTCTGAATTTTCCATTTAATTGCCATCTTGAGACCTGTGACTAGTGCTTCATATTCGACAATGTTATTTGTACAAGGGAAGGTGATCCAGAATGACTTAGGAATTGAATCCCCCTGTGGTGTGATAAACAAGATTCTAGTGCCTGAGCCGTGACCAGTATGAGACCCATCAAAATATAACTTCCATGGTACCACCGGTTCCGCATGAAAAATGGACTCATCAGGAAAATCAGTTACTAGTGGATGAGTGACTTGAATCGGTGCATTTGCTAGTTGATCTACTATTACTTGTCCTTTTATTGCCTTTCGCTCGACATATTGTATGTCATACTCACTTAGTATTATGACCCATTTTGCCAATCGACCTGTTAATGCCGCCCGACTTAAGAGATATTTTAGTGGATCAATCTTGGCGACCAGGTGTGTCTAGTGACTGAGCATATAGTGTCTTAGTTTTTGGGATGCAAAGAAAACAACAAGGCATGCACATTCAATTTTTGTGTAGTTCAACTCATACCCTATCAGTGTGCGGCTGATGTAATAGATGGCTCTTTCTTTTCCCTCATGATCATTTTGTGCTAGTAATGCCCCCAGTGCTGAACTAGTAGTCGAGATGTATAGGATCAATGGCTTTCCATGAATGGGAGGCATGAGGACTGGTGTTGATAGTAGGTAATCTTTGATTTGCTGAAAGGCTTCTTGACATTTATCTATCCATACAAAGGGGATACCCTTGCGCAACAAATACTGGAATGGATGACACTTGTCTGCCAATTGGGCTATGAAACGCCAAATAGATTGTACCCTGCCTTGTAGAGCTCTGAGTTCACTGATTCCTCTGGGTAGAGGCATGTCTATGATGGCTTTGACCTTTGCCGGATCGACCTCTATGCCTCTTCGGGAAACTATGTATCCCAATAGTTTACCTGATGTGACCCCGAAAACACACTTCTTAGGATTTAGCTGAACTTTGTACTCCTCAAATCTCTTGAAAATTATGTCGAGTACCATCAAATGATCTTTCCTGGTTGCTGATTTGGCCAATAGGTCATCTACATAATCTTCCATTATTTTATGCATCATGTCATGGAAGATCGTGGTCATAGCCCTTTGATATGTGGCACCTACATTTTTGAGACCAAATGGCATGAAGTTCCAATAGTATGTACCCCATGGGCAAGTAAATGCTATTTTGTGCTAATCTTCAGGGGCAATGTGGATTTGATTATAGCTAGAGAAACCATCCATTAGGGATAGCATCTCATATCCTGTTGTAAGGTCAACTATGATGTTAATGTTTGGCAAAGGAAAGTCATCCTTTGGGCATGCTTTATTTAAGTCTCAAAAATCTGTATAGACACAGATCAGCCCATTTGGCTTTGTGACTGGCACCAGATTAGAAATCCATTTAGTGTAGTCAATAGACCGTATGAATCCAGCGTCTAGCAATTTCTTTAACTTGGCCTTGACTAATAGAGCAACTTGAGGGTGAATTTTGCGCAACTTCTGCTTGACTGGTTTAGCATTAGGTAATAGTGGCAGATGGTGCAGGACCAATTCTGGGTCCAATCCTGGCATGTCAGCGTAGGACCATGCAAAGTTGATTTTTCATTCTGCAAAGAATTTATGAAATTCTCGTCTCTCTTCTTCAGTCAATGATGCAGCAAAGAGGACCATCTTGGTATCTTCTGTAGTTGATATATTATCCTCTATTATGTCTTCAATAAGCATGGCTGATTTCTCCTGTTGCATGGGGAGAAAGTCCAGTCCTCCATTCTCCAGTCCTCCATCTTTGGGCACCTTAGAGAGGTTTTCACCCGTGGATATGTCCTTTATTTTTACTATTTTATTGTCAAGAGGTGCCTTTCGGTTTTCACCTAGAGATGTTTCATTTTTTATTTTATGTTTATTTTTACTTTTGTGACTAGAGGACAGACCAGTCTCGCCGAAGTATGCCATACAATCCAGATCAATAGCAAATCCTGCTATGTGGTCACCATTAGGTATGTCTTCGCATAATCCCATAAATTCTGCAATTGCCTCATCATTCTGAAACATATCTAGGATTGGCGGGCCTTGTTGGTCCCAATCGACTAGTTGAGGGTAAACTAGGGAAATACCATTGTCAGTGTTGGTGAACTGTGGGGAGGATGTGGAAAGCATGCAGATGGATTTAGTGATATTGCAAATGAGGTTATCATCATCCAACTCTACATTGGATTCTATCCAATATTCCCCTTCACTTGTCTGATATTCATTGTCGAAATAAGGGGTGAAGGACCTAGAGTCATGATTATCAATGTCATTTGATAGTTTGAATGGGTTGGACTGATAGGATTCAGATAGTGGGGTTTGTAAATCATGGGAGGTGGTAATGGGAGTTTGACTATTGGGTGCCTGATCAATTTTAAATGTTTGCCAAAAATTTTGTTCAGAGGTCAGTTCCCCTTCTTCGACAAACAAATCATCTAGGCAACAGTCACTTAGGGATTGTTCTAAGCCAAATTCCCACTCTTGGGAGTCAGTTTCGGTGAGGGTTTCCCTAGTAGTCTCGACACTGTCCAAAGCATGTACTCGCTCACTTGAAAGTCCAAAGGTACGTCGATCATCATAGTCGGGAAATCCAAACCCTAATCCAAGATATTTTGGTATTTTAAAAGGTTCAATGAGCTCCCTTCGTCCTGCTTTATTTCTGCCTAGGCCACTAGTACCATCGTAGCCCTTAGCCTTCATTATGTCATAACCCTTGCCATATTTTTGAACTGGTAATGGGGGTAGTGTGATAGTATCCTTATAGATCCATCCTGTGATGTCAGCAAGGTCTTCATTACTCATGTCCCCCCATTTGATGAAAACTATTTTTGGTGGAACCTTAAAAATAATTTGGGGTTCCATTCTGAAACATGGCCTACCATAGACCTTTGGTGACTTGGGTATTGTTGTTATGATGTATGCTATGTGCAGTTTGAATTCTCCGTAGCCGAGGTCCTGGATCTTGACAGTGGATTCAGCCTTAGAGTTTACGGAAGGTGGTGGTATGGCGGAGGACGTGGATGGAGCGGATGTGGAAGATGGCATGAGTGTGGATGGGTCAATGTATTTGGATGACGAGGAGCTAGGTGCTTCTCAGTTAATAGGTACTCAGTTTTCAGATACACCCCTTAAGTTTATACAATATTGGAAAGGCTTGGGGTCTCCATATATGGTTAATTTTGTGCCGTCAAATGGAAACTTTAGGCATTAGTGATATGTAGATGGAATGGCTTTTAAGGCATGTATCCATGGACGATCGAGCAAGATGTTGTATGGTAATTCCAAATCCAAGACCTGGCAGGTTGTGTCTACAATGATTAGTCCCACTTTGATAGGGAGCGAGATAACACCACGTGAAGGGCATTCTTCGTCATCATATGCTTTGATCACTATACTCTTTGTTGGGTCTACCCATGCATCGAAGAATCCTAGAGCCTTAATCAATTTGAGGGAGCATATGTTCAATCATGCTCCGCCATCTACTAAAACCCGTTTGACTTTGTGTTTGTGGACAAATGTTTCAATATGCAAGGCATCGTTGTGGTTGGTTTTAGGTGATGAATAGTCTTGATCTGAGAAGGTGACATGGTGAGGCATAGTGAGGTATCCCACCATGGTCTCAAACTGATTGACATTAATGTCCTTGGGGACTGACGACTCTTGCAGGGTTTTATCTAGTATATCCTTGTGCGCAGGAGAGATACGAAGTAGCTCAAGTATAGAGATTTTCACGGGAGTCTTTCCTAGCTAGTCAATAAGGTTGAACTCACTTTTGGGTTGCCCTTGCTTGGTGGTTGGGGTGGGTCTTGTTTGTTTAGCAGATGGGCCAGGTATAGTAATTTTGGGTTTCCTAGCAGGAGACGGACCAGCTATGGTGACTTTTCCACTTCGAGTAGTAGCATTACACTGAGGTGCTCTCTTGATCGTAATGGTGTTGATGTATTCATTCTTAGTTCGTACATTATTTATAATTGGTCCACTAGAATAATCGTACTTGGCTCGGGTGAAGTTAGCTTGATTATTGTTTGTCTGTGGACCTGAGGTGGAAGCATTATGAGAACCATGGTCCTGCAGTGGGTTCTTATGGATAGTATGATCTGAATTGGAGGCGGATTGAGATCTGCCTACTTCAATGATGTGACTTTCGATAAGATCTTGTACTAGATTTTTTAATTGTCGACAGTTAGAGGTTTTATGTCCTTTTGTACAATGATAATCATAGAATGCATTATCGTCCCACCATGCTGGTTTGAATTGTCTTGGGTCGAATGGTTTTGGTTCCTGAAGTGTGATGACGCCAGTCTGAATGCATTTCTTGAGGACTTCCTCAATGGGTTCACCCAAAGAAGTGTATGTGCGACCTCTAGGAAATTGTCTCATTTGATGGTATTGTCCTTGATTGTTTTGACCATTTTGGTTGTTTGAAGGGACATTGGAAGGAGGTGTCAATGTCGTTGGTTTGTTTTGTTGTTGAACCCCTTTTAGGGTCAGTACAGGACCCACAATGTTTGCAGTCTTGGCATCAACAACACCATCATTTGTAATGTGTTTATTTTTAACCCAATATTTATTTTTGTCGGCGGGTGGATTGACGTTTGTGTTTTTGGGACCGTATCTTAGTTCTCCCTTTGCGATAAGGGCTTTCTCAATTTGGACCCCTTTTTCAACTAAGTCTGTGAAGTTTGTGCAACAATGTACTTGCAATGCATATTTTAGGGGCCCAAGAAGTGTTTGCACGAACATGTCGACCTTTTCCCTTTCGGGTATATCAATATGACATCGATTAACTGGACTTCTCCATTTCTGAAAGAATGGGATGAAAGTCTCACCAGCATCCTCTTGCGTGAGATTGCACAAGCTAGTGATAGAGGTATCCATGTCAATGTTGTACTCGTAATTTTTTATGAATTTTCTTTTAAGCTCATCCCATGTTTGGATATCCTTTTGAGTGGAAAACCATTCAAGGGCCTGACCTACCAGACTTTTAGAAAAAAGTCTCATCAAGTATGTTTGTTCATAAGCGATGTCCATAAAATTATTTGCAAACTCACAAACATGTTCAATGGGGTTTGTCTTGCCTCTATATTTTGTGAAATTGGGTGACACATATCTTGGAGGAAACGAAGGCATGTATAAGCTCATGTCGAATGGGTATACGTTTAGATCATATGATATTTCTGATTTCTTGCCTAATACGTATATGTTTTGGATAGTTTTCTCTACATCCATCAATCGTGTTCGTAAGGCATCCATAACAGGATCATTTGTGGTCCCATGTGTTGGGTTGCCTGGTACACCATAGGTCCCTATTTCTTGTGCGTGAATATTGGTGAATTGTGGCGATATGGATTGTTGTGACATGTATGATGTGTGTGGATTGGTGTGTTGTTGGTACTGAAAGTTAGGGTTGGGTGTATGTTGGTGAGTATGAATGTGGGATGAGTAGGTTGGAATGTGTCCCCTAGCCATTTGTGTTGATATTTGGGGAATATGGTGACCATGAACATTTTGATTTGTGAATGATGTCATGGGTTGTGTTTGTTGACTACCTTGTCCGAATTGTTGATTTTGTGCAAGGGGAATGTTCGTATTGTGCCCTTGGGGTTTGATGGTATTTGATAGTATTGAAGTGTTTGCATTTTGTTGTTGTCCTTGAATGAATACATGTTGTTTGCTTCCCCCCAAAGGATTTTGTGAGATACCAATGAGAGGGTGTGTCGAAGGTGTATTCATGGTATTAGATATGGTTGTCAAGGGGGGATTGTTGTGACTTGATGATGCCCCCATGGCATTTACCATAGTGGTAAAGAGAGGATTAGAGTAACTTGCCCACATTGTTGAGGAGCCAAGAGTGGTTCTAGTCGATTGTGATAGTGTCGTGGATGTTGTGGGCATTGTGGATGATTGTGATCCTCCAATGGATGTTGTGTTTATTAAGCTGGAGGTGTTTAGGATGTTGGGAGTAGCATGCACTGTCATTGTAGTGTCAAAGAAAGTATTCTTGTAGTGTTTGGGGGTTGACCACTATTTGATATATTGTGCATGTTGTTGACATTAGGGTCTGTAGATGTTGATCTCAATGTGTCGATGTTGAATCCTTTACGTAATTTGGCTCCTTGACTCAGGATTATGGCCAAGTATCTATCTCTGTCGTAAAAGGACCATTGTTTCAAAGAATTGAGAAGCCTCTGGGTCTTGTGCCGCTACCTCTAAGTTTTCCTCAAGTATTTGACCGTATTCATCCTTACGTAAGAATGGTTCAAATGGACTGTTTGATGAGGGGGGTGTTATTGTGAGAGGTTGGTCCTTTGTGTTGGCAAATGGATCGTCAAAAGTCCAGTTTGGATCGTATGTGGGATTGTTGATAGTGGATGTGGGGTCTTGTCGAAAGTTTTCCATTTGTCTCTTTTATTTTTGGAGTCTAGTTTCCACCATAAAATGATATTGCTTAGAATAGAGATGACAATTAAATGCAAGGATGACACTATGTGAAGTCTAAGTTCAAAATGATACTAAAATTTGTAATGTTTTTGGATTTTTGGGAATAAAATATGCAATGTCAAAACCTATAATGCAACTTGAGACAAGGATATCTAAGCACTTCTAAACTGACCTTTTGTTTTCGATTTTGGTTACTAAAGGACTTTGCTTAAAATAACAAGATGACAAGGCCAATATGACTAGTGAGTTTTCCTAACTAGACTTTTGAGTTGGAAAAAAAATCTCACAAAAAGGGACAATGACTGAAAAGGATAATGGTGATGAAGTCCAAGATAACCTAGTTTTGAAAATAATGACGTTTGTGAATTGGTACTGAGATTTATCTAATCCAAAGTATGCAATGATTTGAAGCCTAGGGGTAAACTAATGTCAAATGTATGCACCTAAAAATGATGAACGGTGAAACCTATGGTAAAGAATGCAAGCTAATGGACAAAAGTTTTGAGCAATTTTAGAATTGGTTTCTGACAGGAATCCTTTGGAAACAGTGTTTGAGAAAATACTGACAAAGTGTGGACTCAGATTTGGATCTGTTTTAGGGTTTCATTCGTGACAGGCGAATGCGTCGTTTGAAGCTATGAATGTGTCATAGTTTGTCAAATGCGGGTTGTTTTTGTGATTACGGCTTTTGGACTGTCAGATGTGACTCAGTTTTGCATATGTGGCTCTGTATTGCTCAGATGCATTGCGACACATACAGATGCAGTGTTTTAAATGTCAGATGCGGTTTAATAGAGCAATTGCGGTACAAAAAAATGATTACAGTTCGACATATGTGACAGTTTTGTTTAAAATTGATTTTCTTGTCATTTCAATGGCAAGTTTGATCTGTTTGGTGTTGAATGTTTTGTTTAGAACTGTGATGAAACCAAAAAGCACTTGACAAACAAAGTGTTTTGAATAAAAGCAATCACACATAAGACAAGTACAATCCTAAAAGGCCAATAGGCCACGGGTTTGTATACTTGATATAGCCCACCTTTATACCCCGGATTGGTGATAAACACCTTTCCTTCTTGAGAGCGGATAGCTTAGAATTTTGGTGGCATTGGCTCCCCTCCATGGCTCATTAATGTCATTCGAGCACACCAAATTCAGATTCTTTGGGTAATGACATCCCAAGAATTGCTATCTCTACTCAAGGGGATTAGTAGTGAGTATCTTCGGGCATGATACTGTACCCTGCACTATATCAAGCAACGACCAATAGAATAGTTGGATACTAAGACAAGAGATGTTTAATTCGGGCATTCCGTTCGTGGGCATGATCCATGCGGCGAGAGTCCCCTTTCAGATCCATCTCATCGGAACCACACTCGTGATTCTTGGGGTTTCCCCAAGAACCCACTTTTATATACTAGCTAGAAGTCCCTCGGTGTCAGGGTGCTACCGGTTTAAGTCGTCCTAGGGTGAGTACTTTTTCCCACCAGAATAGGCCCAAGTTCTAGAGTCAGTAACTATTTCTCTTACACCCAGGATCGCACAAGTGCGCAAGGGGAGAGGATACTTCGATTACCAAATCGTGAGGGTGACACAAAATAAGATGGGTCTAGTTTTTTGATCACCTAGTTTTCACAAGGTGAGAGCATAATCACCTACCACCTTCAAGCACAATCAAACAGAATCAAACATGCATCCATTTTAAAAGCAACAAATGAAGTGTTTTCTACACTAGAAATCGCAAACATGTTATTTTAGAAATGAGTCTTTGACAAGCATAGCTGCAAAACCACAAGTTAGTAGTTTCATCCACCAGTCTTGGACCCACGAAACGTAACTGCCACACGCTATGAAAGATGATTAGTAACATGACAGCCCCTTCTAGGTAGAATGCAGAAAATAAAAACCAGAGTGCTAAAAGAAAACAGAAAAACCTCAAAAAATCCAAATGCAAATGAGAAGAAAACTTTACCAAGCGAATGTGACACTTGGTTCATCAAATGCGGCTTGATATTTCAACTGTTGCTTTCCAGACTATGATTGCAGCTTGACAGAGCGATTGTGACATTTGGGTCTTCAAATGCATCGCGACGCATCTGATGCATCACGATTTTTTTAAAAAAGACCGCGTCACTCCATACCTGTACCTACAAAAATGACAAAAAAGACACAAAAACTATATGGAAATAATAGCAAATAACAGAGTCATGTTTCACGTCAGGTTCACCAATGTATCTAAGGGTAAAATTCAAGTTAGATATCAGATAAATCAATTGAAAGCATATGAAATAAACCCAAAGAGATATGAAGCACAAAGAAAGCTAAACAAAATGAAACGATTATACCAGATTTGCGAAGCTTCCATGAATCACCTCCATAACACCTTCTAGCTTGCAGCGTATGATTAGTGCCCTCAGATTGAGTGTGTGAGCAATTTAGGTATGCCATTGTCCTATGCAAGTTTTGAAGGATTTAAGTAAAATTATGCCTATGCCTATATGATAAATAAAAACGATGCTATGAATACTAAATGATTATAATGCCTATATTAATGAAGTGGTCCCAAAATTATGAACAAAATTGACATTTTATAGAAAACACAATTTTGAGTGGACGGATGAGATCGACTCTTGACAGAAACCTAAAATCAGAGGACGAGATTTCATTTGATAATTCCTAATTAGGGTTAGGTCAAAATCCTTAAATGAGTGATCAATATTTCATAGGAGAAAATTAGATCAGCGGTGGAGAAAATAGGAGATAATTAATTTCAAAAATAAAGATTTTCAAAATTAAGAAGATAGAGATAGCCTACTTTGTGAGATCTAAAAAATCAGGTAAAAGATGAACTAAAAAGCAAATTTGATTAAAATCAAGAACCTACTTGCTTTATTTATTTTTTGGAAGAAAGCTACCATTTTAAAGTAATTCAAATTATGGATTTTGTGAGACAATGAGTGATTGATTTTTGAAATCAATTACTAAAAGAAGAATCAGTTAACTATGTGAGACATTTTTAAATAAATTGTTTTATTTAAAAATAAAGAAGTATCCCATACAACAATTAAATAATTAAAATAATTATTTAATTTAGAAGAAGTGGTTAATTAATTAAATAAATTAACAAATCTATTTAATTAAAAGAGAGGATTTATGAATTAGTGACATATTAAATAAATATATTAAAATATATTTATTTGATAATCAAGAGGACATTAATGACATAGATTAATTAAATAAAATGAGGACTTTATTTAATTACTAGTTGACTTTGGACAATTAGTGATGCATTAAATAAATATGATTTATTTATTTATTTATTTTCCTTTGCACTTCATTATTTTCTTTGGGTTTATTGTTTTTATTCATTTGATAAACTAATACAGAAAAAAAATCCATTGATAAAGTGTCTTAGCTTCATTGTCTTGTTGGACATATTCCTGACTGATATCTTTGGTCTGATCGTGTGACATGTCAAGTTCAAATGATTCTATTGGTGCTTCCAAGGCAATGTCGAAGCCATCATTATGTTTAGTGTCATAGAGTCCAATGATTTTAGCTATAACTTGATCATATGCAAGCATGTCCCTAGTGGAAGATTCTTGTTCTGGAGGAATACCATCTAGGTGTCCCATGGAGGCAAGTGTCTCATCATGGGAAGTGTCAATAGTTGAGGCCTTTATAGGGTCGGCAAGTGTTTGATCATGAATGGCATAAAGGTCAAGGAGTGGATCATTTTGGATTTCTTGGTCGAAGATGGGGTTGTCATGGATTTGGATTTCTTGGTCAATGGTAGGGTCTTGGTCAAAGATGGGGTTGTCATGGATGATACAATCATAAATAGGGTCATGCGATGGACTATCTTGTCCTTGACATGAGGGTGACATTCTAAGGTCATGCTTTGGGCTTTCATTTTGACATGTATCCTCAAGTTTTTTAAATGGGATTTGACTTTTAGTAATTATAGAATTTTCATGACTAGATGTGGCTTGTGAGGGGGTGATTTGAAAAGGATTAGGAGAAGACGTGGGGACTTGGACTGGACTAGTATGTGAAGGACTAGGATATGACATGGGTACTTGCATTGGACTAGTATGTAAAGGACAAGGGTATGACGTGGAGACTTGGACCGGATATGACATGGAGTCTTGGACTAGATTAGGATGTGACGACATAGGATGTGACATGGGGACTTTGACTAGATATGCCATGGAGTCTTGGACTAGATTAGTGTAAGGTTGACTAAAATAGGACGTGGAGACTTGGATTGGATCAATATGGTATGATGTGAGGACTTGCCATGAGTTGTTAGATGGTTGATAAGGCATGTAGACGTTGACATGATTGATAGGTGAAGGACTAGCATATGACGTGGAGACTTGGAATGGACTAGTGGACAGTTGGTTTCCCTTGTCAAAGTTAGGATAAGGGTGAGTAATGGATGTTTGTTGTGGACTAATTTCATGAATGGTATTAAGTGAATCTTGGTAGTGAGGGTAGATCGACGGAGGACTAGGACTCATGGATTGTTGGTACGAAGGACATTGATTGTCGGTTTGGAGGAATTGTCTCCTAAGGTCTAAGGCTTGTTGGTATTGACCTTTACAGAGTAATTGGTATTCAACTTTACTAGCAAGCCTATCAATATGTTGGTGAAGGGAAGACAAGGTGGTGGATGTCATGCTGTTGTTAAATGCAAAGTGATAATGATGTATGTCTAAGGGAAATGACTAATGCAAGATGACGATGTTGTCAAAGCCAAAGTGTCAAATGTGGACTAAGACGATAATATTAACGAAGGACTAAAATGATTAATGCAAAGCCTAGGTTCAAAATGAGGACTAAGATGAACAATGCAAAGTCTAAGTTCAAAATGAGGACTGAGATTATTTTTTTGATGTTTTGTTTGAAAAGTATGAGTTGTCTAAGGTCGGTTGTTTGTGGCCAGATTTGTGACTGTTGTGTATAATGTTTGATTAATCCAACAAGCACTTGACAAACACAATGTTTTGGGTGTAAGCAAGCACACATAAGACAAGTACAATCCTAAAAGGCCAATAGGCCAAGGGTTTGTATATTTTATATAGCCCACCGATATACCCCAGATTGGTGATAAACACCTTTCTTCTCGAGAGCGGATATCTTAGAATTTTGGTGGCATTGGCTCCCCTCCACGGCTCATTAACGTCATTCGAGCACACCAAATTTGGATTCTTTGGGTAATGACTTCCCAAGAATTGCTATCTCTACTCAAGGGGATCAGTAGTGAGTGTCTTCGGGCATGATACTGTACCCTGCACTATATCAAGCAACGACCAATAGAACAGTTGGACACTAAGACAAGAGGTGTTTAATACGGGCATTCCATTCATGGGGCATGATCCATGCGGTGAGAGTCCCCTTTCAAATCCATCTCATCGGAACCACACTCGTGATTCTTGGGCTTTCCCCAAGAATCCACTTTTATATACTAGCTGGAAGTCCCTCGGGTTCAGGGTACTACCGGTCTGAGTCGTCAGGGTGAGTATTTTTCCCCACCAGAATAGGCCCAAGTTCTAGAGTCAGTAACTGTTTCTCTTACACCCAGGATTGCACAAGTGTGCAAGGGGAGAGGATACTACGATTACGAAATCGTGAGGGTGACAAAAAAAATAAGGTGGGTCTAGTTTTCTGATCACCTAGTTTTCACAAAGTGAGAGCATAATCACCTACCACCTTCAAGCACAGTCAAATAAAATCAAGCACACATTCATTTTAATGCACCAAAATAAGTGTGTAATAATCTTAAAAAATACAAGCACAATGTTTAGTTTTTAGTCTTCGACACTCGAACTTGCAAGACCACAAGTTACGAGTTTCTTTGATTTTTAGTCTTCGACAAACGTATGTTTATGCAAACCCAAAATTTTTTGCTTTCCAATCTATTATATATGACTGATATTGTTGCTACTATAGCTTTTTATGATCACCTACAAGATCAAAAAAACAATATTATAATGCAGCCAAAAAAAAAAAAAAAAAGCTCATCAGAAAATTGCAATTTCAGATACATGTTTTTGACATAGCCGAATTAGATTTTATTATTTGATGATTTTATTGATCTAAAAAATAAAAACTCAATGAAGAGATCCCTACTAATTTTCTGAGAGCTTTCCAGAAATGTAAAGAAGTCAAAAAAATTCCTTGCGGATTTGTGAAAACCATACAAAAAACAAAGATTGGATTGTTTCGCATTGTATTTGACCTCCAAAGTAAATCTGTAAAACATAGACCCCCATTAGAATTTAAAGAGATTTTCAAAATATAAAAATTTCTAAAACATTCATCGATTTGCATCCACAAAATCAATTTTATGAAAATAATTAAAATCAAAATAACTTCAACAAAAATGATGATAAACTTTCTATTTTTTTACTGTAGCCTTTTGAGATGATGTACAAGATTCTGTAAAAAAATTATAGAAAAATTCGTAGCTTTGTAGAAGATATGAACAAATTTGTAAAACCTGTGATTTTGTCCAAAAATTGATAGATCTACAACAAAAGGTTAATAAAACCTGCAAAAGGCAAGCTAGATCAAATGATTCACATTGGGTTCACCAAATGTATCAATGGGTTTTTTTCTGTATTAGTTTATCAAATGAATAAAAACAATAAACTCAAAGAAAATAATGAACTGCAAAGGAAAATAAATGAAAACATAGAAAATAGAACAATCTCACCCAGTGTCTTCAATCTCCATGGTTGATCTCCATTACACCTTCTAACTTGTTGATTTGTGTTGCCCTCAGATCGAGTGTATGAGCAATTTGACTATGTCATTGTCCTAAAGAAGCTTTGAAGGATTTGAATCTTAAATTTCTATGCCTATGTCAATATGATAAATGAAAATAATACTATGAATGCTAAATGACTATAATGCCTATATTACATGAAGTGGTCCCAAAATTATGAACAAAATTGTCTTTTATAGAAAACCCAATTTTGAATGGACGGATGAGATTGACTCTTGACAGAAACCTAAAATCAGGGGACAAGATTTCACTTGATAATCCCTAATCAGGGTTAGGGAAAAATCCTTAAGTGAGTGGTCAAGATGTGACATGAGAGAATCAAATCGGTGGTGGAGAAAAGATGAGACAATTAATTTCAAAAATAAAGATTTTCAAAATTAAGAAGATAAAGACAACTTGCTTTGTGAGATTCCAAAAATCAAAAAGATAAAAGGTGGACTGAAAAGAAAATTTGATAAAATCAAGAACCTGCTTGCTTTATTTGACTTTTGGAAGAAAGCTACCAATTTGAATTAAATCAACTCAAAATATGGATTTTGTGAGACAATAAATAATCTTTTTTAGATTATTTACCAAAATGGAATGTCAGCTAAGATTGTGATGACATTTTAAATAATTTCATTTATTTAAAATGAGAGGAATATTATTTTTGTTAATTAAATAATTAAAGACTAATTATTCAATTTAGAAGATATGATTAAGAATTAAGTAAATCAATGAATTTATTTAATTGTGAGGATTAGTGACATTAAATAAATAAATAAGATTTATTTATTTAATAATCATGAAGAAATAAATGAAGAAAGGTAATTAAATAAATTAACAAATTTATTTAATTAAAGGAAGACTTTAGACAATTAAAGACATATTTAATAAATAAATAAAATTTATTTATTTAATAATCGTGAAGAATAAATGGACATGAATTAATTAAATAATTATGAATTATTTAATCAATAGTTGAATGTGGACCAAAGACAATTAAATGTCATAATTATGCTAAGACGAAAGTGGTATAAATGAAGCTTGCAGGCCTAGATCATTTTTAGGTGTCTACAAGAGGATTATGACCGATAATTAAATAAATTAATAAATTCATTTAATTATGAGAATTAGTGATATACTAAATTAATAAATAAAATTCATTTATTTAATAATCAGGAAGACATAAATGAATAAAGGTAATTAAATAAATTAATAAATTTATTTAATTGCGGGAAGATTTAGACAATTAAAGATGTATTGAATAAATAAATGCAATTTATTTATTTAATAATCATGAGGAATAAAAGGACATGAATTATCTAATTAATAGTCGAATGTGGACTAGGGACATAATTAAGATGTTATAATTATGTTAGGACGAAAGTGGTAAAAACAGAGCTTGCAGGCCTAAGTCATTTTTATGTGTGTACATTTTTCCCCTCTGTCATAATACAACATGTTGCATTGTGACAAAGAAAATGAGTCAAAAATATGCCCCAGTGCAAAATAAGATGATGAGGAGGGTAGCGGTATGCCCCCTCGAGAGGACAGACGGGTTCGAAGAACACGGGTGTGCTCTCGAAATGGATAAGAGAAGACTAGAATATGAAGAGATAAAGAAATGTTAGTGCAAAAGATATGGATGATGATATGGATGCAATTCCTATATGAAATGAGTGAGAAAAGATGACAAGACAAAAGGAGATGCATGTTAGTTCCTAGACCAAATCCTTCAAAACATTACCATAGGACTTTAATACTTTTGCTCTTAATCATCATTGGGCAGATTATTGTAATGGCCAACAAATACCATGATATGACATAGATCAAGATGTACAAGGTCATACCATCACGTAAGACAATGATGATCATGACTCATACTAAGAGTGTGGTTGCCCTAGTATTTTGTCATAACCAACTGCAAACAGAAAAAGACAAAAAAGACAAGTTATGAAACATCGTTGCTTCTCTAAATCCTATTTCCAGGACATCCTCGAGAAACTAGCAACATTATTGCAAAAAGAATAGAAAATAAAGCCATTATCATGATACGCCACTATTTTTCTAAATCCCTTAGTCAAGACATCGCTGAGAAACTAGTAACATGAGTGTCAAAATACAAGACAAACGTTATGATACGTCGCTGCTTCTCTAAATCATGTCGATATCTCGTTGAAAAACTAGTAACATGATGAAAAATCAACATAAAAGTGCCAAGTGTTTTCCAAGTGTGTCTGAATGTTGAGTGTTTTGATGTCAAGATATTAGGTTTGATGATGTCGAGATGCTGGGGTGTCAAGGTTTTGACTATGCCAAGATGTCGAGTGTTGAAGATTTCCAAATTTAGGAAGGACACATCCTCAATGAAGTTGATGTTGAGAGGATTCAATCTTAAATATCAAAAGGGATCCCTCAAAATGCCAATGAAAATGATAGTAATTATGCCTAGGAAGGACACATCCTAAGGCATAAATGACAGAGTTTGTTCTTCTAAATGACACATCTAAAAGAACATTGATGTCGAGAGGAGCGATCCTTAAATGTCAAGAGGATCCCTCAAAATTCTAGATGGTGATGATGTCGAGGAAGGACACATCCTAAGGCATGAATGGCAGAGGTTTTTCTTCAGAAGGATGCATCTGAAATATAACCAAGATATGATAGTTTAACCGGTTGTGATAATGTAACTTATTTTTGACCAAATTTGATTGAAGTTGACTAAATTGACTTGTGTCAACTACATGTCGATGTTGACATGTTGATGTGATTGTCATATTTATTAAGGAATTTCTAGAGTTTTTTTAAAGATTTTTGCTTTTTTTTTTTTTTGAAATGACTTGTTTGACTTGAAGACTTTTTGACGTGTGTGCCAGTGTAGTGCCATGAACCTTAATGAACTAACCTAGTGCAGACTCGGGAGCTCATCAATAGATGGCCTTGCCTATGTCATACACTCAAAGACCTCGTAATTCGACATGATCTATGACTTTGTCTTCATGAGAAAAGATTGTGCCATGATTTTTATTTTGAAAAACCTAAAAGAACTGACCTAATGTCTCAAGGACTCGAAAATGAGTCTTGCCTACATAGAAAATGTGCAGAAACAACGTAGTTCAGACGAATGACAAAGACTTGACTAATATGATGGACATGATGAAATGTGACCTTGTTTCTCGTTCTTTGAGCAATTTTGACATTTGTTGTGGTTTGTTCAGGGGGTTTTTCAATTTTTAGGTCATTCTTTAGGGTTTTTTGTGATGTTTTTGTCTTTTTTCAGGACTTTTTGCAATGCTTTTGTCTTTTTTCAGGACTTTTCACAATTGCCTGGACTGTGCATGATACCCACTATAGTAACATGATAAAACTTTTCCCCCAGTCAAGTCCAAGACTTAGCCAATTTTTAAACGACATGAAGAAGAGATATGCATGCGGTACTAGATGGATAGTATAGAGGACTTGATGTCAATCATTTATCAACCATGATAGGAAGAGTATGATGTCATGGTGAGTGTTGTGATAGTGACATGAAATGTGTTCCATCCTAGGCCTAGATAGATAAAGTAATAGTAGATGGTCGAGCAATGATTGACTATTCATGGTGCTTGTTTGCCAAGTTTTCACCATGGTACTTATCCAAAGTGCCTGTTTGCTAGGTTTTCACTATTAGACGAATTATTGTTCTTTACTATTTTTGTCATTTTTTTTTTTGGTGCCGCCAAGATGCCTATTTTCCAGGTTTTCAATAGGGCAACAATTTTTTACCATTTTTCAATTTTTTTTGTATTTTATGGTTTTCAACTTGATCTCTTGATGCTTATGCATAGAAATTTCAGAGATGTAAACTATTGATAGGCTCTATCAGTTTTTCTCCATCTAGAGTCACCAACTGATAGGCTCCAGAACCAAAAGAAGATAAGATGATGTAAGGACCCAACTAGTTTGGTTCAAACTTTCCTGGCTTTTCTCTGTCAGCCTGGTTCTTAGGGTTCTGCATGAGGACTAAGTCACAAATGTCAAACTTCCTGTCCATGACTTTCTTGTTGTAACTACAACAAAGACTGTTCTGATACGCTTGTAAATGGTTTGGGGAATTTTTCCTTCTTTCCTCTAACATCTCTAGCTCGTGTAGGCGCGACTGTCTATACTCCTTGTCATCAGTTAAACCCTTCAGGGAGACTCGTAGGGAAGGAATTTAAACCTCGATGGGAAAGATGGCCTCAAATCCAAAGACCAGGGTGAAAGGAGTGGCTCTTGTAGGCATACGAATGCTAGTGCAGGAAGCCCACATAGCAGGGTTGAGTTGAATATGCCAGTCATGGCCAGCATCATTGACAGTCTTTTTGAGGATTTTAACAATGGTTTTATTTGATGCCTCAGCTTGACCGTTTCCTTGTGGGTAATACGAAGATAAAAAATGGTGGGTGTGTGTAGGATCATCATGGAAAAAATAGGCCCTTAAGTGGCAAAAAAACTAGAAAAATTAGAGTTAGGAAACTTGACATAAAAATTTGAATAAGTTATCTATACTATATCAAAAATATGTAAGAATAGAATTTGTAGAAAATTGCATGTAATTTCTAAACTACTAGGTTTTTTTTTTTTTTTAAATCTATTTAGTGAAAATTTGAAATTTCAATGCATTAGTACTTAAATTTCAAGGAAAAAATAAGAAGTAGGTTTCTGTCTGACCACCCTAACCACAATAAAATGATAATAATTTTTTATAAGATTTTAGATATAAGTAGAGGAATCATGTCCCAATGTGATGTATTATTTTGGTAATTTTTTTCCAAGTAAATAATTAATTATGAATTTTTTATTACAACTTTTAAAAAATATAAAAACTCATATATATGACCACTTTAACTTGGTCAAAACTTCATGAAATTCAATTTTTCTCTTTTTAATCCTATATTATGTGAAGCATAGAATGTGACAAATGTTTTGGATTAAAAAAATGTGATACCGTTTGAAAACTATAGATGTTTTTCAATCAGTCTATCAATCAGGACTTTAGTCGTAATTTGAATAGAAAATGAATAATTATTACTTATTAAATTCAAAGTAAAGCATAATTTATATTGGTGGAAAGCTAAGAATCTCCTTTAAAAAACCTTTTTCATTTCATCAACTTTGGGTATAAAAAAAGTCGTCAGCCACATACCCATCATATTGCCACTTTTTGGCCCATCATGATCCTGCACGTACCCTGTTGTTGGATGTGAAATCGCTCACATAACTCACGAAATTCTTATTTTTTAAACAAACATCTATTTTCAGTGATGATGGATTGTGCAAGGCGATACCATAAAATGATGTAGTTAAGAATGAACTTGGATATTTTTTTGCCGATTATGTATGTTAGCAAGATGGTTTTGATCCACTTTGTAAAATACTCAGTGGCAGTGATAATGAATTTGTGGCCATTGGACGAGATAGGATGGATCTTACCCATGAGGTTGAGTCCCCATTGAGTGAAGGGCTAAGGAGAAGTGATTGGCCAAAGTTCTTGTGTTGGAGCGTGCATCAAATCACTGTGAACTTGCCATTGGCGACAAGTCCTAACATATTCTAGCACATCTTTTTCAACGGTTGGCCAGTAGTACCCAAGTCTCATTATCTTCTTGGCTAGAGTAGGACCACTCGAATGAGAGCCACATATACCCTCATGTACTTCGCATAAGGTTGTACATGCTTCTATAGTGTTGAGACATCTAAGGAGGGTGTCGTCAAAGCTACGACGGTAAAGGGTGTCACTGACAACGGCATATCTTGCGGCTTTTCAGATGAAGGACTTCCTTTGGTTATTGGACAGGTTAGGTGGAAGGGTTTGAGACTTAAGGTAGTCATAAATATCTTGGTACCAGGGAGAGTCGGGACCAACAAGTTCCTAGACCATCTCCAACTCTGGCATGTCATAGGTGGGGATGAGCAGTTGTTCTATTAGGAATTTCAGCTGAGGCATATTGCTTGGGATGTCAAGGAGAGATCCTATTGTAGCCATTGCATCTACCACTTTGTTCTGTGCTCTTGGAACTTGTTCAAAAGTCACCATATGAAAGTACATTTGGAAACTATCCACCATTCATTTGTAGGGCATCAGCTTCTCATCTTTTGTGTCATAGTCATCATTAACCTGGTTGATGATGAGCTGAGAATCCCCATAGACATGTAGTGTTCTGATTTTCAATTTTATTACCATTCTAAGTCCTATAGCTAGTGCCTCGTATTTTGCCACATTGTTTGTGCATGGGAAAGGAATGCAGAAATATTTAGGAATGGAGTCTCCTTGAGGGGTGATGAATAGGATTCCTACCGCCGAGCCATGATTAGAGTGGGATCCATCAAAGTAGAGTCTCCAAGGTGACCGAGGTTCCGAATGGAATATTGACTCATCTGGAAAATTTGCCACTAACGAGTGATCACTTTGTAAAGGTGCATCTACCAGCTGGTCTGCCATAACTTGTCCTTTTATTTCCTTTCTTTCGACATAATGAATGTTGTATTCGCTTAGAATCATGACCCATTTTTCAGGAATCCTGTCAATGCTGCATGACTCAATAGATATTTGAGGGGGTCAATCTTGGCTACCAATTGTGTCTGATGATTTAACATATAATGTCTTAGCTTATGTGCTACAAAGAGAACTACTAGACAAGCACGTTCAATTGATGTGTAATTCAGTTCTTACCCAACCAGTGTCCGACTGATATAATATATGGATTTTTCTTTGTCTTCTTGGTCATTCTATGCTAGTAATGTCCCCAGTGTTGAAGTAGTGGAAAAGATGCATAATATCAAAAGCTTTCCTTGAATGGGAGGCATAAGGACTAGTGGAGAAAATAGGTAATCTTTTATTTTCTGAAAGGCTTCCTGACATTTATCTGTCCACACAAAGGGGATGCCTTTGCACAAAAGATATTGGAATGGGTGACACTTGTCAGCCAATTGTAATATGAAGCGTCGAATAGATTGTACCCTGCCCTGTAGGGTTTTGAGTTCACTGTTCCTCTGGGAGGAGGCATGTCTATGATGACTTTTACTTTTACTAGATTGACCTCAATCCCTCTTCGAGAAACTATGTATCCCAAGAGTTTTCCTGATGTTACACCGAAGACACATTTCTTAGGATTCAATCAGACTTTGTATTCTTCTAATCTCTTGAAAATTGTGTCTAATACCTTCAGATGATCCTTTCTTGTTACTAATTTAGCCAAGAGGTCATCTACATAATCTTCCATTATTTTATGCATCATGTCATGAAATATTGTGGTCATAACTCTTTGATATGTGGCGCCTACATTCTTAAGACCAAATGGCATGACATTCCAACAATATGTACCCCAAGGGCAAGTGAATGTTGTTTTGTGTTGGTCTTCGAGGGCAATAAAAATCTGGTTATAGCCAGAGAAACCATCCATGAGGGACAACATCTCATATCCTGATGTGAGGTCAACTATATTGATATCAATATTTGGTAAAGGAAAGTCATCTTTTGGGCATTCCTTATTCAAGTCTCTAAAATCTGTGCAGACATGGATCATCCCATTTGGATTTGTTACTTGACCAGGTTAGATATCCATTTAGCATAATCAATAGACCATATGAATCCAGCGTCTAGATGTTTCTTCAACTCAGCCTTGACCAATAGAGCGACCTGAGGATTCATTTTGCGTAACTTCTATTTAACTGGTTTGGCATTAGGTAATAGTGGAAGATGGTGTAGAACCAGTTTTGGGTCTAATCCTAGCATGTCAGCATAGGACCAAGGGAAGTTGATTTTACATTCTTCAAAGAATTTGTGAAATTCTGGTCTCTCTTCTTCAGTCAAGGATGCAACAAAGAGGACCATTTTGGGATCTTTAGCTATTGATATGTTGTCTTCTATGGTGTCTTCTATAAGCATAACTGATTTCTCTTGTGTTATGGGGAGAAAGTCTAGTCCTCCATATTTGGGTACCTCAGAGAAGTTTTCACCCATAGATACATCCTTTGTTTTTACTTTTTTGTCGTTAGAAGGTGGCTTTCGATTTTCACCTAGAGACGTTTCATTTTTTATTTTATTTTAAATTTTAATTTTGTGACTGGAGGATGGAGCAGTCTCACCAAAGTAGGCCGCACAATCTAAGTCAATGGAAAATCTTGCCTTGTGATCACCGTTGGGTATTCCCTCATGTAATCCCATAAACTCTACAATTTCCTCATCATTCTAAAAGGTATCTAGGACTGGTGGGCCTTGTTGGTCCCAATCGACTAGTTGAGGATAAACTAGGGAAATGCCATCGTCAGTGTTGGTGAATTAAGGGGAGGATACAAAAAGCATGTAGATGGATTCAGTGATATTGTAGATGAAATTATCATCATCCTATTCCACATTAGAATCTATCCAATATTCCCCTTCACTTGTTTCATATTCGTTGTCAAAATAAGGGGTGAAGGACTCAGAGTCATGATTGTCAGTGTCATTTGGTAAGTCAGATGGGTTGGATTGATGGGATTCAGATGGTGGGGTTTGTAGGTCATGGGGAATGGTAATAGGACTATGACTATTTAGTGCTTGATCAATTTTAAATTTTTTCCAAAATCTTTGTTCAGAGGTCAGTTCCCCTATTTCGACAAACAAATCATTGAGGCAACAATCACTTAAGGATCATTCAGAGCCAAATTCCCACTCTTGGGAATCAATTTTAGTGAGTGTTTCCTTAGTGGTCTCAACACTTTCTGAAGTATGTACTCGCTCACTTGAAAGTCCATTAGTACGTCAATCGTCATTGTCAGGCGATCCAAACCCTAATCCAAGATACTTTGGTATTTTGAAAGGTTCTATGGGCTCTCTTCATCTAGTTTTATTTCTACCTAGGCCACTAGTGCCATCATAGCCCTTAGCCTTCATTATGTCATATCCCTTGCCATATTTCTTAACTGGTAATGGGGGTAGCTCTGCCATTTTCTTATAGATCCATCCTTTAATATCGACAAGGTCTTTGTTACTCATGTCTCCCCATTTTATGAAAACTGTTTTTGGTGGAACTTTGAAAATTTCTGTGGGTTCCATTGTAAAACATGGCCGACCATAGACCTTCAGAGACTTGGTTATCGTTGTTATTCTATACGTTATATGTAGTTTGAATTCCCCACAGCCAAGGTCCTGGATCTTCACAATAGTTTTAGCCTTAGGGTTTACGAAAGATGGTGGTGTGGCAGAAGACGTGGATGGAGTGGACATGGAAGATGATGCGAGTGTGGATGGGTTAATGTATTTGGATGAAGAGGAGCTAGGTTATTCTTGGTTAATAGGCACTCGGTTTGTAGAAATACCCCTTAGGTTGGTACAATATTGAAAAGGGTCGGGGTCGCCATATATGGTTATTTTTGTGTTGTCAAATGGGAATTTAAAGCATTCGTGATATGTGGATGGAACGGCTTTTAAGGCATGAATCCATGGGCGACCGAGCAAGATGTTGTAAGGTAATTCTAGATCTAGAACCTGGCAGGTTGTATCCACAATGACTGGTCCCACTCTGATAGGAAGAGAAATAACGCCTCATGAAGAGAATTCTTCGTCATCATATGCTTTGATCACTATACTCTTTGTAGGGTCCACACATGCATTAGAAAATCCTAGAGCCTTAACCAATTTCAAGGAGCATATGTTCAAGCCTACTCTACCATCTACTAAAACTATTCTGACCCTGTGCTTATGGACGAAAGTTTCAATGTGTAATGCATCATTATGGTTAGTCTTAGGTGATGAGTAGTCTTGATCTGAAAAGGTGACATGGTGAGGCATAGTGAGATATCCCACCATGGTCTCAAATTGGTTGACATAAATATCCTTAGGGACTGACAACTCTTGTAGGGTTTTATCCAGTATATCCTTATGCGTGGGAGAGATGTGAAGTAGCTCGAGTATAGAAATTTGTGCGGGAGTTTTTCCAAGCTGGTCGATAAGGTTAAACTGACTCTTGGGTTGCCATTGCTTTGTGGTCAAGGTGGGTTGTGACTACTTAGGAGATGGGCCAGGTATGGTGATTTTGGGTTGCCTAGCGGGAGCTAGACCAGCTATGGTGACCTTGCCACTTTGAGTAGTAGCATTGCATTGGGGTGCTCTCTTAACCATGATGGTGTTGATATATTCATCATCAGTTTGGATATTGTGTATAGTGGTTCTGCCAGAATAGTCATATTTGGCTCGGGAAAAATTGGCTTGATTATTGTTTATCTGTGGACCTGACATGGAAGCATTATTAGAACCATAGTCTTGTAGCGGGTTCTTATGGATGGTATGATCTGAATTAGAGGAAAATTGTGGTCCACCTACCTTAATGATACAACTCTTGATAAGGTCTTGTACCATATTTTTTAATTGTCGACAGGTACAAGTTTTATGTCCTTTTGCTCGATGATAATCACAAAATGCATTATTGTCGCACCATGCTGGTTTGACTTTTCCTGGGTCATATGGTTTTGGTTCTTGAAGTGTAATGACACCATTCTGGAGGCATTTCTTGAGGACTTCTTCAATGGGCTCACCCAAGGGAGTGTATGTGTGACCCCTGGGGAATTGTCTCATATGACGATATTGTCCTTAATAATTTTGGCCACTTTGGTTGTTTGAAGGGACATTGGTAGGGGGTGTCAATATCATTGTTGGTTTGTTTTGTGGTTGAAGCCCTTTTAAAGCTAGTACAGGACCCATAGTGTTTGCAGCCTTGGCATCCACAACACCGTAATTCGTAACGTGTTTATTTTTGACCCAGTACTTATTTTTATCAGTGGGAGGATTTGCATTTGTGTTTTTAGGACCGTATCTTAGCTCTCCCTTTGTGATAAGGGCTTTCTCAATCTAGACACCTTTTTCGACTAGGTCTGTGAAGGTTGTACAACAATGCACTGGCAATGCATATTTTAAGGGTCCTAGAAGTGTTTGAATGAACATGTCCACCTTTTCCTTTTCAGGTATGTCGATGTGACACTGACTAGCTAGACTTCTCCATTTTTTAAAGAATGGGATGAATGTTTCACCAGCATCCTCTTGTGTGACATTGCATAAGCTAGTAATAGAGGTGTCCATGTCAATGTTGTACGTATAATTTTTTATGAATTTGTGTTTAAGCTCATCCCATGTTTGGATATCCTTTTGAGTGGAAAACCATTCAACGGAAGGACCTGCAAGAATTTTAGAAAAAAGTATCATCAAGCACATTCATTCATAAGTGACATCCATACAATTGGTTGCAAATTCGTGGACATGTTCAATGGGGTTTGTCTTTCCTCTATATTTGGTAAAATTAGGTGATACATATCCCAGAGGAAATGGTGGCATGATTAATTTCATGTCAAAGGGATATACGTTTAGGTCATATAACACTTCTGATTTCTTACCAGATATTTGTATGTTTTCTATGGTCTTCTCTAGACCCATCAGTTTTGCTTGTAAGGAATCGATTATAAGGTCATTTGTGGTCCCATGCATAGGATTCATTGGTACACCATAGGTCCCCATTTGTTGCACGTGGATATTGGTGTATTGTGGAGGGATGGATTGTTGTGACATGTATGATGTGTTCGGATTTTTGTGTTGTTGGTATTGAAAGTTTGAATTGGGGGTATGTTGGTGAGTATGAATATGAGATGAGTATGTTGGGATGTGTCCCCCAACCATTTGTGTCGATATTTGGGGAATATGGTGACCATGAACACTGTGATGTGCTAATGACGCAATGGGCTGTGTTTTTTGACTACCTTGTCCAAATTGTTGGGTTTGTACAAGGGGAATGTTCATATTTTGTCCTTGAGAGGTGATGGAATTTGACTATGTTGACGTGTTAACATTTTGTTGTTGTCCTTGAATAAAGATCTATCGTTTACCTCTACCCAAAGGATTTTGTGAGATACCAATGAGAGGATATGTCGAAGGTGTACTCATGGTACTAGACGTAGTTGTCAATGGAGGATTTGTATGACTTGATGATGGCCCCGTGGCATTTACCGTAGTGGTAAAGACAGGATTGGAGTAACTTTCCCACATTGCCAAGGATCCAAAGGTGGTTCCAGGTGATTCTAACGATGTTGTGGATATTGTGGGCACTATGACAGATTGTGATTCTCCAATGGATGTAGCATTTATTGAGTTGGAGGTGTTTGTTGGAGGTAGCATGCACGGTCGTTGTAGCATCAAAAAAGGTATTGCTCATAGTGTTTGGAGGTTGACCACTATTTGACATGTTATGCACGTTGTTGACATTAGGGTCAAGAGATGTTGATCTCAATGTGTTAATGTTGAATCCATGGGGTAACTTAGCTCCTTGACTTAAGAGTTTGGCCAAATATCTGTCTCTGTCATATAGGACTATTTGTTCCACGAATTGAGAGGCCTCTGGATCTTGTGCTACTACCTCTAGGTTTTCCTTAAGTATTTGTCCATATTCATCCTTACGTAAGAATGGTTCAAAGGGACTGTTTGATGAGGATGGTGTGGTCGTGAGAGGTTGATTGTTCGTGTTGGAAAATGGATCATCAAATGTCCAATTTGGGTCATATTTGGGATTGTTAACATTGGAAGTGGAGTTTTGTCCAAAATTTTCCATTTGTCGTTTCTATTTTTGGAGTCTAGTTTCCACCATAAAATGAGATTGCTCAAATGAAAATGACAACTAAATGTGATGATGACACTATGCAAGGTCTAGGTTCAAAATGACGACTAGGATGAATAATATTTTTGGATTTTTGGGAATAAAATATGCAAGGTATAAACTAGAATGCAATTTGGAGAAAAGGAATACCTAAACACTTCTAATCTCAATCTTTATTTTCGATTTCGGTTACTAAAGGACTTATTGAAAATGACAAAGTGACAAGGTCAAAATGACTAGTGAGTTTTCCAAACTAGACTGTTGAGTTGGAAAAAATCTCACAAAAGCGACAATGACTGAAAAAGGGAATGATGATTAAGTCCACAATAACCTAGTTTCAAGAGCAATGACATTGCAAATTGTGCTAAGATTAACCTAATCCAAAGTATGCCAGGATGAAAACCTAGGTTCAAGCTAATGACTAATCTATGCAACTAAAAATTTGAAGGATGAAGCCTATGGTCAATAGTACAAAGTAATGATTGAAAATTTGAGCAATTTCAAGGTTGGTTTCTAACAGAATCCCCTTGGAAATAATGTTTGACAAAAGATTGACAGAATTTAGACTCAGTTTGGACTTTTTATGAAGATTTTGCTTATGTCAGGAAAATGTGTCGCTGAATTGCGAATGCGTTTCAGTTTAAACGAATACGGCTCTGGGACTGACAAATGCGACTGAGTTTTGCAAATGCGGTTTTGTGGGGTTCAGATGCGTCGTGACACAGACAGATGTGGTGTTTGCGAGATCAAATGCGGTTTAGCAGTGCGATTGCGTCTCAGTATTTTCATATGCATTTCAAAACGTTGAATGCAGTTCAACAGATGCGACATAGTTTGTTAAAATTGAGTTTCTTGACATATTGAGAGAAAATTTGATCTATCTAATGTTGAATGTTTTGTCCAGAACTGTAAATGTGGTGAATAATGTTTGAGAAATCTAGAAAGCACTTGATAAGCACAATGTTTTGAGTGAAAGCAAGCACACATAAGACAAGTACAATCCTAAAAGGCCAATAAGCCAAGGGTTTGTATACTTGATATAGCCCACCGATATACCTCGGATTGGTGCTAAACACCTTTCCTTCTCAAGAGCGGATAGCTTAGAATTTTGGTGGCATTGGCTCCCCTCCATGGCTCATTAACATCATTTGAGCACACCAAATTTAGATTCTTGGGTAGTGACTTCCCAAGAATTGTTATCTCTACTCAAGGGGATTAGTAGTGAGTGTCTTTGGGCATGATACTGTACCCTGCACTATATCAAGCAACGACCAAAAAAAAGGTTGGACTCTAAAACAAAATGTGTTCAGTACGGGCATTCCGTTCATAGGGCATGATCCATAGGGTGAGAGTTCCCTTTCAGATCCATCTCGTCAGAACCATACGTGTGATTCTTGGGCTTTCCCCAAGAATCCACTTTTATATATCGGCTGGAAGTCCCTCAGGTTCAGGGTGCTACCGGTCTGAGTCATCCTGGGGTGAGTAATTTTTCCCACCAGAATAGGCCCAAGTTCTAGAGTTAGTAATTGTTTCTCTTACACCTAGGATCGCCTGATAGCACAAGGGGAGAAGATACTTTGATTACTAAGTCGTAAGGGTAATAACAGATAAAATGGGTTTGGTTTTCTTATCACCATTTTTTCACAAGGTGAGAGCATAATCACCTACCATTTTGCAAACACATTCAGATAAAGTAGAAAACATGTTTGTTTTATGTTCACCAAAAATAAATGTGTACTAATCTAAAAGAGACAAGCACGATGTTTAGTTTTCAGTCTTCGACACTCGAACCTGCAAACCACAAGTTAGGAGTTTCTTATTAGATGATCTTGGACCCACAAAATGTAACTGCCACACGCTGCAAACTAAGATTAGTAACACAAAACCTATGTTAGGAAGAATGCAGAAAATAGCCAAAATGTAGGAGAAAAACCAACATGCAAAACAAAAAAAGAACAGAAGATAGAAAACCTGAATACAAAATAGAAAAAAAAAATGTTACCAAGAAAATGCGTCACAACAGAGCAAATGTGTCGCTCTGTGTTGCAAATGCGGCTCAATGTTACAGATGCAGCTTTCGTGACCTCGTTTGCGGTACAACAGAGCAATTGCATCATTTACGATGGAGAATGTGTCGCGACGCATCAGATGTGTCACAATAAAATTCAAATGTGTCACTCCGTACCTGCACCTGCAAAAATGATAGAGAACAAAAAAAAGACCGTACAGAAATAAAAAAATATAGATTTGGGTTCACCAATGTATCTAAGGGTAAATTTCCTAAGGTTGGATTAAATGTTAACAAATCAATAAAGACTATAAACCCAAAGAACTATGAAGTACAAAGGAAATTAAAAGAAAGAACGATTATACTTGTCATTCCTCGAATCTTCCATGATTACCTCCATAGTACCTCCTAGCTTGCAACATATGATTGATGCCCTCAGATTGAGTGTGTGAGCATTTCGAATATGACATTGTCCTATGCAAGTTTTGAAGGATTTTAATATAAAACTATGCCTATCCCAAATGACTCTAAAATGCTAAATAATTCTAAGTATTAACGCGTCAGAATAACAAAATTCCTGTGTGTAATCTAAAAATGTGAGCAAAATAGCATTTTATAGAAAATGCCATTTTGAATGGATGGATGGGATTGAATTTTGACAGAGACCTAAAATCAGAGGACAAGATTTAATCTGACAATCCCTAATCAGGGTTAGGGAAAAATCATTAAGTGAGCGGTCGAGATGTCATATGAGAAAATCCAATCGGCGGTCAAGAATAAATGAGATAATTAATTAGAAGAATAAAGATTTTCAAAAATCAAGAAGATAAAGACTGCTTGATTTGTGAGATTCAAAAAATCAAGAAGATAAAGACTGGACAGAAAAGAAGATTTGAAAAATCAATAATTTGCTCAATTACTTGATTTTTGGTAGAAGATTACCATTTTGAATTAAATTAATTCAAAATATGGATTTTGTGTGACAATACATAATCGATTTTTAGATTGTTTACCAAAATGAAGTGGCAGTTAATAATTGTGAGGCCATTTTAAATAATTAATTTTATTTAAAATGAGGAAAATGTTAAATTAGGTAATTAAATAATTAAAGATAATTATTTAATTTAGAGGATTATGACCGATAATTAAATAAATTAATAAATTCATTTAATTATGAGAATTAGTGACATACTAAATAAATAAATAAAATTCATTTATTTAATAATCAGGAAGACATAAATGAATAAAGGTAATTAAATAAATTAATAAATTTATTTAATTGCGGGAAGATTTAGACAATTAAAGACATATTGAATAAATAAATGTAATTTATTTATTTAATAATCATAAGGAATAAAAGGACATGAATTATCTAATTAATAGTCGAATGTGGACCAAGGACATAATTAAGATGTCATAATTATGCTAGGACGAAAGTGGTAAAAATAGAGCTTGCAGGCCTAGGTCATTTTTATGTGTCTACAGGCACAAAGGTTGTTAAAATGACTACCTAGAAAATGAGATTTGATGCTTAATATGCAAGCTAAGATGATTTCTACGTGTAAATGTGTGGTGGAAGGATTAGTGGTATGCTTCTAAATGGAACAAAATGATGGAAGCCGATAATGGATGCAACGATAAACGAAGGATGATGTTGATGATAGATGAACAAGTGAAGATGAGTGAGATGATATGAAACTATAGTGAACTTTCCATGATTATGCATATGCGCAAATGCAAACATAAAACAAACTAACCTAAAATGTAACTATGATGCAATGAGGATGATAAAATGTAACTATGAAGCAATTAAGTAATCTAAGATGAGAATACAAAGTAACACATGATATGGAAACTAAGTATAAGACTCCATGAAAGCTCCAAGCTCCTACGAAAAACTTGCATGGTAACAATACTCAAAGTGTGGATGAAAAATGGCATTATAACACTATTCCAATTTGTTTCTCAAAATAGTATTATAACATTACTCAAAAGGTGGATGATAAATGCTAAGGAAAGAGGGTGTATTTATAGGGTTTCTCAAGCATTTTGTGAGGTGGCACCTATCAACGGTCTAGATTCAAAGGAGAAATAATAGATGGTGGAGATGAAAGGCATCGGGATGTTGTTCCCTTGACCAAGGAAAATATGTCATGTGTGTGGAGAGAATCCTTTGACCAATTGGAAGCATGCCAAATGTATGGGATTCCCAAGTGTGTGAAACAAAAACCCATGTGCTCCAAATTTGTTGGAAGTGTGGGGGAATAAAAGCCATGTGCTTTTTCTCATTCATGGAAGTGTGTGAGGATAATTCTAATTAATAATTAGGCTTATTTATTTTCAAGTGACCTTTATGAGGTGGCACACAAAAATTTGTAGAAATGTGCTCTAATTCTTAATCAGGATTAGGGAAGATTAATTAAATAAACACATTTAGGGTATTTTTTTTATTTAATTATTTAGAAGAATGTGAATTAGAAGAATTAAAAGGAAAGTGAACAATATAAATAAAGTAAGACCTTATTTATATGTAGTTGAAGCATTAATCAAATAGGGTGTATCTAATTAACTGAATATGATGACTATTTTCAGGTGTATGCATTTTTCCCCTCTTTGAAGTGATGTGTTTACATGTTACTTCAAAGAAGTTTTTGATGTCAATGCTCAGATGATGCAAGATTTTGATGCCCCAGATTTTTGAATTTTAGGTATTGACGGATATATGCCCTCTCGAGAGATAAATCGATGAATGTGGGGATGTTAAAATAAAATGTTGAATGATGTGATAAGTGTTGTGATGATTATGATGATGATCCAACATTGATTTGGTGAGATTTTGATGGTGGAGATGATTTATCTCTTGAAAGTTCATTACAAGCTATTTCTTTGAATAGTGTTGATTAATTACCCCTCCTTTTTGGTAAAAATGGGAAATAAATCCCACCATAATTCCCTCCATTTTTCCCCTAAAAGGTAAAAAGTGGTAAAATGGGATTCATTTGCACATTTGGAGTTTGGAAAAGTTGAAGAGTGGAGAGCTTAGAGGAAGATGGTGATCCCATACCATAAGCATCGTTTCGAGCATCTTCACCAACCTGATCAACTTGTTGGCTCTGGACCTACCGTATGCTTTATGAGAAACCTCTCTGTTAATCATTTTCTTGCCTTTTAATGGTATTTTGAATGTCGTGGATAAATTTTGTAGCTTAATGGATGTCATTTATGCACTTTCAGGTGATGTTTTTGTCATTTTGGAGTTTTTCTGAGCATGCTTAAGAGTTTTGGCACCTTTGGGGTCCCAAATGGCTCCTCTTGTAAACTTGAAATTCAAGTTTTCATGTGTTTTAAGAGTTTTGGCGCCTTTGGGGTCCCAAATGGCACCTATTGCAAGGTTGAAATTAATGTTTTTGAGTCTTTTGAGAGTTTTGGGGCCTTTGGGGTCCCAAATGGCACCTCTTGCAAGGGTGATCATGCATGTTTTTTGGTGGTTTGAGAGTTTTGGTGCCTCTAAGGTCCCAATTGGCACCTCTTGCAAGGTTGAAATTCAAGTTTTTAGCCTCCAACACTGTTTTGGCACCTTTGGTGTCCCAAGTGGCACCTCTTGCAAGCTTGAAAACAAATGTTTTTAGAGTTAAAATTTGTTTTGGCACCTTTGGGGTCACAAGTGGCACCTCTTGCAAGCTTGGAAAACATGTTTTGGAGATGCAAACTCTATTTTGGCACCTTTGGGGTCCCAAATGGCACCTCTTGTTTCCTTGGAAATTTTTCATCTTTGTTGATTTGAGTTGGTTTAGCTTGTCGTTTGATCCATTTTGTAGGGTTTGATTTCAAAAATCCCTCGGGGTGATGTTCACAAGATGTACTTGAAGCCTAGGATTCATTGGTTCATCATGTTTTGGATTGATTTCAGTCAGATTGTGGTATGTGTAGTGTTTGATTAATGTTTTGCATGATGATTTGATCTCGTGATAGGCGACAATCAAATGATAGAACCAGTGTTGTATCATCCTCATGATAGGTGAGGAACGATAATAGGGTTGATAGCATATCATCCTCATGATAGGCGAGGAACGATAATAGGATTGATAGCATATTATCCTTATGATAGGTGAGGAACGATGGTAGGATTGATAGCAGATCATACTCATGATAGGTGAGGAACGATGGAAGGATTGATAGAAGATTATCCTCATGATAGGTGGGGAATGATGGGTTGATTTATAGTAGATCATCCTCATGATAGATGAGGAATGATGGGTTGATTTATAGCAGATCGTCCTCATGATAGGCGAGGAATGATGGGTTGATTGATAGTAGATCATCCTCATCATAGGCGAGGAACGATGGGTTGATTGATAGCAAATCATCCTCATGATAGGTGAGGAACAATGGGTTGATTTGATTGTCTTGATTGAACCTGAGTTGATTAACTATACATTACCTTGAATAACTGATAGTCTTGATTGAACATGGCATTGATCGACTGATTTGTGTTCATGATTAGGGAGATGGAGATGCACTCCAATCTCAGGAGAGATTCTTGAAGACCTGGAACATGGTCCACTGATTATCCTCAACCAACTTATAGATTACCTCTTGTTGTGGGTTGACTTCCTTGTTAGATATTCCACAATATAGAATCAACAAAATCTTATTGACAACATTGGCAGAGAGATGACACAGTGATCATAATACATTTCATTTGCCGACTGGAGAGATGACTGTGACACCCGAGGATGTCTATCATATTCTACGAATCCCAATGATGGGAGAGATAGCAGTGTACAATAAGATAGAGCGTGGTGGGATAGATGCATTGTAGAGATTATGTCGAGATGATCATGTTATAGGCTGATGGATCCCTTGGACATAGATGATTAACAGATACGATCCCTTGTCATCTGTAATTTCCATATTTATTAGTGGATTCCTTTGTCCTGATCATAGGTCAAAGGAATTTTCAGTAGGTTGGGGTTGTGTGCTATCGCAGATGACACTTGATTATACCAGGTATGCCTAGGGCTCATGTATGTTAGCCCACTTATATCGAGATTTGGATGAGGTTATTTATTACCAAGCAACGAGCTTGTCATGTGGTGTCACATTACTACAGACCTAGGCATGGGAGCATATAGTCATCACTCGGCCCATGGGAGAGAGACATTGACCAACAGGGAGACCCTATGTTTTCAGTTATAGTGGTCCACATTTCCAACATAAGTTGGGCAAGGTTGCTTATTGGAGGCGGGTTCAGGATTATTTGGAGACTATCACCTAGTAGCCATACTTGGATTGCGAGCAGTGGCTAGAGGATCAGCTAGAGATTCCCTTTATGTTGTTATCCTACTATCTAATTGGTTAGACACATGTTCTGCTTGAGCACTACTTGTATCTGTGAGTATGTTGATAGTTTGGACAGGTTCAGGGGATGCCCTTGGGAGTTGCCCATTATGCACAGTGACGATAGGATGTGTTAGAGTGGGGCCCCTATATATCATATGAGGTAGCTTGTATAGAGTATTATACCTTGACCCTAGGTTTATGGGATTATGTTCCGTATATTACAGATGTCAGGATGACTGAGGATTATTGAGAGTTCTTCCACACGCATCCCTTTCCTAGATTTATTCATCTAGAGGAGCTAGTACCACCAGTTGATGGAGAGGGAGGAGATGGCGAGGGTGGGGATGATAGTGGGGAGGGTGTTTACAGAGGCGATGATGGTGGTGAAGAGGGTGGTTGCAGAGGTGATGGTGGTGTAGAGGGAAATGGGGAGAGTGATGGTGGAGTAGTGGGTGGTGGGGAGAGTGAGGATGGTGTAGATGATAGTCATCCATTGGATTTTGTAGTTCTGAGGAGTAGGAGGAATGTTACCATAGCTCAGTCAGTGCTTCCCAAGATTTAGATTGGGATACCCTCTCATCAATAGTCATCACAAATAGAAGCTTTGCAGGCAGAGGTCTAGTCATTTCAAAGAGAGATAGTGCAGGCTTGAGCATAGATTGGGTCCCTTCAGGATGACTTAGCGCAGTGTCGGGCACATGTTAATATTTTAACGACTGATAGAGGGACAAATAAGCAACATATACAGTAGTTGCAGGAACAGATGATCATACTTACTTCAGAAAGGGATGCCTTTAGACACCTGACAGAGTAGGATGAGGCCATTACTGAGAGGATACAGCAGGCGACACCGTCTGTAGGTACAACAAATTTCTTCAGAGAGATCTAACACATTTCCTAGGAGTTGAAATTTTACAGAGGTAAATATCATGAGTTGGTTCCTCTTGAGCGATGAGAGAATTTTGTATAGTCTTGTTCTAGCAGATCTCATTCCCGAATTGTTAGCATGGGTGTCATGCAACCATTTCCTGGAGATAGGAGAGATCCAAGTGCAGGTTCGTCAGCTAGAGGAGGTACTAGTTCCATGAGAGCAGCAACATCTGGTGGGAGCTCGACATAGAATTTTTTGATGTTACTTGGACATTGTGTATACACCTTTTGTGAGATTAAGGATATGTTTCCCATGATATAGTTCCCTTTTGGATTTTGATGTATCTCATCCTACTTTTTGGATATCCTTGTACACATGGACATTATGACATTTTTGATGATATATGATATGCAACATTGATTATGATCTAAATGTTGATTATGCATTTTATTTCACTATTATGATATGCAATGTTGTGAATTTATTTAATTTCCATGCGATGATAATGATTAGGCAATGTGATTTGATTTATGATTATGTAATGCAATGTATTGATTATGATAATGCAATGTGATGATTATAATTATGCAATGTGATGTGATGACTGTGATTATGCAATGTGATGTGATTTATGATGTGTAATGCAAATGATTGAATGTGCATGACCTCAAATGTTCAAGGCCTTAAGATTGAATAAGTGACCAAAAGTTGTGGGAAGATTACAGTAGATTGATCTTTTAAGCTTCATAACTCATACATATTTCCCAACTTTCTTGGAAATCTGAAGAGACTCACTTATTCAAGCGTAGTGGATGACATGATTTTGATGTTGGAAATGATATGCAATTGTAGACACATAAAAATGACCTAGGCCTGCAAGCTTCATTTTTCATCTTTCATCCTAGCATAATTATGATATTTAATTATGTCCTTGGTCCACATTCAACTATTGGTTAAATAATTCATAATTATTTAATTAATTCATATCCTTTATTCTTCATGATTATTAAATAAATAAATTTTATTTATTTATTAAATACGTCATTAATTGTCTAAGTCTTCCCTTAATTAAATAAATTTATTAATTTATTTAATTACCCTTCTTCATCTATTTCTTCCTGATTATTAAATAAATGAATTTCATTTATTTATTTAATATGCCACTAATTGTCACAATTAAATAAATTGATTAATTTATTTAATTATCAGTCATTATCTTCTAAATTAAATAATTATATTTAATTATTTAATTGCCAAGTTAATATTCCTCTCATTTTAAATAAATAAAATTATTTAAAATGTCATCACATTCTTAACTGTCAATTCGTTTTGGTAAATAATCTGAAAAAGATTATTTATTATCTCATAAAATCCATAATTTGAATTAATTTAATTCAAATCGGTAACTAATCTTCTAAAAATCAAGCAATCGGACAGATTCTTGATTTTTCAAATCTGATCTTCAGTCCAATTCTTATCTTATTGATTTTTTGAATCTCACAAATCAAGCAGTCTTTATCTTCTTGATTGTCGAAAATCTTTATTTTCTAATTAATTTATCTCATTTATTCTCCACCGCCGATTTGATTCTCTTAGATGACATCTTGACCGCTCACTTAAGGATTTTTCCCTAACCCTGATTAGGGATTGTCAAATTAAATCTTGTCTGCTGATTTTAGGTCTTTGTCAAAAATCAATCTTGTCCGTCCATTCAAAATGACATTTTCTATAAAATGCTATTTTTCTCTCATTTCTAGATTACGCACATAGATTACAATATTCTGGCATATTAATACTTAGATTAATTTGGCATTTTAAAGTCATTTTTATCATAGTCATTTAGGCATAGGCATTAGGCATTTGTGTAAATCCTTCAAAGCTTGGTGTAGGACATAGACATTTATTTGCAGATTGCTCACATGACGAATCTGAGGGCAACACATCAACCAACAAGCAAGAAGGTACTATCAAGGTGAATCATGGAAACTCATGCGAATCAAAGGTATAATTGTACTTGTTTTCATTGTTCTTGATAGGATCTTTGGATTATATGCTTAAATATGTGTTAGTTTATCTCACAATCTAAACCAAAAATAAATCCATTGATACATTTGGTGAACCTAACATATTTTAACATATTTTGAGAAATCTTTGAGTTGGATTCTTTTGTTGCAAGTTTTGTTTGTTTTTTGTTGCAGGTTTGGCGTCATTTTGGATAAAGCCCTAGTTCCCAAAGATTCGACCATAACTTTCAAATGGCTACGTATTTTTCACAATTTTTTTTTTGTAGCTTGGAGACAACATCACGTGCTTTCAGTCCAAAAATCAGATTTTTTGGATCTGCTTTTTAATTTTTTATAAATTTTTTTTGTTTTTAATAAAAAATTAAGTTCAAGAGAAAATAATCAAATTTTTCTGATATGTTTACATTTCTGGAAAGCTCTTTAAATTTTAACAAGGGCCTATTCTTTATATTTTAAATTTGGATGCATGATTATTAATCAAACAATAGATCTTGTAAAATATGAGTTTAAAAAAAAATTGCTTATATCTCACTCACAGTTGTAGATCTAATCACTTTTTTTTTTTTACAGATTCGGGATGACATCAAAAGAATCCAGTAAAAAATTAGAATTTTTAGAGCTGTTTTGTAGTTTTAATAAAAAATTTATGATTTTTCATAAAAAATTAATTTCAGGTGCAAAACAACAAATTTTTTTGATTTATTTAAATTTTTGGAAACCTCTTGAGATTTTAGATAGGATTTATTGTCTATATTTTTCATTTTACTATCAAAAAAATTTCTAAAAATCAGATTTGTTGTGACTAGCTAACTCTCTAATAGTAGTGATCAATTATCTTGTTAGGGTTTGTTGTTGGTTTTGTGCATGTGTAGAAAATAAACACTTCAAATGACACATTGGATCAAGTGAAAAAAAAATGATGCATCTAACTATTTTTGTAGATCGATAGTCGAAGATCATTATCAAACTACTAATGTGTGGTCTTACAGGTTCGATTGTCAAAGGCCAAACATCAAAACAATGTGCTTGCATTTTTAGTAGTGTAACACACATTTTATTTTGGTGCAATTAAAACAAACCTCTATTTTCTATGTCTGAATGTGTTTGTAAAATGGTAGGGGAGTATGCTCTCACCTTGTGAAAACTTGGTGATCAGAAAACCAGACCCGTTTTTATCTGTTTTTACCTGACGATTTGGTATATCGGAGTATCCTCTCCCCTTGCGCTTTTAGGCGATCTTGGGTGTAAGAGAAATGGTTACCAACTCTAGAAATTGGGCTTGCCTAGGGATTTCATCACCCCAACATGACTCAAACTGGAAACGGAGCTAAAGCCAAGCTACCCCTGACCGGTATATAAATGTAAATCTTAAGGGAAAACCTAAGATTGCGAGTGTGGATGTGTCATACGGACAGAGTTGTACTCCCTTAAACCCTGTTGAGCTTAACCTCTTTAGGCTAGAGTGCCACCTTATTGGTGATTAATCTCTTGCCCCATGTATGGCCACTCAAATAGGGGTCACGAACTAAAAACTTTTGTGTAGTAAGCCAAAAACCTTCTATTTGCTAGCGCAACACCGATCAGTGTGAAGGCATCCACACTTTCGTAGTTTGTAGTAGAGGTGATCAACTTGCCATGGGAGTTTCATGGGGGTTGGAAGCTTGGTTGGCCTGAGAAGAGAGTGTACTGTAAGGGGGAGCCCGTGCAGCCAAGCTTCTAAATTCACATGTTACATATATGCGGTTGGGGAAACCCACATGGAATCTAGCGAATATTGTCCTGGCCTAACCATAGGATTGTACTTGTCTCATGTGTGCTTGCTTATAGTCAAAATATCATGCTTGCAAGTGTTTTCTGGATACTAAAACAAACCAAACAACGGTCAAACATCTAGAAACAACCAAGTCAAACTTTAAGAATTTGGTCAAAACTAGTCTATACATTCTGTCTACAACGCATCTGCACACTGCAACACATTTTCCCACTTGAAATGATGCATTTGCTTAACTAAAATTTAAACACTGTCTCAGACCAGAATCTAAGTCCGCACATTGTCGCGTGCTATCAAACATCTTTTTCAAACAGTCACTATCACAAACCAGAATTGCAATTGCTCAAAACGCCCATCGTTTGCATTCATTTCCAAATTTTAGGTGCATTCCCTAGGCGACATAATCGTCCTTAGGTTTCATCTTAGCAAACTTTGGATTAATCCAAACCTCCACACCTTGCAAAACCTTTGTTTTCAAAACTAGCCTATATTGGGACTTAGTCATTACTACTCTTTTTAGTCATTGTCTTTTTGTGAGAACCTCCAACTCAACAATCTAGTTTAGCAGGCTCACTCGTCATTTTGACCTTATCGTTTAGTCCCCTTAGTAAGTCCTTTGATAACCAAAATTGAGACATAGGTCTAGCTTAGAGTGGTTAGACAAACCTTTCTCCAAATTTTGTCCATACTTAGTCCTCATTTTAAACCTGGACTTTGCATTAATCATCTTAGTCCTCATATTGGCTTTGACAACCTCTTCATCAATCATTTCCTTAGTCATCACCTTGCATTGTCATCCTTTATCAAAAAATACAAAAACATAGGCTAGTGCCATCCTTGCATTTACTTGTCATTCTCATCATCCTCATTTGGGAAAATCCCTTTTATGGTTGAGACTAGGCTTCAAAGACAACAACAACAAATGGCAAACTTTGGACAAGATTCCAATCCCAACATCGACAATAACACTTATGACACGAACAAACATTGGACCTTTTCTGACCCATTTCACAACATGAACATGCAATCTTCCATGAACATGCCATCTTCATCACAAAACATTTTTGAACCATTAATAAAAAGAGACCAAAATGGACGAGTATATGTCAAAGACTTAGAAGCTGCAGTGCAAAATCCTGATATAGTCTCCTTTGTAGAAAACTCAATCTTACGCGACCCTCAAAGGTATCTAGCCATGCTTTTGGACCAAGGGGATAAGTTACCACGAGGCTTTGACATAAATACTTTGCCACCTCCATCCGTCTACCCTCACTACCAAAAGTCACTTAACACCATCCATGACATTAGTCCACAACAAATATCCATTAATCACCCTTATCCTAACTTTGACAAGGGAAGTCAATTGTCCGCTAGTCCATTCCATGTCTCCACATCATATCCTAGTCCTTCACCTATTAATCTCGTCCAAGTCTACATCCCTTATCAACCATCTACCAACTCATGTCAAGTCCCCACATCATACCATACCGATCCGGTCCAAGTCTCCATGTCTTATTTCAATCAACCTTACACCAATCCAGTCGAAGTCTCCATGTCATATCCTTGTCCTTCAAAAATTAATCCAGTCCAAGACTCCATGTCCTATCCTTGTCCCTCACATGCTAGTCCAGTCCAAGTCCCCATGTCATATCCTAGTCCCTCACATACTAGTCCAGTCCAAGTCCCCATGTCCTATCCTAGTCCGTCATTCATTAATCCTTTTCAAGTCATCCCCTCACAAGCCACATCTAGTCATGAAAGTTCTATCATTACTCAAAGTCACATCCCATCATCTACACTTGAGGATACATGTCAAAACAAAAGCCCAAAGCATGACCTTATAATGTCACCCTCATGTCAAGAACAAGGTAGTCCATCCCATGACCCTATCTTAAACTCCTTTTAGGGAGTCCTTCAAGACAATCATGACATCCAAAACACACCTATCCATGACAACCCCATATTTGAACAAGACCCTACCATTGACCAAGAAGTCCAAATCCATGAAAACCCCATCCTTGACCAAGACCCTACCATTCACCTAGAAATCCAAAACGATCCACTCCTTGACCTTTACACCATTCATGATCAAACACTTTCCAATCCTATACAGGCCTTGACTATTGATAGTTTCCAAAATGAGACACTTGCCTCCATTACACACATAGACGATATTCCTCAAGCACAAGAGTATTCCAATATGGACATATTTGAAAATGATCAAGCTATAGCTGAATTTACTGGACTCTATGACACTGACCATAATGGTGGCTTCGACATTTCTTTGGAAGCACTAATAGAATCATCTAAACCTGGCATGTCACAAGATCAGACCACAGATATCAGCCAGGAATATGTCCAACAAGACAATGAAGCTAAGACACTTTATCACTTAGGGTCATCTGTCTTTGTCAGAGCAGGCTTTCTTGCAAACGAAAATATTACAAGTGACAATATCCACATACCTAATGATGGGTTAGAATCTTGCTTTCAAAACAACAAATACCCCATCGCAAATAGAATTTGTCAAAGCATGCAATATCAAGGCAAAGGACTAGGCATACACGAGAAAGGCATTCTAGAACCAATACAACTTCAAGCAAATTACAAACATCAAGGTCTTGGCTATTCCTTAGACATCAAATCAAACAATGTTAGTGCTACCTCCTTGATATTGGGGGCAACTTTGTCAGATATAAACATCAAAATAGATTCCATGAGAAATCATTGTCATAAGATTACTGCCAACACCCCCTCCACCCTCACCATGAATCGTCATTCCATCATAAATAAACCTTCCCTTTGGAACCAAAAAAAACAAAAGTCTTACAAGTCAAAAGATAAAAATAAAATGTCAAAGGCCATTGAATCAAACAAAAGGGAAAGTGGACAAATGAAATTAAAATGGATCCCAAAGAAAGATGGATCAAACAAAGACACCAAGTAAAATACAAAAGTCAATCACAATGTGGAGCCACAAGACAAGAGGACTCCCACATATAACACATGTCCACCTCCTTCAAAATGGTCATCAATCAAAGCATATAAAAGTGTTGGTTCCAAACACCATCCCTCCAAAATCCGTCATCCACCATCCCAAGTTTGGAAAATAAAAAGTGATTCATCTAAACATCCAAACAACCTTTCCACATCCACCATCATTCGTCATAATCCCACATCTCGTCTAAATTCCAAAAATCCCATGTCATAAATCCGTCACATCATGGCAGCAACTCTTTACCACAAGGACTCTCATGGCACTCTATTGCGATGTGCGTATTTTGATAAGGCCAACTCTAGTATCAGAAATAATCACAATGACATTGATCAGTTGTATACAAGTGCGATGATCCTAACAAGACAACTCCTTCAGCAAGGTCATTATTGGCATATCATGGCACCAGTCTCTACATCGGCACCGTCAGTGGATTCAAAATAGTCAGTGGTAATCTAAAGCATCCAAGCTATCCACAATATCAAAAACACAAAAAAAAATCAAAAATCAAAAAATCGTCACCCTGATGAAAACCTGGCAAACAAGCGTCTTGGTGACACCAAAAAAATTAAATAGTCAAGAGAATAGTAAAGAGAAAAAATTCATCCAAAGGTGAAAACCTGGCAAACAGGCGCCCTGGATAAGTACCATGATGAAAACCTGGCAAACAAGCATCATGTGTAAAATAAATCATCTATGTGGACTTTTACACTTGGGGGCAAGTCGCCTCATTTTCCCATGCCTTCCTCATAACATTGACATTCATCTAAGCCCTATCATTTCCACGCATTTTTCCCACTTACCTCGGTCTTGACATAAAACTGACACACATAAATCATGCTTTGGGAAAACTTTTGACATGCCTATCCTTTCGTCATACATTATTCACGAAACATCATGGCAATGACCATCATAGTCTTATTGTCCTTATATGACAATTCCATTAGTCTCATGTCTCCCATATTTTACCAAGGCCATGCCCTATCCTTTCATGCTTGTCACCTATCTTGGCTTTCCCTTGTCAAATGGTCTAAGGATAATCATCATCCCATCTGGTCCTAACCAAGTCATTCCAAATGCAACGAGTCTAATCCATACAAGCACATTATCCAAAATTTTACTTGACTACATTCCTGGCCCAGCTGTAGACCTCCATACTTTCGTCACATTATCGTCATCATCCTCACATTGTTTCAGGATGCGTCCTTCCCACGTCAAACAATGTTGTCATCACATGTCAATTGGTATTCATCTTGACTAGGGGCACAATCATGTTTGTCCTTGGATTATCATGTTTAGGCATTAGTCACATACATTTGTCACGATCCTCTTAAACATCAAAATCCAAAAATAAAAAAAATCATAAAACAAAAAAAAGACAAAAACATCATAAAATGTCCTGAAAAAAGACAAAAACATCATAAAATGTCTTGAAGAAAGACCAAAAACATCATAAAATGTTTTGAAAAAAGACCTAAAAATCATAAAATGTCCTGAAGAAAAACACAAAAACATCCAAATCAATGTCAAAATCCTAAAAATGGAGTCAAAGTCAATCATGTCAGTGAATACTTTTCATTGTCGAACTACGTTGTCTCTGCGCATTTGCTACGTAGGCAAGACCATCAGTTGATAAGTCCTCGAGACATTAGGTCAGTCATTTTAGGTTGGTCCAAATAAAATCATGGAATTTGTCACATCAGTCAAATAAGTCAGACGTAGTCAAACTCAAACACAAGACAGTCATTCGAAACGTCAATGTCAAAAATGGTCAAAATCAGACAGCACAGTCCAATCAATCATACAGTCAACATCAGTCAACTTGCCAAAACATATTATTCAAAACAATTTCAATCTCGTCACTCTTTGGTCCTCTTCAATATGTGTCCTTCTTGGAGTTAGACCTTGTCAAAATGTCCTTTTCCTTTCTAGGATGTGTCCTTCCTAATAATAGGCCCCGTCAAACCATCAACACTGTCAAATTGGAAAAGCTCTTAAATTGTTAAAACTGTCAAACCGACAAGAAATCAATCTTTGGCAAACAAACATTGGCAAACAAAATTAAATGGCTGTTAATTTTTCTCGTTTGTCTTATCTTATCTCTTGATTATCTTGTCCTTTTTTTGTCTTATCTTTTTATTGACTTGTCTTTCTAGTCATGTTACTATCTACCTCGAGGATGTCCCGTGAAGGATTTAGAGGTGCGATGACATCTCCTTAACTATTTTATTTTCTTTGACTGCTGTCTGTGGATTGTCTTGACAAAAAGACTAGGGCAACTTCGCCCTTAGTATGAGTTAGGACATTCCTTGTCTGTGACTGTCTGTTTTTCAAATGGGTAACCTTGTACACCTTGGTCTACATCATATCATGGTGTTTTTTGTCCATTTATGTCATTTTTACCACCCAATGATGATTAAGAGCAATAAATATTAAAGTCCTATGGTCAGGCTTTGAAGGATTTGGTCTAAGAACTAACATGTATTTCCTTTTGTCTATTCATCTTCTCTCGCTCATCTTATATAGGCATTACATCCATATCATCATCCATATCTTTTGCACTAACATTTCTTTGTCTCTTCATATTCTAGTCTTCTCATCAATTTCGAGAGCACACCCGTGATCTTGGAACCTGTCTGTCCTCTCGAGGGGGCATACCGCCACCCTCCTCGTCATTCTTCCTCATCTTATTTTGCACTAGGGCATATTTTTGACTTATTTTCTTTGTCACAATGCGACATGCTACATTATGACAAAGAGGGGCAATATATAGACACATAAAAATGACCTAGGCCTGCAAGCTTCATTTTTCATCTTTCGTCCTAGCATAATTATGATATTTAATTATGTCCTTGGTCCACATTCAACTATTGGTTAAATAATTCATAATTATTTAATTAATTCATATCCTTTATTCTTCATGATTATTAAATAAATAAATTTTATTTATTTATTAAATACGTCATTAATTGTCTAAGTCTTCCCTTAATTAAATAAATTTATTAATTTATTTAATTACCCTTCTTCATCTATTTCTTCCTGATTATTAAATAAATGAATTTCATTTATTTATTTAATATGCCACTAATTGTCACAATTAAATAAATTGATTAATTTATTTAATTATCAGTCATTATCTTCTAAATTAAATAATTATATTTAATTATTTAATTGCCAAGTTAATATTCCTCTCATTTTAAATAAATAAAATTATTTAAAATGTCATCACATTCTTAACTGTCAGTTTGTTTTGGTAAATAATCTGAAAAAGATTATTTATTATCTCATAAAATCCATAATTTGAATTAATTTAATTCAAACTGGTAACTAATCTTCTAAAAATCAAGCAATCAGACAAATTCTTGATTTTTCAAATCTAATCTTCAGTCCAATTCTTATCTTATTGATTTTTCGAATCTCACAAATCAAGCACTCTTTATCTTCTTGATTGTCGAAAATCTTTATTTTCTAATTAATTTATCTCATTTATTCTCCACCGCCAATTTGATTCTCTTAGATGACATCTTGACCACTCACTTAAGGATTTTTCCCTAACCCTGATTAGGGATTGTCAAATTAAATCTTGTCTGCTGATTTTAGGTCTTTGTCAAAAATCAATCTCGTTCGTCCATTCAAAATGGCATTTTCTATAAAATGCTATTTTTCTCTCATTTCTAGATTACGCACATAGATTACAATATTCTGGCATATTAATACTTAGATTAATTTGGCATAGGCATTAGGCATTTGTGCAAATCCTTCAAAGCTTGGTGTGGGACATAGACATTTATTTGCAGATTGCTCACAAGAAGAATCTGAGGGCAACACGTCAACCAACAAGCAAGAAGGTACTATCAAGGTGAATCATTGAAACTCATGTGAATCAAAGGTATAATTGTACTTTTTTTCATTGTTCTTGATAGGATCTTTGGATTATATGCTTTATGTGTTAGTTTATCTCACAATTTAAACCAAAAATAAATCCATTGATACAGCAATGTATGTCCTTTATTATTTTCTTTTGTATTTTCTGATGTAAATATTATGATGGAATGCATGAATGTAAATGAGATGAGAATTTTTTCTAAGATATTGAAATGATGATGTAACTAATGTGAAACTAAATGAGAATGATGTGTTTTTGGTTAATGTCCAGTGTACTCAATCCATTAATAATAGAGATGACACCATTGTGAAATTGTTTTAGCATTGAAAGGCCCCATAAATACACATGCAATACTAACATGAATGCAACCTAACTTAACTATGCAAATCTCATTTTCAAAAGTTTTCATTTATATTAACCAATTTTTCATGTTTTTTATCAACCTTGGGCCTTTAAATTGTTGAAAGTGAGTACAAGCATCGATGGCATGTTTTAAACTAAGATGACCTAAGTACTACTTTCATGATGTTTTAAAATTGCAAGTTAACACAAGCATATAAGTATAATTAAACCGACATGACTTGATCATTGCTTGCATAAATAGACAAGAGTTAATATTTTTCCTATGCAAATTTAGAATGTCATCAGTGATACTTTGTAGTGCACATCTCGCGATAACTTGCATAGTAATAATGATAAACTCACAGACAACAGACAAAGAAAAATTATACTCCTTACTTGCTCCTCTAGTTCGATATATCATCGAGGACTCGAGAGATATGATATCAAAAATCAAAGTAGAAAAATTTGAACTTTCGTGTTTAACGTGATAAACCCTTGATTCAAAAAGATCATCATTCATTTGAAGTTTTTGTTTGTAACTTTGGTCCGATGACTGTTTTCCTGTTGGTTCAAGCTCAAAGTTTATTTTCCCCTAGTGAGTGTAGGATTTTTCCCCTAGTCCAAGGTCAAACACAACCATGACGACCAAGACCTAACCTAGGGGCCTCGGAGGCTAATCAACAGATTAGCCTTACCTACGCTATACACGCAGAGACCACGTAGTTCAATTGATGACACAACCAATATTTACAAGATGAAAATATGAACATAATGGACACCTAAAAGACTGACCTAAATGTCTCAAGGGACAACCAAAGATCACCCTTGCCTACATTCAAAGCTCAGAGATGATGTAGTTCGAATGAAGACTATGTTTTTGACTTTTTGACTTTTTGACCTATTTTTGGATTTTGACATGTTTTGAATGTTTTTGGATTTTGATATGTTTTAATTTTTTTTGGATTTTGATATGTTTTGAATATTTTTGGATTTTGATATGTTTTTAATATTTTTGGATTTTTCAATTTTTCGACCTTGAGAATGTACAAGAATCCAATCCAATGCAAGAAATGGCCCTAGTTTGATGCAATAAGCAAAACTGATTTGTAGAATGGGTTGAGTAATGCTAGGGGATACCATGATACAAACATTGGATCAAGCTATGATGCGAACATGGAAGTGTGACAAATGTAGAGATGGAAGCATGATGGATGAACATTGCAGAGCAAGTCACGTAGCCCAAGATAGATGGAGACTATTTATTTTATGCAAGGTGCCTATTTTCCACGTTTTCACCAAGGTACTTGCCCAAAGCGCCACCAAAGTGGTTTTCAATAGAGGCCGATCTTTTGTCTTTACTATTTTTCAATCTTTTTTCTAATTTTTTTTGGATTTTTGCATTTTTTTATTTTTTTGGTATTTTTCCAAGACCTTTACCAATGCACTAGATGAGCTAGGTGTAAAACCTTTTGAGATGAAAGCTATTGAGGGGTTCATCAAAAAGATCCCCTTCTGGTGTGGATAACTAATATGCTCCTAGTCCAAAGACTAATACTATAACAAAGGGACCCATCCAGTTAGGTTCAAATTTCCCCTTCTTCTCTCGATCTTTTTTACTATGGGGATTTTCTTTTAAGACGAGGTCACCTACCTGAAATGCTCTAGGTATTACTCTATGATTGTATCTCCTATATATCCTTTGTTAATAATATTTTAGGTGATCAACTATATGTTGTCGACGTTCATCCAATAGTTCTAATTCTTGTAGCCTAGATACTTTGTAATCATCATCTGAAATCATCCCTTTAAGTGACACATGTAGGGATGGTATCTCAACCTCAATAGGTAGAATAGCTTCTGACCCATAGACAAGAGAATAGGGGTTTTCTCCTGTTGGGGTATGGATATTGGTTCTATAAGCCCATAATGTCGGGTTTAGTTGAACATGCCAATCATGTCCAACTTCATTGATGATTTTCTTCAAAATATTCAAGATAGTCTTGTTTGAGGCCTCTATTTGGCCATTCCCTTTGGGCTAGTAAGGTGTAGAAAACCTATGTTGGATATGGAATCTTTCACAAATCTCTCGAACATCTTGATTCTTAAAGGGTTGGCCATTGTCTGTAATGATAGATTAAGGAACACCATACCAACATATGAGATAATTTAGGATGAATGATGAGATTTGTTTCCTAGTGATGGTGATTAGAGGAATATATTCAATCCATTTGGTGAATTATTCTATGGCTGTGATTATAAACTTATGTTCATTGGAGGAAGAGGGCTGAATCTTACCTACAAGGTTCAATCCCCACTGACAAAAATGCCATGTAGTTGTGAATGGATAAAACTCTTGTGTAGGTGCATGTATCAAGTTTTCGTGAATTTGATATTTGGGACACCTTTTGACATATTGAAATGAATCTTTCTCCATGTTCGGCCAGTAATACCCCAATCATAATAATTTCTTAGCTAAGGTTAAGCCACTTGAATGTGTTCCATAGATACCTTCGTGAACCTCTTGTAAAGCAGTTTCAGTTTCGTTACGTTCTAGACACCGAAGAAGAGTACCATCCAAACCTCATCTATAAAGCACATTAGCTACTAGGGTGTGGTGAGCTACTTGTCGAATGAAGTTTTGTTTTTGGTTTCAAGATAAGTTAATTGGAAGGGTATTTTCTTGCAAGTAGGTATGGATCTCCCCATAGAGGGAAATTTGAGGGTCGACAATATGGCATATCACTTGGGATTCTAGATCTTCATAGGCTGGGTTGGGAACTTTTTCTAAAATGAATTCATAGCGTCTTTGTTGTTCAAGTATCTGCAAGAGAGAAGCAATGGTGGCCATTGCATCTACAACTTTGTTTTCTATTTTGGGAACCTATGCAAACTTGATCTTGTTATGCCTTGCATAACCACCCCATTTTAATCTGGATTAAAATAGGTCCCCCTTTGTCTTTTCCCTTTGGCCTTTGGTTTCCTGCCTTGGGCATTTTCCTTTCAAAGTTTTGTCGGAGGCAAAACCGAGACCAATACCGGACTTGGAAGTTCCTTTTAAGTTTGGGTCCTGGTTCCATCCTCGGTTCCAGTTCTGGTTCCGACAGACCTTGGTCTTCGTTTCTCTTGTTCTTTGTCAGAGTCGGGTCTGGGAACAAGATCAAAATGTTGAACTTTCTCAAGTTCCTCATTTTGGTCCCGTCCCAAGTCCGACACCGCCTTTTCTTTGCTCTTTGTTGGTCTTTGTCAAAATGCCCTTCGCCTTTGGTGTTTTCTTTTCGGCCTTGGGCATTTTGTTTCTTGTGTTTTAGCGGGCCCAAAACTGGAATAGAGTCCAAACATGGAACTTCTTCCAATCTTCGTTTTGTTCCTTCCCCAGCCCTGGTCTCACCGCTTTGGTCTTTTCTCCCTTGTGCCTCTGTTTAAGTTGATCCACTTGCCCTGTTCTTTTTGTTTTTGTTTCTTTTTGTCCGTGGGGTTGTCCTCCCCCTTTTCCTTGTTCTTTTTCTTTTTTCTTTCTTCCTCCTCTTTTGGATGGTGTCAGAGGCAGGTTCGTAACAGAATCTGAACCTGAAACTTGGAGAAGTTTCTGGTTTAGATTTTGGTTCCAACCCTGGTTTTGCCTTGTTTGTCGCTCTGCTCCAGCTCCACCGATGCTTTGTTCCCATCCTTTGCATTTTGGGTTTTCTCTCAGATGCAGATCCAAGATGGGGTATGAACTGGGAAGTTGTGATTACTTATGTGGTTTGTTCCCATCCCAACTCTGGTCCCGCGTCCAATTTTCTTCCGTCTCGCTAGTTTTCAAGGCAAGGGATGTTCGTTTCAGGGTTGTTTTTTTGTCTTGATCCCGGTTCCACCGAGATGTGTCCATTTTTACCCTCTTGTCCTATTTTAGTTTTGGTTCAGGTTCTACTGGTTTTAATGAGTGTGTTCCTATTTGGTTTTGACCCTGGCTCCGCCGGTTTCAAATGTTGCTGCTCTTTTGAGTTCTGTTTTGGTCCCGCTTCTGCCTCCGCTGAAGTTGTGTTTCTTTTGAAAAAATTGGAGGAATAATATTTATGTGTGCTTCTAACCAAGACCTTGTTTTGTAGGATCTAGACGTGCACGTAAGGATGTTTCCCAAGTGAAGTCACGCCAAAAGGAGGATATTGGGGAGACTCGGAATGAACACAACAAGTTCGGTAGGATGTCCTACCGACTCGAGTTAGGTATTCGACAGAAGGTATCCCCGAGTGCTTTGTCTCTCACCGACAAGGATGTCTTCAGAGAAAGTGTGGTCCTTTGGCGTAATGTCCCGCTGATGAAATGAAGTCTCAGTGACAGAGGTGGCTTCGGGGTAGCTGTTTCTGAACGACAAGATGTCTCAGCGAATGGGTGGAGTCTTACTGATAGGAAAGCCTGATAAGGGCGGGTTCTTATATCGCCATAGGGTTATCTCCCCACCAAGAGGTCTCAATGAGGAAAGAAAGTCTCACCGACTAGTGCAAAAGGGGATTCCATTGGTGATCATCGGTGAAACAACTGGTACATCACAGCAACCAAAGAGTGAGTGTGTGGAAGTCTTCGCCGAGACGTGAGATGTCTATGGGACATCTCACCAACAAAGATGAGTCACAGCAACACCAAAATTTGGTGAAAGGAAATGAATGTGGCGAGATGTCTCACCGACAAAGATAAGTCATGCCGACTGAGGGAGATCATGCCGAAGAAGGTTTTCAGGGAAGGTTAGTGTTCCCGCCATGAGGTTTTGCCGACTCATGTGGGTCATGCCGATAACAAGGGGTCGGTAAGAAAAGAGTAATTTGAGGTAAGCTCTCCATAAAACTATGAGGTCTCCCCAATGCAGAACGAACCTGCCAGTAATAGAACTTATTGCTCTGACTCTTAGCGCCCGCCATGACGTCTTGCTAAGGACGGATGTCCTGCTAACCTTTAGGGGGGCCCACTAGAGGAAATAGAGTTCGCCGAGAGGATGCGATTTCACCATGTCATCTGGCCGAGAGGAAGCAGTCTTTCCGAGGGACTAGGTGAGATCGGTGTGATCTCTGTGGCTCGCCGGAACCTCACACCAAGTGGCCCGTGCTACACCAACAAACTTGTATAAGAGCAGATCTAGAGCGGAAAGGGCACTAAGTGAGGGAGAAGACAAGCCATGAGTTAAATGGACAGCTATGAGGTCTACTGATAGAAGAAGCTCAACATTAATGGAGATATTTTGGGGCACTCGAGGCAGCTCCGTTGGAGGTCAAAAATGGACACGGAGGCCAAAAATAAGTGCAGTAGCTGTAAAAGATCTACAAAGCACCTCAGGAGACAATCTTCACTAACATAAGATAGACAAGATTAGGATTTATTATAGAATCCACTTTGTGAAAGATCTGTGTGTCGACTTCCTGACACAACGGGATATTTTTTAAACCCTAAAAAAATGGGCACCGACATTCTTTTCAGGAGAAGATGTATATATGGCATTCTTGCCTCTTTGTAAAGGGTTCTGGAATTTTTAGTGTTAGCACTTCTAGATTAGAACTTCTAGGTTTAGAGAACTGTTTAGAGCTAGAACTGTTAGGAGTTAGTTAGGTAGCAGAAGGAGATCGAGTTGCATCTTGATTCTCAGTAATGAGAGCTTCTCTTGTCTTCTTGGTTAGCAGTTAGGTTTCAGTATAGGTTGGAATGTATTTTCAAAGTTATTCTAGTGTAGATTGAAGCAGTCTGAAGACACAGGTTTTCTGTACACTGGTGATTGTGCCAAATTTGTAAATGTTGCTTATCTGTCTAACCCACAGTAGAAGCAACCAGATTCGAATCTACTTCATATTGTGTTCTAGAATGATATTTATCTCAAAGTTAATCATTTGATTTTGAAAGCTTTCAAGGAATGGAATTTTATTTTTATGTTTTACTTAAATGGTAGTTTATAATCAGTTGTTAAAATCAGCACTATGAATGAATGATATTGTGTGTTAATCACAAGTTAATTCTATTCTTCAGTATTAGTTAGCAAATTCCTTGAAGTTACCAAGTCTGGTTAAGATTGGATGAACTATTGTTCTTTTCTATTTCAAAACCCGAGTCTTTATTTTTTATATTTCTTTAAAACCCCTAGTTAGTATAGGATTTACTTCATGTTTGCTCTTAGAGCAATCTAGAACCCTAACACCAGCAGGCCCCTTGAATATTACTGTTCTATTGGCCACTGAGCAACATCAGCATAGTGGAGACCCAACTACCAAGACCTTGGGAGCTAATAAATCCATGTGTTGCCTTTCTCTTTTAGGAGAAGCCAAGTAGCAATACTCTATTTAGCATTGTTGTGGTGCCAAAATCGCCATCAACAAGAACTGGCGCTAGAAGGAGGGCGATAGAAGGGAAAGCTGGATAAAGCTGGGTCATCTTCCTTAGAAAGGCCCCATAGAGTTCTTCGATCAACTGGGAATCCATCATCCTTCATAGAACTCAAGACCCCAACAAGACATAAGCATCACAGAACTGGGGCAACCATTATTCCACCCTTATCAGCTCCGCTCACTCCACCAGGCTTTTCACCAATACCTCAGTGGATACCCATCAATCCACCTTTCAATTCATCTCAATTGTCATTACAGCTAATTCAACCCATACAATAGCTGGCTCAACCACCACCACCACCACCAATGGCATTCTTCCAGAATAATCCCTCTCCATTGGGGACTATTCCTGGAGGTTTTCACGACTTGCCCAAGAACCCTAAGAAATTTTGCCCTAAGTATTTTCATGGTAAATCAAGGAGTGCTGAAGAACACATACATGCTTTCAAGGATGCGTGTATCTGAGCTCAAATAGCTCATCATGATGTAGTTTGTAGGCTGTTCCCTTATTCCTTGGGAGACATGGCATATAACTGGTATCTTAATCTTCCTCAAGGCTCTATTATGTCCTGGACAGATTTGGAAAATGCTTTCATCAATCAGTTTAGAGTCTATGTGGACCCAGCTCTTTTCTATCACCAATTCACCACCATTAGGAAGGAGCCATGCGAATCCCTACCCTTGTTGAATACCAGGTTCCAAAGAATCTATAGGAGGCTGCAGGATCCCTATCTAGTTACCGAGGATAGTGCCATTCAGGCACACTTTAGGGTTATAGACCATTTGCTGGGATTGTTTTTACAAAGAACTTATCTACCAATGGATATTGATACCCTATCCAAGGTTTATCATTTAGCAATTAAGTTGCAGCAATAGACCAACTCTCAACCAGGTTGGGGGGGAGGTTTTCCTTTAATGGGGTATTAGATGCCTAGTACACCCCCTTTATTCAATACCATTCTAGGAGTGTCTCCTTCCCACTATGGGCCTAGGTCTGAATTGTAGACTCAACCTCCTATCACATTCTTTGCTACTGGAACTTCTGATCTCTTTCAACAACAATAGGTTCCTTCAAGTTCTCATGGTCTTCATAACCAAGTTGGAACCACAAGCCATGTTGATCAGCCACTTATTGATAAGGTTGTTGAAAGTGAAAAGACTACTCAGCTTACCAATGAAGTAGAAACCTTGAAGAAAACGTTGTCCCAAGTCACTAATGACATGGCTCAACTTTGGCTGAACCCTTCTCAGAACTAGGGTAATTACCCCAATCAGAACAACAACAACCAGGGTACCTATCAGAATAACAATAACTACAACCAAAGAGGTTACCAAAACCAAAACAGAGGGTACAACCAGAGGCCGAATAATAACAGGCAATGGAATACAGGGCCTAATAACGGTGGAGTCCCTCACAACTATCAAGCAAATGAGGAGAGGTCACATACTGCAAATGTGGCCAACCTCAACTTCATGACCAATTGGTGCAAGCTGCATAATAGAGCAACCCATTCTGAAGTGAACTGCCCTGAACTGGAGAAGATGGTCAAAATGGCACACGAAGATGCCCACACATTCTAGGGGAATTCACACAAAGGAGGTGACTCAGTGGATACAAAAATGACCTATGACATTTTTGAAGAGGAACCCTCATTCCCAAGACAAGAAGAGAATGAGCCAGAGGAGGATGCATATGATGCCCAAGCTTTTCAGACGAAGGGAGGACACTTCCTAAGAAATCAAAGTAAGGGGCCATTCACTACATCAACACCTCCTAACCACATGGTGCCCCCAAATCAAGGCACTGATAACAGTCCTCCCCCACCAAAAGGCCCACCTGATTTCCATGGCAAGGGTGATTCCTTTGGTATTTCCAAAGGTACTGCCAGTTCTAATCTAGAATATGATATTGTTTATGAGATGCAGAGATACAAAACTTCTTTGTCATTCTTTGACATCTTGAAGTGGTGCCCTGCTCAAAGGGAGATAGTGCTTAAGGCTCTAGAACAAGCTGATGAGTCAAAAGAAAAGAACAGGGTAGCACCTATTGGGGATGTGAATGCAGCCTTATACAAAAACAAGGGAGGTACTCCACCTTTCCTTTTGAGTTTAAGAATTTCTGGAAAGAACTTACATAACTGCTTACTGGACTTGGGGGCTTCGAAAAATGTCATGCCATTTTCTGTGTGTAAGAATTTAGGATTGAACCCCATTCAAACAAATAAAAAGGTCATTCAACTTGACAAAACATAGGTAAATGTGGTAGGGGAATTAAGAAACATACATGTTCAAGTAAGATCTGACCCTAGGATCCTAACAAACATAGACATCCAAGTGGCTGATATTCCCGAGACCTATGGTATGCTACTAAGCCGAGATTTGATGAAGAATTTAGGGGGGTATCTTTCCCTCGACTTCTCACATATGTGGCTATCATGGAAGGGGATTCCTAATCAGATCAGGATTGATAGTGAGCCTCACCTCAAGCATACCATTACTAAATATGATTGCCACAATGAGGTAGCCTATTTCGAAACTGGGATAGGTGTGTATAAAAAAGAAGAAGCTTTAACCTTTTTCTATTTTTTATCCTAAAGAACTGTCCATACAAAAGCCCCTGATCTTGTGATTGATGAAAATAAACAAGCATTAGTCAAAAAATTGCAGCAAGATCAGCTGGTTTTGGGGGAAAATGTAGATTTACAAAGTATCCTGCTCCCTAATTGGTGTAGGGTACATTATCAAAGTCATTCTAAATTGACTTGTCAGTCCTACATTGACATTCTAAAACATGTTTCCCAAGCTGAGGAAGCTGGCACAAGTTGCCTCAAGACCATTGTAGACTACTTCCCATTTGAAGCCAAGGAAGCAACCATGTTAACCAAGGATGCAACACTCGCAAAAGAAATCCCTCCTCAAATTGAACCTACCCCAGATGCACTCTCGAATCAGCATATTGATGAGAAGCAGTCCCAAGGTTTGCTTGACACCCCTGCACTCACGGATATACCAAAATCCAAGGGGTTAACCTAAGAGATAAGTAAATGTCAAAAGGACAACCTGGGGGCATAGGATACATTTGAAAAGGGATTGGGAATTATTCCTAAGAAACCTACTAAACAACCATCACCTATATTTAATTCAAAAGAATCAACTCTGACCTATGATCAATTGTGGACCCTTACCTTTGATGGATCAAAATCCAAGACTGGTTGTGGTGTTGGAATTATGCTAACCAGCCTGAAAGGGAGAGTTTTCTTTGCTTCTTATATGCTGCAATTCAAGTGCACTAATAATGTAGCTGAGTATGAAGCCCTGGCAAGAGGACTGATGTTTGCACACAAGAAGAAGGTCATGACCTTGGTAGCCAAGGGAGATTCAAAAATTGTGGTTAAGCAGGTCCACAGTTAGTATACATGTCACAACCGAAGGCTGACAACATACAAAAATAGGGTATGGAACCTGATCGAAGACTTTGATGCCTTTGGGATCAGTTTAATCCCTAGAGAAGAAAATCAAGTAGCTAACTCACTTGCTATTGCAACAAACACCTTGGAGCCTATGCAAGGTTCCAAATTCAAGAGATTTTCAGTGGAACTGATGTCCACCCCAGCTCTGCCTAACAATATCAAAAAAATTAAAGTCTTCGAGGATGATCGACACATTCTAGCTTTCTTAGCAAGCTCAGATGTCTTTGAGGGGAAAATTATTGATGAGTCTGATAAAGATCAAGGGAATTGGAACCTTGGAGATTGTGATATGGAAGTGGTTCTTAATCTGAAAAGTAATAACATTCCCAAAGGAATGGTAGCCTTGGAAAGGATTTTTGACTCACATCCAAGGGCTCAAGAGAAGGCATCAGCTGAAGAAAAGGGAGGTGAATATGAGACAATTAATCTAGCTGACTCGGGTCCTGAAAGGAATGTCTATATAGGGAAGTCCTACCTTGGAGTAATTAAAGAAGACATATTGAGGGCACTTAAAAAATATGTTGTGATAGCCTGGGGATATGAAGACCTACAGACATTTGATGCTTCGGTTATGACTCACACTATTCCCTTGAAGCCCGAAGCTAAACCCTTTCGACAAAAGCAACGCCCTATCAATGCTCTGATCAAACCATTGATTTATAAAGAGGTTAAAAAATTGTTGTATGCAAGGATAATCTTCCCTGTTCACCATTCAACGTGGGTGGCTAACTTAGTTCTAGTCCGTAAAAAGAACAAGGAGATTAGGCTGTGTGTTGACTTCAAAAATCTGAATAGAGCCTCTGAAAAGGATAACTACCCACTCCCTTCCCTGGATGAGGTATTGCAGACTATTAATGGAGCACATATGATGTCATTCTTGGATGGTTACTTAGGATACAATCAGGTTATCATGGTCAACTTTCAAGACAAGATGAAGATGGCTTTCACTACCAAGTGGGGGACGTTTGCATATAGGAGGATGCCTTTTGGTTTGATAAATACTGGAGCAACTTTCCAATGTGCCATGGATATAGCTTTCAAGGATTTGATTGGAAAATGCATTATTGTTTACATTGACAACCTGACAGTGTTCTCCAAGGATCGACTGAACCATGTTGCGAACTTAGCCAAAGTTATCGAGAGATGCATCCAATATGGAGTCTCCTTAAATCCCAAAAAGTGTGTGTTTGGAGTTTCTGAAGGGAAGCTCTTGGGGCACATAATTTCAGAAAGAGGAATATTCATCGACCTAGATCGAGTTGAGTCCATCCTCAAGATAGCCATGCCAGGAAGCAAGAAGGATATGAGATCCTTCTTTGGAAAGATCAACTTCATGAAGAAGTTTATCACAGGCTTTGTAGAAATTGTGAAGCCCTTGAATGAGATGATGAGGAAGGATGCCAAAATAGAGTAGAGTGATGAGGTGAATGATGCATTTTCTCAAGTCAAGCAATCCATCTCGAAAGATCTAGTCCTCACTAGCCCTAACTACTTGAGGCTGTTTTATATTTATTCTTTTGCCTCCGAACACTCATGTGCAGCTGTACTAACTCAACGAGGACAAGAGTCAGAGGAGAGGCTGATTGCTTTTATGAGTTCTCCCTTCAAAAATGCAAAAATCAGATACCCACCTCTTAAGAAGCAAGCTTTTGTGTTGGTCTGAGTTGTCAAGAAGTTTAGGCATTACATTCTCCAAAGTCAGATTATTGTTGTAGTCCTTGATGCTACTGTCAAGTCCCTACTTATGCAGAGCGAATTGGGAGAGAGAAGGGGGAAATGGATGGCCATCTTACAAGAGTTTGATTTAGAGATACACCCTATGAAACTTGTTCAAGGTTTGGGTCTGTCCAAAACAATGGCTGATGCTGGTGACAATGTTATTTGTCAACAATATACTACTCAGCCCTTCTCAAACGACTCGTGGTATGCTAATCTTATTTGTTTCATGCTCAAAAATCATTGTCTGAAGGGAATGAATGCCACTTAGAGGATAGCACTAAGACTGAAAAGCTCACATTACATGATCAAAGGAGGGTCACTATACAGGAGTAATTTTGAAGGAGTGTACCTGAGATGCCTTGATCATCAAGAGGCCAAGCAAGCGATCTCTGAGTTTCATGGGAAACATGGCACAGGTCATGGGTTTGCAGATTCACTAGCACACAAGATCCTCCAATCTGGTTATTACTGGCCTTGTGTATTCAAAGATTCCCATTAGCATGTGAGGACATGCCACACATGTCAGGTTGCTGCACCAAGGGAACGTCATGCAACCATGCCATTGCAGCCCGTCTATGAGGTGAGGCCCTTTTCCCAATGGGAATTGGATTTCATTGGGGTTATTAACCCAAACTCTAGTGATCAAGTTCCTCACCGAATGCATCACTACAAGGTTTGGAGCACCCTTTGCTCTGGTATGTGACAATGGCTTTGCCTTCTCTTCTACTGAATTTATTTCCTGGGCATTTGATCACAAGATTGTCTTGAAGTATTCATCAAATTATTATCTACAAGGCAATGGAGTTGCAGAGTCAACCAACAAGAATCTCTCAGGGGTCATCAAGAAACTATTAGAACATAACCCTAGAGACTGGCATACCCAGCTGAGATTCACACTATGGGCAAATAGGACTAGGATTAAGGCTGCTTTAAACACCTCACCATTTAAGCTGGTATATGGCCAAGAGCCTGTCTTTCCTATCCATCTACAAATACCTATCCTTGAGTTCATGCAAAAATTCTACTCTAGGGACAATAGGATAGAAGTCAGATTAACTGCTTTGTTCAAGTTAGAAGAACAGAGAGATGCCGCATTGCAACAATTCTTTAGGCACCAGGCTATTGTTAAACATTGGTTTGACAAAAGAGCAAAAATCAAGGCCTTTAGGATATCAAACCTAGTGTTTCTATGGGACAAAGCAAATGAGAAGAAGTGCAGTCACCAGAAGTTTGATAAACTATGGCTAGGTCCTTATCAGATTGCTGAGATCTTAGGAGAAAATGCTTTCCGATTGAGTAGTCTAACTGGAGAACCTGTCCCCTTGCCTATCAATGGACAGTTTCTTAAACACTATTTTGAATCATGAAGTTGGAATTTTGCTAAGGTGGTACGTTTGTGTAAATTATTTTTGTTTTTCATATAGCTCTTTCTTTTATGTAAATAATCTGTGGCTCTTTGTGTAAATAGTTTGCTTCTTTGTTCTCTTTTTCTATCCTTTGTTTTTCATTTGTTCTTTGTTTTCTGTGGTTTTTTTCTTTGGGTTTGATCTGTTTCTTTCCTTTTTAAAGTGATGGGTTGTTATCTGAAGCATGCCTTGGTCATTAGGAGAGAAGTGGTTTAAATATTTTTAGGTTTTCTAATTGGATGATTTTGTCGTCAATTCGTTGTTTCATGCTTGTTATCAATAAAAGTTGTGGAAAGTTTTGAAACAAGGTGCCAAGTAAGTAACCTTCATCAGCTCCCCTAAATCTGTCACAAATTATTAAGATCATCTCCTCTTGTAAGGGTATATTTGTCCTAGGACTATGGTGTTGTAAGATTTGAGTGAAAAATCCGATCTCCCAAGTGTTGTTATGAGGTCCATGGTAGTTTTCAACCCAGATCAGATGTTAAACATCTAACATATTGAAAAGAAAAAGCAGAATTAAAAGAAATATCAGGAGCTCCAAAAAAAAAGAAAAGAAAAGAATTATCAAAAGAAGAGGAGTCAATATGAATGGGTGATTCCAGTTTCTCTACCAGGGCTATGGATGCATGTCTGGCAGTAGAGCAACGCTGTGAGAAAACTAGAGGTATCTCCGTCGGGGCTATGGACGCCTAACTGGCAGTGGAGCAATGCCCGGGATATCATTGCACAAAAAGGGATCAACTTAGGTAGCTCAAATATTACACATTGTTATCCAAGGGATGAGGAAAACTTTATAAAAGAGTGATGCACAATCAAGCACACACATAGATTCAGGGGTAGTCATTGATTGACTTACATTTGAGATTCTAGCTCTACCTTGCTTGTTATAGCTGACCCAACTGGAGTTGTAATGTTCATGAACCAAGAGTTCTGGGTAGCTGAATCCTTCAGATTCATGAAAATGGTTAAACCATTTTCCCAGCCGAGTCACCATTTGTTATGCCTTGCATAACCACCCCATTTTAATCTAGATTAAAATAGGTCCCCCTTTGTCTTTTCCCTTTGGCCTTTGGTTTCCTGCCTTGGGCGTTTTCCTTTCAAAGTTCTGTTGGAGGTGGAACCGAGACCAATACCGGACTTGGAAGTTCCTTTTAAGTTCGGGTCCTAGTTCCATCCCCGGTTCTGGTTCCAATAGAACTTGGTCTTCATTTCTCTTGTTCTTTGTCAAAGTCGGGTCCAGGACCAAGTTCAAAATGTTGAACTTTCTCAAGTTCCTCATTTTGGTCCAGTCCCAGGTACAACCCCGCCTTTTCTTTGCTCTTCGTTGGTCTTTGTCAAAATGCCCTTTTCCTTTGGTTTTTTCTTTTTGGCCTTGGGCATTTTGTTTCTTGTGTTTTGGCGGGCCTGGAACCAGAACAGACTCTGAACTTGGAACTTCTTCCAATCTTCGTTTTGTTCCTTCCCCGGCTCCGGTCCCCCCGCTTTGGTCTTTTCTCCCTTGCGCCTCTGTTCACATTGATCTGCTTGTCCTATTCTTTTCGTTTTTGTTTCTTTTTGGCCGTGGGGTTGTCCTCTCCCTTTTCCCCATTCTTTTTCTTTTTTCTTTCTTCCTCCTCTTTTCGATGGCATTGGAGGCAGGTTCAGAACGGAATCTGAACCCAAAGCTTGGAGAAGTTTCTAGTTCAGATTTTGGTTCCAACCCCAGTTCTGCCTTGTTCGTCGCTTTGCTCCGGCTCCATTGGTGCTTTGTTCCCATCCTTTGCATTTTGGGTTTTCTCGCGGACGCGGATCTGGGACAGGGTATGAACTAGGAAGTTGTGATTACTTTCGTGGTTTGTTCCCATCCCAACTCCGGTCCCACATCTAGTTTTCTTCTGCCCCACCAGTTTTCAAGGTGAGGGATGTTCGTTTCGGGGTCATTTTTTTGTCCCGATCCCTATTCGGCTAGGATGCATCCAGTTTTACCCTCTTGTCCCGTTTTAGCTTTGGTCCCAGTTTCGCCAGTTTTAATGAGTGTGTTCCCATTCGGTTTTGACCTCGGCTTCACTGGTTTTGAAGGTTGCTGCTCTTTTAAGTTCTGTTTTGGTCCCGCTTCTGCCTCTGTCGAAGTTGTGTTTCTTTTGAAAAAATTGGAGGCATAATATTAATGTGTGCTTCTAACCGAGACCTTGTTTTACAAGATCCAAACGTGCGCACAAGGATGTTTCCCGAGTGAAGTCACACCAAAAGGAGGATATTGGGGAGACTTGGAATGAATGCAACAAGTTTGGTAGGATGTCCTGCCAACTCAAGTTAGGTCTTCGGCAGAAGGTCTCCCCGAGTGCTTTGTCTCTCGCCGACAAGGATGTCTTAATAGAAAGTGTGGGCCTTCGGCGTAATGTCCTGCCGATAAAATGAAGTCTCGGTGACAGAGGTGGCTTCAGGGTAGCTGTTTCTATGCAACAAGATGTCTCAGCGAATGGGTGGAGTCTTACCAATAGGAAAGCCCAGCAAGGGTAGGTTCTTATATCACCATAGGGTTATCTCCCTGCCAAGAGGTCTCAGCGAGGAAAGAAAGTCTCACCGACTAGTGCAAAAGGGGATTCCATTGGTGATCATTGACGAAACAACTGGTACGTCACGGCGACCAAAGAGTGAGCATACGGAAGTCTTTGCTGAGATGTGAGATGTCTATGGGACATCTCACCGACAAAGATGAGTCACAACGACACCAGAATTCGGTGAAAGGAAACGAATGCAGCGAGATTTCTCACCGACAAAGAAAAGTCACGACGACTAAGGGAGATCGTGCTGAAGAAGGTTTTCGGGGAAGGTTAGCGTTCCTGCCATGAGGTTTCACCAACTCATGTGGGTCATGCTGACAACAAGGAAGGGGTCAGTAAGAAAAGAGTAATCCGGGGTAAGGTCTCCCCGAAACTATGAGGTCTCCCCGATGCAAAACGAGCCCGCCAATGGAAGAACTTATCGCTCTGACTCTTAGCACCTGCCATGATGTCTTGCTGAGGGCGGATGTCCTGCCGACCTTCAGGGGGGCCCACTGGAGGAAATAGAGTTCACCGAAAGGACACTATTTCGCCATGTCATCTCATCGAGAGGAAGTAGTCTTGCCGAGGGACTAGGCGAGATCAGTGTGATCTCTATGGCTCACTGGAACCTCACACCGAGTAGCTCGTGCTACACCGACGAACTTGTAGAAGAGCGGATCTGGAGCGGAAAGGGTGCCGAGCGAGGGAGAAGACAAGCCATGAGTCATGTTAGAACTATAAAATTTTGAAATTTTTATAGTCTATTGCATTTAAGAGTTCTAGCATTGAGTCCTCATCATAAGCATAAAATTCCCTCTTTGTATTGTCTTGCCTATTTTCTATCATGTGACCCATTTGAATCCATCAAGTCCTTCATTTTTCATTAAAAGACCCGAATCAGTAAGACATAGTAAAAGTTTCCCCGACCTGATTTTTCACTAATGTATGTTTGTTGCAAACTATCGGCATGACAATTTTCTTGTTTTGGCGACAAAAGGAGTCATTTCGGCAAAGGGGAGTCATTGTTGGAGTGAAGTCATAGCGAATACATTGTGTTTCGCTGACCAGTGCATAAGGAAGTATATCGGTCAAGCTAAAGGTGTTCGGGAGAATGTCTTGGCGAAGTATTTTTTCTTGCCAACAGACATATGAGAAACTCTATCGGCAAAGGATTGAAGCATAGATATAGTGTCATGGTGAGATGGTTTGTGTCTTGCCAACTGGTAAATGAGGGTGCCTATCGGTGTAATGTTATGGGGAAGTCTATACTATCTTACTAGTTGGCTTGCATTGTTTCTTTTCGGCCAAACCAAGGTGATGTCAGGGAATGTCTTACCAACTAGGTGAGCAAGGGTTGTTTCGGTCAGACAAAATGGTATCGATATATGGTCATGGCAAACTTTTGTGGTCTCACTGAACAACATGCGGGGGTCGCTCTATCGACATAAAATTTATGATGTCTCACCGAATGATATATGGTTTTTTTTGGCCAAGTTAAAGGTTTTCAGCAGAATGTCTTGGCGAGTGTTTTCGGTCTTGCCGATAAAGTTGAATGTGTGGCTTTTGGTGGGAGTTTGCTCGTGTCTCGGCGATTCAAGGTGGATGAAGGAGTATCTCGGGGAAACATAAAACTATCTACATAACATCTCCCCAACTTTGATTGTCACAACAAAGCGGGTGAAATGAAGATTGCATCGGCAAGAGTACAAATTTGTCTTGGCAACCCAAGGTAAATGAAGATTTTCAATGAAATAGGATGAAGTCTACGAGAGGTCTCCCCGACATTTGCAGGTTACGGTGAAGAGCATAAAGATAAAGGATTTTGGTCGATGTGAGAACATTAATGTCTCAGCAACTATAAAATGCTTTGAAGAATACATATCGGTATGGCAGCATGAAGTCTATGTGACATCTCCTCGACTTGGAATTGTCACAGCGACATGAAAAATAGAAGCGAGAGTCATCAAGTTGATTCCAGGTGTCAGTAAGACCACAGAGTGTCTTGGCGAATGGTGAAATAAATGTTGAAAAGGGATTTCGCCCTAGATTTGAAATTTTCTCATTGATAGGACATTTGATGTGATAGTGCCAGTTTCAAAGGAGGCTTCATTCATGCTTCATTAATGGCGTGATGAGATAAAACAATAATGTTTTAATCAATTCCTCATTTTTGAATTGATTGTTGGTGAATTGGCATGCTAAATAGAGAACCGAGACATTTTTTCAATCAGAGAAGCTTGAGCAGAATACTGTAAGTAATTGCTTCTTTGTTTTTCACATTTTGATTTTGTATGCTTGAAAATGGAGTCTTCTAGTTCTGGAAAGGGTAAGGGTAGAAAGCTTGGTGAGAGTAGTCAGTCGAAGGGAAAGAAACAAAAGATTGATACAAAGCATGAAGGCATTGAACAAAGGTTGAATCAAGACCTTATTGATCAACTACCTGGTTCAGGGCCTAAAGCTAGAAGGTCCACACAGCTTAGGGCAGAAGTTGATAAGATGGATGATAAATGCAAGTTCATAGGTGATGTCTGGACTGCTGTAAGAGGGTATGAGCTTTTCAATTTCCACTACCATAGGAGGAACCATTTTGAGCTAGTCTGTAATCCATGGAAGTTGAATGTAGAGAAACTGGTGTGCCCTAATGTATTCGTTAATGCTAAATTGGAAAAATTGCTTGTTGATCATTATGATCCAAAACATAAAGCTATATGTGATCCTTCTAGAAAACCATAGATACGTGTGTGAAAAGAAGTAATAGGTGAGGTTTTCAAATTAGAAGGGTTTTGCAATTAGGAAATCAATTGTGAGGAGTTGCAGAAGGAATTTTCAAGAATGTATACAATTTACAAGGATTAGAGGTCACCAATTCATAGGGTCAAATAGGGTAACAAGCCAGAACCTCTGGAGGATAGCGAAGGGCCTCCTTATCATGTAGATTTGTTTGAACCTGATATGAAGTACACTTATTTTTTAGTGTGTCAGGTGTTGGGAATGGATGCCCCAGAATTCATGTCAATAGTGCCAATGATTATTACAGCAGATATCCAATATCATAACTCCAGGCCATTTGATTATGCTTCATATATTTCTAAGGAGCTTGATTCAGGATTGATGGCTATAAAGGGTGGAGCTTCTATTGTTCATATCAGAAACTATTCATTGTTGATGCACTTAGTGCTATATTTCAGATAGGAGTTAGGGGTATGGCCTCTAGAAATGAGAATTTCTCAGATTGGTAAGGAGGGTGAAGCATTGCCTGTTCAATTGTGGACTGCTATTTGGGACAACAGGTTTGTTGGTTCTAGTTTCATTCATTTTGAAGAGCATTTTGTAAAAATATTGTATAAGTTGTATCATTATCCTTGTAACTATTCATTGACTGATGAGATCAAAAGATTCCTTCGGCCGAAAGATTTCAATGGGCCAATTGATCATAACTGGGGAGACTAGTATTGTTTGGAGGGAGCTACAGTAATCAGAGTATATGGATTTGAAGATGCTCCTCTCATTCTACCAAGGACAATTCCAAACAGGGTTGCATATTTGGAAATTGTCAAACAAATGGATTACTATAGCATGATGCATTTTAGTTCTTTTGGGAAGCAGGCTTTTATGCCTAGTACTTTGTGTTTTGGTGATTTCACTGTGTTGGCTAAAGAGGGATATAATTTAATCCTTGATAGATTGTTGCATTACAATATGAAAAGAGGACCAACCAGGAAAAAATTTGACCCTGAAGGATATATCAATTCAGCCAAAGAAAGGAATAATTTTGGAGGGTATCAACATGTACCCTATCCTTTTGATGATATGATCAGGAATCTGGATGAAGATGAAGTAGAAATGGTAGTTGAAAGATATAACCAGGGGCTACAGGATATTGAGCTATTGTCTTCTGGAGATGAGGAAACACCAAGGGCTAATGTGCCACAAGGTAAAATAGAAAAGGTATCCAGGATGAGGACTCAGCAGTATGTTTTCCTAGCTAGAGAACAAATTATTGAAAGTGGTGATGCTAATGCAAGGCACATGGAGTACAGGTCATTTGTCTCTGATGATGAGTTTATACATTCCCCAGAGTTCAAGGAATTCTTGTACAATCAGAAGGGGAAGGAAATAAGGGAGAATGTTGATGATGTTACTTCAAGAAATCAGGAACAATTGTTGGCTCAATTGAGAAAATGTGTGGATGATGAAATGACAAATATGACTCCTGAAGTGGGGAGGAAAATGTTGGAGTGTGCTGGTGTCATGATCTTTCTTGGCCTTGATTTGAACTCTGCATTGGTCTTTGATAGTTTCTTGAAGGGCAGTAATGCTACACATAAGCTTGACAAGGAAAAGGTGACAAAAGTATATGCAGGATCCAAGTATAATACTGATGAGGGATCATTGATGATATGGGCTTTCTACCCACCCCACAGGAAATCAGTGGTAATTGATATAGAGAAGGAATTTGGCCATTTCATGACTCTAAAAGCTGGAGAAGATGATCATGTTGCTACTGTAGATATTGGGGTAAATATTGCAAAGTTGAATAAAGCACAAATTCAATTATTGATAAAAGAAAGAGAAATGTACAAAGCAAATAATTAAATTTTTTTGAGAAAAAATGATAGACTCAAAGAATTGGTTGGTGTTTCAATGGGGACAACCAAAATGATCACTCATGGAGAAAGCTCTCAGGTGAAATACCACTGGGTAGGGTCAAGTGCTTATTCTTAGGGAAGGAATGATGCGATTATTGCAATTGTCAAGAAGAGGCAGGATCATTTGACATCCTGGTTGAACAAATTGTGGGGAAGATACTCTCATACTCTTGCTGCATTGAAGGAGAACACAAGGATGGATGGACGAATCATGGAGAAGTTTCATGAATTGGCTCAAAGTGATGAGGCTAGCAGTTCTGCACTTGAAGCTATGAATCATATAAACAATCGTCATCAAAATTTATATGATGAATTGCAAGGGGATGAATAGGGGTTAATTGCAGCTGCCAAGAAAATTGTGATCACGTTCTTTGATGATAAAGGTGAATTGAAAGAAGCCACTAGGTGGAAAAATGAATGTGAGTCAATGTTGAATGAAATCATGAAGACAAATTCTGCAGAGGATACAACATTGGAAGAAGTGAGCAAGCAAAATGAGGAAATGGTAAAGATGGAAATCATGATCCGGAATGTTGTTGGAGATGCGGACACATATGAGCACCGAGATTATTTGGACCACCTCAATAAGACTCACTTATGGCTAAATAGATCCTAATTATTCTCTATCTTTTGTTTTGTAATTGATATTTCATATTTCTGGAAGGTAGTGCCCTTTCATATTCTCAATGTATAAATGTCCATTTTGAAACAATATGCGGTGATAGATAGAATAGGATAGAGAATAGAAAATACGGTGCAACACCATGTTTCATAGGGCTGAGACTCTAATGTATGTTTTGAAGCCATGGAGATATCAATGAAAATCATCTGATTTTGCTGGCGTATTCTGGTGTCAATTGTTGTGTTGTGCCAATTGAAAGAATTATTTAAGTTGTCTCTAAGATTGATGTTGCTTGGTTATCTAAATTAACATAACATGTTTATGTCTGGTTTATCAGTACGTATTTTCTGTATCTATGTGATTGGTTGATAGGTTCTTTCAAGGAAGGATTAAATCCTTTTGATTAATCATAGTAATCAAGGAATTTCATTTAGATCAGTAAGAAGAACTTAATAATCACAATCTTGCATGTTTATACTAGTTATAAACAAAATATGCCAAACAATTTGAATGACCTCCAAAAAGAAGTTAGTTGTTTAAGATTTCATTTGACTTTGTATACTATATAAGGCACTGGTCTCACCATTTCCATCATTTAGTTTCATTCATACTTTTTACATCTGTTGATTGAGAATATTAGGGTTTAGTCTTCATTTTGGTATACAATATATACCAAATTCATTTTATTTTGTCCATTCCAATCTACCATTGTGGAAAAATCAAGGCATGAATAGAAGATCAATATTCAAGTCTGCTTCATTTGTTATAGGTACACCCGCCTAGGTTTAGCAACACCTGGAGAGTAGAAGGTTTAATTGTTTCAAACCTTGTTATGTTACCCTAAAACGTTGTGAAAGCCTGGCAACCTTTCGTGGTTCAAACCTGCATTTTTCAAAGCCAACAAATTGGCGACTCTATTGGGGATAACAAAGAATCTGCACCTTAATCATAGAGTCAGAAGTCCTATATACAGACTCCACTGGGAATAATAAGTAACAATCTTTTCTCACTTTCAAGAAAGTGAGTGGCGACTCTGGTTAAACATTGCAATATGAATGGAAGAAGATCTCAATTTAGGGGAGGTCATTCTGGAGCTCCTCCTGGAAATAGTAGGTGGACACATAAAGATGATAAGGCTTACAAAGGTAAGGGTAAAAGTGGGGACATGTGCTTCACAAACAAAGACAAATCATCAATACCTTATGGTGAGAATTGTTTTGACACATGGAAAGATAGTTCAACAGAAGAGCCTTGTACCCCGGAAGATCAAAAAAATCCTTTTTACAACCCTCAGAAACATGTTGAATTTGAAGCTAGAAAACAGGCCGAGTTTGAAGCTGGACTCGAAGCTGAACGACTTAGAATTGAATATGAATATGACCAAAAAATGGGAGGTAATCAGAATGGACCTGCTAATCAAGAAATTCATCAAGAAGATTTTGAATCTTTAAGTTATGAGGAAGTCAGGGCATGGTATGAATCTCAGAGAAAGGAAAGGGAAGAGCAGGAAAAAGCCCAAATGATTCAAGCAATGAGAGAATTCAAACTGCAAAAAGCTCAGAACATTCCTCACACATCTGGTTTTCTCCCAAAATATGTACCACCCCATAAACAGGGTAATCATGGTGCTGGGTATTCTGAACCACCAAGGATTCCTCACCATCAAATTGGGGATCAATATAGATAGCCAAACCATCCACCTTATATTCCCACACAACATACAAATAATTATCCACCTCCTGGTCAACGTCATGTGCCACGGCAAAATATGCAGTACAATAACCCTATGTACCAATATCAACACCCACCAAATCCTCCTCCTTATCAATATACAACCATGATTAGACAATTTGATCTAGCAGGGTTTCAATTATACCCTTATCCGATGGACAGCAGTTGGAGAGGTTTAGTTCCCAAGTTTACAAGAAGTAATGCAATCATAGTCGAGGATCATTTAAGGAATTTCAATGCCTTCATTCAGGATTTGGATGTACCTTATGAAGATTTTCATATGATATTATTCATGATGTCCCTTATTGAGGAAGCTAGGGATTGGTTCAATAGCCTGGCAACAACTTCTATTTATTCTCTCCAGATATTTAGCTAAAATATTAGCTAAAATAACCAATGCATCATTATTCTTATATTAGGATTCCTCTGTAGAAGAATCAAAACTCTCTTTCTTGTTCTTACAATCCTTCTTCACATGTCCCAGTTTCCCATAGTTCCAACACTTTACCTTACTCCGTCCTTCTAACTTACCCTTCCCTTCCTTGTTTCCCTTAGGTTCCTTTTTCTCAAGCTTACCTTTTACAAGCAAGGCATCTTGGATTTCCAAGTAAATAATTAATTATGAATTTTTTATTACAACTTTTAAAAAATATAAAAACTCATATGTCTGACCACCTTAACTTAGTCAAAACTTCATGAAATTCATTTTTTTTTAGTCCTATAGTATGTGAAGCATAGAATGTGACGCATGTTTCGGATTCAAAGAATGTGATATCGTTTGAATGCTATAGATGTTTTTAGATCAGCCTATGAATGAAGACTTTAGTCATAATTCAAATAGAAAATGAATAATAATTATTTATTAAATTCAAAGTAAATCATAATTTATATTAGTGGAAAGCTAAGAATCTTCTTTAAAAACCCTTTTCGTTTCATCAATTTTGGGTAAAAAAAAGTCGTCAACCACATACCTTACACATACCCATCATATTTCCACTTTTTGGTCCATCATGACCCTGCACATAACTATCATTTAAGTAGACTATGACAAAATCATTAATGAAAGGATGAAATGCATCATTTTCAACTCTCATAAAGGTAGTTGGTACATTACAAAGCCAAAGGGCATGACCAACCACTCAAATAGTCCCTATTTTGTCTTAAATGTAGTTTTCCAAATGTCATATTCTACAATTCTTATCTGATGATATCCACTACAAAAATCTAACTTAGTGAAATAAACTGCATGTTTCAATTGACCAAGTAAATCATCTATTCGAGGAAGAGGATACCTATTCTTTATTGTTATCTTGTTCAGGGATTTGTAGTTGATGCACATTCTAGAAGACCCATCCTTCTTTGGAACCAACACAATGGGAAAACCACAACGAGATGTACTAGGAAAAATAACTCCTTTATCAACCAATTCCTGAACCTAATTTTTGATTTCCTCATTCTACATAACTGATAAATAGTGCATGTCAATGTTAGGAAGTGGCACAACTTTATGTAAATGGATTTCATGCTATATCTCTCTCTTGGGTGGCAATCCCATTATTTCTTGAAACAATTCATCATAAGCGGAAACAAATTTGACCATTTCAACTTTATGTTTTGGATCACACCCCTTGAATGCCTCAGATTTTTTTATCTTCTTTGGCTTTTACTATCATTAATACAAAGTTCTTACTTGAATTGACTAAAATTTTCATTTTCCTAGTATTTACCAAGGTTAGATTAGTCTTTATCTTATGTACACATACAATGTACTCAATCGCATCCTTAAAAAGATGATACTTGTTTTCCTCCCTATAGAAGATAGCTTTTCAGTCATATACATAGGGACTCCCTAGAACAAGCCCACAAATATCTAAAGGGACGACATCGGCTTCTACCTCATCTACAAAGTTTGCAGTGATAGCAAATCTTAACTTACATTGCTTCATGACTTGTAACTATGCATCATTGCAAACCCATCCCAGTGGATATGACTTCAGATGAGGTTTTTTAGTTAGATTAAGCTTTTTAACCACTTCTTTAGATATTATATTAACTTGAGAACCCATATCAAATAAAGTATCAACCTTATTATTTTTTGTTACAACCCGAATATGAAATAATTCATTTCCTTTTCTTATCATTCTTAGGAGGAGAAGATTCTTTACTTGTATCAAATGAAAGAGATGTACCTTTTCCTTTACCTTGGATCCTAGTAGAAAAAAAATTTGTTTCATCTTTAGAATCAAATCCAAAATCATGTTGAACTATAGTAGCAGTCTTATGTTTTCCTTTGTTTCCACCATATTTCTTCAGCCTTAGTTTTGGATGTAGCTTCTAGCACTTAGAATCATCATGCGCCTCTTTCTTGCAATGGGAACATGTGGGTTTACCACCCTCCTTAACTGTAGTTGTCCTTTTCCCCTTCCCTTTGCCTTTGAATTTTCCTTCAGGCTTAGATGGCTTCTTATCAGGATTATCAATGAAATAACCCTTACCTCTTGACTCCAAGTGTGTGGCTTGTACACATACTTCATCCAAATTACTAGGATTAAAAACCAAGATGCAATCTTGTAGATAAGAGTGAAGACCACCTGTGCACTTAAGCAATGTATCCTAGGTGTACAATGGAACATTCAATGCAATAGCCCATTTTTTGAACTCATGAGTGTCTTCTTGAACAAACTGACCTTTCCCTTGCCTAAAATTTTGTCAATTCATCATTAACTATTGCATATGGCCTAAGGGATAAAATTGATTTTTAAGAGCATTAACAAATTCTATCCAAGTTAAACTGACTCTACCATGTTGTGAAATTTTTTCCTGAGTCCTACTCTCCCAGCAGGTGAGAGATGTTCCTCCCAATCGAAGAGTAGCTAATTGGATCCTATCAACATCTTCTAAGAGACTTTGGACTCTACAATAGACTTCAACTTGTTGAACCCAATCATCTATGTTTTTAGCATTCAATTCCCCACAATACTTTGGTAGGTCAAATTTTACATCCAATTTAATTATAGGCTTATGTGCACCCTTGAAAGGATTAGAAGACATAGAATAAGTAGAAGGAGAAGATGGAGAAGAATGAGAAGAGGGAGCTGGGGGAATTTTTAGAGGCTCATGTTCACCTCTTGATCTTTTTCATTTTTCCTCGCAAGCATCTTGCCTTGATGAACCTTCCTTTCCATATCACATTGATTCTTGTCTCTCCTAAAAAACAACATCTACCATAGCCTTCATGTTGAGAAAATCCTTTTGGAAACTCTTCTCATCAAGCTCCGAACTCTGTCCACCACCTACTTCTTTCATTTGTGACGGTGGATCAACTCTTCATTTTCCAATCTCGGGATTATATTCTTCAAGCTCACCTTCACCTCACTGAATCCTGGATCATGTTAGCATTCACTTCAACAATACTAGTCACACTTCAAGCTCTGATACCAAACTTGATCTGAATTAGGATCTATGACAATTGCTTACAGAATTCTTAATGTTTACAAATATTAATTCAAAGCTTAAATAGTGAATTAACATAACTGAAATGCTTAAATGAACAAAGCATTATAAATGTGATGAGCATAATAAAAGTGAGAAAAGAGAAACAAGTCAAAAAACAAGTTGATAATGGAGTTCACCAAAGGGATACATCTCTAGGTTCCTCTCCAATAGAGTGACTGATCCTATTATGCTCCAAAATTAGGATTACAAAGGCTTCAACTATATTACAAATCCATCTCCTTCTAGCAAAGCAATGTCATGTTCCTTAGTTATATAAAAATGGCTACAATGTCTTTAGAGCATTCTCTCCTTCTCATCACCTGGTTTCCTTTCCAAGAAGCCCATACCCCCTTTTTATACATGAAATTTTCCCATTTTGGGTTTAACAACCAAATTACAAAAGTACCCCTTTAAAAAAAAAAAAACCCTTACATCTCATTTCTAGCCTTCTTGTGTTTCGTGGTTTTTGTCCTTAATCACTTTCAAGGTTTAGTTCTAACCATTTAAGGATACTTTGTTAAGGTTTCAGGCATAATTGTTATACAAAAATAACTCGGCCCATACATATCCTTAAGCTGCTAAGTGGCATGGTGGTGAGTAAGAATTTTAGCAGCGGGGATGTTGAGAGTTCAACCCTTGCCACTCTTTATTTTGTTAGTAGATTCCATAGTTAACATAACAAAACTAAGCGGCGCCCTATATAGTTAGAGAAAAAAGTGTGCAGTGTAATGGCAAGCCACTATGCTAGGAAGAGTTAGAATTTGTGTAAACCAAAAAACCAATGGCCAGTGTGAGTGGTGCCACATGGAACAAAAAGATGGTCCCATGTGGCACCCGATGATTCATCGAAAACATAAGGATGCTCTGTCAGCCACCACATTAGTAGCCACATCAGACGTCATACTACCATCTACTCTGTCTAGTCACTTGTACGGTTTGCCACGTGTCGAGCCCTAACTGGTCCAACTCAATATCCATATTATATGGTCTGCCACATCAGCATGTTGATGTCAGTATTTGTACGACCTGGTCAACCCTAATAACTTCCAACTTTTACTTGTGATATCTTCTGCATACGGACTCATATTTCGATGAAATGAGTGGTATTGGGTTCATGTCGATGAGCTCTTTGATTTGATGTTGATTTTGACTGATTCTGAGATGATCATTTTTTTTCCTTTCTGGCTGGCCTCAGGTACCTATTTGACCAAATTTTTTATTGGCCATAACTTGAGTGTATGATCTCCTTTTGACCCCATTCAAGTTGCATTGGATTCAGCTTATGAGATCTTCAAGATGACGCTGAATTCTGGAACATATGGGACACTTCAATTTTTAGTGAAAAATATCCCCTTGAATCAATGTGTTAGTATTGAAAAGTGTATGTATAGATTTTATAATTTATTATGCAAAATAAAATTTTCAATACTATATTTTAATGTTTAAGAAAAATAAGGAAAATAAATACCCCTAGGGACACCTTCCTTCTCATTTACTGTCCTACTTCTCAACCAGTATTTATTCTTGACTTCTTCTACTGCAGCAATAGTCAATCTTTCTATCTCTTCCTCAGTAAGTCTCCTCACATTACTATGAGCAGGCACCTCAATAGATTGTGGTTCTACATAATCATCCTCAGAGTCAGAAAAAACATGCTGCTCAGCCATATGGACATTGTACCTTTGTTCTGCAACATCATACTCATAACCTCCCTCCTCCGAAGATGAGTACCTCTCCTCAACATGGTGAGAAGCATTTGAAGTTAAGTACATCATGTGATCTTCTCCACCATCTCCCATTAACACTCCTTCTTCTTGCATTCTCTGGGCTACAACACAATACTCAGGGGAATGTGGCTTATCACAAGCCTCACAAAAATAATTGTTATTCACCATATATGTTCCCTTCTTCTTCAATGGATTAGGAGTTTCTTTGCTTCCAGGCCTATCTGTTACAGGTTTTCCATCCTTCCAGTTTGTGTTATAGGGCATGTCATCCAACCTCAGCCTTGGCCTTTCATTCCTATATGTTTTCTCCTGCTTATATTGATAATTATTGTTTTGTTGAGGAGCTCTAGGGTTGTCTCTCTTATTCATTATCCCAACAACCTTTCTGTTATTCTCAATTGTTAATGCTATCTTTTGTGCTACAGCTAAGTCCCTTGGGAACCTGTTTCTCAACTCATACCATGTTTTAGGGTTGAATGATTTTAGGTAAACACTTAATGCTACAGAGTCTGGTAACTTTGATTTGGGAGGTATTCTATTCTGCAGTTTATTGAATCTTCTGTTAAAATCAAATATTGAATCATTCTGACCTTTCTGAATTCACATTAGTTCATGGAGAGCAGCGTCTGGTGCACTCAAATTCCCAAATTGTTCAAGGAATTGATCCTCAAATATCTGGAGAGAATAAATAGAAGCTATTGCCAGGCTATTGAAACAATCCCTAGCTTCCTCAATAAGGGACATCATGAATAATCTCATATGCAAATATTCATAAGGTACATCCAAATCCTGAATGAAGGCATTGAAATTCCTTAAATGATCCTTGGCTGTGATTGCATTACTTCCTATAAACTTGGGAACTAAACCTCTCCAACTGTTGTCCATGGGATAAGGGTATAATTGAAACCCTGCTAGATCAAATTGTCTAATCATGGTTGTATATTGATAAGGAGGAGGATTTGGTGGGTGCTTATATTGGTACATAGGGTTATTGTACTACATATTTTGTTGTGGCACATGACGCTGACCAGGAGGTGGATAATTATTTGTATGTTGTGTGGGAATATAAGGTGGATGGTTTGGCTGTCTATATTGATTCCTAATTTGATGGTGAGGAATCCTTGGTGGTTCAGAATACCCAGCACCATGATTACCCTATTTATGGGGTGGTACATATTTTGGGGGAAAACCAGATGTGTGAGGAATGTTCTGAGCTTTATGCAGTTTGAATTCTCTCATTGCTTGAATCATTTGGGCTTTTTCCTGCTCTTCCCTTTCCTTTCTCTGAGATTCATACCATGCCCTGACTTCCTCATAACTTAAAGATTCAAAATCTTCTTGATGAATTTCCTGATTAAGAGGTCCATTCTGATTACCTTCCATTTTTTGGTCATATTTATATTGAATTCTGAGTCGTTCAACTTCGAATCCAGCTTCAAACTTGACCTATTTTCTAGCTTCAAATTCAACATGTTTCTAAGGATTGTAAAAAGGATTTTTCTAATCTTCTGGGGTACAAGGCTCTTCTATTAAACTATCTTTCCATGTGTCAAAAAAATTCTCACCATAAGGTATTGATGATTTGTCTTTGTTTGTGAAGCACATGTCCTCACTTTTCCCCTTACATTTGTCAGCCTTATCATCTTTATGTGTCCACCTACTATTTCTAGGAGGAGCTCCAGAATGACCTCCCCTAAATTGAGATCTTCTTCCATTCATATTGCAATGTTTAACCAGAGTTGCCACTCACTTTCTTAAAAGTGAGAAAAGATTGTTACTTATTATTCCCAGTGGAGTCTGTATATAGGACTTCTAACTCTATGATTAAGGCACAGATTCTTTGTTATCCCCAGCAGAGTTGCCAATTTGTTAGCTCTCAAAAATGCAGGTTTGAAACACAAAAGGTTGTCAGGCTTTCACAACATTTTAGGGTAACAGAACAAGGTTTGAAACAATTAAACCTTCTACTCTCCAGGTGCTGCTAAACCTAGGCGGGTGTACCTATAAGAAATGAAGCAGACTTGACTATTGATCTTCTCTTCATTCCATGATTTTTCCATGACAGTAGATTGGAATGGACAAAATAAAATGAATTTGGTATATATTGTATACTAAAATGAAGACTAAACCCTAATATGCTCAATCAACAGATGTAAAAAGTATGAATGAAACTAAATGATGGAAATGGTGAGACCAGTGCCTTTTATAGGATATAGAGTCAAATGAAATCTTAAACAACTGACTTCTTTCTGGAGGTCATTCAAATTTTTTGGCATATTTTGTTTATAACTAGTATAAACATGCAAGATTGTGATTATTAAGTTCTTCTTACTGATCTAAATGAAATTCCTTGATTACTGTGATTAATCAAAAGGATTTAATCCTTCCTTGAAAGAACCTATCAACCAATCACATAGATACGGAAAATACGTACTGATAAACCAGACATAAACATGTTATGTTAATTTAGATAACCAAGCAACATCAATCTTAGAGACAACTTAAATAATTCTTTCAATTGGCACAACACAACAATTGACACCAGAATACGCCAGCAAAATCAGATGATTTTCATTGATATCTCCATGGCTTCAAAACATACATTAGAGTCTCAGCCCTATGAAACATGGTGTTCCACCATATTTTCTATTCTCTATCCTATTCTATCTATCACCACATATTGTTTTCAAAATGGACATTTATACATTGAGAATATGAAAGGGCACAACCTTTCGGAAATAGGAAATATCAATTACAAAACAAAAGATAGAGAATAATTAGGCTCTATTTAGCCATAAGTGAGTCTTATTGAGGTGGTCCAAATAATCCCGGTGCTCATATGTGTCCGCATCTCCAACATCATTCCGGATCATGATTTCCATCTTGACCATTTCCTCATTTTGCTTGCTCACTTCTTCCAATGTTGTATCCTCTGTAGAAGTTGTCTTCATGATTTCATTCAGCATTGACTCACATTCATTTTTCCACCTAGTGGCTTCTTTCAATTCACCTTTATCATCAGAGAACGTGATCACAGTTTTCTTGGCAGCTACAATTAACCCCTATTCATCCCCTTGCAATTCATCATAGAAATTTCGATGACGATTGATTATATGATTCGCAGCTTCAAGTGCAGAACTGCTAGCCTCATCACTTTGAGCCAATTCATGAAACTTCTCCATGATTCGTCCATCCATCCTTGTGTGCTCCTTCAATGCAGCAAGAGTATGAGAGTATCTTCCCCACAATTTGTTCAACCAGGATGTCAAATGATCCTACCTCTTCTTGACAATTGCAACAATTGCATCATGCCTTCCCTGAGAATAAGCACTTGACCCTACCCAGTGGTTTTTCACCTGAGAGATTTCTCCATGAGTGATCATTTTGGTTGTCCCCATTGAAACACCAACCATGTCTTTGAGTCTATCATTTTCTCTCAACAAATTTTCATTATTTGCTTTGTACATTTCTCTTTCTTTTATCAATAACTGAATTTGTGCTTTATTCAACTTTGCAATATTTACCCCAATATCTGCAGTAGCAACAGGATCAACTTCTCTAGCTTTTAGAGTCATGACATGGCCAAATGCCTTCTCTATATCAATTACCACTGATTTCCTGTGGGGTGGGTACAAAGCCCATATCATCAATGATCCCTCATCAGTATTATACTTGGATCATGTATATACTTCTGTCACCTTTTCCTTGTCAAGCTTATGTGTAGCATTACTACCCTTCAAGAAACTATCAAAGAAAAATGCAGAGTTCAAATCAAGGCTAGAAAAGATCATGACACCAGCACTCTCCAACATTTTCCTCCCCACTTCAGGAGTCATATTTGTCATTTCATCATCCATACATTTTCTCAATTGAGCCAGCAATTGTTCCTCATTTCCTGAAGTAACATCATCAACATTCTCCCTTATTTCCTTCCCCTTCTACTTGTACAAGAATGCCTTGAACTCTGGGGAATGTATAAACTCATCATCAGAGATAAATGACCTGTACTCCATGTGCCTTGCATCAGCATCACCACTTTCAATACTCTGTTCTCTAGCTGGGCAAACATACTGTTGAGTCCTCATCCTGGATACCTTTTCTATTTTACCCTGTGGCACATTAGCTCTTGGTGTTTCCTCATCTCCAAAAGACAATAGCTCAATATCCTATAGGCCCTGGTTATATCTTTCAACTACCATTTTTGCTTCATCTTCATCCATATTCCTGATCATATCATCAAAAGGATAGGGTACATGTTGATACCCTCCAAAGTTAATCCTTTCTTTGGCTGAATTGATATATCCTTCAGGGTCAAAGTTTTTCCTGGTTGGTCCTCTTTTCATATTGTAATGCAAACATCTATCAAGGATTGAATTATATCCCTCTTTATCCAACATAGTGAAATCACAAAAACATAAAGTACTAGGCATAAAAGCCTGCTTCCCAAAAGAACTAAAATGCATCACACTACAGTAATCCATCTGTCTGACAATTTCCAAATATGCAACCCTGTTTGGAACTATCCTTGGAAGAATGAGAGGAGCATATTCAAATCCATATCCTCTGATTAATGTAGCTCCCTCCAAACAATACCAGTCTCCCTAGTGATGATCAATTGGCCCATTGAAATCTTTCGGTCGAAGGAATATTTTGATCTCATCAGTCAATGAATAGTTACAATGATAATGATACAACTTATACAATATTTTTACAAAATGCTCTTCAAAATGAATGAAACTAGAACCAGCAAACCTGCTGTCCCAAATAGCAGTCCACAACTGAATAGGCAATGCTTCACCCTCCTTACCAATCTGAGAAATTCTCATTTCTTGAGGCCATACCCCTAAATCCTGTCCGAAATATAGCACTAAGTGCATCAACAATGAATAGTTTCTGAGATGAACAATAGAAGCTCCACCCTTTATAGCCATTAATCTTGAATCAAGCTCCTTAGAAATATATGAAGCATAATCAAATGGCCTGGAGTTATGATATTGGATATCTGTTGTAATAATCATTGGCACTATTGACATGAATTTTGGGGAATCCATTCCCAACACCTAACACTGAAAAATATGTGTACTTCATATAAGGTTCAAACAAATCTACATGATAAGGAGGCCCTTCGCTATCCTCTAGAGGTTTTGGCTTGTTACCCTATTTGACCCTATGAATTGGTAACCTCCAACTCTTGTAAATTGTATCCATTCTTGAAAATTCCTTCTGCAACTCCTCACAATTGATTTCCTCATTGTAAAACCCTTCCAATTTGAAAACCTCACCTATTACTTCTTTTGACACATGTATCTGTGGTTTTCCAAAAGGATCACATATAGCTTTATGTTTTGGATCATAATGATCAGCAAGCAATTTTACCAATTCAGCATTAACAAATACATTAGGGCACACCAATTTACCTACATTCAACTTCCATGGATTACAGACTGGCTCAAAACGGTTCCTCCTATGGTAGTGGAAATTGAAAAGCTCATACCCTTTTATAGTAGTCTAGACATCACGTATGAACTTGCATTTATCATCCAGCTTATCAACTTCTGCCCTAAGCTATGCGGACCTTCTAGCGTTAGGCCCTAAACCAGGTAGTTGATCAATAAGGTCTTGATTCAACCTTCATTCAATGCCTTCATGCTCTGTATTAGTCTTTTGTTTCTTTCCCTTCGATTGACTACTCTCACCAAGCTTTCTACCCTTATCCTTTCCAGAACTAGAAGACTCCATTTTGAAGCTTACAGAATCAAAATGTGAAAAAAAAGAAGCAATTACTTACAGTATTCTGCTCAAGCTTCTCAGATTGAAAAAATGTCTCGGTTCTCTGTTCAGCATGCCAATTCACCAGCAATCAATTCAGAAATGAGGAACTGATTAAAAAATTATTGTTTTATCCCATTGCACCATTAATGAAGCATGAATGAAGCCTCCTTTGAAACTGGCACTGTCGCATCAAATATCCTATCGATGAGAAAACTTCAAATCTGGGGTGAAATCCCTTTTCAACGTTTATTTCACCATTCACCAAGACACTCTGTGGTCTTATCGACACCTAGAATCAACTTGATGACTCCCGCTTCTATTTTTCATGTCGTTGTGACAATTCCAAGTCGGGGAGATGTCACATAGACTTCATGGTGCCATACCAATATGTATTCTTCAAAGCATTTTCCAGTCGCTAAGACATTAATGTTCTCACACCGACCAAAATCCTTTATCTTTATGCTCTTCGCCGTAACCTGCAAATGTCAGGGAGACCTCTCACAAACTTCATCCTGTTTCACCAAATGTCTTCATTTACCTTGGGTCGCCAAGACAAATTTGTACTCTTGCCGATGCAATCTTCATTTCGCCTGCTTTGCTATGACTTTCAAAGTCGGGGAGATGTTATGTAGATAGTTTTATGTTTCCTCGAGATACTCCTTCATCCACCCTGAATCGCCGAGACATGAGAAAACTCCCACTGAAAGCCACACATTCAACTTTATTGGCAAGACCGAAAACACTCACCAAGACATTCTGCCGAAAACCTTTAACTTGGCCAAAACAAAAACCATATATCATTCGGCGAGACATCAAAAATTTTATGTCGATAGAGCGACCCCCGCATGTTGTTCGGTGAGACCACAAAATTTCGCCATGACCATATATCGATACCATTTTGTTTGACCGAAACAACCCCTGCTCACCTAGTCGGTAAGATATTCCTCGACATCACCTTGGTTTGGCCGAAAAGAAACAATGTGAGCCAACCATTAAGACAATATAGACTTCGCCATAACATTACACTGATGCAAAAACTTTACACTGATAGGCACCCTCATTTATCGGTCGGCAAGACACAAACCATCTCGCTGTGACATTATATCGATGCTTCAATCCTTTGCCGATAGAGTTTCTCATATGCATGTTGGCAAGAAAAAATTATTTGCCAAGACATTCTCCCGAACACCTTTAGCTTGACCGATATACTTCCATATGCATCGATCAGCAAAACACAATGTATACGCTATGACTTCACTCCGACAGTGACTCCCCTTTGCCGAAATGACTCCTTTTGTCGCTGAAACAAGAAAATTTTCCTGCCGATAGTCTACAACAAACATACATTAGTGAAAAATCAGGTCGGGGAGACTTTTACTATGTCTTGCCGATTTGGGTCTTTTAATGAAAAATGAAGGACTTGATGGATTCAAATGGGTCACATGACAGAAAATAGGCAAGACAATACAAAGAGGGAATTTTATGCTTATGATGAGGACTCAATACTAGAACTCTTGAATGCAATAGACTATAAAAATTTCAAAATTTTACAGTTCTAACATGAGGTTGCATGGATTTCCAAGGAGCATATTATAAAATTAAGAAAAAAAAATATTAGTTTTAGAGTACATTATAAAAGAAGACAACGATAGAGCTGAATTTTAGTTCATTATATGTGATACAACGAAAAATAGGTTTGGGGGTAAAAAAGTGGGGTTCATCAAAATGATAATAGATAGACCTATTTTCCTTTATTTCACTAGGAAATGAGATCCACACAATGAAATGACTAACAACCTTGAGGTGAATCAAGTCAAAGTGTGAATGTACTAATTTCCTTTTTTTGCAAGGATGAGGGTCTTGATTAAACAACACTTTGGGGAGAAATATTAAAAATAACAAACTAACTCCAAAATGCAATCTATAACTTGGATCTTGAAGATTAAGCTCAATACTAATGGAACCGGATATCAAAATACATATATAAGAAGGGTAAGAAGGTGTGTACCAATCACCAAAAGTGTTTTTCTGAAGCTAATTAAGGACTATTTCACCCTATGGCGAATGGGTCCTAGCTAGGGCTCTATAAAAATGGTTTTTGGGTTTTCTCCTATGTCTGCACTCCCAAATCCTCAATTTTCATAGTTGGACAACTAGAAATAAATCTTGTAGGTTACTTTCCATGAATTTGTAACAATGGCGACAAAAAATGCAACTTTGAAAACTTTGCAATATTGCTCTTCAATAGATCTTTCACCTAAAATATGAAAACACAAATCAAGTGGGAAAACTATTTTATATATGGTGAATGGGGGTTTTCCTTGGTCAAACCCTATTTTGGTAATTAAACCTTGTAATGAAATAATGAAACATGAAAGGAATGATGAATGAAAAAAGAAATGTCACATCTCAAAAAACCCTTGTATGAACCTTGGAATGTAGATATGTAATTATCATGAAATGACTTCAATAGATGTGAATCTTGATCTTGAAACTTTATTTGAAACAATTCCTTGAATGCTTGAATGGATCTTGAGCACTACATCAACATATTAGCTCAAATATCATGAATGATGCAAGAAGACTTTGACATGATGATAGGATCTTGATTGCTGCAATAATTCTTCTATGAATTTTCTCTTGAATGCCTTGAAATACTCTTGATAATGCTCTCTTGAAATTACTCTTGTTCTCATGAAAATTTCTTAGATTACTTGAAATTCTTAGGATGAAACTTAGTAAAAATGACCTTATATTTATACATATGTGACATAAATTCTCAAAATTCAAATAACACAAGCTGACATATGAATATGGATTTGAAATCATTAAAATACCACCAAAAACATATTTTTTATTAGGGTCCTAGGTCTAAGTGAGGACCCATTCGCCCTTTTGTGAATGGATCCTAGGTTACGTACCTAGGACACACATTGCCCAATGATAAGTTCTATGTTATGGCATTAATGAATGTCAGGTTTTCCTTTTTGGAAATTGCAATTAATTAGGCTTTGAATTGAACTAAAGGGGCCAATTAAGGAAAATTAACCTTAATTAATTAATAAAGTCTTAGATAAGTGTGAAAGTGTAAAGGTACAATCTGCAACACCACATTAAGGCACAATTAGGTCCATTTTAATTAATACAGCCCTAAACGTAATCTGAATATGTAAAATAAATATTACAACACTAAATTAAGGCATAATTTAGTTCATATTATTAATATTAATTCCTAAATTAACTATGAAAAGGCATACTTTTTTGTCCACTACATTTAGCCCCCACTTTAGTGAGAGGATGACTGCATGTCAAACACACACTAAAGTAGACATTCAAGACACATATGTATGCAACAATGACAAAGATACTCAATCATACAACAGCAAAGACCTAAAGAGAGAAGGGAGGTAGATCAAGCCTCGACTATCCAATGTGATGTGGAACACGTCTAAGCTATTTGTCCAATACATTCACAAGAAGATCTTAATGTCCACTATGCAAACAACACACACACTCAGGGCTAATGGAACCTCAAGTCGCCCACTAAGTGAGCCCCCAGGAAAGTGGCTTAGTGAGAAAGTCATGCCAAGTTTACATGCTCTCATTGTACTTACCATACCAAAGCTATCCTTCTGAAAACTATGATAGGGCACCACACACATTTTGGTTTCAAGCTTCATATGGCCTAGAAAAAGCTATGTTATACTAAGCACACTACGAACAAAGGAATATGCTCTACTGGAAAGCAAGGTGTGTTATGCTTGGAGGCCTTGAAAATGAGTTCAAGCTTCACAAGGATAACAAGTTATATTATGCTAAACACTTATGAACAATAATGCTAGTTAATATTTTCTCAAAGGGATCTTGCTTAATTCATGCAAGGTCTCTTCTTAGGGATCATCATTCCTAATGTCGCCAAGAGAGGAAAAATCAAAGAATAAAATATTAACAACTTATGGAATGCAATGTGTAGCATCACCACTAAGAGGAAATTTTTATGCTAAGAGATATCATGCTCTTGGAGGACATCAAACCCAATGGCACCACCAAGAAAAGGACACATCACAAGAAGAAAGAAAATAACACAAAGAAACATGAGTTTCAAAAATAATTCCAATGTATGCCCACAATTTAAATGAAGTGCTACACCATTGATGTGAGCAATAACTTTAAAGTAGAAAATAGTCAATGCTAAGAAGACATGAGAGCTTACACATAAAGCCCTATGCCAAGTCATATATTTCCAAATCATGTTGCATCATGAAAAGGGGTTGTCCCCAAAGTAAAATCCCAAAACACATAATGGATCCATGGATGTGGGGTCACTATATCTTTGCTACAATGTTGTTATAGAGCTCAAAAATGTCATCATTCCCCTAATGCTCACAAAACGAGAAGAATGACACGTAGAGAGAGAAAAAAAAAGAAAAACCTTTTGGGTCAACCTGGAAGAGACCTAAATTTCTTGATGCCTTGCATCATTCCCAAAAGGAACCACAAGAAAAAAGAAAAGATAAATATTTACAACATATAGAAGAATGTAGATATATAAAGGAATGCACATGAAGAGAGATACATCAAAAAAAAAAAAAATGGGGGATCACATTACACACATGTAATCACACAAAGAAACATGCAAAATAAAACAAATACAAAAGACTAGTAAAGAACATGTGAGTCGACCTATAGCAGGTTGTCTGCATCCCAATCTTGTTTAGTATATGTAAAAGGAAGACAACTAGACAAAGGGAAAACATCAAGTATTGAAACTAGAACAAGGCTATCAAACCCCTTGCCCCTACTAAGTGCAGGACAAGGATGAGTCGAGATAAGTGATGAGAATGAGCTCCTTGCAATAAAGGAAATGATTTTCAATGAATGTTAAACATGTAATAGTGAGCATGTTAGGATTCTACAACTATTGCATGACAAGGAGCAAAGGGCATGCCTTTAGTCAAGATGGATCCCTAGGGGATCTAAATTTCTCCAATATTCCCTTTAAAACATGACACTTATTAGATTGATGTCCAAAGAATCTATGATAGGCTCAATATGGTTTATTTTGATAAGTTTTCTTGTAGGTTATATTTTCATGTTTAGGTGGTAAGGTGATTAATCCCCAATGTAAAATAATGTAAAACGCCTTCTAAATCTTGGATATCTTTAATAGTTCATCAATAGATTCAAGAAGATCAAATATGTCTTGTAGTTGATGTTTTTGATGTGCATACATTTTTGTCTTCTTCTTCTTTGGATTGATAATATTTTGGTCATCACTTTCATCTTCTAATTGCAATTCCTTTCCTTTTTTAGAAAAGGATGTGTTAGGAATAGTAAAGTGATTAGAATTTTTGTTTTCTTTTCTCTTATGCATGGGAGATGTATTCACAACTGGTTGAGGAGGAATAAAATGGTTGTTAATGAAATGGAAAATGGTGCATATGAATTCTACTTATTCTTCATGGTTAAGCAGTGTTTGTATATTCCCTATGAGAGGAATGGCATTAGTGGCAATAGGTTCAGTTCTCACAAAGTCTTGTACACTTTTTAATTCTTCACTTATCTTTTGTGTGTTTTGAGAGACATTAGCAACCATTGTTCCAATATCATAGAAATTTTTTGTAGGTAGGGAAGTCATTGAAAATGAGGACTGAAGGCTATGATCTATTGAGGGTTGATTATCAACACTATTAGTGAAAGAGTTGGAGAACCCAATATCCACGGTGAATGGTGTATCATGAGATGACATGAGTCTCAAACTACATCTCATAATAGTATTTCTAATAGGAGACCAAGTTGTAAAGCTCATAAAATTTTCACAAACTTGATGCAAACCCAAAATGGAAAGAGGATAAAATGCAATGCAATGACCTAAAATACAAATATATAAATGCAATTTTCAAATTTCAAACAAGAGAATTTTTCTGATTACAAAATGCAAAATCCTAAAAAATGATGTCTTCTAAATGCAATTTTGAAATCACAAAATGCACTAAATTTATCAAATGAAGCTAAATATGATAAATTTCACTTAATAGAAATTTTGTAAACTGAAATAGAAAACTAAAAATAACAAACTAGAATGCAAAAATAGATGTTTTTATGCCTAGAAAATTAGGAAATAACCCTAAGTAGGGAATCAGTCACCCATGGGATAATTGGTCCTAGGTGAGGGTTTTAAGAATTTTTTTTGTAGTTTTTTTAGTTGATTCTAGTGGTTTCCAAATTTTGATTTGAAGTAGTAAGTTATAGTTAGATTTTTTTGTGAAATGAAGGTTGAATGCAAATGTAAAATATGACAGAATGGCAAGCTAGGAGACCTAATTTTATGTGAAATTTTGAATCAATTTTCAAGTGCAAGTGAATGATGATGAAATGCTATGTAAATGATTTGCAAAATGATTGATTCTTTTATATTTTTCAAATTTCAAGAGATGCAAATTAACAATCCTAAAACCCTAAATGAAATGCAAGCTAATGCAAGTTAAGAAACCGTAAATGAGACTCAATTAAATGAAAAGGAATATAAATAAATGAAAGATCTAAATCCAGGGTGTAAATGGACTCCAAAATCAGAATACTGCAATGATCAATCTCAAATTCACCAAAATGAAACAAAAAAAAATTGGGGTAAAAATGTGAGGTTCACCAAAATGATAATAGATAGACCTATTTTCCTTTATTTCACTAGGAAATGAGATCCACACAATGAAATGACCAACAACCTTGAGGTGAATCAAGTCAAAGTGTGAATCTACTAATTTCCTTTTTTTGAAAAGAAAGAGGTCTTGATTAAATTGTACTTTGGAGAAAAATATTAAAACTAGCAAAGTAACTCCAAAATACACTCTATAACTTGGATATTCAAGATTAAGATCAATATTGATGGACCTATAGATCAAAAAGTAGATCTGAGAAGGGTAAGAAGGTGTGTACCAATCACTAAAAGTGCTTTTCTAAAGCTAACTGAGGATTTTAATTCACCCTATGGCGAATGGATCCTAGGTAGGGCTCTGTAAAAATGGTTTTTGGGTTGTCTTCTCCTATTTCTACACTCCCAGATCCATTATTTTCATAGTCAAATAGCTAGAAATAAATCCTATAGGTGAGTTTCCATGAATTTGCAACAATGGTGACAACAAATGCAACCTTGACAACTTTGCAATATTGCTCTTCAATAGATATTCCACCTAAAATATGCAAACACAAATCAAGAGGGAGAGATGTTTTGTTTATGGTGAATGGGGGTTTCCCTTGGTCAAACCTCATTTTGGTGATTAAACTTTGTAATGAAATAATGAAACACGAAAGGAATGATGAATGAAAAAAGCAATGTCACAACTCACAAAACCCTTGTATGAGCCTTGGAATGTAAATCTACAATTAGCATGAAATGGATTCAATGGATGTTGATCTTGATCTTGAAACTTGATTTGAAACAATTCCTTGAATTCTTGAATGGATCTTGAGCACTACATCAACATATTAGCTCAAATAACATGCATGATGCAAGAAGACTTTTACATGATGATATAATCTTAATTGCTACAAGAATTCTTCTATAAATCTACTCTTGAATTCCTTTAAATGCTCTTGATCATGCTCTCTTGAAAGTACTCCTGATCTCATGAAAGCTGCTTAGATTACTTGAAATTCATAGGATGAAACTTAGTGAAAATGAATTTATATTTATACATATATGTAACATTAATTCTCGAATACACCCCCGTAGTATAAAAAAAACATTAATTCTTGAAATTCAAATAACACAAACCAACATATGAATATGGATTTGAAATCATTAAAATACCTCCAAAAACATAATTTGTATTAGGGTAATAGGTCTAACTATGAACCCATTCATGCTTGGGCGAATGGGTCCTAGGTCACTTACCTAGGACACACATTACTCAATGATAAGTGTTATGTATAAATAGAATCAATGAATGTCGGGTTTTCCTCTTTGGAAATTGCAATTGATTAGGCTTGGATTTGAACTAAAGGGGCCAATTAAGGAAAATTAACCTCAATTAATCAATAAAGCCTTAGATAAGTGTGAAAGTGTAAAGGTACAGTCTACAACACCACATTAAGGCACAATTAGGTCCATTTTAATTAATAGGGCCCTAAAATTAATGTGAATATGTAAAATAAATATTACAACACTAAATTAAGGCATAATTTAGTTCATATTATTAATATTAATTTCCAAATTAACTGTGAAAGAGGGATAATTTTTTGAACAATACAATATGATTCATAGATTGATGAAGAAGAAAAAGTGGTGAATAAGAGTTTAGAAAAGTTACTTACATGTGTAGAAAGATAAAAAAAATGAAATTGGGATATGGTTATAGTATGTGTTGAGTTTTCTTATAATAATTTGGTAAGTAGAAGCATGATTAGGACAAATTTTAAATTAGTATATGGAAATAATCTAAGGAATGTATCATAATTGTTAAATATTAGGGACTAAGAGAAGATAAATGTGGAAGTAAAAGAACTTATAGATCACATAAAAGTAGTACATGTTCAGAGGTAAGATAACATTTTTGTAGTAGATATCAGATGAGCAATAGATATAGTTCAGCCGATTATAGGCTTCTCCCAAAAATTACCCCCTTTACAAAGAAATTTCCATGCCCCCCATTACAAAGGATATATACATATTGGCTATTACATCACATATACATATTGGATATTTACATCATAGGAGTACAAATTTTCATTGTCCCCAAAATTCCATCAATATTCATTGAGTTTTAAGTTTACTAAATAACACCTGTGTTGCCACAACCATTGCAAGTCACACCTGTATTGTCACAACCCGTAGTGCCAAAAAAATGGGAGCTCATCCTACACTATCAAAAAGGAATTCATACCCTAAACATTAGCAACTTGCACCTGTCCCACTACCATGATCTTTTGGAGTTTTAAGCCTCTATAGTGCACCTGCAACTTCAATTTCTGCCCTAGAAAAGTCCTTGATACTGAGTAGAGGGGAAGCATCCTCCACAATGTTGTTTTGGTTCACCTTCTTATTAAACTCCTTTTGGAAAACATCAAGAGCCCCAAGGAAAATATTAGTTGTATGTTGCCAACTATTACCAAAGTTGACCTCCTGCAAGCTAACCAAAATTGCGCTATCTTCTAGTAGCTTTAGAAAATTTCACTTGGAGACTTTCACCATCATAGAGACCTGCACAATAGTGTTTTATATAATGATCCTTTTAGAAGAATCTATAAGTGCATGTTTTAGCCCATTAAAATTTTCATCATTTCTCACTTTCCATATGCCCCACAAAATTTTAGTGGAAATATCAATCCAAAATACTATTAGTTCCTTCCTTAGTTTCATATTCATTAGAGAAAGAATTCTATTTGGTTTAGAATTAAGATTTGCATCCTAGATATTTTGATTATGGCAAAAAATATTCCATATTTCTTTTGCATAAATATAGTAAAAAAATTGTGAGTTAATGTTTCTGGCACCTTGCATAGGCGATAGATTTTAATATCATTAGATCTTGATTTACATTGCAACCTTTGCATAATTAGGAGCCACCTGAAACATGATTTTCTTTGGTTCAAATACATTTGACCATGAATTTTTTAAGGACCTGTTCCATTCATTCTTACTCAATCTTAGGTTCCATACTTTATTTAGATGGTTAAATGTTTCCTACTAAGTGGTGAGGGTAGTATAAACAATTTTGGAATTAACTTTGGAGAGTTTGGAGCCTTCACTCCATTTAAAATCCTTGTACTACTTGAGATTATTTACACAAGTCACTTTCCCATTTATCACCTTATAGGCCTCCTTAAGGACTAAATAAGTCCTCCGGCCAGTCTTAGGAAGATTAAATTCTCCTCTTAGTTGGTTCAAGCTCTTTAAAGCCCCTTCCTCAAAAATGTCATTGAATATCCTTGGGTAAAAGCAGAAAGTTGTGTCACACTTTATAAAGGAAACGACCAACGCTAATCCAATTTTTAAACTTGAATCACTAAAAAGTGGCATATATGTTTTGAATTTTGAAATGATGTAAACTAGTAAAATATGTATTTTTTAGTATATTTTACGTTTGTAATTTTTTAAAATATATAAAAAATTATTTTAAACTATTTTTTAATAAATTAAAACTATAATTTAATTGCTGATAAAATGTTGAAAAATGAAATTGCATGGGACGTCAAACTTTTTATAGTATTTTTTTTTTCTTTCAAATTTTTTGTGTGTATTTATAACTCTAAATTTTAGTGCATGGATATATTTTTTTCTAATTTTGATAAACATATATTTTTAAATAAATATTAAAATATGCGTGAATCAAAAAACAACTGTTTTCATTGGATGTCAACTTTCATATTAAATATTTATCTAAAATGGAAACAAAATTATTCCATCTTAAAATAGATTATTTTATCTAGTGCATCATAATTTTTTTCTATTTTTTTTAATGAGTTTTAGTATTTTTCCTTGGCATAGTAATCAACCTAATATTTTGTGCTGAAAACCTAATTTTAGTAAAAATAAAATATAAAAAATAAAAAATAATTAAACTATTAAAATATATATATTTTTAAAACTACACTTATGGATCTACAAAGGGTATTTTTATATATTTTTTAAAATGTTGTTTACGCTAACAGGAGTTATTGAAACTTCAAATTTTTCAATTTTTTTTTTTTTTGGTAAATTGGATTCAAAGTGGTGCTCCATACATTTTTAGCCAACAATTTTAGTTGAAAAAGTTGTGGAAGCATCTAACTTAGCTAGAATGAATCTTAGTAGATCATATGTTTGACCAAAATTGACTTTTAGTTAGAAATACTTAAATTCAGTTGTGTTGATAAGTTGGCTGAAAGTGTGACACAACTTTGTGCTTTTACCCCCTTATTCCTTTGTTGGCCCAAGCCTTGGTTGAGCATCCCTACAAGAGAGCTAGCGGGTTGTTACTATGGCTGAGATTCCACCATATTAACCTATGGGAAGCTAGATTATTATTTATAATCACATGAGAGTTTTTTATATGCATTTTTGTATGCTCCCAAGCCTTCCATATGCTCTTTTAAACTACAGATCCTTCAGGGATTATGGGGTACCTACTGCAAATGAGGTCATTCAATGGAAGCCCTTTCTAGGATTCTGCATGCTTGGGTGTTGCCCTTTGAATGTTGCTCTTGACCAACACTTTCCACGACTCATCCTTCTCCAATGATTGAGAATCCACTTAGTTTCCAATGTGATGCCCTATATTTTAAGGTCCTTTAGACCCAACCCACCTTCAGCCTTGCTCAAATAACATGAGACCCATTTTTCAAGCATGTTTCTTCTTCTTATCTTTCCCATCTGACCACAAGAAGGTCCTTATTTTCTTCTAAATTTCATCTGCCTAGTAACTACTAAAGAGCCATATTGATGAAAAATAAAGACTGTAGCATGCCAAGATTTTTTGGCGTACCTGAATTCTCCCTACTAAGTGGGTGATCCCAGAATAATGGGTTACAATTTTTGGCCAAACTTGACATTAAAATCAAGATTTTTCACCAAATATTCACTTTCTTACACCTATAGCAGCTAAACCATTAAGAATTTGAAGATGAATCAAACTAGTTATGTGTTAGATCTTTTGTGTAGATTCTAATAGTATATTTTTTTTTAAATTAAAAAATAAATTGTGAATCATTCTATGTAATTTTTAATAACTTATTTTTTCTACTAATCAACATTTTTAAAAAGTGATGTTTACTTCGGACTGCATAAACTTTTTTTATAGACAGGATACAATTCTAATTTTTAAAATACAAAATTTTCACACCAATATCTAGTGCATGGATATTTTTTCATCATTTTTTGTGACATATTTTTCTTTTAATTAATTTTCCAAGTCAGAGTAATTATAATTTGGACAAAGGTGTACTTCGGCCCGCATAACTTTTTTGTATTCATTTGAATTAACTTTTTTTTTTTTTGGAATAAGGACATCAATACCTAGTGCACATGTATTTTTAAGAATTTTTTTTCTCTATTTTTCTATTTTTTTGTATGTGTGAAACAAAGAACTTGATGTTCATTGAAAATCCTACATTCACAAGAAATAAAAAAATAAACATAATAATCAAATTAAACATATTTAAAATTATACTTTTTGTGAAGCTTATAATAAGGGCTACATGCTTACAAAATATAAATTTTAAATGAATTCATTTGATCACCCAAAAGGTAAATCAAAAGTGGTTTTTTATCAGCATTTTGATAGGTGTAGAGGAGACTCAATTATAGATATAGTTTAATATAACAAGGTTCTATCCAAGGAGGTTTGATCTAAGGGGGTTTGATCAATACCTCTTTAATTAAAATCATTTAAATGGAACCTTTAAGTCTTAAATCATTGTATTTTCTAAAAATATGTGATTTCAGGCAAAAATCATGATGTCCCAAAAAGTGTAACCCATTATTGTGGTAGCACCCAAGTATAGGAATTGTGTGTTCCATTTTCCAATCTTCTTATCAATTTTCCCTTGGATCCATTGCTACACTTCTTTTAGATTTGGGCAGACTAGAAATCACATGCCTAGATATCTGACTTGCTTCTAGGGGCCTCCCCATTGTAATCCAAACTTAGATAACCATTTTGGAGGTTTTTCTTGCCATCCCAGCATAATTGATTTATTTATAGATATTTTTTCTCTAGAGGTAGCACAAAATATATCAAATTTCATCATTAAGTTAGAAATATTGTCTTCATTAAGTAGAACCTCTCGAGATGATAATAGATTCTTTTATTTCCGTTTTGAGCATTGCACCATGTATACCAGATGCGAGGGAAATCTTTTTTCTATCCTTCTACAAGGTCCACCAACTTTAGTTTGGATTTCATTTTTTACTAGAAAAATTTTTCATTGCCCTTCCAATCCATATCCACTCCTTCATGTTTATCTTCTTTATTTTCAATCATATTAAAATATTCCCTAGGATCTAGGGTATATTTTCCATATCACACACCAATTTCCAAATTTTAATTCTTTCACCATATTCATTCGATGCATATAAAGAGAAGATCTCAAAGTAGGAGTCCTCATTTTTCAAACTAATCCAAACTACCCTATTACAAGGAGAAGTACCAAAATTGACTACATATTGGCTCCACTCTTTGGATAAGAAGATGGTAGCCTTCCCTTTTCCCTTTTCATGTTGGGTGGAAAAGTGAGAGGCTTCCCTCCAAATAAAGTTGAGGTTAGTTTCAAATGAGAACCTAATAGATTTTAGTTCTTGCAAGAGCACCACATCTCATGAGATACAATTAAGGGCCATCTAAATCCACTGAGGGGTTAGGGTCCTTTTTAAGCCTAAGGGCTTCAAAGCATTTGGGTACTTTGGTTTCAACCTCCAACCTTTTGGCCAAAGGGCTTGTGATAATTACACTTAATTATTTCCTCTCTTTTTTTAAAGATATTTTAGGTTCTCATTCCCTACTAGGATTATAGTTTCCTTTTCCTTTATTGGTCTACCTCTTGGCCTAGGGGAATTTTAGCTCCTTTGGAACTCTCCTCTTTAACCATCTTAGGTGGGGTAGAGTTCCCCAAGGAATCTAGAGTAACTAAATCAGATTGAGCAACATGTAGCCTGCTATTTCTAGGAAGGCTTTTGGTACACTTTACATCACTATTTTCACCCAACATTTGGGTGCCATCATCCCTCTCATCCGTACCCACCAAGGTATCATCAGTGCATTAATTACAGGTGCCAATGAGATTGGGGGCATTTTCCATTCCCACCACATTGACTGATTGACTAGTAACCAATCCATCAATGGTACTAGAATGTGTACAGGTGGGATAAATCTTGGTCTCAAAAGCAACTTTACAATTTCCATAACATTATTTGGTTTCTTATTTTCCTCCAAATCCCCATTGTTAACATCTCTAGCCTTATATAGTTTAAAATCTTTCATGAAAAAGGTTTGACATGTATGATCACTGATGGTTGATGCCCCATTTTCTAGACCTCCTTTTTTATATTTTTCCAAAGATAGTTGTTGCATATTTTTTGACCCCCTTGCTGATTATTATTGGGGGGATTGAGATATGCTCCCTTGGTAGATTTTACTACTGCTAAGGGCGTAGAATCATTCAGAGTTATAATGGACTCTTCCTCAAGTTGGCAATCTAATTCCATGCAAGGCCCCTCATTGTTACAACCATCAGTCTCCATGCTTTCAAAAGATATCTGCTCATGCTCATCTAGGGTTTGTGATGAGGAGTTGGATATTTCATCACCCAAAAGGGAGTCGATCTCCACCAATTCATTTTTCTCACACAAGTTTTTTATCAGGTATTTCACGGTTCCATTCTTATCCTCGATGTTTCCACCCTCATTTTCTATAATTGCCCCACCATTACCCAACTTTTTATTTAGGGTTCTGAATGATTCTCTAATACAATTAGAGAGCAATAAATTTTCATTTGAGGTTTCAGAGATTATATTTTTCTCCCCTAGATTTTTATTTACAATTTCAAAATTCATGGTGTCATTGTCCTAGGCTTCAAGTGGGGCACCCATGTTTTCCCCTTTATTAGTTAAATTACCAAGTTTTCCTTGAGTATCCTTTTCACCAATATGCCTATGGGGTCTCCACTTCCTTGGCTCCGCTTCTTGAAGTAGACAGGGTTTGGGCAGCACCCATTTTTCTAAGTATTGGATGTAAACCAATGTTTTTCTTCACAATTAGTGGGAAATTTTTTCTTATGTTCCCCTCCTTTTGATATAGGTATCACAAGTTTAGGCCTTTTTCTAGGGAACATTCAATGCAACCATTGTTAAGTTTTAGCATCAAAACGTTCAAGATGCCAACTTCAAGAAGAATAGAGATTAATGCCATTGCATTAGTATGTGGGACAAAAGATTTGGTATTCTCAATTTGGAGCACCCAACCATAGGGTTCTAGAAACAGTGGGATGAAGTTCCAAATCCTTAGTGGAACATTCCTGATCACCACCCACTTAGGGCTCAAAAAAGCTAAAATCTCTTTATTTAGGGCATCTGGTGACCAGGCTAGTGCCCTAAACCCATTTTTCCCCACACTCCAAAACTATTTATTGATAAATCTAGTCTGCATTTCATGGTTCTTGAGAAAAATAGCATACAACCCTCTTTGTTGGGTAGCCCACAAAGAGGGGTCTGCCAAATCTTTCTCACTTCCCTCACGTCAAATGTCAAATTTCAAGTCTCCAAAAACTGTTCGGTTAAGACATTTTATTTTGTTTGAACGAATTGCAAGGTATCTTGTTTTGCTTTTTTCTCAGGGGAGTACGATTTGAGCATATTGTGTAAGATTTGCATATAAAGGGCAGGTGAATACTAAGGTACCATCTTACTTTAATTTAGGCACAACTTTGATACTTATAAAGGGCAGGTAAACTTTGAGAGAGAGTGGGACAGGGTGGGAGAGGTTGGGAGAGAGTGGGAGAGGGTGGGATAGGGTGGGAGAGAGGGTGAGTAGGTGGGAGAGAGGGTAAGTGGGAGAGAGGGTGTGAGAGAGTGGGAGAGAGTATAGACAAAGAGATAAAATAAATGTATAAAAAAAACCATCTTTATGATAACGCAAGCACATTTTTAAGAAATGGAGACATAACCGTTCTAGGAAGAGCTAAACGCGGGCGCTCTATATCTTGCACTAAAAATAGTTAAAAACACAATATACCCATGATGTCGGCCCACATTTTGCATATTCTCCTGGTTTTGTGCGTGCTTTGACAAAAAGTAACTTTTTGATGATTGAGTGAAGTGTCAATGTATGATTTTTAGATTCCACCACCTTTTCCATGATCTTTCCACCACCTTTGCATGAAATAGTAGAGTTTTCATGTTGAAAGGCATATAATATCAATTCTATTTTGAATTCTAGTGATAACTGATATACAATTGAAGTTTGGAGGGGAACAAGCTTTTGAAAAATCCAAATTGTTGAGGAGTTTGAGGAAAGAAGAACCAAAGGCTACATAATTGGGTAGAACTCCCTCATTTCAAACTTTGATTTTTTAGGTATGTTAAGTCTTTGTACATTTTTTCAATTCTATTATGGCTTCCTTTCATTTTTGTTGTTTTGCATATTTCATGTTGATCATTGTTTGTTTGTCATGTTGCAACCTTAGGTTGTCAATGGACATTTTAAATTACACAATTCTATACACTTTCCAATTAAATTTTTAAACCACGTCTCTTTGAGGCATTTTGTTATTTAACAATTGACTTACTTTGTGTATGCTTCCAAAGCTTTCATTGAGGTATTTTGTCAAACAGTTATACAAACTAGTTGATTGCCTTGTCTATGCTACCAAATTTTCCATACATGTCTCTAAAAAATTGGAATATACTCCCAATGTAGTAGAGGGAGGCTTGCAACACACAAACACACAACTCCAATCTTCAAACACAATTTCCAATTTACATTTTCATCAGGACCTCTTCATTTAACATATTCACACTATTCCTTGTAGCATATCAAAGTCACTCAATCGGGTATAATTCCACTCACACAACCTATCAACTCACAACACAACACACATCAAGGACCCATTAGAGAACCTTTCAGCATATCCAACAATCACCAATGCTTGTTTTGTGCCAAATTGCAAAAATCAAGTTTTCTACACTTTTAAGGGCCCAAATTAGCCCACTTTTACAAAGGGACCACCTTCAAAACTTGTTCAAATCTCCTAAAACCTTGGGGAAACACTTTATATATTTCAAAACTTCAAATTACAGTGTTAGATTGCAAACATTCAATCATTTACCACCCAAACCATAAAACCCTCTCCCTAGGCTTAGAAACCCTAGGTTTTATTGAAAGTAGCACTTGCCAAACACTCCAAAACTTGACAACTATTCAGGCAAGTCTAAAATACCCTTCTCATGTTCAATCTAACATAAAATAATGTTTCTCAACTTAGAAACTCAATTTCACTCACCAAAAGCTCATTTTTCTTAAGGAAATCTCAACATTTCCTCATTTGGTTTGATGCCCAATCCAAGGATCATCCTCCATTCAAGTTTCTCATGGCCTTTGATAATGTTTCCCTCCTAAGAAAAACCACTTCAACTTCAAAAACTAACATTTGAAAGAGGTGACCATTGGTCTCCCTCTTTAATACACTTTTACAACCCTGGTGCATGAGCACCCACACCTCATCCTCCTTATTTGATCATTTGATGGTAATTAGGAGGCTAATAGGTAGGTGGATGAGTCTTTGAGAATTTTTTGTTTTGAATAAGGTCAATCAAGACCACCAAGCATGTCTTAGGTTGAGTTTTTGAGTTTAGGTGTTAAAATGTGAAAAATGGTGATCTTGCACTAAAGTATCTTTGTAGCCTTTGAAGGAAAGTTTTTGAATTTACATGTAAAGTTTGCAAGATTAGTGTTTTGTGGATGTAATAAGGCTCATTTCAAGCCATTGGTGTGGGTTTAGTGAGTTATAGGTGTTAGGGGTGCAAACTTACAATATGAGTAATATTGTTATTATATCATGTGTAAATGATGTAAACTTGGCCTTCAACAGTCATTAAGGGTTTGAAATTCAGTTCCAAGGTAGTTAGTCAGTGGGATGTGAAGAAGAAGCCTTTAAATGGCATGTAGACATAGAATGTAAGTTTGATTTGGAGTTTTTGAGAAGAAAATACATTGAAATCTCAAGTTTAGCAGCAATTTTATGTGTTTTCATGTTTTTTCCTGACATTTAACTCATGTAAGGGACCCTATGATTTCTAATTTAAGTGTAGGATGCATTATTTGAGTGATAGGAAAGAAATAGGAGTAATAAACCTACTGCCACAGTGAGTTTTGTGAATAAAAATGCATTTGAATGAGGGCTTCGGCCTAGGGTTTGGAAGAATCTCTATGGGAGGTCATGATGTTTTGAAATTTTAGGCATGTTTAGGGTTAATGTCATGTGTTCAAGTTGGTTTTAAAGTTAGGGAGGTTGTGGAAGTAGCATATTCAATAAACCCTCTTGAATAGTGCATGAAACAAGGGTTTTCAGGCATACTAGAGGAATCTAGTTGTGGTTTTGGAGGTTTGGGAACCTAAGAAATGCTTTCTAAATGTTTCAAGGTCTTGTGATAAGTTTGAGGGAATGTTGCTTTACAAATTAGGCCTAATTAGCCTAATTAGGTCAGCCTAGAAGGGGTGTTTTTAGGGATTTGGTCCAAATGAATTGTACCTAACATTGAGATATGTGTAATAAATTTGAAATGGGTGTCTAAAACCATGAATATTTTGTCTAGTGTTTTGGAGAACATTTGAGTTATTGGGAAAAAACTGAGTTTCCACTACTACTAGGGTTCAAGGGGTGAAAGTGTGAAATCTAACTTCTGATGATTGTCAAGCTTTGAGGGTTGTTTAGTTTGTTCAAATAGGTCATCTTAATCTTGTTAGATGCCTTTTAAAGAAATGCTATCAAATTGGTTGTGATTGAGCCTCCTAGGTCTACATCAAACCCTTCACTATTTGTTAATTTCACTACTTAGCACTTTTTGCACATTTTGAAAATTCTACTACCTATTTAAACTATTTTGGTTTTCATCTCTATTTCTAAATTACCTCATCAATAAAGCTACCTCATCACCTATGTTTTCTATTTATGAAGCCTTGAATGACATATATATTTCATTTATTTTAATGGATACATTTTTTAGGAACTAATATTTGTCTCATTACCATGCTATAGGTTAAATTATCTGCCATGCTGAAGAAACGAACAAGGAAGAAACTAATAGAGGAAGAGTATGAAACCTTCAAAGAAAAAGACAGAGAATGGGTGGCAACATATTTTGAAAACAATAAATTGGAAACGATTGACAAAAACAAGCCAATTGAAGAGGAACCTCAACCGTCAAAAAGAGAGAAGAAATTGGCAGGACAAAGGGAACGAATGTGAAAGAGTCATGCTAGGAAAAATATAGATAATGTAGTTGGAGACACACCCTCTACCACAAGTGAATACTAAGGGACACCATTAAGCACAAGCGAATATGGAGGGACACCATCTACCGCAAGTGAATATGATTGGACACCATCCATGGCATCTCAAGTTGAGAATACATCATCACTTGGATTTGACAAAGAAGGTATGCCATCATCCCCATGTGAAGATCAAGGTATGTCTTCTACTTCATCCTCAATCGAAGGTATGCAATCTAGCCCACCTCAATTAAATATTGATGAAATTGCTAATGTTGAGATGTATGTACCTAGGAGAACACCACCTAGAATTTGTGTAGAAAGCCAAAGTTTTTGATTAATATTGATGAGGATATTTTGCAGCACATGGAAGGTAAGATTTTATAATGCACTTGTAGAAGATATGCTGATAAGATTTGGAAAATCTTCTTTGAAAGGATAAATGAGACCGGAAGATGTCAACTATTTGTTCAAATGATGTGGGGAAGTATAGAAAAATCATGAAGACTTTTGGGATGAGAACATCGAATGCATCAAGTGAAAACACTATTGTGAAGAATCTAATGGATGCTTATGAGAGTGTGGGGAAGACCTCAAGCTCAAAGGATAGTAATGTCACCCAATGTGTCATTACATCAACTTTGGTAAGCTATCAAACAAAGAGATCTTGTCTCATTAAAAAGACAAGTGAACAAATGGGAATTAGTAGAAAAACTTTATCAAAATCCATTCAAAGGCGACAAAGAATTGAGGGCACCAATTCAAATGAATTATGGGCATTCTCAGGAAGACTTCCACATAAAGTTTAAAAAGTTGTTGAAACATTGAGAACATTAATTGAAGAGTATTGGAAGAATAATACAAGGCCATATCTAAATCAAAGGGATGTCTTAAGTAGGAGAATCGGTAGTCAGAACTGTGAGCTACATCCAAAGCATTTTTTGGATACGACTCAAACCCAATTTTTTCATAAATTTCAAAATGATTATCCTCAAATTAGTATTTCTCAAAGAGTTTTTGAAATGCTTAAACCTTTTTATGTCAAGATAAATCACACATGCACTACTTGTTGTTGTAGACTACATATTGAATTCTCTAACCATTATCATGTTTATCATTCTATATGTATAGATTTGCATACTAACGATGTTTTGCAGGATTGTGGCATAGAAGCCCCACCAAAATCTTCAAGAGTGTTCTTATCAAAAAAATTATATCAAATAGAGGATGGCCAAATATTCTATAGGATAGCATGCTTGGATGGTTCATGTGAGCATTGTGGTGGCTTGCAACGAATGTCAGTATGTCAAGATATTGAAAGCACATATGAGGTGGGATAAAAACTAGTAGATTTTAGGAAGTATAAAATAGTGACATATGCTACAAAAGATGGGTCTCAAGCAAAAAGGTGTGATTTGGTTATTGAGAAGATTACAGTGTATCAGTTTATGTCCATGTCTTGTGAGAATCTAGTGTATATGAGTATGCAAGGCATAACCATAGAGCCCGATGGCTGGACACACAATTCAAGCTATGCAAGGAAACTTTTCTAGTTGGAAACATAGTATTAGTGGTTGACTTTGTAGAGAACTACACTCTATAGCCACAATGTGAGGTGCAGTCACAATATTACAACTCCACATAGGTTTTGATATTTGTGCACATAGCATTCATTCATGCAGCTGATAGTACAGAGGACCAAAGGAAGGTATTGAGGGAGTATCACTTTTATATTAGTGATGATCGCACACATTCTCTAGAGTTCATGCAAGGTTGCTTCCATATGTTCTATAGTGATTTGGCTTGGAGGGGCATACCATACAATCAACATATAATATGGTCGGATAATTGTGCAGCACAGTTCAAGAACGCGTGCATGTTCTACTAGTTGTGCAGGATGCATCACACTATAGATGTTCAACATATGTGGAACTTTTGTGAGGCTGAGCATGGAAAGGGGTAGCATGATGGTGCAAGATCATGCGTGAAAAGAGCATTAGAATGAGAAGAGTTAAAGTATAAAGATAGTGCAAAGTTGACAGATGCAAGATCAATCGTCGAGTGGTGTAATGCTTTGTGCAAAGTTGACAGATGCAAGATCAATCGTCGAGTGGTGTAATGCTTTGATGGGTCCAGGTAATGAAGGTACATCTTTAGTTCGTAGATTTTTTTGGTTGATGAATGATACTAACATTACACCATATGAGGATTGTTGTACACTAACAGGATTGAGTGAGCTACACTCTTTCCTTAGCTCAAATGCAGGTTCATGGAGTATCAATATGCGTAAGATGGCATGCTTTTGTTCTTCATGTACTATGCAAGCCTAGAATGATTGTGAGTCAAGGGATTGGGTTGACAAATGGTTGACAAGTTATCTTAGCCCACTTCACACATATCACCCTCCAACGAAATTGGAACTAACATAGATGGAATCATCGGTTGACTTTGACCACGTATCAGATCTAGTTCAACCAGGTAATATATCTACTTGCTTAGTTTTTGAATTTCCATATTGTTATCTTACTTTGTACTGTATTCGTAATGTTGACTAATTTGAAGAGATATGCCACATATCAATGTAGGGCATTTTTATGTAGTTATTGCAGATGAAGAGAATGAAGAGGGAACAAACTATTACTTGTGTCATTGTGTTGAGGCCAAAAAGAAATTGGAAGGCTTCGTTATAGATGGAGAAAACATTGAATACCCTATAGGCTCACTTGTTGTTACTAGAATGTGGCTTAGAAGGTATCCACATAAGAGTGTTAAACATTGGTTGTTTTAGGAATTTGACACGCATCGTTAAATTCTTCATTACTCAAACCTTTTTGTGGCATCCAATGTTCATTTGATCAAATATGGGGGTAGACTGTCATGATTGGGCCACAATTAAAATTTATTTCTCTAGGATGTTTTGCTAGTTTTATCATTTACTCTCAACTATTAAAGTGTTTACTTTTATGATTACTTGGTATAAATTCATGAAAACGTATTTTGAATTTATAACCATATTTTTGCAAATGACCTATGAGAAGGAGATTGTGGGAAGTCAAAAGATGAAAATATAAATGATATTACTCAATCTATTTGCTAAAAAATGGAAAATGTATATTTAGTTCATTTTGGGAATTAGAGAGATTTCTTAAGTTACCATAATTATTTTCTAATCAAAATAATAAATAGATATTAATATGCTTATAAAATTAGTATATTAGTTGTTTCATTTATTCCATATGGTTTTATTTAACTTATTTCATATTTTAAAATTCAATTTATTTGATTCATTTCATAGTGAAAATATTATGCATAGGTTTTATTGTAAAAATAGATTTTTCTCCTTTAATTACCAAATAATCTTTAATCCTTAATTATATAATATTTTATAAATTTATTTTTTCATATTTTATCTCACTTCCTTTACAAATTTAATATATATATTAAATTCTTATCAATATCAGAGGGTTTCAACTAGATAGAATCGTATCAAATTTTATGCTTTGAAATTTTAAACGGATAGGGATTTGGTTGATTCATGTCATGAAGGGAGGTACTATGTTGAGAAGGGAGGCATGAGAGGTGTCTCAAGGAAAGGTTTCCATAAAAGAGTTGTAGTAGATTTGATTTATTTTATTTTATTTTAAATATAATACATTCTCCACTGCCAAAGGGGGAGAGGATAAATACAAGAGGAAGGATTTATTTTTGCATATATATATAGATTTTTTCTTCTTGCACAGAGAATTACGAGAAAGACAGGAAAGCTAGGAAGAAAAGGCAAGAGGGTTGAGGAAGAAGGTCTAAAAGATCAAGCAAAACAATCCCAGGTATGCAAATCTTGACTCTATCTATGAAATTTCTAAAGCCTATTTAATTTTACTTTGCCTATGAAATTTCTAAAGCCTATTTAATTTTACTCTATCCATGAAATTTCTAAAGCCTGTTTAATTTTACTCTATCTTTGAATTTTTTAATCCTATTTAATTTTACTCTACATCTGTGAAATTTCTAAAGCCTGTTTAATTTTATTTTGTCCGTGAAATTTCTAAAGCCTATTTAATTCTATTATGTCTGTGAAATTTCTAAATCCTATTTAATTTTATTCTGTTTGTGAAATTTCTAAAGCCTATTTAATTTTACTCTATCTGTGAAATTTCTAAAGCCTATTTAATTTTACTTTGTCCATGAAATTTTTAAGCCTATTTAATTTTACTCTAAAGGAAATTTCTAAAGCCTATTTAATTTTACTCTGTTCGTGAAATTTCTAAAAGCCTATTTAATTTTACACATGCAAGGAAATATATATATATATATATATATATATATATATATATAAGCAAAACATAGTAAATGTGAAGTTAGAATGAATTTATCTTGCAATAGCACAAGGAAGAAATTTAAAGATTTTTGTAATTATCTTTTTAATATAGTCCTCGTAGGAATATAGATTAAAAAGTTAGGGAAAATAGGAATAAGTGTTGGAATTTATTTTACCCACCTTCATGCAAATACCAAATGCTGATATAGAAAACATTATCATGTTAGTTAAACATATATTAATTATAGAAAAGTAAAACATTACGAAAAGAAAAAATAGTGTACTACAAAATTATAGTTATTAAATAACAAATCAAGTGTCTCAAAAATAAAGAAATGATGTTGAATACAACTTTTAATCTGGCATGAATAAATAATAAATACCGGGTAAATCTAAAGTAAATATTGTGCATAAAGAAAAAAGGATTTACATTTACAGTTAATATTTGGGGAATCGGTTGCAGTAAAATGTATTAATTAAAGTTTATTTGCTTCACCACTTGATAATTGGGAAATTCATGTGCAACCTTTATTTTATCCTAAAATATATGCATTTATATTTATTTTCAATTAAATACTTTTGGAAATCGTTGATATTGGCATGGTGTGATGGTTTAAAGGTGGCATTGTTGTTCGTGCCACCAAGGTTCAAACCCCATTGGGGTGGTATTGTTGAATGGTTGTATTTCAGCTCATAACACTGGTCAAAAGTGTTTACCCCTTGAATAAAAAATAAATAAATATTTTTGGAAATCATGTATTTTAGGCTTAAGGGTATGTGCAGAATCATGATGGGCCAAAAAGTGGCGATATGATGGGTATGTGGCTGATGACTTTTTTTTACCCAAAATTGATGAAATGAAAATGGTTTTTAAAGGATATTCTCAGCTTTCCACCAATATAAATTATGCTTTACTTTGAATTTAATAAATAAATATTATTCATTTTCTATTTGAATTATGACTAAAGTCTTGAATGATGGGATGATTGAAAAACATCTATAACTTTCAAACGATATCACATTTTTTGAATCTGAAACATGTGTCACATTCTATGCTTTGTATACTATAGGATTAAAAAAAAAGTAATAAATTTCATGAAGTTTTGACCAAGTTAAGGTGGTTAGACATACGAGTTTTTATTTTTTTTAAAGTTGTAATAAAAAAATCATAATGAATTATTTACTTGGAAAAAAATTACAAAAAAATATGCATCACATCAGGACATGAGTCCTCTAATTGTATCTAAAATCTTATAAAAAAATATTATCATTTTATTGTGGTTAGGGTGGTCAGACAGACACCTACTTATTTTTTCTCTGAAATTTAAGTATTACTGCATTGAAATTTCAAATTTTCACCAAATAGATTTATTTATTTTCAAAAATAAACCTAGTAGTTTAGAAACTACATTCAATTTTCTATAGATTCTATTCTTACATATTTTTAAAATAATATAGATAACTTATTCAATTTTTGAATTTAGTATTAATCAAGTATATTTTAGAAATGGGGATTTTAGTTCAAAACCAATTAAATTAAAACCTTCCTATAAATTAGCCTACAATAGTGAAAAGATTAGTTGTGGTATTGAGTAATAGGAAATGATTTATAAATTTAGAAATTTCATAATTGTTTTATATAAGCTAGCTTTTTATTTTTCTTAAAAAAGAAAGAAAAGAAAATGTAGTTTTTAGACTAAATTAAATTAATTACATTACTATCTTTTATCTTTGGAATATAGATTTTAATTATTGTCCTATCTTTAGAATATATAATTATTTTAATTAATTGACCCATGGGTATCTTTTATTGAATATGAGAGGGATCTATCACATATTTATATACATATCTTTAGGAAGCATTTATTGCACTTTCATTTGGCTAAATTTAGATCAAGAATTTTACAAGTTTGAACTATTTCTTTTACTTAAAACATAGAAGCATTGTATTTACACTAAAGTTTCCCTTAGGCACCCTATTTTCTATATTGTGGAAGAGAGACTACTATTATGTAATTATTTAGGTTGAAATTTTGAAGTTAATTAATTCAACTTGAGTAAACTAGGTTTCTTGAACCAACACCTGATAGGGTTTCCTCCACACTAGGATTAATTGACAACGCCCCTTTAGGGTGCTTGTGGTACTGGACTATTTTTCATCCTTGTTGCGCCTAAGTGGGTGGCAGCTGACAAAGAATTGTCTGATGTTGGGGAATAACCCTAGAAAGGGTTGGATTCCTTCTCACAGTTACATAAAACATAGTGCAATATAGAACTACATATTTGTAATCCTCATGTTAGTCGCATTTGATGGGGCCTTGTTCCCATGGATATAGGGTCTATAGGTAGTTTGGATGGTGAAGGATGCCCCCAATACTTAGGTTCCCCAGATATAGGGTCCTCTTAATACACAACTATGCAAATTCAATCTCTAATCTAAAGAAGAATAATTAGATAATTAAAAAAAGTCTCCAGTACTCAGAAAAATCCTCAGGAGGTCTAACCTTGTACCTATCATTTTCCAAAAATTGAGGGAAGGTACACGGTCCTCATAAATTTTCTCTTATTGAATGAACTTATGAAAATTCCTCGGTGCAATATATGGGCCTATTATGTAATTTCCTAGAAGTGACCTAGGGTCCAGATTGGCCCTAATGAGTATAATTCTATGGCCAAAGCATATTAATGGATCTTGTTCTTATTTAGCCACATGGCAGATGTGTTTACCTATCTCGTATTGGATTGGGTTTTGGTTCATTGAATCATTTAGGCCCATTTTCCCATTAGTTGATCTACTCTGAATTGGCTAGTGATAGGGTCCATTAGACCCAGTTCCATATGAACCAATTTTCCCAAAGAACAGAAGAGCTCGTTTGGCTTATTTTAGTATGTCTCGTTTGGACACCATAGCCTGAATTGGCTAATTGATACTTTTTGAGTACTTAGACTAAACTAAAGTCTAGAAAACAAAAGTTAAGAATCTAGACAACTAGTTAGGACATGAATGAGAATCCCATAAGGGGAAACAAAACTTTAAATTTCTTAAGAAAAATAATTTAAAAAAAAAAATCTCTAAGGTCCCTGAACCTGGTCCTTACATGTGGTATCAGAGCAAGGATTAAACACTTGGCATGATGGCGTACTAACACAAAAAATATATAAAAATAAATCTTTAAAGAAAAGAGACTGGTGTATAAACTTTTGTAAATATAAGCCAAAAAGGGACTTGTACATGTAACCCATGTGAATACATGAAGATGTATCTGTAATATTTACGAATAGATTCAATTACTTTTCTATTGTATAATGTGTAATTAAATGGTAGTAATTGGTAAAATATTTTTCCTTGTTTCCATAATCAAAATGGTGAAAACTCAAAATTTGCGAGGAAGGAAACCAGATAACCAAAAATCGGCTGAAAAACCACCTGAGAATCCTAATTCTAGTATTGAGGAAATCATTAATCTATTGACTGAATAGAGAGATAAATTAGAGACCCTTGAGAAAATTGTGCAAGCCTTAAAGGTTAGGCAAGGAAAAATAGAAAACATTCTAGAACCGTGAGATGAGCATTAGAATGGAGAAGTACCCATAACCCAAAGAGCCAATGAACTAGAGATTCCTCAGTCTCAGCAAGAGACCATAGTCCTAGATATTTCACAAGATCTTAGAAAAATAGCTCCTCCTAAATTTGATGGATTACAAGTGGGAGATGTTTCCAAAGGATGGCTCACAGAAATGGAAAAATACTTTGAGTTGAGAAACTATTCAGAGAATATTAAAGCAATTTGGGGAGCTTACCAATTGGTAGGAGAGGTTGTCAGTTGGTGGATTAACATAAAAGAATAATATTTATATTCAAAGGAAAACCTAACTTGGAGGCATTTTTTGGGTCACTTCCGTGAGAGATGGCTTCCCCAACTGTTTTATGATGAAAAGATGACATAATTCCTAAATCTCAAACAAGGAAATCTTATAGTCCAACAATACTAGGACATGTTTACAAAGTTTCTAAAATATGTTCCCATCTACCAAAAGGATGAAAAGTCTCAGGAAAGAAAGTTTCTTCTAGGATTGAATACTGATATTGGGGTAGAAGCAGATATCTTTGCCCCTAATAGCATGCATTAGGTCTTGGAAAAGGCCCTCAAATAGGAAAATAAGTTGCAAGCACTGTTAATCGAAAAGAAAACTTCAAAGATAAGAAATTTTCCTACAAAAGGAAAATTGACAACATGGATAATAGAGGAGCTCCACAAAGCAAGAGAAGAGATTGGGACAGGACAGGAACAACTGGGAATCAAAATCAAAGGAACAATTACAATAATAATGCCTGAAGGAATGATTGGAATGCACCTCCTCAGAATTCAAATGGACCCCCTGGTGGATGTTTTATGTGTGGATGGAATCACTACGCAAGGTATTTTTCCAAGAGGCATGGGTCTATTCAGCCACAACAACCCCACCAACATCGAATCCATGCTACCATGAGAAATCAATAGACTCACCATCAAAATGTTCCTATGGAGACAAGAGGTATGATTTTTGATAAATCCATCACTATTCTGATAGATACTAGTTCCTCTGAGAATTTTATCTGTCCAAAGTTAGTAGACAAGATTTCTTTGCAAACCAAGGATATGGAAACATCATGGATGGTTCAGTATGATGAAAAGGCTACGAGAAGGGTAAAGAAGTACGTTAGAGGAGCCCACATTAGATTTCCTGAAATGGACACTAGAGTTGACCTATATGTTGCACCCTTGGGAACCTATGATGTAATAATTGGGATAAACTAGTTGACAAGTCATAAGGCTAACATTGATTGCTATAGTAAGGTAATGGAGTGTGTGGGGTAAGTGCACAAAGTTGAGTCCACGAAACGTGGAAGTTTTTTCCTTAACCAAAAAATTGAAATCAGCATTGAGCAAACAGGATCCCAATTTTAATAAACAGGATCCCTATTTTTAAATATCGGGATCCTGAGCCTGAGACAAAATGGGATCCCTATTTTTAAAAATAGGGATCCCATTTCCCATCAGATTCTGAACCGATGGAAAAGGCACGAGATCCCGATTCTCACAAAACAGGATCCCGATTTCTAAAAAATGGGATCCCAATTTCTATAAATCGAGATCCCGTTTTGTAGAAATTGGGATCCCGTTTTGTAGAAATTGGGATCCCGTTTTGTAGAAATCGGGATCCCGTTTTGTATTGCTATTTATTTTAAAAAAACACACATTTCACTGCACAGCGGACGGGACCCCGAGTATTGGCGACAGCGACCCCCACAATCAGCTACAGGTATGCCCCTACACGCCATTTTTTTGCACTTTTTTATTTTGAATTGAAATTTTGAAGAAAATAAATGAATTTAGCATGTTTTTTTAATTTATTTCACGTTTTAAGTATTTTTTAAAGTGTTACAGTAAAAATGAATAATTGTAAAAATAGATGAAAAAATGCAATGAAACTTGAAGGTTTTTTAATAAAAATGAAAAAATGAACCTTGAATTGCGTTTTAGAAACAAAATTTAACTTTTGAAACCTAAATTGTTCGATTAAACCCAAAAAAATTGAATTTGAAAACATTAATTGAAACAAAACAAAAAAAATTACATTTCAAAACCCTAGAAATCAAAATGAAATAAAAACATTGCATTTACAAATCCAAATCAAGCTTTTTGAAACCCTGAATCTAAATCAAACAAAAAAAATTGAATTTGAAAACACTAGTTTGAATTGAAACAAAAAAATTGCATTAAAAACTCTAATTGTTTAAAATTGGAACCCTAAATTGAATTGGAACAAAGAAATTGTTAAAACCCTAAATTGGAATCGAACAAATCATTTTGATTTTGAAAACTAGGTAATTTCGAGCTCAAAAAAATTCATTTGCATTGCTTAAATGTTTTAAATTTTATTTGCTTTGTATGGAAAAAATGATATATATTAAACTTTAGTTTGAATGTTAAATTATAATTAGATTAGAAATCAATATGTTAAAGAATATTTAAAATTCATAAAGTTTATCTTGATGTTTGTTTGCAAATTTAGTTAGCAAATTCGTAAATCTAATGCGTACAATCAATTCCAATTGACACTAACTTGCAAGTCTAAATTATGCCAAGGGCCACCCAAACTTCACCCTAAGTTTGCCCTAGACCTAGTATGGAAATCTAAACCCTCAACATAAAGCATTTGAAATTTATGAACCGGGCCCTAATCTTTCATTGGACATGCCTAAAATTATGTGGGTTCAATGTCAGAGATAGTCTCTTTATTATGAAAAGCTATTTTGAATATCTAGAATGCCATAAAAGTATAATTATGTAATTCAATTGGAAACACTTGAGTACATATATATCATATGAAATTTAAAATCTAGGAAGGTGTCTATTATTATATGGGAGAGTTGATAATACATGGAAAAGAGAGGTTTGTATGGGAATATATGTATAGGATGAACTCATGGGACATGAACAGTCCTAGATAATAATCCACCCATCCTCAATCATAGTTCTTTGCTTGATTAACGGAGATTCAATAACCATAAAATTACCTATATTTGATACTATATAGATTTATGTGGAAGGATAGAAATGCATCAATAAGGAGACCAAGATGGAACCATTTAACACCTACAAGGTACACCTATTACATGGGAAAGGGAGGAGGTACATGATGATAGTTTGGAGGAACTACATGCTATTATTACAATTTAGAGATAGGAGGATGATTCATATAAAATAAATATAATTAAATATTTATATTATTTAATATATTATATTTAATATAATATATTAAATAATATAAATATTTAATATCATAAAATATAATATAAGATTACAATTAAGGATAGGCAATGTTACAATTTACTTGGGGTTTTAATGAGGATTAGGCTTAAGATTCAATTAGGTTTGTAGTAAATAGTTAGGTTACAATTAGGAATATTTAATAAATATTAATATAATTATAATACAAATATAAATTAATTTAAATATAATATAATATAGGAATACATTTAAGATTACCTAGTAAAGGTTATAAGTTAATTAAGTTTCAATTAGGTTTGCAATTCAATTAGGATATGGTTAGGGGTGGGGATCATTTAGCATTCTTTATTATTGTTAGAGTATGTGGGTTACATTTAAGATTATTGTTATTTTTGTAATATGTATAGATGATTCATTTTAACATGATACTTTTTATTAGAGGGGTAAACACTTTTTACCCAAAGCTAGATGGAACCAATGAGGCTATAGTATGACTAAATTTGGACCTCACTAGACATCTAGATCCCCTTAAGCCATCCTATCACCTTAAATCATAAATCGATTTCTTAAGGGGTCCCAATATGACAAATTTCTTAAAGGGGATCAAAGAAGTTCTTAAAATTTGGTGAAGTTGCCCAAGGCAACCAAATTTAACAATAATAAGATCATGCAAGATTATAATATGAATGAGATTTCATGATCTAGGTTGGTCAGTAGAAAAAAGAGTAGATCTCAATCAACTATTCCACAAGATTTAATGTTCTTCACTAACTTGCAAGTTCATTAAATATTCCAAGGGGCACCAAAACTTTACCCTAAGTTTTGTAAACCCTAAACCCTGAACTCTAAAATCTAAACCCTAAACACTAAACCATTCATTTTGTCCTTAAAGGCTCTTAATGAAATTTGGTTGCATTAGGAAACTTCACCAAATTTTATTCACTTGAGCCATGTCATTTTCTCCTAGGACCTCACTAGACATAAATCCCCTTAAGCCATCCTGTCACCCTAAATCATAATTCAATTTTCTTAAGGGGATCAAGAAGTTCTTAAAATTTGGTGGTGATCAAAGTTGCCATCACTTGATCTAGGTTGGTCCAGTTTAGAAACAAGGTAGATCCAATCAGCTTATTCCACAAGAAAATGTTCTTCACTAACTTGCAAGTTCATTAAATATTCCAAATTCTAAACCCTAAACCCTAAACACTAAACCATTCATTTTGTCCTACCTAGGATCATAAAGTGAAATTTGGTTGTCTTAGGAAAATCCACCAAATTTCATTCCCTTATGCCATGTAATTTTGTTCTAAGATCTTACATATATCCCCTTAAGTTATCCTATTACCCTAAACCCTAAACCCTAAAGCCATCATTTTTTCTTAGGCTCTTAATGAAATTTGGTTGCCTTAGGAAACTCCACCAAATTTCATTGCCTTATGCCATGTAATTTCTTCCTAGGATCTTAGTACATATATCCCCTTAAGTTATCCTATTACCCTAAACCCTAAACTCTAAATTCTAAACCATAAACCCTAAAGCCATCATTTTTTCTTAGGCTCTTAATGAAATTTGGTTGCCTTAGGCAACTCCACCAAATTTCATTCCCTTATCTGTAATTTTTCCTAGGATCTTACTACATGTAGATCCCTTAAATCCTATTACCTAAACCTAAACTCTAAAGTCGACCTAAACCCTAAAGCCATCATTTTTTCTTTAAAGGCTCTTAATGAAATTTTGTTGCCTTGGGCAACTTCACCAAATTTTATTCACTTGAGCCATGCCATTTTCTCCTAGGACCTCACTAGACGTAAATCCCCTTAAGCCATCTTGTCACCCTAAATTGTAATTTGATTTTCTTAAGGGGTTCCATGACATTTCTTAAGGGGATCAAGAACTGTAAGGTATTCGTTGATCTTAAAGTTGCCCAAGAGCCCAACCAAATTGCTGCAATAATAGATCACTGCCAAGATTATACAATATCAATAGTTAATTGTATTTTCATTCAAGTAACATATTGCCTTAGACATAAATGAGGCTTACATATAATTTTATCATTTGTATTCAATTATTTAGGCCATTTATATTGAATGTTTAAAGGTATTTCCCTAAATATATCTTACGGCGAAATTACAAATCTAATGCAGGTTCACTCATATCTTAAAGATCACATGGATCCATTCAATAATATTCGAAATCCACCTCCACACCATCCATCTCCAACACCTTCACCTGCACCTCCGCCCACTCCACCTTGTAAGCCCCCATCTCCACCACCTAAAATCAATGAGCATGCTCGTTTGCAAGCACACATCAATGCTTCTGCTAGAACCATCCAAGATCAAATCAACATTATTCAAAATGAAGAATGTGTCGCACCTCCTATGAGGATGTTCGCATCTAGGATGCAAACCCTTGTTGATGCTGTCAGGGCTATGGATGGGATCGTAGATGAGCATCGACAATGGCTAGAGGAGAGGAGAACTCCTGATTTTGAAAAGGAAAACACAAAGAAATGAAGATCTATGCAATAGAGAGCCATAATAGTTTATAAATTAAAACAATGATCTTAAATAGTTATGAATTTATAAATTGGGTGAACGATGGATATTTTGTGTGATGAATTTATAAATTTGGTTCCAAATGGATATTTTTAGTGACATGAATTTATGATTTTGGTTCTAGATGGATATTTTTAGTAACATGGATTTATGAACTTGGTGGAATTTATGAACTTATAATGAATAGTATATAATAGTATATATGTTATGACTATCTACTAGATCATGATTTCTCCTGCTAAAAAATTGTAATATATATGTGTGTGTGTGTGTTAGACATAAAATGAGATTTTGTGAATGTTTTCAAGTTTATTGTTTAGTATGTATGTGCATGTATTAAAAATTTGCATATATAGTTATTAAATTTTGAAATTTGTATGTATGTACATAGTTTAGTTTAATGATTTACAGTACACATGCAAATTATGCATCATATTTTATTTTTAAATGTACATGTACATACATTTGAGCATTTGAATTATGGGCGTGCTCTTGAGTTGAACAATCAATGTATATATATGTGCATTTCAATTAAATATATGATCTTAATATATATGTTGCTCATCCTATTTCAATTAAATATATGATCTTAATATATGTATGCACATGGACTATTTTGTATGATTTAATGTAGGTGCACATTTATATCTAGCATATCATGAATGATTTTAACATTGATGATATCATCAATCCACCACCTTAGCCACAGCCAGATCTGCCTCCCTCCCCCCCTCCACCTCCACCTCTGCCTCCCCCTCCCCCTCCTCCCCTGCCTATTGCATCTGATGAGGCTCGCTTGAGAGCATGAATAAATGATCAAGTTACATCCTTACAAAATTAATTCAATGCTATGCAGAGTCAAGCATTGATTCCTCCACATGTGAGACGTTTTGCATCTGCAATGCAAAACATTGTTGATTCCATCAGGATGATCAATTCTAATCTTGATAGGCATTGACGAGATAGAGAACAAATGAGACAATTTTATTCTTATGGTCTCTCTTACAAACAAATATTAGACCTTAAAATAATGAAAGCCCATCTAGCCTTGTACTTTCTTGACCCTGTTACTCGACAACCCATTCCACCCAATAAATCTAGAATATCCATGAGGTGGTGCATACATCCGCAGATGAGTGCACTTTTTTGGGATTAATGGTATATGGTTTTTGATAGTCCCCCACATGCTAATTGGGAGTGCCCATTGTATTTTTTGAGAAAACTGTATGTAGAGTTTGTTTTGGGGCAAAAGCCCAATTATTTTGATTTTAGATCATTTCAGGTTGTTGGTGACATGCCACAATAGAGATAGGGAGCAGGGTTGATCCCCAGATTCCCCATACATCGCCAATCCCTTGTTGTTGCTCCTGGTCCTCCCATTCCTTCACTTGTACATCATCAAGCTCTGGTCTCAACATTAGGTTCCCTTAGT
>VDFB02270651.1:535908731-536011430 GCA_007258455.2 Sequoia sempervirens
AATTTAGTATTAATCAAGTATATTTTAGAAATGGGGATTTTAGTTCAAAACCAATTAAATTAAAACCTTCCTATAAATTAGCCTACAATAGTGAAAAGATTAGTTGTGGTATTGAGTAATAGGAAATGATTTATAAATTTAGAAATTTTATAATTGTTTTATATAAGCTAGCTTTTTATTTTTCTTAAAGAAGAAAGAAAAGAAAATGTAGTTTTTAGACTAAATTAAATTAGTTACATTACTATCTTTTATCTTTGGAATATCGATTTTAATTTTAAAATTTTAATTATTGTCCTATCTTTAGAATATAGAATTATTTTAATTAATTGACCCATGGGTATCTTTTATTGAATATGAAAGGGATCTATCACATATTTATATACATATCTTTAGGAAGCATTTATTGCACTTTCATTTGGCTAAATTTAGATCAAGAATTTTACAAGTTTGAACTATTTCTTTTACTTAAAACATAGAAGCATTGTATTTACACTAAAGTTTCCCTTAGGCACCCTATTTTGTATATTGTGGAAGAGAGACTACTATTATGTAATTATTTAGGTTGAAAATTTGAAGTTAATTAATTCAACTTGAGTAAACTAGGTTTTTTGAACCAACACCTGATAGGGTTTCCTCCACACTAGGATTAATTGAAAACAACCCTTTAGGGTGCTTGTGGTAGTGGACTATTTTTCATCCTTGTTTCACCTGAGTGGGTGGCAGCTAACAAAGAATTGTCTGGTGTTGGGGAATAACCCTAGAAAGGGTTGGATTCCTTCTCGCAGTTACATAAAACATAGTGCAAGATAGAACTACATATTCATAATCCTTGTGTTAGTCACATCCGATGGGGCCTTGATCCCATGGATATAGGGTCTATAGGTAGTCTGGATGGTGAAGGATGCCCCCAATACTCAGGTTCCCCAAATATAGGTTCCTCTTAATACACAACTATGCAAATTCAATCTCTACTCTAAAGAAGAATAATTAGATAACTAAAAAAAGTCTCCAGTACTCAGACGAATCCTCAGGAGGTCTAACCTTGTACCTGTCATTTTCCAAAAATCGAGGGAAGGTACATGGTCCTTAGAAATTTTCTCTTATTGAATGAACTTATGAAAATTCCTCGGTGCAATATATGGGCCTATTATGTAATTTCCTAGAAGTGACCCAGGGTCCGGATTGGCCCTAATGAGTATAAGTCTCTGGCCAAAGCATATTAATGGATCTTTTTCTTATTTAGCCACATGGCAGATGTGTTTACCTATCTCATATTGGATTGGGTTTTGGTTCATTGAATCATTTAGGCCCGTTTGGCCATTAGTTGATCTACTCTGAATTGGGTAGCGATAGGGTCCATTAGACTTGGTTTCGTATGAACCAATTTTCCCAAAGAACAGAAGAGCTTGTTCGGCTTATTTTAGTATGTCCCATTTGGACACCATAGCCTGAATTGGCTAATTGATACTTTTTGAGTACTCAGACTAAACTAAAGTCTAGAAAACAAAAGTTAAGAATCTAGACAACTAGTTAGGACATGAATGAGAATCCCATAAGTGGAAACCAAACTTTAAATTTCTTAAGAAAAATAATTTAAAAAAAAAATCTCTAAGGTCCCTGAACCTAGTCCTTACATGTGGTATCAGAGCAAGGATTAAACACTCGGCCTGATGGTGTACTAACACAAAAAATATATAAAAATAAATCTTTAAAGAAAAGAGATTGTGGTGTATAAAATTTTATAAATATAAGCCAAAAAGGGACTTGTACATGTAACCCATGTGAATACATGAAGATGTATCTGTAATATTTGTGAATAAATTCAATTAATTTTCTATTGTATAATGTGTACTTAAATGGTAGTAATTGGTAAAATATTTTTCCTTGTTTCCATAATCAAAATGGTGAAAACTCAAAATCTGCGAGGAAGGAAACCAGATAACCAAAAATTGGCTGAAAAACCACCTGAGAATCCTAATGCTAGTATTGAGGAAATCATTAACCTATTGACTGAATAGAGAGATAAATTAGAGACCCTTGAGAAAATTGTGCAAGCCTTAAAGGTTAGGAAATGAACAATAGAAAACATTCTAGAACTGCGAGATGAGCATCATAATGGAGAAGTACCCATAACTTAAAGGAGCCAATGAGAGATTCCTTAGTCTAGCAAGAGACCATAATTCCTAGATATTTCCATTGATCTTAGAAAAATAAGCTTATCCCTAAATTTGATGGTAAATAGGTGGGAGATGTTGTCGAAGGATGGCTCACATAAATGGAAAAATACTTTGAGTTGAGAAACTATTCAAAGAATATTAAAGTAATTTGGGGAGCTTACCAATTGGTAGGAGAGGCTGCCAGTTGGTGGATTAACATAAAATAACAATATTGCTATTCAAAGGAAAACCTAACTTGGAGGCATTTTGTGGGTCACTTCCATGAGAGATGGCTTCCCCAACTATTTTAGGATGAAAGGGTATAATGCGGGGATCATCATGGGAAAAATAGGTACCAAAGGTATAAAAAAATTGAGAGAAAAAATCAGAGTTAGGCAACTTAGTAAAATTTGAATAAGTTATCTATATTATTTCAAAAATATGTAAGAATAGAATTTGTAGCAAATTGAATGTAGTTTCCTAAACTACTAGGTTTTTTTAATCTATTTGAGGTGAAAATTGAGAATTTCAATGCATTGAGTATTTAAATTTTAGGGAAAAAATAAAAGTGGAATTAATGCATCTAGCCACCTAACCATAATAAAATGATAATATTTTTTTTTTATAATATTTTAGACATAAGTGGGGACTCATGCAGGATGTGATGCATATTTTTTATAAATTTTTTTCCAAATTTTGTATTAATTATGAATTTTTATTACAACTTTTAAAAATAAAACCTAGTTTGTCGACATACTTTGTCAAAACTTCATGAAATTCAATTTTTATGTTTTAATCCTATAGTATGTAGGCATAGAGATGTGATGCATGTTTTGGATTCCAAAAAAGTACAGTTTAAAGCTAGATGCTTTTCAATCTGACCCTATCAATGGAACTTGTCCTGTAATTCAAATAGAAAGTAGATAATAATTATTTATTAAATTCAAAATTAAAAACATAACTTATATTGGTGGAAATCGAGAATCTCCTTTAAAACCCTTTTCATTTTCATGCATTTTTGGTAAAAAAAATTCGTCAACCCCATACCCTACAAATGCCATCCATATAAGCCACTTTTTGGCCCATCATGAAGTCATACACATGCAGAAAAGAGATGAGAGAATTCCTAAATCTCAAACAAAGGGAAGCTTATAGTCTATGTCTTTGGGACATGTTTACAAAGTTGCTAAAATATGTTCCCATCTACCAAAAGGATGAAAGGTCTCATGCAAGAAAATTTCTTCTGGGATTGAATACTGATATTGGGGCAGAAGCAGATATCTTTGCCCCTAAGAGCATGCATTGGGTCTTGGAAAAGGCCCTCAAATAGGAAAATAAGTTCTGTGAGGAGCCTTTGTCAATGGAAAAGAAAGAACTTCAAAGATAAGAGGAATTTTTCCTACAAAATGAAAATTGACCATGAAGGGATAATAGAGGGAATACAAAGCAAGAGAGATTGGGACGGAACGGAGACAATGAGATAAAATCAAAGGAAAATTACAATATGAAATGCCTAAAGGGAATGAGTTGGGATGCCTCCCTCAAAATTCAAATGGGACCCCAGTGGATGTTTTATGTGTGGAGGGAATCACTACGCAAGGTATTTTTCCAAGAGGCATGGGTCTATTCAGCCACAACAACCCCACCAACATCAAATCCATGCTACCATGACAAATCAACAGACTCACCATCAAATTGTTCCTATGGAAACAAGAGGTATGCTTTTTGATAAATCCATCACTATTCTGATAGATACTGGTTCCTCTGAGAATTTTATCTGTCCAGAGTTAGTAGACAAGATTTCTTTGCAAACCAAGGATATGGAAACATCATGGATGGTTCAGTATGATGAAAAGGCTATGAGAAGGGTAAAGAAGTACGTTAGAGGAGCCCGCATTAGATTTCCTGAAATGGACACTAGAGTTGACCTATATGTTGCACCCTTGGGAACCTATGATGTAATAATTGGGATAAGCTAGTTGACAAGTCATAAGGCTAACATTGATTGCTATAGTAAGGTAATGGAGTGTGTGGATGATAGGGGTTATGAAGTTAGAATCCAAGGGATCTATAAACCTATATCAATAGATACCATCTCTGCTATGCAACTAAAGAAGGAAAGACAGAAACGAGGAAACTAAATATTCTTAGTGTCTTTAGAGGAGAAGGAAGAAGAAAAGGAAGTCCCTACATTTGAGAATAGCCCATTTCTTTGGGACTACACTAATGTGTTTCCTGAAGAATTACCAGGGTTACCTCCAAAAAGGGAATTTTATTTTTCAATCGACATACTTCCTTGAACAACACCTATTTCCAAAGCCCCATATAGGATGAATACCATAGAACTCCAAGAATTGAAAATACAGTTGCAAGAATTGTTGGAGAAGGGATTGATAAGGCCTAGTGTATCACTGTGGGGAGCACCAGTTATATTTTTCAAGAAGAAGGATGAGACATTAAGGCTATGCATTGACTATCAGATGTTGAACAAAGCCACTATGAGAAATAGATATCCTTTGCCTCATATTGATGATTTGTTTGACCAAATGAAAGGAGCCTCGGTATTCTCCAAGATTGACCTTCGCTCTAGTTATCATCAATTAAGAATAAAAGAAGAGGACATCTCTAAAACAACATTTAGAACTAGGTATGGTCACTATGAATTCACTGTAGTTCCTTTTGGGTTGAAAAATTCTCTAGCTACCTTCATGAACCTAATGAACAATGTTTTCCATGATTTTCTAGATAAATTTGTAATTGTGTTCCTAGATGACATATTAATCTTTTCAAGGATGAAGAGGAACACTTAACTCACCTGCCGGCAGTCCTACAGAGGTTAAGGAAGCATAAGTTGTATGGGAAGCTATCCAAATGTTCCTTCTTTGAAAGGAAGGTTCACTACTTTGGGCATATCATTTTAGCTAAGGGTATAGTAGTAGATCTTGATAAAATAAAGGCCATCACCGAATGGCCTATACCTAGGAATGTAACTAAAGTGAGAAGTTTCATCGGGTTGATAGGGTACTACCAGAGGTTTGTAAAGGAATTTTTGAGGATAGCTAATCTAATTACATCCCTACAAAAGAAAAAGAAAATATTCATGTGGTCTGAGCAATGTGATAAGGCATTTCAAGTACTAAAGGATAGGTTAACATCATCTCCAATCTTAAAGGTGCCCAATCCTAATGGTAACTTCACATTAGTAACAAATGCATCCATATAAGGGTTAGGAGGGGTTCTTCTCCAAGGAGTGGTGGCTTATGAATCCCATAAACTGAAAATCCATGAAGTCAATTATGCTCCTCATGACCTTGAATTTGCAGCCATAGTTCATGCCTTGTAAAAATGGAGACACTTCTTATTGGGAAAGCATTTTGAGCTCAAAACATACCATCTTGGACTAAAATACATTTTCACTGAACCTCATTTGAATGCAAGACAATGAAAGTGGCTAGAATTCCTAAGTGAGTACAATTTTGAGATCGAATATATTAAGGGCAAGGAAAACAGGGTGGTCGATGCTCTTAGTAGGAGAATACACATAATGGCCATATCCAACTTACACATAGACTTAAAACAACAAGTTCTCTCGAAGCAGAAATATGATCTATGGTATACTCAGGTTAATGCAACTCTTACTAGAACCTCTATGGAACCTAAGTATTTGGGCTATGCTTTTGATTCTGATGGGTTAATGAGGTACCAAGGAAGAATATGTGTTCCTGAGAATGTGGAACTAAGGGATATGATCCTAGAAGAGGCACATAATGCTCCATATTCAGGGCATCCGAGGGTGAATAAGATGTACGCAAATCTCAAGAAGCTATATTACTGGCCAGGAATGAAGAAGGATGTGGTAGACATAGTTGTCAAATGCCTCGAATGTCAAAGGATTAAGGTAGAACATGTGCATCCAATAGGACTTCTTTATCCACATGATGTACCTTGTTGTAAATGGTAAGTCATTGGTATGGATTTTTTCCAAGGGCTACCAATGACATCTCATAGGCATAATTGTATTCTAGTGGTAATAGATAAACTCACCAAAGTGGCACATTTCATACTAGGGAACCTGACTGATGATGCACCTGCAGTAGCAAGAAGGTTCATAAGGGAAATTTTTAGGTTGCATGGAATCCCTAAGAAAATCATCTCTGATAGGGATGCAAAGTTTACTTCTAGATTTTGGACCACATTGCAGGCTGCCTTAGGAACTAAATTGAATTTTGGCACAACCTATCATCCTGGGACGAATGGTCAAACATAAAGGACTAACCAAATTTTGGAAGATCTCCTTCGCATGTATTGCATGGATCAACACACCAAATGGGAGGAATATCTTCCTTTATTTGATTTTTCTTATAACAATTCTTTTTAATCAGCTATAGGCATGGCACCCTTTGAAGCTCTCTATGGGAGACCTTGCCGAACACCTTTGAGTTGGGATAAATTGGAGGATAGAATCCTAGTTGGTCCTGAAATGTTGAAAGATATGGATAACCAGGTGCAACTTATCGGATAGATATTGAAAGAAGCCTCATATCACTAGATAAATTATGCTGATAAGAGCATAACACCCAGGAAATTCCAAATCGGTGAGAAGGTGTTCCTTAGAGTCTGACCCCACAAAATTTCCATCTCCTTTGGAAGAAAGTCAAAGTTAGCACCTCGTTTTGTTGGTCCTTTTGAAGTACTTGAGGAAATCAACCCTATAGCTTATCACTTGGCCTTACCTCCAACATTGAGCCAGATTCATGATGTGTTCCATGTATCCTTGTTAAAAAGGTATATACCTAATCCTAAGCATATTCTCAATTGGAATACCCTGCAGGTGGAGGAAATCAAAACAATAACAATCGAGCCATGCAAAATCATCAAGAGGCACCAGTTTCAGCTTTGCAATAGAATGGTGGACCAGTCTAAGGTCCAGTGGGAATGTTACTCACCCGAGAATGCTACATGGGAAGATACAGTGGAAATGCAACAACTTTATCCACATTTATTTTGAAAGATTTAGTTAAACTATAAACTCAACAACTTCAAATTTTGCTTAAAGATAGTTACGTCTAGAAGCTACTCCTTGGTTTCCTTATTTGTGATACACTATTAGATATATGATGCATATGATCAATTTTAATGGATATTTATGTCCCACTGATAAATACTAGAATTTTTTTATTTTAATATTGAGGATTGAATATGCATATTTTGAACTTTCTAAGTCTCATTGCATCGAGACGATGCACATGCTTGGGGGGGAGTATGTCATGATTAGGCTATGGTTAAAATTTATTTCTCTGGGATGTTTTGCTAGTTTTATCATTTACTCTCAGTTGTTAAAGTGTTTACTTTTATGATTACTTGGTATAAATTCATGAAAACGTATTTTGAATTCATAACCATATTTTGGTAAATGACCTATGACAAGGAGATTGTGGGAAGTTAAAAGATGAAAATATAAACGATATTACTCAATCTATTTTCTAAAAAATGGAAAATGTATATTCACTTCATTTTGGGAATTAGAGAGATTTCTTAAGTTACCATAATGGTTTTCTAATAAAAATAATAAATAGATATTAATATGTTTATAAAATTAGTATATTAGTTGTTTCATTTATTCCATATGGTTTTATTTAATTTATTTCATATTTTAAAATTCAATTTATTCGATTCATTTCACATTGAAAATGTTATGCATAGGTTTTATTGTAAAAAGAGATTTTTCTCCTTTAATTACCAAATAATCTTTAATCCTTACTTATATAATATTTTATAAATTTATCTTTTCCTATTTTATCTCTTCCTTTACAAATTTAAAATGTATATTAAATTCTTATCAATATCGGGGGGTTTCAACTAGATAGAATTGTATCAAATTTTATGCTTTGAAATTTTAAACAGACAGGGATTTGGTTGATTCATATCATGAAGGGAGGTATCGTGTTGAGAAGGGAGGCATGAGAGGTATTTCAGGGAAAGGTTTCCATAAAAGAGTTGTACTAGATTTGATTTCTTTTCTTTTCTTTTAAATATAATACATTCTCCACTGCTAAAGGGAGAGAGGATAAATACAAGAGGAAGGATTTATTTTTGCATATAAATAGATTTTTGCTTCTTGCACAAAGAATTACCAGAAAGAAGGAAAGCTAGGAAGAAGAGGCAAGAGGGTTGAGGAAGGAGGTTTGAAAGATCCATTAAAAAAATCAGTTGATTCATGTCATGAAGGGAGGTATCATGTTGAGAAGGGAGGCATGAGAGGTGTCTTAGGGAAAGGTTTCCATAAAAGAGTTGCAGTAGATTTGATTTATTTTATTTTATTTTAAATATAATACATTCTCCACTGCTAAAGGGAGAGAGGATAAATACGAGAGGAAGGATTTATTTTTGCATATATAGATTTAATTTTACTCTCTTCGTGAAATTTTTAAAGCCTGTTTAATTTTACTCTATCTCTAAAATTTCTAAAACCTATTTAATTTTACTCTGTCTGTGAAATTTCTAAAGCCTATTTAATTTTACTTTTTCTGTGAAATTTCTAAAGCCTATTTAATTTTATTCTCTCTGTGTGAAATTTGTAAAGCCTATGTAATTTTATTTTGTCTATGAAATTTCTAAAGCCTATTTAATTTTACTCTATCCGTGAAATTTCTAAAGCCTATTTAATTTTACCCAGTCTGTGAAATTTCTAAAGCCTATTCAATTTTACTCATCCATGAAATTTCTAAAGCCTGTTTAATTTTACTCTGTCTATGAAATTTCTAAAGCCTATTTAATTTTACTCTGTCATGAAATTTCTATCTAAAGCCTATTTATTTAATTTTATTCTGTCTGTGAAATTTCTAAAGCCTATTTAATTTTATTTTGTCCGTGAAATTTTTAAAGCCTTTTTAATTTTATAAAAAATTCTATAAGCCTATTTAATTTTACTTTCCATTGCATTTGTGTGAAAATTTCTAAGCCCTCCTTTTCCAAAGCCATCATTTTGACATAAACTCCACACGTGCAAGGAATATATATATAACATAGTAAATGTGAAGTTAGAATGAATTTATCTTGCAATAGCACAAGGAAGAAATTTAAAGATTTTAGTAATTATCTTTTTTAATATAGTCCTCATAGGAATATAGATTAAAAAGTTAGGGAAAATAGGAATAAGTGTTGGAATTTATTTTACCCGTGCCTCCGTACAAATACAAAATGCTGATTTAGAAAACATTATCATGTTAGTTAAACATATATTAATTATAGAAAAGTAAAACATTAGGAAACAAAAAATAACTAGTGTACTACAAAATTATAGTTATTAATTAAAGTTTATTTGCTTCACCACTTGATAATTGGGAAATTCATGTGCAACCTTTATTTTATCCTAAAATATATGCATTTATATGTATTGTCAAAATTATAGTTATTAAATAACAAATCAAGTGTTTGAAAAATAAAGAAATGGTGTTGAATACAACTTTTAATCTAGCATGGATAAATTATAACTCTCGGGTAAATCTGAAGTAAATATTGTGCATAAATAGAAAGGATTTACATTTACAGTTAATATTTGGGGAATCAGTTGTAGTAAAATGTATTAATTAAAGTTTATTTGCTTCACGACTTGATAATTGGGAAATTCATGTGCGCCCTTTATTTTATCCTAAAATATATGCATTTATATGTATTGTCAATTAAATACTTTTGGAAATCATGTATTTTAGGCTTAATTAAATAAGTTTTCCTAATTTAGTATTAATCAAGTATATTTTAGAAATGGGGATTTTAGTTCAAAACCAATTAAAGTAAAACCTTCCTATAAATTAGCCTACAATAGTGAAAAGATTAGTTGTGGTATTGAGTAATAATAGGAAATGATTTATAAATTTAGAAATTTCACAATTGTTTTATATAAGCTACCTTTCTATTTTTCTTAAAAAAGAAAGAAAAGAAAATGTACGTTTTAGACTAAATTCAATTAGTTACATTACTATATTTTATCTTTGGAATATAGATTTTAATTTTAAAATTTTGATTGGGTATCTTTTATTGAATATGAGAGGGATCTATCACATAGTTATATACATATCTTTATGAAGCATTTATTGCACTTTCATTTGGCTAAATTTAGAACAAGAATTTTACAAGTTTGAACTAGATTCCTTTTACTTAAAACATAGAAGCATTGTATTTACACTAAAGTGTCCCTTAGGCACCCTATTTTGTATACCGTGGAAGAGAGAGATTCCTATTATGTAATTATTTAGGTTGAAATTTTGAAGTTAATTAATTCAACTTGAGTAAGTTACTAGGTTTCTTGAACCAACACCTGATAGGGTTTCCTCCACACTAGGATTAATTGACAAAACCCCTTTAGGGTGCTTGTGGTAGTGGACTATTTTCCATCCATGTTTCACCTAAGTGGGTGACAACCAATGAAGAACTGTTTGGTGTTGGGGAATAACCCTAGAAAGGGTTGGATACCTGCTCACAGTTACATAAAAAATATTGCAAGACAAAACTACATCTTCACAATCCTCATGTTAGTCGCATTCGATGGGGCCTTGATCTAGTGGATACAAGGTATGTAGGCAGTCTGGATGGCGAAGGATGCCCCTAGTACTTGGGTTCCCTGGATATAGGGTCCTCTTAATACACAACTATGTAAATTCAATTTCTAATCTAAAGAAGAATAATTAGATAACTAAAAAAGTCTCCAGTACTCTGATGAATCCTCAGGAGGTCTGACCTTGTACCTTCCGTTTATTGCAAATGCATCTTGATCTCATTTCTATTAGGTAAGTGGATATTTCCTTGGTACTACATGGTTACATTTTTTATGTCCTATTATTGGTAGACATGTGATTCCTTTGATCTTTTAGATCTAGATTACTCAGGAAGTGGGAGTTCCTATAAATGTCTTGTCTTCTTCAACTAATTGGCACTTGGAGATTGTATTTGTTGTTAAATGAGTTGGTTATGGTTTGGTATGAGTTTACTAATGTTGATATCTTATGAGGTATGTGAGATTGGATGGAATAGCATGAGCTATGGGTGTTATTTTCTAGTCATGTGGGTTTATCAGTTGGATGGAAGCAGTTAATCTGATTTTCATTCTAGTTGATGTTTTATATCTTGTTTCTAGAGAATGACTTCATGGTTGTGCTTTGTTTGAGGTTTGACGCTGATATTGCTTTTGTATAGCATCTGAGCACACTAAAGTGGTAGTAGTATCTTGTTGATGACATCACTAGGATCTTTTGCTTGTGTTCATTAGAATGTTGCTTATTCACCTTGGTGTTGTATCTTTCTTCCACAGGTGGAATGTTGGAAGATGACAAGATTGTTTCCTAAATGGTGGACATCTTGGATGTTTGAGAAAAATTCTTGGTGAAGCATGAGATCATGTTTGAGTTCTATGTGGTTTCCTAGAAGGCTGCATGATCAGTTGTATTTCAATTGCTTTGTTGGATAGTGAGTTGTAGTTGGATGCCTGGTCTTTGTTGCAGTTTGAACTGGTGGAGCTAGCGTGATCTTAGTTTTTGGTTGCTTTGGAGGTTCCCATGTGATCTTCGTCAAGTGGGAGATTGTTGGAATTGTTGCCTCAATCCCATAGGCTAAAACCTCTTGTGAGAAATTTTGGTGAGACTGTTGAGATGTCTGGCCGACCTACTAGTCGATCCTGACTATCACTGTGACTTCTGGAATGTCTTGGCGGTCAGCATAATTAGCAACCTTCGGCGTACCCTTGGACAGTCGGGATGGTGTCTTGGTGACTGTAGAAAGTTTGGCCAATATCGGCGTGACCTTTGGTCTATCTGGCCAATGGAACTATCGGTATGACTTGCTTCTATTGGAATGTGTCCTGGCGAATGGGTGATGTCTGGCCGACAAGATAAGTCTTATGGAGTCATCAAGAGATACCTAAACCTTCGGCGTGAACTCTTGGTGAAAGGAAGATCTCTGGCCAATAGGCCACTCTTATCGAATATCGAGGAGACCCTTGCCCAAAGGCTTGATTCAATATAATGTCTCAGTAATAGCCTAAGTCTTGTCGACTGTTGGATGTTTTGGTATGAGTTGAAGGGCTTAGTGTAATCTCCTAGTGAAAGCAATAAGTCTTGCCAATATTGGCATGAACTTTGGTATATCTAGCTGATATGGTAATTGGTATGACTTGCTCCTATTGGTATGAAGTCTTAGCGACTGGGAGATGTCTGGCCGATGGTTTGATTCCTAGTGGATGTCGGGGAGACTCATGGCGACTATAATTATCAGAGTAAATCAACTGCTTTGGTATGATGTCTCATCAAATATTGTCTCTCTCACCGATAGTGTTACATATGGAGTCATTGGGGTAATGAAAGCATTTTTCTATGACCTCTTGGCAATAGCGGTAAGTTTGGTCGACAAAGCCACATGTGATCAGGTGTTTTTGGTGAGATTCCTAGCGAATGGAGTCATCGGAGAAGCATAAGGACTTTGGTATGAAGTCTCAATGAATGTGGAATGTCTGGCTGATAGTTGGACTCTTTGATATGACTTGAAGGCATCGGTATGATTTCTTGGCGAAGAGTGATTGTCTCATTGAATGAGAATACTAAGGTCGATGTGACTTGTGAACATCGGTGTGATGTCTTGGTGAATGACGATAGTCTTGCCGATGGGAATGCTGATGTCGATGAGAGTTTGGAACTTTGGTATGATCTCTCAGCGAAGGATGATAGTCTTGCCGATGGAAAAGCTAACATCTATGTGACTCTAGAGCTTCAATATGTCTCACCGATAGTGATATGTCTTGGCAATAGCAGTATATGATGGATATCAGTAAGATGTCTTGGCGACAAGGGGAAGTCTAAGCGATACCTTTTTGGACTCGGTGTAATGTCTTGTTGATGGGGGTGACTCTTAGCGATAGATTTGAAATCGGTCTTGTGGCATTAGGGAGACACAGTTAGTGTCTCACTGACATGCAAACATAGGTTGAACGCCTTTGACTGAGTGAAAGGCTATCCTATGTGGTGTGACTTGGACGTATTATCTTCTATACAAGGAAGTGGAAACATCTATGATGCTGAGTTGGATGATTCAATAGTTGTAATCCAACAGCCGAAAACAAACTAATTCACAGAGGTTGTTGAGAAAGAATGGATATATGTATGCATTGGATGTTCTGTAGAAGTAAGAGAGAACAAGAGAAATGAAAAGAGAGGGCCGAGTGGCTGGCTAAAAGGCCAAGACCGTGAGGCCGAAGCAGAGGAAGAGAGAGGCAGGGTTTTGCTGCTGGAATCTCTCCTGATCATGAATGCCATGGTTGATCTCTCAAGAAGAGTTTGCTACTAGATTGTTTCCAGAATGAACAAGATGTAATCTTTGAAAAGGCTATGAGCCTAAATTGTATTGTAAGCTTCAGTTGCTGAATAATACAATGGCTCAATCTTTGGAGTGTGGGGTTTTTTTTTGCCCGAAAGGGTTTTCCCCATGTAAATATTTGTGTTCTAGTTTTTTGTCTTATCTTTCATTTATGTTGTTTCTTGTTGTTGAATTTTACAAGTGCTTCTCTCAAAAGGATTAAGGTGGGAAATGAACTGTGTCTTTTTCTGCTTTAGGACATAGTTGTACATGTCTTTGAGTCAATCTAATCGAAATTAAGGTACCCAAGGAACTACTGTTCTTGGAGGTTTCTCTGAGATGCCCTAATTTTCCCTTATAGATTTCCTCTTGTGGGTTCTGTGATGATGAGATAGTCAAAGGATTGCTTGATTCGACTGGATTCATTTTGATGTTCATTTGGCTTAGGTCACTTGAAGTAGGTGTTTCTTTGTCGACTTCCATGTTCTTCTTGTATTGAGATCTAGTTTGCACCATAGAACAAGGATCAATTTTCAAGAATATGGGAGATGAATCTTTTAATTCTTTGGATTGATCTTTACTTTATGCACAAAAGAGAAAATTTTAGGATATCTTGAGGATCAAAAGGTGATATGATGATGATGCAAGAGATGGATGATGTGGATGTTTTGATCTTTTGATAAATCTTGAGGAGGAAGCTAGAATTTTGGGACTTTCGGATATGTTTTGGATTTTTATTTTTGATTTTCTCTTGGGATTGCCCTTGCTTTGGTTGATTTTGGTTTGCTTTGATTTGAACCAATAGACTCTAATATTTTGGATGATTATCTAAGGGGTAGATTTTCTCAAAGGATAATAATTTGAATATGTGTAGGGAGAAAGATGCATCTACCCACAACTATTCAAACAAGATGATAATTTAACCAAGCATATGAAGAAGGATGCATCTACATATACCTAGCTAAACAAGATGGTTTGTGTTATGAAATAACTTGAACAATAGAAGAATATGATATGAGATATGATGCAAATACTTGATAATAACTGAGAATAACAAGCCACTTCGAGGGGGACAACCTCCAAATATCTCTAATGAGAACACACTTCACACTTGATGATGAAATAAGACTCACAACCTCCTATATATACCTATTTATGCCAATGATATCACCTAGGATGACTTAGACACACCTATATAAGACTTAGGCCGACCTAAACAACTAAATAACAATATACTAATGATAATATGACTTAATAAAGAGTTAAGATAGCCACAAGCCAACTATTCATAACCCGATGTACACTAATATTAAGGGCATAGCAGTTTGATAACTTTGACTAAGTATATGAAAAAGGATGCATCTATACATACCTATCCAAAGATGATTTGATAAAGATTTCAAGGATTTTATCTCAAGGACTTGATGATTTTGATTTTTTCCAAACAGCCTAGCATGAAGGATAATTTCAAGATTTCTCAAAAGATGATGATGAGATGATTTTTGGTTTGATGTTTGAAGGATGGATGAGAAATTATTTTGATTTTGATACTAGGATGAACCTAAAAAAGACACTTTTCTTACCTAAACCTTGGTATTGAAGAGCATGCAATGCTTCTATAGACCTTTTATAACCAAGAAGTGGTTCAATTTGAGCATACATTTTTGGATTTTTGAATCAAGGACTTTCGTTTTGGGATTTGACCTTCTTGGAAATCGTGAGGTTTCAACACATGTGAGAGTTCATTTTTTTACCTTTACTTAGTGTATTTATTTTACCACAAACACTTCTTTGATTAAGTTTTCCAAACTAGATGTCCAATGTCTTAATTTCTTTGAATCCCACAAAATATGTTATGTGGAAATTCGATGAATTCAAGGGAAGGGTTTCCTATTGTTTAACTTTAGTAGACAAATTGAGAAGTAATCCAATTGTTTATAAACCTCTAAGGATAAAATCCCAAGGGCAAGGAATAACATATGGATTGGGTCAATTTGTTTTGGTCTCCTAAAGGGTTTGAATTTTTAATGATGATGTTTAAGTGTTTGTTTCCAAGATGTTTTCGAACAAGCAAAGCATTTTGTAACCAAGAACAAGTACAACCCTATGGATATGGAAGACAATATTTGTTGAGTCCCCACTTGGACAAGTCTAGCTATGCTTATCTTTAGTGAGTGGTTAGATGCTTGACCTCACTAGCTCCCCTCCATGACACTCACTTATACAGGGCATCCAAGCATCAACACCCATGAAAGCATGCTTTCCATTTCTACTAAAAGATCGTAAAAGTGTGGGGTAGCTTCAAAACGACCATTCTTACACCAACAAATAGATCAAGGATTTTGGCAATTCTAAAACATGGGTTTTAATTAGGACTTTCCATTCATGGAGATTGACCCATACGATGAGAGTCCCTTTTCAGATCCATCTCGTCAGAGCCAACCACATGATATTGGAATTTATTCCAATACCCACATTTATATCCTAGTTGGAAATACTCTTGGCTTTAGAGTGTTACCGGTTGAGTCATTCCCTTGGGTGAGTAATTTTTCCCCAAGGTTGGCCCTCTAAGATAAAAAAAAATGAATAAAGACAATATTCGTAACTCGATCAATCTTTGTTTGTAACACAAAGAGAGAGAATGTACGCAATAATACTCTACTCACACTCGCACAATGTTTTGTTCAATTTTAAACCCAAAATGAAGTGTGGAGGTGATTGCTTTATGTCAACCTAACATCACCAAAAAAGCCTTTTGATTCTCAAGATCTCTATAAAGTGCGAGAGAAGCGCATACGCCCTTTTTAAATGAAGTTAGTTTAAGTAAGCCATCACGAAGACAAAGTTGCACTTGTTCATTTTAGAGCCACAAAGAAATTGCAATTTCTTTTTAAAGCACCAAAGGAAAAATGAGAGTTGTTTTGTTCAATTTTTAACCAAAAAACAAACTCTAGTAAATTGTATTCCTATTGTTCGTTTTAAGCCTTTGCAAAAAAATGAAAAGGTTCTTTTTAAAAGCCCAAATGAAATTAGTATCCTAAGTAAGAAGAGATAATAGTTTCCTAAGAGTGTTAAACAAACACTAAAGTGTTTAAAAACACTTTGATTTTGTGAAATACCATCATCATGCTTGTCTTTCTTTTGTTTTTAATTGATCCAACCTACAAGAAATAAAATCAGTCAAATTTTGCAAAAAATAGAGGATAAAAAGCAGAAAATAGAAGATAAACTTATCATTTGAAAAAAGGCACGTGCTAAAATGAAATTCCAACTTCTTACTCTCTATCAATGGAGCAACCCATAATTGTGTCATAGTTTGATTTCTCCAGCGGTGCTGTTTAGTGCCGCTTACCAGTCAGTGGTGCTCTGTACCCAAACCAGTGAGCTCAAATGCGTCACCCTTTTCACCAGCGTCATTGTTTACAATTCAAATTCAAAAAATTTAGGCGGGAAGGCTAACGCATCGTAGTTTGGACTTCTTAGCTATGCTATATGGCAATGCTGAGCTTCCAGCATTGGAAATTTCCTATGCACAAAAAAAAAGGAAATTTTTTAGAAAAAACATGATTAAAAACAAGATGAAGCCCTCCCTCTAGCACCAAATGTGTGAACCCCAATCCTAATATCTGCAAAACAATAAGAAGAAACACATTAGATGATGAAATGCAAGCAAGAACAAGGATTCTCCATGAAATCCACTAGAAAAGTTTAAAATAGGAAATAAAGCAAGAATGAAATGAAAGAACAAGAAAGCAAGCTAAATCCTATTGAAGACAAATGCAAACTCTTGATCCCATGGGGGAATTGGTGCCAATTTGATGTGGAAATTTTCCCTTTCCCAACTCCTATGATGCAAGATTGATGTATGTTGATGAATGATCCATTTTGTTGATGTTTGATGAGAACTCCAATGGAAAAATCTGCATAACCTAGCTAAGATTCAATGATAATGGATGGAATTTGCTAAATATTTGAGCATAGTAAGTTTACTCAAATTGTGGATGATAAAATGAGGAATGAAGCCTCCCATTTATAAAATGTCAAGATGGATGAATGTCCAAAATAGAGCAATTTGGGACTAACATTCATCCAATGGCAAGATGCCACTTGTCAACCTATGAGTGGATGAAGGATGTGCAAGTTTTGAGGATTGTGCCAATAAATGCATATTTTTAAATTTTAAATTTGTTGAAATGACATGCAAGAGGGAAGAAAGAATGCATTGAATGCCACTTGGCTCAAGGCAAAGGACATGTAAGAGAGAGTAAATTCCTTGTTGGATGTACATTTCAACTTGGATTTTGAATTCAAACTTGAAAAATATTCCTTAAAAGATGCCTTGTTGAGGAAAATAGAGATTTAATAAATCAATTAAATCTATTTTCATGTGCAAGTGGTAGAAGCTAGAGGATGGGACATGAGAGGAGATTAAATTAATCAAAGTTAATTAATTTAATGAAGGAGGTTAAATGATGTGAGCTATTTGACTTAAATTTGTGGATTTATTTAAATCAAATATGAGAGGAATGTGATAAGGGATTAAATAGATAATGATTTTGATTTATTTAATTAAAAGAGATGATTGTTAGATTAAACTAAATAAGGTTTTAATTTATTTTATTTAATAAATAGACTTTAGAGATTTAATCAAATAAAATAAATTTTTAATGAAATAGGATAATTAGATCAAGATGATTAATTTAATTATCGAGAAGAGGTGACTTAATTAGATAACTGGTTTATTTAATTAAGAGAGGAATATTGGTGAATTTAATCAAATAGGGGTATTTGATTAAATGGTTAGACCGAAGGATGATTCAGGATGAAACAATGTTAGTGGTCAAGATCAGATGCACAATGTCATTTGATACATTTTACATGTCTATAGATTCAAAGAAAATATTCATGCCTTCACTGCATTTGATTTTTCCCTTGCACGGCAAAATTTTAACTGATATGCCCTTGATTAAAAAAAAAAATGCACATGCCTTTTGATTTGAATAGATGATATGTTTCTAATTTAGAGTGTGGCTGATATTGACGATGCCTCCTCTGGAGGTAAATCACTGATGATGAGACAAGTGTTGAGTTCATGATGAAATTTGGATGATGAGAGGGATGCAGTGATTTAGCTCCTGATAATTGATTAAAAGATGCCCTAGTTTGAAAAATAAGGTTATAGTTTGAGAAAAGGAGAAAAATAAAAATAAAATGCCTCAAAACCCACCTTGTTTGACCTTTAAAAGGTAAAAGGAGTAAAAAGGGCAAGCCATTTTCACCTTTTGACTTTAGTGATTTTGTGCTTTGACACTCACTTGGTGAGATGAATATTTTGTACCACCAACATAGATTCAAGCAGGCCTACCAATACTAGAGACTAGCTATGTATGGACCATTGGTGAGTCGATGCAACCCTCCTTGTGTTGAAAAATTGTGATTTTAATTGAATTTTGATGCATTTTAACATGGATATAAGGTTAAACATCCCATTTTAACACATAGAGTAGGAGTTTTAGTGTTTTCAAAGTTTCTTTGAGCACATATAGGATGTATAATAGCACTTTTAGGGAAGAGGCAGTTTAGTACATGCGATACACAAAATAGCACGTTTAGGATGCTTGTAGGAAATTGGGAGATTAGTGCATATAGGGTTTCAGCGCATCAAGTGGGTGAAATGGCGTATATGCTCAAGGGTGTAGTGCATACAAGGAAGTAGTGCATAGGGGAAAAAATTTAGCACTTTAAAGGCACACAATGGCACATAGGGGGATTTAGCACATTTGGGGGGAACTTTAACGCATTTGAGGTTTCAGTGCATAGAGGCCGCATATTAGCGCATCTAGGAAATTTAGGCAAAATGCACTATTTGATGAAAATGATGATGTATATTGCTTCTTTGGTCAATAGATAGATAAATTGTCTTGTTATCATGTTGATATGGATAGAAATGATACAAATCTGATGACGAATTGATAAATTTTCTTCCCAAAAATAAGTAAACAAAGAGTAGATAGCTGATAACTTTGTTTCCATTGAATGAAAAACAAAGAGTAGACTGATTGACAAATTGTCTAATAACTTTGTTTTAGAAAAAAAGAGTAGATGATTCATATGAATTCTAATAAATTTTCTTTATGTGATAGAAAAAAATAATAGATGATGTGATGTAAACATATTTGTATTCGTGACTGAAGTACAAATAGGAAAAATGATTTGATTGTTGATAAATTTGCTCTCTTGAAAAAGAAAACAAATAGTAAATGATGATAAAGTAGATGGATTTGATATTTAGACAGATAGATTTAGCATTTATTTCATGATACGAGTCACTTAGATAGAGTACTTGATATGGTTCACTAATATGGGTCACTTGATATGGGTGACTTGATATGGTTCACTGATATGGGTCACTTGATATGGGGACTAGATATGGGTCACTTGATAGATAGATATGAGTATGATTGATTTGTATGATGTGAAGTAGATAGATCATACTGATGTGAGTCATGATAAGAGTCTAATTAATTTTCCTTGTGATGACCAAAAATAGGAGGTTTTCAAAAACCTCCAAATCAAAGAGTGCTTCCTAGTAGGTTGGGATTAGATACAGGATCTGACACTGATAGATGTACAGTTGATAGTGGGATGTGGGTTGGGACATTTATTGTCTATGCCATCGATTTGGGTCAATAGGGACTGTTGACCATAGTAGCAGAGAGTTGGCATTCATAGCATAACACCTTCCATTTGTTGATGGGTGAGATGACCATGACCCCTGAGGATGTAAACAATATTTTTGGGAATCTAGTGGTAGGTGCTCTTGTGGATTATGACTACAAGGAGCTAGGTGGTATAGATGCACTCAAGAGGGTGTTTGGGGATGCTCAGATAGTAGGGTACTGGTTTCCATGGGCAGATTTGAGGGGATATCTAGCCTTACTTGCCATTTTAGGTGCATTCATTGGAGGCTTCCTTTGTCTAGATCACCAATCAAAGGGAATATCAGTTGGATGGGGAGGATCCTTGAGCTGATGATAGGTCAACAGTGGAGATATGCTTGGGGGAGTTGCATGTTAGCTCATTTATATCATGACCTGCATCAGGTAGTATGCAGAGGGTCATCCAGTTTGTCTTGTGGTGTCACCCTACTCCAGATCTAGGCATGGGAGCATATAGCTACTACAAAACCACTTTGTCTTAGAGCTAGGCCACTAGGCAGGCCATATGTGTATGCATATTCTAATGCACTTGTCCAACCCAAGCTAGGCAAGTTGGAGAACTAGCGATGGATTCTTGATGATACAGATTTAGTTATATGGAGGCCATACACGGATTGTGATGCATGGGATACTGATCATCTAGAGATGTTACTTGTATGTATGCTCCAATATCTGATAGGTTGTACCCCATTCATTATAGAGATATTTTTGGCATTATGAGTGTAGAGATAATATGGCTATACATAGGGGATGCCTCAGGGCATTGCACACTATGGGTGGCACAAGGATGATACTAGATGGGGGCCATGCATTTCATATTAGGTGGCATATATAGAGTATACTAGTTTACAGCCTGAGGCATGGGTTTACAGGCTAGATATTACTAATGCAGGGATGTCAGATGAGTACTCAGCTTATTTTTGCACAAATCCATTCCCTCATTTTACATGTCCAGATGAGCCAACACCCATCGTGGTGGAACATCATCCAAGGGGTAGAAGATAGGAGGATGTGGAAAGGGGAGAGCAAGTGGTGGGTGGAGGTGATGAGGAGGAGGAGAGTGGAGATGAGGAGAGCTCAGATGATGGTGGTGGGGATGATGATGTAGATGGTAGAGGGGATGAGCAAAGGCTAGTGAGGTAGAGGACAAATATCTTGGGAAGTGCTCAGATCATGTGGAGGTTGAGGTCTAGTACTAGATGGCGAATAGTGATCAGGGTCTCCTCTATAGTGCAGCAGGTGTAGATTGATACTCTGCATGCCCAAGTATAGACACTTCAGGGGTAGTAGACATAATTGTAGAGCCAATTGGCTCAGGCTCAAAGTTTGGCAGTGCAGTTATAGGAAAAAATTGTGTCGGCACAGGCATAGGCATAGGTACAGGCACAGGAACAAACACAGGAACATGCACATGAACCTCCTCCTACCCCGGACCCATAGGTGGCCTAGTTGATAGCAGAGAGAGATTCCTTTAGATGGAGGGAAATAGATGGAGACGGTGTTGCTCAAAGACTCATGGGCACTGTTGAGAGAGCATCTTTATGAAAGGCCATTGTAGAGGGATTCAATATTTTCATGGAGGTTGAGCATTATCGGATCAGATACGAGGATTTGTTCCCTCCGGACCATAGAGAGCCTTACCCTCAGTCCCACAATAGATCTAGGAGAAGATCATGGACTATGACACACAACATATGGGTTAGAGGGCCTCGACAAGATCCCGACACAAGGGGGTAGTGGCAGGCCACCATCTTCTAGACTAGCTCCATTAGGGGGCTTGACCAACTAGCCTTGATAGGTGATGTTTACTAATGTAGTATTATTGATGTGCTTCACACATGTATATTACTTTTGGGGCAAGTACATTTTTTTTTATGATATCTCATGTATCTCTCTATACTTTTCAGTTTCATTGGAAATTAAATAGTTGTATGTATTTTTGATGAGTGATGATATGCAACGGCGATGATTTTTGATGATGTGCATTTGTTTGTATATGTTATGAGATGGATTTGTGATGCCTTTGATAATTTAATGCATAACTTGTGATACAGGATGATTCATGATATGATGGCGATTTGTGAAGCATACCAATGATGTTATGCAGGTGGATGACTTATGATGTGATTATGAAAATATGCCATGGGATATTTGATATGTTTATGAAAAATGATGCATGGAATATTTGTTTTTGGATTTTTCAAATGCGATGAATAATGATGATGTGATGGAAAATGGATGTTGTGTTTATGAAAATGTATCATGAATGTATAGTATGTATATGAATTAGGAAAAGATTTGAAATAATATGTGAAATGGGTCAAATTTTATGCAAAAAATGACATGATATATAGATGATATGAAAATGATAGACAATTAAAGATCATGACAAATGATAAATAATGGGATGAAATGAACATGGTTAATAATAATTAGATGTATGATAAGATGATAAATGATATGTAATGAAATGTTGATGAAATTATGATGAAATGATAATGATAAAGAATAATGAGATGTATGATAAGATTATAAATGATATCTAATGAAATGTTGATGAAATGATAATGATAAATAATAATGAGATGAAATGATAAGTGAAATGAAATAGATTATGAAATGATGATACAAAGATAAAATATGAAAATGAAATGGTAATGAAGATGATAAATGGTGTGCAATGTGTAGAATGACTATGAAATGGAGATAAAAATGATAAGATGTTAATGATATGAAAATGATAGATAATATGAAAATGAAAGGGATATGAAATACTTAATGGATGAATGAATGATATGAAATGATAAAGGATCTAAATGATATACAATAAAACAAAGATGATATAAAATGAGAATGATCAATGGTATGCAATGAAACTATATGATATGAAAAAAAATGATAAATGACCTGATAATGCATAATGATGAATAAATAAATGATAACAGATCGAAATAATATGAGAATGAATGATAAAATATATGATATGTACAAGAACTAGATGAAATGATAATGATTAATGAAATGATGATGAAGATGCAAGATGATAATGAAACAAATGTCTGAATGTCCTCCACAAATAGTCCAAAGAGACATGACAACTGTTGATGGTTTTGTTCAGTCTTTCAAAACTCTGATGTAAATCCAGTATGTAGATATGTACAATGATCTAAATGAAATGCAACTAAATGAAACCAACCATTTTGTTAATCCCTTTGTTAGCTTTCTTGAATGATCATAGAGCATTTTAAAATGTTGGAAGTATGTACAAGCATCAGAGGGGAAATTAGCACCAATGATGACCTAAGTACAACTTTCACGAGTTTTGATATATCAAGTGAACACAAGCATCGAGGTATAATTGAACCGAGATGACCTAAGCATTTCTTGCATAAAAAGACAAAGATTAACCACTTTCTACTACAAATTCGGAACTGTCATCAATTATATGTTTTGGAAATCATGTCTCACAACATATTTACACCAGATTGATAGTTAACCTCAAGACAACAGACAAAGAAAAATAATTCTCTTTCCTCACCACTCTAGTTCAGTACATCATCGAGTGTGCTCCAGAGGGATGATATCGAAAATCTAACAACCATTGTTCAAAATATAATACTGCTATTCCAAACATTATTCATATTTTAGATCATCTAGAAATGTGTTATGATATGGTACTATCTAAAAACTATTATGATATGGATCAATGATTGGATAGTTGTTCATGTGATTTGATTGTTTGTTCATATGATTGGGTTTTTTAGTCATTGTCTAGCTGTTCTGGTAGAACCTAAAGGTTGGTTTCCCCCAATATTGTCAACGTTCACCCCCAGTATTGACACAACTTGCTAAAATGAATATGTACAATGATCAAGCCATGGTAAGACATTATCACTCTAGAAAAATGATGACCGTATGATACTATTATGGCCCTAAGATGATGGTGAAAAGAGACATGAAATGAAGGCTAAGAAGCTAAGTGCAGAACATGAACTAATAGATGGAGAGATACAAATAGCATTTGTTTTCCAAATTTTCACTCTCTATTTTTATTGCATTTTTCTGATTTCTTTTTGATTTTTTTTTTTAGGACTTTTTTTTCTGATTTTAATGGATTTTTTTTAGGACTTTTTCTAATATTTATAGATTTTTTTTTTAGGACATTTATGGATGATGATAATCAATTTAGACATAATACTTCTTAAGGTGAATGTTGTTGCTGGATTCGTCAAATAGGTCACCTTCTAGCGTTGACATTTTGTAGGATCCTAAACCGTATATTGCGATGACCACATAAGGACCCAGCCAATTTGGTTCAAACTTTCCTTTCTTCTCTCTGTCTTGCTAATTTCATGGATTTTATTTCAAAACAAGATCACCAACCTGAAAGGTATGTGGTTTGGCTCTCTGTTCATAGCTATGAGACATCATCTATTGATATGATTTCAAATGATCAGCTGCTCATTATCTCTTTTCATCAAGGAGTTCTAGCTCTTGTAGTCAGGAAACTCTGTATTCATCATCTGTTGTGAGACCCTTCAATGATACCCTAAGTGATGGAATCTCAACCTCTAGAGGTAATATGGCTTCTAATCCATAGACAAGAGCATACGACATTGCCCCTGTTGGCATTTTGATGCTAGTTCTATAGGCCCATAATGTGAAACTAAGTTAAACATGGCAATATTTCCTTGTATCATTCACAGTCTTCTTCAAAATTTTCAATATAGTCTTATTTGAAGCCTCTGCTTGGCCATTCCCTTGTGGATAGTAACGTGTTGAATATCTATGTTGAATATGGAATCTCTCACATAGTTTGTCAACATCCTGATTCTTGAAAGGTCATCCATTATCTGTGATGATGGAGTTGGGAATACCATACCGACAAATGATATAATTGAGTATGAATGATGAGATTTGTTTTCCAGTAACCTTAGTGAGAGGTACTTCCTCAATCTACTTGGTAAAATATTTTTTTACTGTGATGATGAACTTGTGTCTGTTCGATGATGAATGATGAATCTTTCCCAATAGATCTAACCCCCATTGAGAGAATGGCCAGGTTGGCATGAACAATTGAAATTCTTGTGTAGGAGCATGAATGAGATTCCCATGAATCTAACATTTTGAGCACTTCTTCACAAAAGTGAATGATTCTCTTTCCATTGTAGGCTAGTAGTAACCCATTCTAATCAATTTCTTGGATAAGGTTAGTCCACCTGAATGAGTACCACAAATTCCACCATGAACTTCTTGTAAAGCCTTGTTAGATTCATCATGTTCAAGACATCAAAGTAAAGTACCATCAAGACCATGATGATAAAGGGTGTCAGTAATAAGAGTATAGTGAGAGGATTTCCATATAAAGTTGCACTTTTTGTTACGGGATAAGTCAAGTGGTAAGATTTCATTTTGTAGGTAGGCATAAATCTTACCATACCACGATGAATCAGATCCTACCAAGTGGCAAATAATTTGGATTTTGGGTGTGTCATAGGTAGGTGTAAATGTTTGTTCCACCAGAAATTCATAGTGAGCCTAATTTTATGGGAGTTGCAATAATGATGCGATCATGGCCATGGTGTTAGCTGCTTTGTTATCAAGTCTTGGAATCTATATGAACTTGATATCTACGAAGTACTTCTTGAAGTCACCAACCATTTTATTGTATCGAAACAGTTTTTCATCTTTGATCTGATTAATAACTAACTATGAGTCATAGACTTGTAGCTTTGTGATCCTCCATTCGAATGCTATCTTCAGTCTAGTGATTAAAGCTTCATATTCGGCTATGTTGTTGGTGCATGGAAACATTAGACTATATGACTGAGGAATGGTATGTCCTTGAGAGGTGAAAAAGAGTATGCCTGTCCTCGATCCATGTTGAGTGAAAGAACCATCAAAGTATAATGGCCATGGATGTTTTGATTCTCTAGTGAAGACATCAAAATATGGAAATTCAATGTGCATGGGATGCTCTGCTTGTAGTGGTGCTTCAGCTAGTTGATCAGTGATAACTTGTCCTTTGATTTCTTTACGATCAACATAATGGATGTCAAACTCACTAAGGATCATCACCCATTTTGCTAACCTTCCTGTTAATGTAGCTTGTCTCTATTGTGGCAATATATAAGATTAGTGGTTTGTCTGGATTTGGTGGTACTAGAACTGGAGGATTCATTAGGTACTACTTCATCTGTTGAAAGGCCATTTCACACTTGTCATCCCATTTGAAAGGAACATTCTTATGCAATAGATGTGTGAAAGGTATATTTTTATTAGCCAGTTGTGCAATGAAGCTTTGTATAGATTGAAGTCATCCCTATAATGACCTCAACTGACTGATATTCCTTGGTGGAGGCATTTCCATGTTTTCCTGCACTTTAGCAGGATCTACTTCAATTTCCTTTTTTGACACTTTGCATCCCAAGAGTTTTCCATATGTGACCCCAAAAACACATTTCATGGGGTTAAGGAGAACTTTGAACTTTACCAACCTTGCAAATATTTTGGATAACACTTCAATCTTTCCTTCTCTTGTGTATGAATTTTCCAATATATCATCTACATAATCTTTCATGAATGTGTGCATCATGTCATGAAAAATTGTAGTCATAGCCCTTTGATATCTAGCCCCAGTGTTCTTTAGACCAAAAGGAATGACGTTCCAACAATAATTCCCCCATGGACATGTGAAAGTTGTTTTGTCCTGGTCTTCAAGTACAATCTTGATTTGGTTGTAACCAAAAAAAACCATCCATTAGTGAATACATGGCATGGCCAACTGTCAAATCAACTATAGTATCGATGTTTGGAAGTGGGAAGTCATCCTTATGACATGCTTTATTAAGATCTCTAAAATCTATGCACACTCTGACACTTCCGTCTAGCTTGGATACAAGAACAATGTTGGAGATCCATTCTACATAGTCGATTGATCTTATAAACCCCACATCAAGGAGTTTTCTAATTTCTTCTTTAACTAGTAGTGCCACATGAGGATGCATCTTTTTGAGTTTTTTTTTCATAGGTTTAACTCCTAGTTTGATGGTAAAATGATGCATTATGAGTTTGGGATCAAGACTTGGCATGTCTGCATAAGACCAGGCCAAGTTGACTTGATTTGCTCTTAGAAATTCCATGAACTCTAGTACTTCTTTACCTGTCATTGACGTAGCTAACTGTAGAATCCTTGGTTTTTTTGTAGTTTCAAGATTAACCTCTTTTGTAGGCTCAATCAAGATAGGCGATCACTCATGATAGTGCTTTGGGAGAGTGTCAAGCTTCCCATCATCTAGTGCCTTAAAAAGTTTTTCACCTTCTGATACACTCTTTGTTTTATCTTTTGTTTGATCTAACACTGCTAGATTTTGGTTTTCACCATTAGATCTTTCTTTTTTATTTTTACTTGTATAGCTAGGAGACTTGATACTCTCCTAATTAAAGACTCTATGTCAAAAATTGCTAGTGGAACAATCATTTGTGTTGTCTTCAGAAAGGAAGTTCATGATAGATTTGTTGCTTGGAAACATAGGTATGTCGATAGGTTCAGATAGATCCTAGTCAATGAGATCGAGATAGATCGGAGGTAGCGGGTCATTAGGCTATGTGAAATCAGCTATGGTTATGGTCATAACAGAGTTTTCTATAGGATCCAAGGTATGAGGTGGATCAATGATGATATTGTTCTCACGATAGTCTTGTTCATTTAAATTTGACTCAACATCACTAGAATCATAGTCACCTTGTAGTTTAGATCCTCATGGTTGGGACCCTAACCCTTCACCTTCAACTAGAGTTGGGGTATACTTGTGTATCACATCAACCATTTTGTCCCTCTAGAACTCATCATTGTAGATAGTGTCCCATTCATATTCACCAAAGACTGTGCCAGATTTATTATCCACGAAATTCTAAATTGTTGTGAAACATGTTTCTCTTGTATCGGAACCTTCTTGCAATGTGAGGACATTATCATGCAACTATTTGGATGTTCTTTCTTTTGATGATATGTGGATGGGATAAATTGCATTTCATGGATCCATGGATGACCCAACAAGATGTTGTATGCAAGATCACAGCCTAATACTTGATAGAAAGTATTATTGATAACAGGTCCCACTCTGATTGACAACATGATTAAACCCTTGGATGCTCTTTCCTCATCATTGTAGGCTTTAATAGTAACCTTTATTTTTGGATCAATGGAGTCCTCAAAAAATCCTAAAGCCTAAACTAACTTCATGGTACATATGTTTAAACTAGCATCTCCATCTATTAGGACGTTTCTAACACGAAACTTGTAGATCATGACTTCTAAGTATAATGATGAATTATGGGGACGAGTCATGGAAACATCATATTTTTTGGAAAATGAGAGGCATGTGGGTGAGGAAAAGTGTCCCACCATGGCTTGAAATTAGTCCACATCCATATTAGTGGATACAGTTGTTTCAATGAGGGCCTTTTCTAGAATTTCCTTGTGTGCTAGGGAAATCTTTAGGAGTTCTTAGATAGAAATCTGAGCAGGAGTTTTTTGAAGTTGATTGACTAAGTCATATTGATGTTGAGGTGGAGGTACAGTGGATTTTGAAGAAGCTCCCTTTAAGACAACTTTAGCTTGTGCCCTTGTTGTTGTGTTGACTTGTCTATATTCCATCTTCTCCTTAACTTTTATAACATTGACCCCTTCATCATTAGTGTAGATATGATTGATTATATGATTGTTGATATGATTCACACTTTTTCTAGAAGAATCATCCTTTTGATAGTTGGGAAAAGGGTTGCAAAACTCTTGGTGGTATTCATTTGATTGTTGGTGTCCTTCTATTATGATGGTTCCATTTTCGATTAAGTCTTGGATGACATTTTTCAAGGCTTGACAATTATTTGTACAATGGCCCTTGCATTGATGATAATCATGATAGTATGCATCATTCCATGATGGAGGCTTCACATTGGGTTCAAAGTTATGTTGAGGTGGAAAAGTAAGGACATTTTTAGCCATCAATTTTTTAAATGTAGATTCCAAAGATTGGCCTAGTGGAGTAAAAGTTCTTCTACTAAAGAAGAATGAAGATTGTTGTGGATTTATGTTCAAGGTATTTCCTAAGGTATTGTTTTTGTTATTGTTTCCATGGTAACCTCGACTGTTGGAATTCTCTTGATTGGGAGTAAAATTTTGATTCACGTTATTCCTCAGAGGAGGAGGATTGTTTACTTGATTTGTGACTGAGTTGACATTGTTATAGTTATTGTTGTGAGGAGCACTTGGAGTACTAAGAACAAATGTCTTAGTTGAGACATGATTTGCAACTACAACACCATCATTTACCACATTTTTGTTGTGAGTCCAAAACTTAGACTTGTCGATGTGGTGATTCGAAGAGCTAGGATTGTCCTTGTCAAGTTTTATTATCCCTCTCTAGATTAAGGCGCCTTCAATGGTGATGGAATTTTCAATCAATTTCTGAAAAGTAGGAGGAAAATGAAGATTAAGATGATAGCTCATCTCTTGATCTAAGCTATTTATAAAAGTGGTGATCTTTTCCTTTTCAAGAACATGACATGGGTATCTAGCAAACAATCTTCTCCATCTATGAAGAAATGTAATGAATGGTTCACCAGGTTTCTGTTTAGCCTTGCAGAGATCAATCATGGTTATTTGATGTTGTATGTTGTAGGAATATTGTGATATGAACTCGTTAATCAATTACTCAAATTTCTTGATAGGCGGTGTGATTTTTGATAGCCATTCCATCGATTGGCCCCCAAGACTCCTAGGAAACAAACGTATCAAGTATGTGGGTATCTGCAGGATCATCATGGGAAAAACAGGCCCTTAAGTGGCAAAAAATTCAAAAAAATTAGTGTTAGGCAAGTTGACGTAAAAATTTGAATAAGTTATCTATATTATTTAAAAAATATGTAAGAATAGAATCTATAGAAAATTGAATGTAGTTTCTAATTTACTAGGTTTATATAAAAATAAATAAAATCTATTTGGCGAAAATTTGAAATTTCAATGCAGTAGTACTTAAATTTGAAGGAAAAATTAGAAGTAGGTGTCTGTCTGACCACCCTAACCATAATAAAATGATAATTTTTTTATAAGATTTTATATATAAGTAGAGGACTCATGTCCAAATGTGATTCATATTTTTTGTAATTTTTTCCAAGTAAATAATTAATTATGATTTTTTATTACAACTTTAAAAAATATAAAAACTATCTATTACCACCTTAACTTGGTCAAAACTTCATGAAATTTAATTTTTCATTTTTTTTAATCCTATAGTATGTGAAGAATAGAATGTGACACATGTTTTGGATTCAAAAAATGTGATCTTGTTGAAAGCTATAGATGTTTTTCAATTAGCCTATCGATTAGGACTTTAGTCATAATTCTAATAGAAAATGAATAATAATAATTTATTAAATTCAAATTAAATCATAATTTATATTGGTGGAAAGCTGAGAATCTCTTTTAAAAACCCTTTTTGTTTCATCAATTTTGGGTAAAAAAAAGTCGTCAGCCACATACCCTACAAATACCCATAATATTGCCACTTTTTGGCCCACCATGATCCTGCACATACCCATGTATCCTCATGGGAAAACTCTAAAGTAATATTTTGGAAGTCTCTAATATGATCGATTGGATTAGATTTCCCATTATAACAATCAAACTTTGGGATTTCGCAATGTTTGGGAAATGGGATCATGTTGAGACATCAGTCGAAAGGATAACGACAGATGCCATCAAGAGCATAGGTCTTCATTGTAGTTCCCCTTCGCATGTCTTTAATTTTTCCTTGAAGTGTCTTAATCTGTTGAGACAAGGCAATAAGATTAGACAAGCGTATTTCATCAAGACTTCTCTTTAAGTTCTCAGTATCAAAATCATGAGGCAATTTAGCTCCTTTGTCAGCCAAATATAGGAAATATTTCTCTTTGTTGCACTCTAAAATATTTTCTAAGGCTTTGTTAAATTTGGGATCTTGCTCAGCCTCTCTAAGGTAATGTTCTTCATCTCGTTCATCATCACTATCTACAAGAGTTCTGCTCATGTCTTTGTTGAAGGGGAACAATTTTTTTTCTCTTTTATCCATGTTGTCGTCCAAAACGGGATTACTACTCTCACCTTCTTCTTGAGTTCTTCGAGTATAATATTCTTGTTGAATGTCCTCTTTCAGCTTATTGTATTGAGATCTTGTAAAAATAGGCATATAATTTTGAAATGTTCTTCTAGACTTAGATCACAGTTTGATAAGTTCAAAAAAATTGAGGATGTCTTGATTTGATAAGATGAAAATATTATGATATGATCAAAGATGTTCCTAATTCTTGATTGTGGCTTCCAATGATGAAGGATGTTAGAATCCTATTGGGGAAGTTGAATCGATAATAAAAAATTGGCTTGAAAGGTGCACTTTTAAGATTTGATCCTTGTTTTTGAAGAATGATTAAGTATATCAAATAACCTAGTAAAGATCACTGAAGGATTTGGCTGGGATGTGTTGGATATTAAATGGAAGGTTGTGGTAGATAATCGAAGTTGAGAGGTTGATTGTGATTGTGTCATTGTGATAGAGCTCTTCTTTGGAAATAGGCTTGGGAGTATAAAGGCTCTACAACATACTCGTCAATAAATCCCTTAACAAAATCTTGGTACCTATGGAGAAACTCACGGTAATGGAGCATGATGTTTTGAATTTTATACAAAAACTCTCATCGTTGCAAGTTTTTCTTGTAACCTAAATGTTTCTTGGGTTTCTTGATCCTATTGGAAATCAATTTCCTAACAAATCTAGTTGATTTCCATTCTCTAAGAATGGGAAAAATGTTAAGATGCTACTAGACCAAAGATGTTACAAACTCAGATCTGTCAAAAGTAAAATTTTTGGAAAGTGACAGATGCGCTACTCTATGCCTTATATGCACTACAGAAACATGCATATGCACTAGAGAAATAGTCAAATGCACTACAATAGACCTCAGATGTGCTACAATATGTCTCAAATGCGCTACAAGAAAAATGTTTTGATAGTGATCAAAAACTGTGTATAGAATATTCAGCCTATGTGCTAAAACATTCAATGCATGAAAAAAGGCTCTAAATGCACTGAACTAACTAGTGGATGCACTAGAATAGACTGCATATGCACTAAGATATACCGTAGATGCGCTAAAACAATTTTCCAAGGCAATTTTTTGAACAGTTTTGAGTAATTTCAGCTAAAATTTTGCATGTTCGTTTTGGATGATCTTTTATCTAAATTAATGTAATTGAAAACACAACAAACACTCTGAAAATAGTTGTTTTTAAGCCATATACTAAACATCAAGTATGTGTTCAAATTTTTTTTCAAAAGGTGTTTTCATAGGTTTTGCACATAATAGACAATTTAGGCAGACTCACTCTTAGTACTCAAGTAGGTCATCATAATAACCATAACCCACATCTTAGAATTGCATTGACTCACATAGACGTGTCACCCCCGAAGGGGATCCCATGTTTTTGTTTTTTCCAAGTGCATACTCAAAGTGACGAAAGTGGATACCAGATCCCCTGAGCAGATGGTCCTTGGCAATTATATGGTGTGTCTTGGGGGAAAATTCTTCCCTTCCCTTACACTATGATTATTAGGATGTTCGGAAACTAACATGGTTGGCTACTACACTAGGTTCATAGTAAGGGTTTTCATTGGGTGTGGAAATAATAAACTCCCTCAGGAGACACCCAACCTTTAGAAAAAAGGCTTTGGGGATGGCTATCTTGCACACTATCGACAAAAGTGGGTTTCCCCAGATTTGCTTTAAATTTTATAGTGGGGTGGAATAACCTGGCTTTGGTTTGAACCCACTTTGGTCGTTCCTCTTGGGTGAGTAATTTTTCCCACAAGAGCAGGTCCTTTGAAGGATGTAATAAAGCATTAAAATTTTAGAAATTGAAAAGCCAAGTCTGGTATTCTGATCACCCAATTAAGGGGAGAGCATAGACCTATTTCCATAGACAAATCAGATAGTGTTCTTTTTAGAACCCAAATGACAATGATTTAATCTATGTGATGATATTGCTTCACAACAAGCATGGGATTCACTTTAACTACAAAATCAATGTGTGGTGACTACCCTAGGATTGTTTCTTCCTAAATTCCATGTCTATCCTAGGATTGGTTCATTTTAAATTGTTGTGTCTACCCTAGGATTGCTTCTTTTTAACTAGAAAAGATCCTATCTATACAAGGCGTCAGACTCAAAACCCTATTTTAGTTACAACTTGCATGCACTAAAAGATCACACATATGCACTAAAACAAATAGTTAATGCACTAAAGCACACCCCATAAGCACTGTAGAAAACCCTAAATGTGCTAATCTAAGAATGCAAAAAAAATTTTGGACAATTTTAAATGAAGTAAGCTAAATGGATGCACTATTCTATTCCCTAGATGCACTAAAGAAATTGTTGGATGCACTGAAATAGTTCCCAAATTCACTGAAAGACCTGCTGAAGCACTGAAAGAAGCCTTGATGTGCTAAGGAAACCCACTGATGCACTAAAACATGAAATTTTCTAGAAAACCAAACTCCAGAATGTGAAATCCTATCAAAAAACTTGCAAGTAGATGTCAAAAACAGGGCAAAGGCCCACGGTGGTTGCTAGAAAATGAGTGATTGAAATTACATGTATCAAGTGTAGATTAAAAACAATAAATCAAACACACCAATAAGACATTATATCAAAATAGAAAATAAAATAAAAGTAGTGCAAACTTAGTCTTCTGTCCTTGATGCCATCCTATCATCCTCTATCTCTAGTGTTTTTGTTGATTCTAGTTTGCTCTCAGATCGCGTGCTAGGCTCAACAAATAGTCTTCCTAGAGAAGGAGATTAAAGATGAATGCATGCTATGCTAAGATATGATTAACATACTTAAACTAAACATGATTTCCAAAATGTAAAACTATGAAATTATGAATACTAAAACTAATAATAATAATGCTAAAATGCTAATCGCCTATCTCTAATGCGTGTGTATATACATGTAACCAATGCTTGGATTCACATAGGTATTTATTTAATTAAGGTAGAAGAATTATAAAAGTGAACGATATAAATAAATAATTAAATTTATTTATATGTAGATGACTTTAGAAGATTAATTAAATAATTCATATTTAATTTACAAGTTTGATTAACTATGACCATTTTTAGATGTATACATAAACTACATTCAATTTGCTACAAATTATATTCTTACATATTTTTGAAATAATATGTATAACTTATTCAAATTTTTACGTCAAGTTGCCTAACTCTGATTTTTCTAAATTTTTTGTCACTTGAGAGCCTATTTTTTCCATGATGATCCTGCACATACCTGATGATGCAACTGATAGGCAATTAAATATGAAAATGATGTGTTTTTGGCAATGTCGAGTGTACTCAATCCGTTAATGTAAGAGATAAGATCATTGTTGCATCTTTGTAAATCCCATAATGCAAACTAACATGGATGTAATCTACTCTAACCATGCAGATCTCGTATGCCAAATTTTTCATTCATAACAACCAATTTTTCGTTCTTTTTATCATCATTGGGCCTTAAAATGTTGATAGTGAGTACAAGCATGAATGGTATATTTAGACCATGATGACTTGAGTAATACTTCCATGATGTTTGAAAGTACAAGTTAACACAAGCATCTAAGTATAATTAAACCGAGATGACCTAAGTATTGCTTGCATAAACAGACAAGAGTTAATCTTTTTCCTATGCAAATTCATAATGTCATCAGTGATACTTTGTAGCACACATCTTGCAACAATTTTCATAGTAATAATGATCAACTTATAGACAACAGACAAAGAAAAATAATACTCCTTCCTGGCTCCTCTAGTTCGATACATCATCGAGGGGCTCCAAAGATATGATAACACAAATCAAAGTACAACAATTAAAAATTTGTGTTTAACGTGATAAACCCATGATTTAGAAGAGCATCATCCTTTTGATTTGATTTTATGCTTGATTTTATGATGTTTTTGGGATTTTTTTATTTTCCAATTTTTAGGTGTTTTCTGAGATTTTGACCATGAGCCTAACCTAAAGACCTATCCTAGGGGTCTCAAGGGTTGATCAAAGATTAGCCTTACCTACGTTATATACGCAAAGACCATGTAGTTTGATTGACTCAACTAATTTATAGGACCAAGATATGAGCAGACGAGAGGTGACAACTAATTATAATAGATCACTAAAGGACTTGACCTAGGGTGTCTCAGGGGCTTATCAAAGATTAGCCTTGCCTATGTTCAATCTCAGAGACAATGTAGTTCTACAAGACAACTTTGTTTTTGACTTTTTGACTAAATTTTGACCTATTTTTGGATTTTGATATGATATGGATGTTTGATACATTTCTGATGGCAATTGATGTTCAACGTTGGATTGTGTTTTAATCATTGTTGTTATTACATTTTTCTTCATGTTGTTTATCTGTTGGTTCAAGCTCAAAGTTTGTTGCCCCCAGTGTGTTTAGGATTTTTCCCCCAATTTAGGGTGAGACATGACCACGATGCCAAGATATGTACATGGTGCTTTCAAAGGATAGGTAGATGGATGGAAAAAGTGAATAGCGAAAGCGATTTGGTTGACATGCTCAAATACACATAAAAGTTGACCTATCACAAATAGCGCTTGTTGCTAGGTTTTCACTACTTGTTTTTATTGCACTTTTTTAGATTTTATGATTTTTGATCTTTTTGATTTTTTTTTCTATATTTTTTTCTATTTCTAATTTTTTTGTTGTTACCAAGATGCCTATTTGCTAGGTTTTCATCAAGGCAACCATTTTTTCAAGACATTTTCTAATTTTTTTGGTATTTTTAAGGACCTTTTTCCCAATGTACTTGGATGATTCAAGTGTAGTACTTCTTGAGATGCAGGTTGTTTGTGTGTGTGTGAAATGTGTAAAATTAGTATCAACACAAAGCTTAATGAAATGATTTATATTCAAAGATTCAAAGCAAAGTAAACTATTCTAATTTGCATCTTAATGAATCTTTCAAGAATGTATCATTGTCCTCTATTCCTAAGGATTTATTAAACTGTTTGGCCCTCAAATTTCTATGAGCACAAAGGTTGTTAAAATGACTACTTAGGAAACAAGATAACATTCAACATGCAATCCAACTATATGCCTACATGAAACTATGTGCAAAAAATGATGATGAATTCCATGAGGAGTGAAGGATGATGATGATAAATACACAAATAGTGGTGGATACTATGGTATTGATCTGTATGATTCTATGCATAATTCTACATATGCTCAAATGTAAACTTAAAATGAATGAATCTAAAATGCAACTATGAAGTAATATGTTAATCTAAGATCTAAATATGAAGCAAAACATGATATAAAGACTTACTATAAGACTCCCAAAATTCTCCAAGCTCCAATGATAAACCTGCATGATAACTTTACATCAAAATGTGGATACAAAATACAAGGCCCAAGGGTTGTATTTATAGCCTTTTCCAAGCATGTAGTGAGGTGGAAATAATCAATGGTCCAAATTGAAATAAGAAGAATGGATGGTGAAGATGAAGAGAATCAAGATGTTGTCCCCTTGACCAAAGACAACATGCCATTTGGATGGGAGAATCTCTTGACCAATAGGAAACATGCCATTTGGATGGAAGACTCAAGTGTGAGAAGAGAATACCATGTGCTTCCAAAATTGGTGGAAGTGTGGGAAGAATAAGTCATGTGCTCCAAAATTGGTGGAAGTGTGGGAAAATAAGACCATGTGCTTTTTGAAATGAGCTGAAGATAATTCTAATAAAAAAATAGAGTTATTTATTTTCATGTGACCTTAATGAGGTGGCACAAAAAGCTATAGAAATGTGCTCTAATTCCTAATTGGATTTAGTGAAGATTAATTAAATAGAATGAGTTTAGGGAACCTATTTTATTTAATTAATTTAGAGGAAGATGATTTAGATTTGGAGAATTAGAGAAGGGTGAACAATATAAATAAATTGAGAAGTTATTTATACGTAGTTAGAATATTAATCAAATAGCTAGTATTTAATTAATTAAAGGTGATGAAAGTTTTTTGGTGTATACACCTTGCATTCTTTCCTTGTTGATATGTAACAAAACTATCTCCAACTTGGAAATGGTGATTGTTGCGATGCTTATCATGGTGACCCTTGTATTTTGCTTGGATCTTCTCCAACCTTGCTTCCACTACCTGATGAATTGCTTAGACTTTCTGGATGAACTTCAAAGCCTTCTCTACATTATGATTTCCATCTTCAACATCATCCTTCCCAAAAGAAAAATCCATTGGTGTTTTTGGAAAATAACTGAAACAAGTCTCAAAAGGAGATCTTTTTGTAGAAGAGTGTATCACATGATTGTATGAATGCTACACATAATGAAGAATCTCATTCCACAACTTAGGATGCTTACTATAGTAACCTCTGAACAAATGAAAAACTCATGTTTAGTACCTTTGTCTGTCCATCGGTCTAAGGATGAAAGGTTGTACTCTTCTTCAATTTGGTTTCCATGAGTCCCAACAGTGTTAACCAAAATTCCCCCAAGAATCCAAAAACTCGATCTGTTACAATATAAGTAGGTAACCCAAAATGAATCCATACAAATTGAAAGTACATATGACTTCTTGATTTAGTAGTGGCTTATTTCTTACAAGACGTTAGAATACACATTTTGTTGAACTGATCAACTACTACATACAGATAATCATGTCCCTTCCTAGACATGGGTAGACCCTCGACTAAGTCCATAGACACACTTTCCCATGGATGAGATGGTATAGGTACAAGTGTGTACAACCCCAATTTATTTTTACTTGGTTTACTAGTTGCAGACATTACACATCCTCTAATATATTTAGATATAGTTTCTTGCATACGAGGCCAATAGAAATACTTCTACAACTGAGTCATCTTTTTTCTTACCCCAAAGTGTCCAACAATCAATGATGTGTATGCTTCTTTGATTACCTGTTCTTGCTCATCTTTTGGAATGCATAACTTTCCAAAGTGTTACAAAAAATTATCCTGCACATAGTAATATTTCTCTTCTACATGCTTGCCTTAGATTAAAGGTGGATAGATATCCTTAAAGTTTTAATCATTATCATATTTTTCTTGAAAAATTTCATGAACCATAGAACTATTCTGGAGGATTATCAAAAAATTCATAACAGGAGGCATACATAGCATATCTACTACTTTGTTATGGGCACCTTTCTTATACTTAATTATCAAATGAAACTTTGTGTGTGTGTCAAATGTGGAGAAGAGTTATTCTAATGTCAACACAAACCTTAATGAGATGGTTTACATTCAAAGTTTGAAGTAAGTAAAACTACTCTATTCATAATACAATCAAATCTTTCAAATATGTATCATTGTTCTCTATTTCTAGGGATTTATTAAACCATTTGCCCCTCAGATTTCTATGGGCACAAAGGTTGTTAAAATGACTACCTAGAAAATGAGATTTGATGCTTAATATGCAAACTAAGATGATTTATATGTAAAAATGTGTGGTGTAAGGATTAGTGGTATGCTTCTAAATGGAACAAAATGATGGAAAGGATAATGGATGCAATGATAAATGAAGGATGATGTTGATGATAGATGAAGTGGAGATGAGTGAGATGATATGAAACTATAGTGAACTATCCATGATTATGCATATTCTCAAATGCAAACATAAAAAAACTAACCTAAAATGTAACTATGAAGAAATTAAGTAATCTAAGATGAAAATGTAAAGTAACACATGATATGGAAACTAAGTATATGACTCCATGAAAGCTCTAAGATCCTACGAAAAACCTGCATGGTAAAAAAACTCAAAGTGTGGATGAAAAATGGCATTATGATACTATTCCAATTTGTTTCTCAAAATAGCATTATAACATTACTCAAAAGGTGGATGATAAATGCTAAGGAAAGAGGGTGTATTTATAGGGTTTCTCAAGCATTTTGTGAGGTGGCACCTATCAACGGTCTAGATTCGAAGGAGAAATAATAGATGGTGGAGATGAAAGGAATCAAGATGTTGTCCCCTTGACCAAGGACAATATGTCATGTGTGTGGAGAGAATCCTTTGACCAATTGGAAGCATGCCAAATATATGGGATTCCCAAGTGTGTGAAACAAAGACCCATGTGCTCCAAATTTGTTGGAAGTGTGGGGGAATAAAATCCATGCGCTTTTTATAATTGGTGGAAGTGTGTGAGGATAATTCTAATTAATAATTAGGATTATTTATTTTCATGTGACCTTTATGAGGTGGCACATAAAAATTTGTAGAAATGTGGTCTAATTCTTAATCAGGATTAGGGAAGATTAATTAAATAAACATGTTTAGGGTATTTTGTTTATTTAATTATTTAGAAGAATGTTAATTAGAAGAATTAAAAGGAAAGTGAAAAATATAAATAAAGTAAGACCTTATTTATATGTAGTTGAAGCATTAATCAAATAGGCTGTATTTAATTAACTAACTATGATGATGTTTTTCAAGTGTATACATTTTTCCCCTCTTTGAAGTGATGTGTTTACATGTTACTTCAAAGAAATTTTTTATGTTGATGCTCAGATGATGCGAGATTTCAATGCCCCAAACAATGCAAGATTTCGATGCCCCAGACTTTTGAATTTTAGGTATTGACGGATATATGCCCCCTTGAGAGATAAATTGGTGAATGTGGGGATGTTAAAATGAAATGTTGAATGATGTGATAAGTGTTGTGATGATTATGATGATGATCCAACATTGATTTGATGAGATTTTTATGGTGGAGACAATTTATCTCTCAAAATTTCATTGCATGCTCTTTCTTTGAATAGGGTTGATTAATTACCCCTCCTTTTTAGTAAAAATGGGAAATAAATCCCACCATAATTTCGTCCATTTTACCCCTAAAAGGTAAAAAGTGTTAAAATGGGATTCATTTGCACATTTGGAGTTTGGTGAAGTTGAGGAGTGGAGAGCTTAGAGAAAGATGGTAATCCCATACCATAAGCATCGTTTCAAGCATCTTTGCCAACCTGTTCAGCTTGTTGCCTCTAGACCTACGGTACACTTTATTAGAAACCTCTTTGTTAGTCATTTTCTTGCCTTTTAATGGTATTTTGACTATCGTAGATAGATGTTGTAGCTTATTGGATGTCATTTATGCACTTTCAGCTGATGTTTTTGTCATTTTGGAGTGTTTTTGAGCATGTTTAAGACCCCAACCTCTTGTAAACTTAAAATTCAAGTTTTCATGTGTTTTAAGAGTTTTGGCACCTTTGGGGTCCCAAATGGCACCTCTTGCAAGGTTGAAATTGATGTTTTTGAGCCTTTTGAGAGTTTTGACACTTTTAGGGTCCCAAATGGTGCCTCTTGCAAGGGTGAACATGCATGTTTTTGGGTGGTTTGAGAGTTTTGGCACCTTTGGGGTCCCAAGTGGCACCACTTACAAGCTTGAAATTCAAGTTTTGGCCTCCAACACTATTTTGGTGCCTTTGGTGTCCCAAGTGGTTCCTCTTGCAAGCTTGAAAATGGAGGTTTTTGGAGTTAAAATTTGTTTTGGCACCTTTGGGGTCCCAAGTGGCACCTCTTGCAAGCTTGGAAAACATGTTTTGGAGATGTAAACTCTATTTTGGCACCTTTGGGGTCCCAAATGGCACATCTTGTTGCCTTGGAAAATTTTCATCTTTGTTGATTTGAGGTGGTTTAGCTTGTTGTTTGACTCATTTTGCGGGGCGTGATTGCGAAAATCCCTTCGGGTGATGTTCGCAAGATGTCCTTGAAGCCTAGGAGTCATCGGTTCATCGTGTTTTGGATTGATTTCAATCAGATTGTGGTATGTGCAGTGTTTGATTGATGTTTTGAGTGATGATTTGATCTCATGATAGGTGAGAATCAAATGATAGAACCAATGTTGTATCATCCTCATAATAGGCAAGGAACAATAATAGGGTTGATAGCATATCATCCTCATGATAGGTGAGGAATGATAATAGGATTGATATCATATCATTCTCATCATAGGTGAGGAATGATGGTAGGATTGATAGTAGATCATCCTCATGATAGGTGATGAACGATGGAAGGATTGATAGCAGATCATCCTCATGATAGGTGAGGAATAATGGGTTGATTTATAGAAGATCATCCTCAGGATAGGCGAGGAACGATGGGTTGATTGATAGCAGATCATCCTCATAATAGGTGAGGAACGATGGGTTGATTGATAGCAGAACATCCTCATGATAGGTGAGGAGTGATGGGTTGATTTGATTGTCTTGATTGAACCTAACTTGATTTGATTGTCTTGATTGAACCTAAGTTGATTAACTATGCATTACCTTGAATAACTGATAGTCTTGATTGAACATGACATTGATCGACTAATTTTTGTTCATGATTAGGGAGATGGAGATGTACTCCAATCTCGGGAGAGATTCCTGAAGACCTAGAACATGGTCCACTGATTTTCCTCAACTAACTTAGAGATTATCTCTCATTGTGGGTTGACTTCCTTGTTAGATATTCCACAATATAGAATTAAGAGAGGCTTATTGACAACATTGGCGGAGAGATAGCACAATGATCATAATATATTTCATTTTCTGACTAGAGAGATGACCGTGACACCTGAGTATGTCTATCATATTCTACGGATCCCAATGATGGGAGAGATAGTAGTGTACAATAAGATAGAGCGAGGTGGGACGACTGCATTGCAGAGATTATGTCGAGATGATCATGTTATGGTCCAATAGATCCCTTGGACAAATATGATTAGTAGATATGATTCTTTGTCATGTGTACTTTCTAGATTTATTGGTGGATTCCTTTGTACTAATCATAGGTCAAAGGTATTTTCAGTAGGTTAGGGTCATGTGCTATCACGGATGACAATTCATAGTACCAGGTATGCCTGGGGCTCATGTATGTTAGCCCACTTATATCAAGATTTGTACGAGGTTATTTATTATGGGGTGACAAGCTTGTCATGTGGTGTCACATTACTACAGACCTAGGCATGGGAGCATATAGCTTTCACTCGGCCCATGGGAGAGAGACATCTACCACTAGGGAGACCCTATGTTTTCAGTTATAGTGGTCCACATGTCCAGCATAAGTTAGGCAAGGTTGCCTATTGGAGGCGGGTTCTGGATGATTTGGAGACTGTCACCTAGTGGTCATACTTGGATTGTGAGCAGTGGCCAGAGGATCAACTGGAGATGCCCTTTATATTGTTATTCTACTATCTGATTGGTCAGACACATGTTGTGCTTGAGCACTACTTGTATTTACGAGTATGTCGATAGTTTGGATGGGTTCAAGGGATGCCCCTGGGAGTTTACCATTATGCACAATGATGATAGGATATGTTAGAGTGGGGCCCCATGTATCATATGAGGCAATATGTACAGAGTATTATACCTTGACCTTAGGTTTATGGGATTATGTTCCATATATTACAGATGTCAGGATGACTGAATATTATTTAGAGTTCTTACACACGCATCCCTTTCCTATATTTACTCATCTAGAGGAGCCAATACCGACATTTGCTGGAGAGGGAGGAGATGGCAAGGGTGGGGATGATGGTGGGGAGGGTGTTTACAGAGGTGATGATGGTGGTATAGAGGGTGGTTGCAAAGGTGATGGTGGTGTAGAGGGAAATGGGGAGAGTCATGGTGGAGTAGTGGGTGGTGGCGAGAGTGAGGATGGTGCAAATGACAATCATCCATTGGATTTTACAGTTTTGAGGTGTAGGAGGAGTGTTACCATAGCTCAGGCAGTGCTTCCTAGGATTCAAATTGGGATACCCTCTCATCAGCAATCATCACAGATAGCATCTTTGTAGGTAGAGGTTCATTCATTTTAGAGTGAGATAGTGTAGGCTCAAGCACAGATTGGGTCCCTTCAGGATGAGTTAGCACAGTGTCGGGCACAAGTTGATATTTTGACGACTAATAGAGGGACAAATAGGTAGAAAATACAGTAGTTGCATGCACAAATGATCATACTTACTTTAGAGAGGGATGCCTTTAGACACCGGAAAGAGTAGGCTAAGGCCATTATTGAGAGGATATAGCAAGCAGTACCATCTACAGGTACAATGGATTTCTTCAGAGAGATCCAACACATTTCCTAGGATTTGAAGTTTTACAGAGGTAAATATCATGAGTTGGTTCCTCCTGAGCGACGAAAGAATTTTGTACAATCTCATTCTAGTAGATCTTGTTCCTGGACTATTAGTATGGGTGTCACACAACCATTGCTTGGAGATAGGAGCGATCCAAGTGTAGGTCTGTCAGGTAGAGGAGGTACTAGTTCCATGAGAGCAACATCATCTGGTGGGAGCTCAACATAGCATTTTGTGATGTTCCTTGGACATTGTGTATACACCTTTTGTGAGATTGAGGATGTGTTTCCCATGATACAGTTCCCTTTTGGATTTTGATGTATCTCATCCTACTTTTTGGATATCCTTGTACACATGGACATTATGACATTTTTGATGATATATGATATGCAACATTGATTATGATCTAAATTTTGATTATGCATTTGATTTCACTATTATGATATGCAATGTTTATTTGATTTCCATGCGATGATGATGATTAGGCAATGTGATTTGATTTATGATTATGTAATGTGATGTGATGATTATGATAATGCAATGTGATGTGATGATTATGATTATGTAATGTGATGTGATGATTATGATTATACAATGCGATGTGATTTATGATGTGTAATGTGAATGATTGAATGTGCATGACCTCAAATCTTCAAGGCCTTAAGCTTGAATAAATGAGTCTGTCCAACTTCCAAAAGTTTTGGGAAGATTATAGTAGATTAATCTTTTAAGCTTCATAACTCTAACATATTTCCCAAATTTCTTGGAAATCTGAAGAGACTCACTTATTCAAGTGTACTGGATGACATGATTTTGATGTTGGAAATGATATGCAATGTATGTCCTTTATTATTTTATTATTTATTTTTTAATGCAAATATTATGATGGAATGCATGAATGTAAGTGAGATGAGAATGTTTTCTAAGATATGCAAATGATGATGTAACTAATGTGAAACTAAATGAGAATGATGTGTTTTTGGTTAATGTCCAGTGTACTCAATCCATTAATAATAGAGATGACACCATTGTGAAATTGTTTCAGGATTGAAAAGCCCCATAAATACACATGCAATACTAACATGAATGCATCCTAACTTAACTATGCAAATATTATTTTCATAAGTTTTCATTTATATTAACCAATTTTTTGTGCTTTTTATCATCATTGGGCCTTTAAAATGTTGAAATTGAGTACAAGAATTAATGGTATGTTTTAAACCAAGATGACCTGAGTACTAATTTCATGATGTTTTAAAATTGCAAGTTAACACAAGCATCTAAGTATAATTAAACCGACATGACCTAATAATTTCTTGCGTAAACATACAAGAGTTAATATTTTTCCTATGTAAATTTGGAATGTCATCAGTGATACTTTGTAGCACACATCTCATGACAACTTGCATAGTAATAATGATAAACTCATAGACAACAAACAAAGAAAAATCATAATCCTTCCTTGCTCCTCTTGTTCGATACATCATCGAGGACTTGAGAAATATGATATCAAAAATCAAAGTAGAACAATTTGAACTTTTGTTTTTAACATGATAAACCCTTGATTTAGAAAGATCATCATTCATTTGAAGTTTGTGTTTGTAACTTTGGTACAACGACTATTTTCCTATTGGTTCAAGCTCAAAGTTTATTTTCCCCTAGTGAGTGCAGGATTTTTCCCCCAGTCCAGGGTGAAACATGACCACGACGACCGAGACCTAACCTAAAGACCTAACCTAGGGGCCTCAAGGGCTGATCAATAGATTAGCCTTTCCTATGTTATACATGCAGAGACCACATAGTTTGACTGATGACACAACCAAGATTTAGAAGACAAAAATATGAACATAATGGACACCTAAAATACTGACCTAAATGTCTCGGGGGATAATCAAAGATCAACCTTTCCTACATTCAAAGTTCAAAGATGACATAGTTTGAATGAAGACTATGTTTTTGATTTTTTGACCTGTTTTTTGATTTTGACATGTTTTGAATGTTTTTAGATTTTGATATGTTTTGAATGTTTTTGGATTTTGATATGTTTTTAATGTTTTTGTATTTTTTGATTTTATGACCTTGAGAATGTACAAGAATCCAATCCAATGCAAGACATGCCCCCAGTGTGATGCAATAAGACAAAATGATTTGTAGAATGGGCCAAGTAATGCTAGGGGATACCATGATACAAAAATTCGATCAAGATGCGATCATGGAAGCATGATGGATGAATGCTGCAGAGCAAGTCATGTAGCCCAAGATAGATGGAGAGTGCTTATTTTATCCAAGGTGCCTGTTTGCCAAATTTTCACCAAGGTACTTTCCCAAAGTGCCACCAAAGTGGTTTTCAATAAAGGATGATCTTCTTTCTTTACTATTTTTCAATCCTTTTTCTGATTTTTTTGGATTTTTGGATTTTTTTATTTTTTTGGTATTTTTCCAAGACCTTTACCAATGCACTGGATGAGCTAGGTGTAAACCATTTTGAGATGCAAGATGTTGAGGGGTTCATCAAATAGATCCCCTTTTTGTGTGGATAATTGATATGTTTCTGATCCAAAGACTAATACTATAACATAGGGACCCAACCAGTTAGGTTCAAATTTCCCCTTCTCTCAATCTTGTTGATTACGGGGATTTTCTTTTAAGACAAGGTCACCTACCTGAAATGATCTAGGTATTACTCTATGATTGTAGCTCCTAGATATCCTTTGTTGATAAGATTTTAGGTGATTAATTGCATGTTGTCAGTGTTCATCCAATAGTTCTAATTCTCATAGCCTAGATACTCTATAGTCCTCATCTAAAACCACCCCTTTAAGTGACACATGTAGGGATGGTATCTCAACCTCCATAGTTAGAATAGCTTCTGACCCATAGACAAAAGAATAGGGTGTTGCTCCTATTGGGGTATGGATATTGGTTATGTAAGCCCACAATGTTGGGTTTAGTTGAACATGCCAATCACGTCCAACTTCATTGATGATTTTCTTCAAAATATTCAAGATAGTCTTATTTGAGGCCTCTGCTTGGTTGTTCCCTTGAGGATAGTAAGGTGTAGAAAACCCATGTTGGATATGGAATCTTTCACAAAGCTCTTGAACATCTTGATTCTTAAAGGGTCGGCCATTGTCTCTAATGATAGATTGAGGAACACCATACTGATATATGAGATAATTTAGGATGAATGATGAGATTTGTTTCCCAGTGATGGTGATTAGAGGAAAATATTCAATCCATTTGGTGAAGTATTCTAAGGTTGTGATTATAAACTTATGTCCATTGGAGGAAGATGGGTGATCTTACCTACAAGGTCCAATTCCCACTGACAAAAATGCCATGTAGCTATGGGGTATGTGCAGGATCATGGTGCGCCAAAAAGTGGCAATATTTGTAGGGTATGTGGCTAACGAATTTTTTTTCAACCAAAATTAATGAAACAAAAAGGGTTTTTAAAGGAGATTCTCAGCTTTCCAAAACTATAAATAATGATTTAATTTGAATTTAATAAAGAATTATTATTCATTTTCTATTAGAATTATGACTAAAGTCCTGATCGATAGGCTGATTGAAAAACAACTATAACTTTCAAACGGTATCATATTTTTTGAATCCAAAACATGCGTCACATTCTATTCTTCACATACTATAGGATTAAAAAAATAAAAAATAAATTTCATGAAGTTTTGACCAAGTTAAGGTGGTCAGACAGACGAGTTTTTATATTTTCTAAATGTTGTAATAAAAAATTCATAATTAATTATTTACTTGGAAAAAAATTACAAAAAAAATATGCTTCACATCCGGGCATGATTCCTCTACTTATATAAAAAATATTACAAAAAAATATTATCATTTTATTATGGTTAGGGTGGTCGAAAGACACCTACTTCTTATTTTTTCCCTAAATTTAAGTACTCTTGCATTGAAATTTCAAATTTTCACCAAAATAGATTTTATTTATTTTTAAATAAACCTAGTATTTTAGAAACTACATTCAATTTTCTACAAATTCTATTATTACATGTTTTTGAAATAATATAGTTAACTTATTCAAATATTTACGTCAAGTTTCCTAACACTGATTTTTCTAATTTTTTTGCCACTTAAGGGCCTATTTTTTGCATGATGATCCTGCACATACCCTATGAATGGATGCAACTCTTGTGTTGGTGCATGTATCAAGTTTCTATGAATTTGACATTTGGAACACCTTTTGACATATTGAAATGATTCTTTCTCAATGTTTGGCTAGTAATACCCCAATCATAATAATTTCTTAGCTAAGGTTAAGCCACTTGAGTGTTTTCCACATATACCTTCATGAACCTCTTGTAAAGTGGTTTCAGCTTCATTATGTTCTGGACATCGAAGAAGAGTACCATCTAAACCTCATCTATAAAGAACATCATCTACTAGGGTGTGGCGAGCTACTTGTTGAATGAAGTTTCATTTTTTGGTTTCAAGATAAGTTAATTGGAAGGGTATTGTCTTACAAGTAGGTATTGATCTCCCCATAGAGGGAAATTTGAGGGTCGACAATATGGCATATCATTTGGGATTCTAGATCTTCATAGGCTGGGTTAGACACTTTTTCTACCATGAATTCATAACATCATCGTTGTTCAGGTATTTGGAAGAGAGAAGCAATGGTGGCCATTGCATCTACAACTTTGTTTTCTATTCTGGGAACTTGTGCAAACTTGATCTCAACAAGCACTTTTTGAAATCATCCATCATCCTCTTGTAGGGTAGTAATTTGTCATCCTTTGTTTGATAATCATCATTGACTTGGTTAATGACTAGTTGTGATTCACCATAGACTAGCAAATCTGTGATTTTCCATTCAACCACTATCTTGATTCCAATGATCAATGCTTCATATTCAACTGTGTTGTTGGTGTAGGGGAACATTAATCTATAGGATTTAGGAATTGTGTATCCTTGAGGAAAGATAAACGAGATTCCTATGCCCGATCCATGTTGTGTATAAGAGCCATCAAAGTATAGCGACCACTGTTGTGTAGATATGGTTAGGATATCATTATCAAGGAATTCAATGTTCATTGGATTGTTATCTGACAATGGTGCTTCATCTAGTTGATATGCTATGGCTTGACCTTTAATTGCTTTCCTATCCATGTACTAGATGTCAAACTCACTCAATATCATGACCCACTTGGCTAACCTCCTTGTTAAAGTAGCTTCCCTAAGTACTTTAATGGGTCAATTTTTGCAATGAGTTTTATGGTGTGAATTATCATGTGGTGCCTTAATTTTTGTGTAGCAAATACAACCACTAAGCATTCTTTCTCAATAAAGGTGTAATTGATCTCATAACCATTTAAGGTGTTGCTGATATAATAGATGTCTCTCTCCTTTCTTGTAGAATCTTCTTGTGCTAATAAGGCTCCCAAAGATATCTCGGTTGTTGCAATGTATAGTAATAATGGTTTTCCCTTAACTAGTGGTATCAACATAGGAAGTGTCATTAAGTACTACTTTAGTTGACTTAAGGCAGCTTCACATTTGTCATCCCACTTGAAAGAGACATTCTTGTGTAATAAGTGGTTGAAAGGATGAGTTTTATATCAGCTAGTTGAGTAATGAATCTTCTGATGGACTGAAGCCTTCCTTATAATGATCTGAGTTGGCTAATGTTTTTGGGAGGAGGAATTTCCATGATGGCTTTGACCTTTGTAGGATCCACCTCAATGCCTTTAGTTGAGACAATGTATCCCAAAAGTTTAGCTGAGGTTACACTAAACAAACATTTCTTGGGATTTAACCTTCCCTTGAATTTCTCCAATCTTGTGAAGATTTTGTCTAGAATCTCTAAGTGTCCTTCTCTAGTGTAGGATTTTTCCAACAAATCATCTACATAGTCTTCCATAAAAGTATGCATCATGTTGTGGAAGATGGTAGTCATAGCTCTCTGATATGTAGCTCCAGCATTTTTCAACCCAAAAGGCATCACATTCCAACAAAAAGTGCCCCAAGGATATGTGAATTATGTTTTATCTTGATCTTCAGGTGCTATCTTTATTTAGTTGTATCCTGAAAATCCATCCATAAGTGATAACATTTTGTGCCTAGTGGTCAAGTCTACAATCAGATCAATGTTTGGTAGAGGAAAATTATCTTTTGGATAGGATTTGTTAAGATCTCTGAAGTTCGTGCATATCTCGATGCTCTTATCTAGTTTGGATACCAAAACAATGTTTGATATCCATTCGACATAGTCAATAGCTCTTATGAATCCTGCATCTAATAACTTTTTCAACTCAGCTTTCACCAGAAGGGCGATATGAGGATGCATATTTCACAGTTTTTTCTTTACAGGTTTTGTATCAGGTGGTAAGGATTGATGATGCATAATTAGTTCTAGATCTATGTTTGGCATATCAACATATGCCCAAGAAAATTTGATTTTCCTATCCTCATAGAATTTGATGAAACAAAGTTTCTCCTCTTCTATCATGGATTCTGCTAAACGCAGGGTCTTCACTATTTTAGTTGTACCAACATTGATGGATTGTGTAGGTTCTATTAGTACTAAAGAACTCTCTTGGTAGTTTTCTAGGAGAGTGTCAAACCTTCCATCTCTTGGTGCCTCAGAGAGGTTTTCACCTTGAGATATGCTCTTTGTTTTTACTTTTTCCTAATTTAATAGTGCCATCAAATGGTTTTCACTATTAGACCCATTTCTTATATTTTTCATTTTACAATTGAAAGGTTGGACACCCCCCTCATTAGGAGCTTCGTTCTGAGATTCAATGGTAGAACGTGTGTCAGGATTATAGGAACATAGGAATTTCACAAGGGCATCATCGTTTGAAAAGGTGGGTATGTCAAGCAACTCATTTTGATCCCAATCAATTAGTTCAGGATGCATTAAGGACAAGGAATTGTTAGATTGGCAAAGGTCATAAGGTGTAAGCATTAGGATAGCCATGTTTTCAAATTGTCCAATGAGGTCTAAGATGTTACTCTCTTCTGATGTGTCTATCTCACTCGAAGAATGATCATCTTCACTTGAGTCAATGACATATTGTGATCCATATTCAAGTGGTCTAGAACTAGAACTTTGTCCTTTCATACATATTGGTGTATACTTTTGCATTACATCAATCTCTTTGTCATGAAAAGATTCTTTAGAGAGGGAGTCCCATTCATATTCATTGGAATATGTTTCATGATCCTCACTAGCCTGTAGTTGTAATATTCTTTCGATAGCTCTTTGAGTAGCTTCCTGTTTTGAGTCTTCTATGTATCCTAGTCTTGTTTTGTCTTTGGGATTCATTGTGATGAGCTGTATTGGTTCACTAATGCCTTCTTTTCTTTTACCTAAAGGACCATTTCCTTCATATCCCATCTTTGTTAGGATTGTCTAATCTTTTCCATACTTACCTGTGCATATATTGGACACTGATACCTGTGAAGGTTCTTCATCTTTGTATAACCAGTTTGGGACATCCCTATCTTCTGATTCCTCCACTTGAGTGCTTTCTTTTATAAACTTCCCTTCAAAGAGAATGATGGGTTGTAAGGATTGTTGTATTGAGGTGGATGGTTGTCCATGTGACTTAGGAGAGGATGAAATTTGTGATAAATATGAAGATTTCTCAAATGAGTATTCCCCCATGCCCCTATCTTTTATTTGGATCTTTTCTAACTGTTTTGATAAGGCATCAAGTTGACTTCCATTGTTGCATGAAATAGAGTCAAGGACCCCTTTTATTTTGATTGAGCCTTTCCCTCATACTGTCTTAATGAAGAACCCACTAGACTTTCTTTGTTTGATGGATCAAATTTGATGACTTCTCTATTATGTGGTACAAAGGTATCTTGAATTGTTCTGAGTGCATTGCAATATTGGGGTTAGAATCGGCAACAATGGTGACCTCCTGTCCATTGAAAGGAAACTTCAGGCACTGATGATAAGTTGATAGTACTGCTTGCATTTCATGAATCCATGGTCATCCCAAGAGTATGTTATATTTCAATTCCTTGTCTAACACCTGACACACTATGTGTTTAACGATTGGTCCCACTTGAATGGGTAAGATGATCAATCCTTGGGAGGATCTTTCTTCATCATCATATGCTTTTATGGTGATTTTCCTTCTAGGATCAATAACATTTTTAGAATATCCTAATGCACAAACAAGCTTGAGAGTGTAGATACTTAGGCCTTCTCCTCCATCTATAAGGACACATTTGATGTGATGTTTATGGATTAGGACTTCTATGTGAAGAGCAGCGTTATGTGGATGGGTGATGGATGCATCGTCATGTTCATAGAATGATAAGAAATGAGGTGCTATCAAATGTCCCACCATAGCTTGAAATGTATAGACTTCCAGATTGTTTGGTATTGTGGTGGCAACTAAAGCTTGTTCCAAGATTTCCTTGTGTGTCAATGAAATCTTGAGAAGTTCCAATATGGATATTTGAGTGGGTATCTTCTGTAACTGATCAACAATGTTATATTGAGTTACAAGAAAAATAGTTGTTTTGGACGTGGAAGTGGTAGCTCCTTTCAATATTACCTTGGCTTATCCTCTTGTAATCACATTGATAGGTGTATTGTCTCGATCATTTGTGATTTTGATAACATTAATTTGATTGTCATTCGTGTCAACGTTAGTGCTCAGATTTCTAGGTACAAGGCCACTGATTTGATGTGAGATGGTGTCATCATTGTGTTCGATTTTAATAGTGGCATCCTTCCCTTATCTTCCAATTTCAATGTCTTCGATGGAATTCTCAACCATCTTAATACAATGAATGGTAGAATCATAAAAATAGTTTATGTTCTTTCCTTTGGTATTCGATGTAGAGGACTCTCCCTTTTCATAATTGGGTAAAAGGTTCTTGAACACTCCCTAATCACTCTTTATTTGAGGTTCTTCAATGTGTACCTTTTTGTTATCAATGAGATCTTGGATTGTGTGTTTTAATTTCCAACAATCTTTTGTCATATGACCCTTGTTTTGATGATAATCACAGTAATGGGCATGATTCCACCAAAAGGGTTTAACTTATAGATCCCAGTTTTGTGCTTCTAGCACTATGATAAGCTTAACTTTGGTAAGTTCCTTTAAGGAAGAATCTAAGGATTATCCCAATGGTGTGAATTTTTGTTGATTGGAAGGTTTTGGAAATGGTGTTGCTTTAGTCCCAGATTAGTCTGATTGTTGTTTTGTCTAACATTTGGAGTGTCAGGAGGATTGTTGGTCTGATTAGTCTTGGTGGCAGCTACTGTTAGGTTGAATATAGGTTTGGTATTTTGATTTTCAGCTATGACCTCATTGTTACCCATGTTCTTGTTTCATTGCCAAAATTTAGGTTTTTCCCCACTGTTGTAGTTGTTAGAGGAAGTGGATGAGTTGTTTTCATTGTATATCTTAATGACCCCTCTTTTGACTGAGGCTTCCTCGATTTTAATTCTATTTTTAATCAATTTTTCAAAGGTAGGGGGACATTGTAATTCCAACCTATAACTCATCTCATCATTTAGGTTATCAATGAAAATCTCTATCTTTTCCTTTCGGGCATGGGACAAGAATACCTTGCAAACAATCTCCTCCATTTTTGCAAGAAAATAAGGAAGAACTCACCCTTTTTTTGTTTCAAGTTGCAAAGGTCTTTCATGGTGATATCATGTTGGATATTGTAAGAGTATTGAGTGAGAAATCTATTGACCAACTCTTCAAATGTGTCGATGGGGGGTGTTGTCTTTGAAAACCATAAGGCATGTCCCTCCTAGACTTTGTGGAAATAGTCTCATGAAATAAGTTTTCTCATGCACAAATTCTAGACTCATTGTTCGGAATTCCCTTACGTGATCTAATGGATCAGTTGTACCATTGTATTTATCATACTTTGGAAATTCAATACATTTAGGGAAAGGAATCATGTTTTTGGATGGATTAAAGGGATAAGGACAAATGTCCTCGATCAAGTATCATTTTGAAGTTCCCCTTTGCATATCTAGAACTTGTTGTTGAAGGTTATTCATTTGGTGAGTTAAAGTAACCATTTGTTCTGTTTCCTTTTCAGGCTTTTGGAGAGGTGCTTTTAAGATGTTGATGTAAAAATCAGGGGGAAGTTTGACTCCTTGATTGGCTAACATTAATAGGTATTTTTCCCCATCTCTTTCAAAAATATTTTCCAAAAACTTATGGAAGTTGGGGTCTTGTTCTGCTTTTCAGATATCCTCATCATTTATTTCTTCCCCTTGAGTGTTGTTGAGTCTAGGAATAGGGATTTCTTCTGCATCAGCCATGTTGTTAGGGATCTCACTATTTTGAGGTTCAATGTTGGGAGTTTCGATATCGAATGCTTCACTACTTGTACTTCCTATGTTTTTTGTTTCAAAGTTGGGTGTTCCAAGTTCCTTGTCCTTGAGTCTTCTCTTTTGTGATCTCGTTTGGATGGGCATACAAGTGTTATGATTTAAACTAAGTTTTGATCTAAGTTGGAAATAGTGCCAAGGATTACAACTAAGTCAAATAGAATCACAAATTCTATTGACTAGACTAAGTTTGATTTGATTGCATGACATAGTTTCATGATTAAAGGATGACAAATCCTGTAGATGAAACTAGGTTGCACAAGGAAAGATGTGATGGATATTGATGAGTTATGTACCTTGAAATATTTAGATCTAGGTTTAGTTTGAAAAATTCAACTTGTATATATCCATTTTTGACAATGTTTAGACTTCTAAAGTATCTTAGGAATGATCCTGGACTCGAATTTTTGACTCGAGAGGTGTAATTAAGGTACTCAAAACATTGGAAAAGTCTTGTATTTTGAAAATAGTACATCGTGTATAACTCTAGATTGTCTTTGCAAGCTCTCTTGTAAAAATTGAGAGTTAACCTTTCTCTAAAGTCGTAGAGCATGGACAAACATTTTTTATGTTGTTTTGGACTAAAAGGTTTGATCTTTGGTTTTCTAATCTTGAGCTTTTGTGAAATCATCATGTAAACCACATATTATGACTCTGTTTTGCCTAAGGAAAGGTTGAACACTACTGAAAGTACTAATTTTCTGAAGATGGATGGACCTAAGTTACCAACTTGTCTACCTCAATGAATGTAGTTTTGAATCAAGGTTTTCTCTTTCAAAATGTAACATTTTTTATGGTGTTTTGTTTGAGTTTTATTTTGAAGACACATCAAGTAGAATATACACTCCTAAGGTTGTGTAAGACTATATTCTTTTAGATTCCACACAGGTTTTACCCCAACCGCACTATCTTTAGTAGGTGAATTCAAAAGCTTGGCTGCACGAGCTCTCCCTTACAGTGCACTCTCTTCTCAGGCCAACCAAGCTTCCAGTCCCCATGAAACTCCCATGGAGAACTAATCACCACTACTAAAAACTATGAGAATGTGGATGCCTTGGCAATGACCATTGTTGCACCAAAGAATAGATAAAGGATTTTGGAAAATCTACAACAAGGATTTTAATGTGGGCATTCTGTTCATGGGGGATAATCCATGTGGCGAGAGTCCCTTTCGATCCATCTTATCAGAATTATCCTTGTGATACTTGAACTTTCCTTAAGTATCCACATTTATATCTCAGTTGGAAGTCGCTTGGATTTAGTGTGTTACTGGCTGGGTCGTTCACTTGGGTGATTACTTTTTCCCACAAGGTAGTTCCTCTAGGATAAACAAAATCAAGCAAGTATACCCATAGTTTGATCGATCTTTATTTTTCATGAATAAAGAGAGAACTCATGCCATATACTCCACTTATACTCACACATAAACAAGAATGGGTCTAGCTTTTTGGATCACCTAGTTAAGGGGAGAGCATATGCCTACCATTCATCACATACTAAAGACATGGTGTTCATTTTCCTTTAATTAAGCTATGTTCCTAACTTAACCAAAAGGAAACATGATGTTCATTATCCCTTTACTTAAGCTACGTTCCTATATTAACCAAAGGAAACAAGTCAATAACGTCCAACCCCTACAATATGTTAGTAGTTTATGTTTTGAGTCTTTGACAAAAAAATGGGAAAACCTGGAAATACGCAACACAAAATGTGAGTTTTTGATTTTGGTGAAAAACTACAAGAGGCACCAAAACTCTAAAAATAGTAAAGAATGGTCTCAAAACAGGTGAAAAGAGTCTTGAAACAAGATGCAAGAGGCACCAAAACTCTAACAAGAGGTGCCAAAATAGGTGCAAGAGGCACCAAAACTCTAAAAGTGGCCTAGAATGGTCTTGTAATAGGTGAAAACAGTCTCGAGACAACTTGTAAGAGGTGCCAAAACTCTAACAAGAAGTGCCAAAATAGGTGAAAGAGGTGCCAAAACTCTAAAAGTGGCCCAAAATGGTCCCAAAACAAATGAAAACAGTCTCAAGACAACTTGCAAGAGGTGACAAAACTCTAAAAGTGGCCAAAAATGGTCCCAAAACAGATGAAAACAGTCTCAAGACAACTTGCAAGAGGTGCCAAAATAGGTACAAGAGGTTCCAAAACTCTCAAAACAAGCCATAATGGTCTCAAAACAACTGAAAATGGTCTTTGTACTGCTTGCAAGAGGCACCAAAATAGATACAAGAGGTGCCAAAACTCTTTTAAAAACCCATAAATGCCTCAAAATAGCTTAGAATTGGCTCCAGACCGATGCAAAGCATTCCCAAGTCATAAACCTTGAACCTACAATCATGAAATCATCAAAAAAATTAGTAATAAGTGAGGCAAAGGCCCCACAGTGGGTGCCATTTTGTGCATGTGTTGAATGTGGATAAGAGCTATTCTAACGTCAACACAAACCTTAATAAGATGGTTTACATTCAAAGTTTGAAGCAAGTAAAACTACTCTATTCATAAGACAATCAAATATTTCAAATATGTATCATTGTTCTCTATTTCTAGGGATTTATTAAAGTGTTTGGACCTTAGATTTCTATGGGCATAAAGTTTGTTAAAATGACTATCTAGAAAATGAGATTTCATGCTTAATATGCAAGCTAAGATTATTTATATGTGAAAATGTGTGGTGGAAGGATTAGTGGTATGCTTCTAATGGAATAAAATGATGGAAAGGATAATGGATGCAACGATAAACGAAGGATGATGTTGATGATAGATGAAAAAGTGGAGATGAGTGAGATGATATGAAACTATAGTGAACTATCCATGTTTATGCATATTCTCAAATGCAAACATAAAACAAACTAACCTAAAATGTAACTATGATGCAATGAGGATGATAAAATGGAACTATGAAGCAATTAAGTAATCTGAGATGAGAATGCAAAGTAACACATGATATGGAAACTAAGTATAAGATTCCATGAAAGCTCCAAGCTCCTATGAAAAACCTGCATGGTAACAATACTCAAAGTGTGGATCAAAAATGGCATTATAAGACTATTCCAATTTGTTTCTCAAAATAGCATTATAACATTACTCAAAAGGTGGATGATAAATGTTATGGAAAGAGGGTGTATTTATAGGGTTTCTCAAGCATTTTGTGAGGTGGAACCTATCAATGGTCTAGATTCGAAGGAGAAATAATAGAAGGTGGAGATGAAAGGAATCAGGATGTTGTCCCCTTGACCAAGGACAACATGACATGTGTGTCAAGAGAATCATTTGACCAATTGGAAGCATGCCAAATATATGGGATTCCCAAGTGTGTGAAACAAAGACCCATGTGCTCCAAATTTGTTGGAAGTGTGGGGGAATAAAAGCCATGTAGTTTTTCTAATTGGTGGTAGTGTGTGAGGATAATTCTAATTAATAATTAGGATTATTTATTTTCATGTGACCTTTATGAGGTGGCACAAAAAAAGTTGTAGAAATGTGCTCTAATTCTTAATCAGGATTAGGGAAGATTAATTAAATAAACACGTTTAGGGTATTTTGTTTATTTAATTATTTAGAAGAATGTGAATTAGAAGAATTAAAAGGAAAGTGAAAAATATAAATAAAGTAAGACCTTATTTATATGTAGTTGAAGCATTAATCAAATAGGTTGTATTTAATTAATTGAATATGATGATCATTTTCAGGTGTATATAGAAACTATTGCAGAAAATCCATCCACTGAAAGTGCCTACTTTGTTTCAATTTAGATTATGAGTGTAAATATTGAAGTGGCTACTGATCAGTGTGGATTACAGTTTCTTTCCCCATTAAGTAGTGTTTCCATTTTTTAACACTTTGAACTAATGCATCAAGTTCCTTATCATAAGTGGGATAGTTACTTACTACTCTTGAAAATGTTTTAGAGTGGTAGCAAATTGGTTTACCTCCTTACATGAGTACTACTCCCATGGAAAACCTGTTGGAAATAGGATGCCATTTAATTATGATCCTAAAAATTATTTATTTCATGTATCTCCTAAGTCCTTGCAAAGTGTTCTCAAACACTAGGATTAGAGACAGATTAATATTTGATGAAATAATCATGTTAATTGATATCTGTAATTAATTCTAAATGTTAGGATCATGTGAGGGCGTCCAATATGAGTTCCTAAATAATAGGGGCACATGGGGTACCCACATGGTCGATGACACTCACCTTGAGTAAAGTTAACTATTTAGAGTAAGAGATAATACTTCTGAATGCATGTAAAGATCCTAGGAGTTCGGGTTTGATGTTTACATGCATGAAGTTTAGTTTAGTTTAGTTTAGTTCAGTTCAGTTAAGTTCAGTTAAGTTAAGTTAAGTTTAGTTATGGTTTAGTTATCTTCAGTTAGTTTTAGTTGAATGCTAGTTTACTTCAGTTAACTTTGAATGCATGACTATTGACTTGAGTTGCATGACAGATAACAGGGACTACCTTCAGTTAACAGGGGATGACTATTCTTGCATGAATGGTGGAGAGAAATTTTTTAGTTAACAAGAAATGACTTGGACCCAACTTGGGCGCCCAATTTGGCTTCTTGGAATTAACTCTTTTGGATGTTAAGATATATTTTAGAAGGCTAAGTTAAGTGGGCCCACTCTTGGGAACCTACTTTGAGGATAAAGCCTTGAATATATTTACAGAATAAAGGGTGAATTTGTACGTCAATTTGGGACGCCCAATTGGATGAAGGTGAAGATTTGACATCATTATTCACAACATAACTTTACTTGCAAGAGATAGGCGTACCTTTTAAGGATAGGGGTTGAGCATTATAATTGTAACTCTTTTGGAGTTTACAAAGTTGATTAATGATTATTTATCTCAAGCAAGTTGAAGAGAGTTAGTATTAGTTTTATTTCAAGTTTTGAAGAAGATTTGGTGAAGGAAAAAGAAGCATTATCAAGCAAGAATTAGAGTTATTGTAATCTACTTTAGAGATTAAATAATACATTGATTCTTGGTGGAGTTTTTTCTCAAAAGGGTTTCTCCACAGTATATGCTTGTGTATCTTTCTAATATCCTTTCTAATTGTTCTACAACTTCTATCTCCATTATACAAATTATAAAATGAATTAATTAGATAGTCACCCTCAAAGAATCTATAACAAAGGAAAGAATATTTAGATTAGGAATCTTAAAGTTTTACAAAGTATTAAGCTAAGAAAACACCTCAATTTCAATATTTGGTATTAGAGCTGAGGTTGTGTAGACTATTGGAACGTCTTTCTCTTAAAAGATTGAAGGATTTTTGGCTTAGTGGGATCTTTTATTATTTCTATTATTTTCTAATTTTGGAAAATAAGTTTTGTTACAATGAATTCCTATTTAGATATTGAAAGGTTCAATGGATCTAATTATGAGATGTGGAAATTAAAAATGGAGGATCTCCTTGAAGAGAGATAAATGGTTAGCTTTTGGTAATGAGACAAAGTCACCTACAACAATGTTAGATGAGGATTGGGCTAACCTTGATAAGAAGGAAAGAAGGACCATAATATTGTGTCTTGTTGATGTTGTTCTCTTGAATTTTTCAGAAGAAACTACTCCATATAAGCTATGGAAGAGAATAGGTGATATTTATCAAACTAAAAGTCTTACTAATAAGTTGTATCTGAAAAGATAGTTATATTCTTTAAAGATGAAAGAAGGTAATTTTGTTGCAAATCATTTGAATGCTTTTAATTTGATTCTAAGTTAGTTAGAATTTGTAGATGTAAAGCTAGAAGATGAAGATAAATACATTTTGTTACTTTGTTCTTTACCAGAGTCTTGGGAAAGTCTAATTGTTGCTATCAGTAGTAGTGGTGTAGATCCAAAGATGGAAAATATCATTCCTACTCTCCTATCAGAGGAGATGAGGAGGAAGTCTAAAATGGAAATCCAAGATGCCTTGCTTGTAAAAGGTAGGCCTGAGAAAAAGGAACCTAAGGGAAACAAGGAAGGGAAGGGTAAGTTAGAAGGATGGAGTAAGGTAAAGTGTTGGAACTGTGGGAAACTGGGACATGTGAAGAAGGATTGTAAGAACAAGAAAGAGAGTTATGATTCTTCTACAAAGGAATCCTCAAATGACAGTAATGATGCATTGGTTATTTTAGCTAATATTGTTTTTGATAACTCTTTACTTCATGTTTTAGAGTGATCTTAATAGAGAGGATGGTAGTCACGATGCCATGTGTGACTCAGTACCATAGTGGGAGTTGTTGGGAGTGACCTGGATGCATCATTGGTAAGGTTATCTTTAGGTGGTTGGGGATATGTTTTCTTGGTTTAGAGTGGTTGCTATTATGTCATGGTTTACTCTTGTTGCATTTAGAGTCTAGCATCGTTCTCTTGAGACTAGGATGTAGATATATGTTATGGTGCATGTGATCTCCTAGAAGGATATGGTTAGATCATCAATGCCATGTTTATGTTCAAGATTGGAGCTTTGACATTGATCTTGTGTAGTTCTCTTAAGTATTGGGTACATTAATCATTTGTTTGATTACTTCATGGAAGTTTTGTGTTGCATTTGGAGTTTGGCATGAACTGGTTGGTTACAAGTCCTCATGGATACTTGGAGAAATAAGTGAGGCTTGAGTTCTCTTATGGTAAGAGATATATGTTGGAATAGTTACTAGAAAGAATAACTATTTTCAACAGAAAAGACCGAGGAGCCTACACCTTGGTTAATGAACATGAGTTCAACACACTTGGTGGTTTCACATATCTCCAAAGAGGCAATTTGGATAAAAATACTTGGGAAAGGTATTGGTTTTAATTGCAAGTAAGTTAAACTTGAATGTGATAGTTAGAGTGCTATGTGTTTATCCAAAAAATCCTATGTTTCATGCTTGTACTAAGCATGTTGATGTTAAGTATCACTTTGTGTGAGAAATGGTTGAGAGTGTGAAGGTATTAATTAAGAAAGTCAACATTTTAATTAATGTTAAAGACTATCTTATGAAACCAATTCCTTTAGATAAGTTCTCTTGGTTTTCAACATTTGCTTGAAGCTTCATGATTATGCAGGTTGCATTTGAAGTTGGCATGGATTGATTAGTTGGTGCAGGAAGGCCATTGGCCTTAAGTTTTGTACTTGATTTATAATAATGATTTCTTTTTAGAATAATTGCAATGTATAATGTCAAGTGGGAGAATGTTGGAAATGAGATGCCATTTAATTGCAATCTTAAAAATTCTTTATTTCATGTATCTCCTAAGTCCTTAGAAAGTGTTCTCAAACAATAGGATTAAAGAGCAATTAATACTTGATGAAATAATGATGTTAATTGACATTTGTAATTAATTATAAATGTGAGGAGCATATGAGGGCATACAATATGAGTTCCTAAATAATAGGGGCACATGGGGTACCCACATGGTAGGTGACACTCACTTTGAGTTAAGTTAACTATTTGTAGTAAGAGATAACACTTTTGAATGAATGTAAAGATCCTAGGAGTTAGGGTTTGATGTTTACATACATGAAGTTCAGTTCAGTTTAATTTAGTTCTGTTCAATTTAGAATCAGTTTAGTTTAGTTCAGTTCAGTTTAGTTTAGTTTAGTTTAGTTTAGTTTAGTTAAGTTTAGTTCAATTCAGTTAAGTTAAGTTCAGTTATGGTTCAGTTATCTTCAATTAGTTTTAGTTGAATGCTAGTTGAATTCAATTAACTTGGAATGCATGACAGATAATAGGGACTACCTTCAGTTAACAGGGGATGACCATTCTTGCATGAATGGTGGAGAGAAATGTTTCAGTTAACAAGAAATGACTTGGACACAACTTGGGTGCCCAAGTTGGCTTCTTGGAATTAAATCCTTTACATGTTAAGATATTTTAGAAGGCTAAGTTAAGTGGGCCCACTCTTGGGCACCTACTTTGAGGATAAAGCCTTGAAGATATTTACAAAATAAAGGTTGAGTTTGTACTTCAATTTGGGATGCCCAAATGGATGAAGATGAAGATTTGACATTGTTCTTCATGACATAAATTTACTTGCAAGAGATAGGCATAGCTTTTAGGGATAGGTGTTGAGCATTGTAATTGTAACTCTTTTGGAGTTTACGAAGTTGATTAATGCCTATTTATCTAAAGCAAGTTGAAGAGAGTTAGTATTCATTTTATTGAAAGTTGTGAAGAAGATTTGGTGATGGAAAAAGAAGCATTCTCAAGCAAGAATTGGAGCTATTGTAATCAACTTCGGAGATTAAATAATACATTGATTCTTGGTGGAGTTTTTTCCCGAAAGGGTTTCTCCACGGTATATGCTTGTGTATCTTTCCAATTTCCTATCTAATTCTTCTACAACTTCTGTCTTCATTCTACAAATGATAAAATGAATTGATCAGATAATCACCCACAAAGAATCTGTAACAAAGGAAAGTATATTTAGATCAGAAATCTTAAATTTTTACAACGTATTAAGCTAAGAAAATACCTCAATTTTCAACAAAACTCACTCACATTTGTCTTGATCTCAAACGGATGATGTAAATCTAGTAAATCCAGAACTGGCGTCATGCTCAACTTTTCCTTCAAAGTGTCAAAAGCCTTTTGCTATGGACCTCCCCATTGAAAAGTTGTGTTTTTACTGGTTAATGCATGCAATGGTGATACAATATAGGAGAATTTTGCAATGAACTTCCTCCAATACTGAACTGCACCTAAGAAATTTTTGACTTCTGTGACTGTACTTGGCTTAGGCCATTTTACAATATATTTGACCTTCGCAAGGTCGAGTTTCAATTGACCACCTCCTATGCAATAGCCTAGGTACACTAAGGATGTCTTAGTGAATTCACATTTAAACATCTTTACAAATATTTTTTATTTTCTCAATACATCAAAAACTTTCTTTACATGACTTACATGATCTTCCCAAGTTTGATTGAATATAAGAATGTTAGAGTATGTGCAGGATCATCAAGGAAAAAATAGGCCCTTAAGTGGCAAAAAATTCAAAAAAAATAGAGTTAGGCAACTTGACGTAAAAATTTGAATAAGTTATGTATATTATTTCAAAAATATGTAGGAATATAATTTGTAGTAAATTGAATGTAGTTTCTAAACTACTAAGTTTATTTTAAAAAATCTATTTGGTGAAAATTTAAAATTTCAATATAGTAGCACTTAAATTTTAGGGAAAAATAAGTAGGTGTTTGTTGACCACCCTAACCACAATAAAATGATAATATTTTTTTATAATATTTTATATATAAGTAGAGGACTCATGTCCCAATGTGATATTTTTTGTAATTTTTTCCAAGTAAATAATTAATTATGAATTTTTTATTATAAATTTTAAAAAATATAAAAACTTGTATGTCTGACCACCTTAGCTTGGTCAAAACTTCATGAAATTCATTTTTTTTAATCCTATATTATGTGAGGCATAGAATGTGACACATGTTTCAGATTCAAAAAATGTGATATCATTTGAAAGCTATAGATGTTTTTCAATTAGCCTATCAATGAGGACTTTAGTTGTAATTCAAATAGAAAATGAATAATAATAATTTATTAAATTCAAAGTAAAGCATAATTTATATTGGTGGAAAGCTGAGAATCTTCTTTAAAAACCCTTTTCGTTTCATCAATTTTGGGTAAAAAAAGTCGTAATCCACATACCCATCATATCGCCATTTTTTGGTCCATCATGATCCTGCACATACCTATCATCTAGATAGACTATGAAAAAATCATCAATGAAAGGATGAAATACATCATTCCCGACTCTCATAAAGGTAGTTGGTGCATTACAAAGCCAAAGGGCATGACCAACCACTCAAATAGTCCATGTTTGTCTTAAATGTAGTTTTCTAAATGTCATATTCTACCATTCTTCTCTGATGATATCCACTACGGAAATATAACTTAATGAAATAAACTACATGTTTCAATTGATCAAGTAAATCATCTATTCGAGGAAGAGGATACCTATTCTTTATTGTTATCTTGTTCAGGGCTTTGTAGTTGATGCACATTCTCAAAGACCCATCCTTCTTTGGAACCAACACAATGGGAAAACCACAAGGAGATGTACTAGGGAAAATAACTCCTTTATCAACCAATTCTTGAACCTAATTTTTGATTTCCTCATTCTGCATAATTGATAAACAGTACATGTCAATGTTAGGAAGTGGCATATCTTGATGTAACTGGATTTTATGCTATATCTCTCTCTTGGGTGGTAATCCCATTGGTTCTCAAAACAAGTCATCATAAGCGGAAACAAAGTTGACCATTTCAACTTTATGATTTGGATCACACCCCTTGAATGCCTCATAGTTTTTATCTTCTTTGGCTTTTACTATCATTAATAAAAATTTCTTACTTGAATTGACTAAAATTTTCATTTGCCCAACATTTACCAAGGTTAGATTAGTCTTTATCTTATGTACACATACAATGTATTCAATCCCATCCTTAAAAAGATGAAACTTGTTTTCCTCCCTATAGAAGATAGCTTTTCAATCATACAAATAGGGACTCCCCAGAACAAGCCCACAAATATCTAAAGGGACAACATCAACTTCTACCTCATCTACAAAGTTTGAAATGATAGTAAATCTTAACTTACATTGCTTCGTGACTTGTAACTATGCATCATTCAAACCCATACAAGTGGATATGGCTTCAGATGAGGTGTTGTAGTTAGATTAAGCTTTTTAACCATTTCTTTAGATATTATATTAACTTGAGAACCTGTATCAAATAAATTATCAACCTTATTATGCTTTGTTACAACCTGAATATGAAATAATTCATTCCTTTTCTTATCATTCTTAGGAGGAGAAGATTCTTTACTTGTATCAAATGAAAGAGATGTACCTTTTCCTTTACCTTGGATCCTAGTAGCAACAAAATTTGTCTCATCTTTAGAATCAAATCCAAGATCCTATTGAACTATAGTAGCAGTCTTTTGTTTGCCTTTGTTTCCACCATATTTCTTCAGCCTTAGTTTTAGATGCAACTTCTAGCACTTAGAATCATCATGCGCCTCTTTCTTGCAATGGAAACATGTGGGTTTACCACCCTCCTTCTTAACTATAGTTGTCCTTTTCCCCTTTCCTTTGCCTTTGGATTTTCCTTCAAGCTTAGATGGCTTCTTATTAGGATTATTAATGAAACAACCCTTACCTCTTGACTCTAAGTGTGTGGCTTATACACATACTTCATCCAAATTACTAGGATTCAAAACCAAGATGAAATCTCATAGATAAGAGTGAAGACCACCTATGTACTTAAGAAATGTATCCTAGGTGTACAATGGAACATTCAATGCAATAGCCCATTTTTTGAACTCATGGGTGTATTCTTGAACAAGCTAACCTTTCCCTTGCCTAAAATTTTGTGAGTTCATCATTAAATGTTGCATATGGCCTAAGGGATAAAATTGTTTTTTAAGAGCATTAACAAATTCTATCCAAGTTAAACTAACTCTACCATGTTGTGAAATTTATTCCCGAGTCCTACTCTCCTAGCAATTGAGAGATGTTCCTCCCAACCAAATAGTAGCTAATTGGATCCTATCAACATCTTCTAAGAGACTTTGAACTCTACAATAGACTTCAACTTGTTGAACCCAATCATCTAATTTTTCAGTATTCAATTCCCCACAATACTTTGGTAGGTCAAATTTTACATCCAATTTAATTCTAGGCTTATGTGTACCCTTGAAAGGATTAGAAGACATAGAATGAGTAGAAGGAGAAGATGGAGAAGAATAAGAAGAGGGAGTTGGGGGAATTTTTAGAGGCTCATGATCACCTCCTGATCTTTTTGCTTTTTCCTCATGAGCATCTTTCCTTGATGAACCTTCATTTCCATATCACATTGATTATTGCCTCTCATGAAAAACAACATCTACCATAGCCTTCATTTTGAGAAAATCCTTTTGGAAACTCTTCTCATCAAGCTCTGAACTTTGTCTACCACCTACTTCTTTCATTTGTGATGGTGGATCAGCTCTTCATTTTCCAATCTAAGGATTATATTCTTCAAGCTCACCTTCACCTCACCAAATCCTGGATCATGTTAGCATTCACTTCAACAATTCTAGTCACACAAAGCTCTGATACCAAACTTGATCTGAATTAGGATCTCTGAAAATTTCTTACAGAATGCTTAATGTTTACAAAGATTAATTCAAATCTTAAATAATGAATTAACATAACTAAAATGCTTAAATGAACAAAGCATTATAAATGTGATGAGCATAATAAAAGTGAGAAAAGACAAAGAAGGCAGAACACAAGTTGATAATGGAGTTCACCAAAGGGATTCATCTCTAGGTTCCTCTCCAACAGAGTGACTGATCCTATTATGCTCCAAAATTAGGATTACAAAGGCTTCAACTACATTACAAATCCATCTCCTTCCAACAAAGTGGCATCATGTTCCTTCATTGCATAGAAATGGCTACAATGTCTTTAGAGCATTCTCTCCTTCTCATCACCTGGTCGCCTTTCCAAAAATCCCATACCCCCTTTCTATACATGAAATTTTCCCATTTTGGGTTTAATCATCAAATTACAAAAATACCCCTGTAAAAAATCAAAAACCCCTTACATCTCATTTTTAGCCTTCTTATGTTTTGTGGTTTTTGGCCTTATGCACTTTCAAGGTTTAGTTGTAACCATTTAAGGTTACTTTGTTAAGGTTTCACTCTTAATTGTTATACAAAAATAACCTGGCCCATACATATCCTTAAGCTGCTAAGCGACATGGTGGTGAGTAAGAATTTTAGTGGTGGGGACGGTGAGAGTTCAACCCCTGCCACTCTTTATTTTTTAAAAAAATTCCTTAGTGGACATAACAAAACAAAGTGGCACCCCATATAGTTAGAGCACAAAGTGTGTGGTGCAACAACGAGCCACTATGCTGGGAAGAGAGTTAGAATTTGTGTAAACCAACAAACTGATGGGCGGTGTGAGTGGTGCCACATGGAACACAAAGATGGTCCCATGTGGCACCTGATGATTCATCAAAAACACATGGATGCTCTATCAACGACCATGTTAGTAGCCACATCAGACATTGTACTATCATCTACTTTGTCTAGTCACCTATATAGTTTTCCACGTGTCAATCCTTGACTGGTCCAACTCACTATCCATAATATATGGTCTACCACATCAGCATGTTGTTGATTTCAGTATTCATACGACTTGGTCAACCTTAATAACTTCCAACTTTTACTTGTTATATCTTCTGCATACAGACTCATATTTGGATGAAATGAGTGGCATTGGGTGCATGTCAATGAGCTCTTTGATTTGATGTTGATTTTGACTGATTCTGAGTTGATCATTTTTTTCCTTTCTAGTTGGCCTTAGGTACCTATTTGACCAAATTTCGACTGGCCATAACTTGAGCGTATGATCTTTTTTTGACCCCATTCAAGTTGTGTTGGATTCGGTTTTATGAGATCTTCAAGATGATGCTGAATCTTGGAACATATGGGACAATTCATTTTTTAGTGAACAGTATCCCCCTGGATCATGTGTTAGTATTGAAAAGTGTATGTATAGATTTTATAATTTATTATGCAAAATAAAAATTTTAATACTATATTTTAATGTTTAAGTAAAATAAGGAAAATAAATATTTTTAGAGTATTTATTTAGCTTCATGAAAATGTAACTTTTTGTTTATACTTATGTCATTGTTGTAAGGAAAAAATTCTATCATTGTTATTAAACATACTAAAAATATAGTTGTTTTCAAAGTATTTAAGGACATAAAATTACCTTGGATTTGGGATTATTAAATATTTAACATCATACAAGGCTTCAATGTTGTTAAAATAGCTTTTTTTTTCAATGATGCATATGAGAAGAAAATGTGAATTTTTATTTTTGTTTCAATATCCTCTTATGATAGTCATGTTACTTTTAGTGAAAGGATATGTATACCAATTATTGAAAATTTACTCTATTTTAATATTTACTTTACTTTTATTGAATATATATAGTACCCTATAGTTTCATGCTTTCTCCTTATAGAACCATGTGTGATCATGTGTGTGAGGAATATTTTTTTATAAGATGTAAGTAGCTTTTGTGTAGAATGTATATTATGTTACATTAGAATACTAGACATTAAATAATTTTCTTAATAATGTATATATCGAGTTTCTAAAAGAGATGGTTACCAAAAAAAACTAATATATATATAGTCCTTTTACTTCTCAAAGTGGCACATATTCTATTGGTATTAAAATATTCTAGCAAATAAAATAGGAAAATATGTGTTCTTTGTTTTATTTTCTATTTAAGAATATAGAACAGAAAAAGAAGAATAATATGTAACTAGTCTAGACCTTGTGTCATACTCCACCAATAGTGCATCCAACATATCACTATTTTTCCTCTCTTAGCACTATAATAGGTGTATCCCAAAAGGGTTTTGAAGTTGCAACTCCACAAACTATATTATCTAGATTTGTGAGAGAGTCATTACACTTAGGTTAAATTGAAAGAAAAGAAATATTGAAGGAAAAGAAATAAATATTAGAAGAATGAAAAATAATAATAAGATGTAAAAAAGTATGTTAAAGAAGATAATGTTAGATCAAATGTTGTCATTGGAACTAGACAACCAAGGCACTACATAAAACCATTAAGCCTTACAAACCCAAAGTTTTGTTGAGTACGACATAGAGCAAATCTAAAGGGTTCATGGTAACTAGATATCTTGAAATGTATATATATATCCACTTAATCCTCAACCATGCTTGGTTTTCCTTGTCAACTACTTCAACTAATGCATTCCTCTTCCCCTCTAGCTACATTGTATCAATGTATGTGGCCACATATATCAAATAGACAATATATGCATATATATATAACAATAAGGAAACATGGGAAAATTGTGTTGCATTGAAGTCCTTACTAATATTTAATAAAATAAATAAAAAATAAGAAGATGAAATGCATGGGAGGTGGCACCTTAAGGAAAAAAACTTTTGCTAAATGAGAAATCTTTATGTGACTTAGGTCAAATGGATTACAAGAGACAGATTAGACACAAAAGTAGTTTAGAAAGAAATTTATAAAGTTTAAAATTTCTTGTGTTGGAACCCATGATAAGGTGCCAATTTTCTAATGTTAAACTATTAATTAATCATGTTTTGGAAGGTTAATCAAATTTAAGTGTTAATTAATTAATGAAAGTGATAGTTCAACTGAACAATCAGTTTATAGAACTTTTTTGTTGATTAAATAATAATAATAATAATATAAGGCTTGGTTGATGATAAGTTAATGATATTAATATCACTAAATAGTTAAATGAAAATGTTATTACTATTATAAATAAAAATATTAATATTACTATTAATGTTAAAAGTAGTTCAAATCATATCAACATCAACGATGTTAATCTTTAAACAATAGTATTATTATTAATAAGATGTGAGGGTTGTTTATGTAATACATAATATTATTAGTGTTTTATATGGTTGATTGATTAGTAATCTTATTACTAAATTTTATCTATGAATTTATCAATATTATTATTAAGTTATAATAATTGATTAAGCAATAATATAACTACTAAAAAGTTAATTTTTTGAATAATGAATAACATTACTATTAAAATTTAACATGTCGATGTAATAAGTAATAATATTATTTTGATTATAGGGGAAAATAAGTTTTAAAGGGACCCGAAACCCTTTACATCCGAGGATACACAATGTTGCAAAGAAAGATTTTCAAAAGACCACCAGCAACAACCCAACAACTAGAAAACACAAATGGGTGAGTGTTATACTAAAAGTGAGACAAATAACCACCAATAGCACCCGATAGCTATAAAAAAAAATAACCTAAAATAAACCTACATCGAATAGGAAATAGAAAGCAAGAAAGAAAAGACCAGACACTAATTCAAGCCACTTAGAGTGTTGGTGACCTCAATCTGCTAGTTCTTGTTCCTCTCAACCACATCTAGTAGCTCCTCGGCACAAAATGTTTTCTTCCAATCAACTTACCCTTTTCCAGTAGGACCTTTGTCATCATCCTTAGTAGCTTTTTTACCCTTTCCCTTGGCTGAGTGCTCTTTCTCCATAAGCTCAGAGAAATAAAATTGATCCTCCATGAGCTCACTTATTTTCCTAAAAAGGACTTCCAAGGAGTCCACACCATTCTTCATAGAGATAAGGCATGCCGGCATTAACTTCTTGATATATGTATTTATGCCTAAAACCTTGGCTTCCAAATGTACCGATCTTTCATCACATAGGGACTTAAAGTCATGATAGGAACCTTCAAGGTCCACCATTCTGTCTATAAGAATGTATGACACTAAACCATTTGGAACATTCTTCATAATTTCCTTTAAACCTATAATCTTTATATTAATCGTATTGAACTCCTATAGAGTCCATTTGTCCAATTTAAAGGTCCGAGTGGCCCCAACTCTAGCCATATCTAGTAAATCAAACATGGAGGTAGCATCATCATCAAGGTAAGAAAAGTCCTCAGAATGAGGATTTACCTTCAAAGGCTCTTGTTTGGCTTTATTCTTTTCTACATCATCCTCATCCAGACCCCTAATTTCCTCATCTTACTCCTCCTTGGGAAAGTCTTGCATGGGAGAATCCTCAATGGCCACCATCTTTTCACTAGAATCCTTATCCTTGCCACATTTGGGTCCTTGGTCAGAACCTCAAAGGCCTTGTTCTTCAAGTTAGTAATACATTTTGAAAGAATCCTTGGTTTATCAACCAAACCCTCAACATCACCCTATGTCCCCACCTCTAACCCACCACCAACCACCTCCATAGACTTGGGAGAAGAATCACCTGACCCCACCTTGGTGTCCTCACTCTTGAAAAGGGCCAACCACTTAGCAGTCTTGTTACACTTAGCACCAACCACCTTCCTCTTCTTCGAAGATGTAGTTGCAGCCATAGGAGATGCATCCTCCTCATCTTCATTCCATTCCTCCTCCTCCTCAAGGTCCATTTTATAATTAAATAATAATAATGATATAGTATTTGAACATATAGATTTTTAGATTGAAATATCATGATAGTTCAAAAAATGATATTCATATTTAATCAATTTAGCTTAGCTTTGTTGGTAGTATATTACACAAGTAGTTGTGATAAATTTATTAGGCAATTGATGTTAATTTAATTTACTCTAACTACCATTACCCTTATACAAATGTCTACCACATCATTGGTATTAACCTAGTAATTTAACCATTTCAGTATCAATATTAGTTGGGAACGAGAAACTCATTTTTTTATCAGTAGGAATAATGATGATTGTATTAATGACTATGTGAATTACTATTAATATCATTATGGTAATAATTCCATAGACACTAATAATAGTTTGAGAATCTATGCCACAAAGGGTTAGTGATAAAGCTAATATTGAAGCAAAGGTTTATATTATCGTTTATATTTATTTCTAGAGTATGTGGTTGCAAAAGTAAAGAGAATGTCCTAAAAAATATATTTAATAAGAATTATTGTCAATAATGTAATGATATCTATAAGATAAATTCTCAAATGTATTACCACTATTAAGAAAAATTATTCATTAAATGGAATTAATCTCAAAGAAAAATTTCAAAAAATTGACACATAAGATGACACTGGAACAAGGAATTACTTAGAGTTGAGGAAAAAAATAAGAGTTAAATTGAAGAATTGTTTTATTAGAGAACAATTAATTCCATGTGAACTACATTATTGTACTAGCACAAAAGAAAGAAGGTGAGTGGAGAATGTGTAAATAATTAACATCAATGAAGAAAATTGTAATTAGACATCTATATTCATATTTCCATGGATGGATGATTTGATGATTTTTTTGAGTGACAAAAAGTTAGTTTACCAAGATAATTTGAAGAGTGGTTATCACTAAATTATATTTAAGGAAGGAGATGAAATTAAAACTATATTGAAGACAAAATATAGGCTATGTGAACTATTGATAATGTCTTTTCAGATGACTAATGCACCAAGCAAATTCATTATATAGATGAATAAAATATTGAATCCATATTTAGGTACACTTTGATTCTTTAAGCATATCAAGTTATTGTTATACAAAATAGGAGAGGGAAATTTATTGATCAATTTCAACAAGTTTAGCTTCATAAATTTGGAATTTTTGTGCTTGTGATTTGTAATCCTAGCTAATTGTTTAAATATATATCTAGAGAAAGAAAAATAACTCCTTAAATTGCATACACCAATGATGTTTAGGTGGTAGTAAATTTCTATGGTTTAGCTATATTTGGTATAAATTCCATTTGTAATTTTGGTACGTATTTGTGAACCCATACCATAGGCTATAAGTAGAGATAGGAGAGATAGGAAGGAATTTAAGTTGAAATTGAGAGAAAAAAATTAAACTATAATAGAATAAATGTATAGACCAATAAGTGTTAGCATCTTTAGACATTGATAAGGTATTTGAGGATGACTTTAATGAAATTGGAAGTGAAATAAAAGTACCACTCATTTTATAAGGTGGACCAATAAAATATTTTAGGGATAATATGAGTGATATGAGGAATAGATAATCCATGTATGATCAAATTTTTTATGTCATAATCCAAGCATTAAACAACTAGATAAATTATATTTACCTAAGGAATTTATATTGTATGCAAATCACCAAGTACTCGTGCCTCACAATTTAGGAAAATATAAATTAGAGACAAACAAGATGGCTCAATTTCAATGTAAATGTATTATATTATGTTAAATCATAAGAGTGTAAATTGAATCAATATTGTAGATGTGTTAAGTAGAAGATTAAATTTACTACCTAAGATGAGGATTTAGCAAATTGTATTTTCAGATATGAATTATTTAAATGAATAAAAAAATTATTTTATACAATCATTGAAAGCATGCAAAGAATCCATAAGCATGGAAATAAATAGCTATATTGATTATTTAGTTCAAAATGGCAATGTTTGTGGTAATAAACTATGTATTCAAAGAATCCTAATAAGAGAAAACATGATAGTAGAAGAATAGAGATCAATTATTAGTATATTTTGAAGTAGATAATAAAATGACATTAGTGAGTGAAAATTGAATTTGGCCATAAGTTTACAATATATAATTAATTATGTTGATTGTTATACAATTTATCTAATTGTAGAGGATGTAGACAAAATACTTTAAATTCTAGAAAGGACTTAAGAATATATGTATATATTTTGTAATTAGATTTACCAAGAACATAGAAATATATTGATTCTTTATTTATTATAAATTATTTTTTGTGTAAGGTGACAAATTTCATAGCATGTAAGAAAATAATGATGTAGTGCATATTGTTGGTTTATTATTGAAATAAGTTGCGAGTTTGCATGGATTTCCAAGCAACATATTATAAAATTAAAAAAAAAATGTTAGTTTTAGAGTACATTATAAAAGAAGACAAAGATAGAGCTGAAATTTAGTTCATTATATGTGATACAATGAAAAATAGGTTTGGGGGTAAAAATGTGGGGTTCACCAAAATGATAATAGATATACCTATTTTCCTTTATTTCACTAGGAAATGAGATCCACATAATGAAATTACTAACAACCTTGAGGTGAATGAAGTCAAAGCAGTGTGAATGTACTGATTTCCTTTTTTTGCAAGGATGGGGGTCTTGATTAAACAACACTTTGGGGAGAAATATTAAAAATATCAAACTAACTCCAAAATGCAATCTATAACTTGGATCTTGAATATTAAGCTCAATACTAATGGAACCGGATATCAAAATGTATATATAAGAAGGGTAGGAAGGTGTGTACCAATCACCAAAAGTTTTTTTTGAAGCTAATTGAGGACTAATTCACCCTATGGCAAATGGGTCTTGGCTAGGGCTCTATAAAAATGGTTTTTTGGGTTCTCTTCTTCTATGTATGCACTCCCAAATCCTCGATTTTCACAGTTGGACAACTAGAAATAAGTCTTGTAGGTTACTTTCCGTGAATTTGCAAAAATGGTGACAACAAATGCAACTTTGACAACTTTGCAATATTTCTCTTCAATAGATCTTTCACCTAAAATATGAAAACACAAATCAAGTGGGAAAACTATTTTATTTAATGTGAATGGGGGTTTTCCTTGGTCAAACCCTATTTTGGTAATTAAACCTTGTAATGAAATAATGAAACATGAAAGGAATGATGAATGAACAAAGAAATGACACAACTCACAAAACCCTTCTATGAACCTTGGAATGTAGATCTATAATTATCATGAAATGGCTTCAATAGATGTGAATCTTGATCTTGAAACTTGATTTGAAACAATTCCTTGAATGCTTGAATGGATCTTGAGCACTACATCAACATATTAGGTCAAATATCATGAATGATGCAAGAAGACTTTTACATGATAGGATCTTGATTGTTGCAATAATTCTTCTATAAATTTTATCTTGAATGCCTTGAAATACTCTTGATAATGCTCTCTTGAAAGTACTCTTGATCTCATGAAAATTTCTTAGATTACTTGAAAGTCTTAGGATGAAATTTAGTGAAAATGACCTTATAATTATACATATGTGACATAAATTATCAAAATTCAAATAACACAAGCCAACATATTAATATGGATTTGAAATCATTAAAATACCACCAAAAACATAATTTGTATTAGGGTCCTAAGTCTAAGTGAGGACCCATTCGCCCTTTTGTGAATGGATCCTAGGTTACTTACCTAGGACACACATTACCTAATGATAAGTTTTTATGTTATGGCATTAATGAATGTCAGGCTTTCCTTTTTGGAAATTACAATTAATTAGGCTTGGATTTGAACTAAAGGGGCCAACTAAGGAAAACTAACCTTAATTAATTAATAAAGCCTTAGATAAGTGTGAAAGTGTAAAGGTACACTCTACAATACCACATTAAGGCACAATTAGGTCCATTTTAATTAGTAAGGCCCTAAACGTAATCTGAATATGTAAAATAAATATTACAACACTAAATTAAGGCATAATTTAGTTCATATTATTAATATTAATTCCTAAATTAACTATGAAAAATGGATACTTTTTCGTACACTACATTTAGCCCCCACTTTAGTGAGAGGATGAATCCATGTCAAACACATGCTAAAGTATACATTCAAGACACATATGTATGCAACAATGACAAAGATACTAAATCATACAACATCAAAGACCTAAAGAGAGAAGGGAGGCAAATCAAGCCTCGACTATCCAATGTGATGTGGAACATGTCTAAGATATGTGTCCAATACGTTAACAAGAAGATCTTAATTTCCACTATGCAAACAACACATATACTCACTCAAGGCTAATGGAAACTCAAGTCATCCACTAGTTGAGCCCCCAGGAAAGTGGCTTAGTGAGAAATTCATGCCAAGTTTACATGCTCTCATTGTACTTACCATACCAAAGCTATCCTTCTGAAAACTATGATAGGGCGCCACACACATTTTGGTTTCAGGCTTCATATGGCCTAGAAAAAGCTATGTTATACTAAGCACACTATGAACAAAGGAATATGCTCTACTGGAAAGCAAGGTGTGTTATGCTTGGAGGCCTTGAAAAGGAGTTCAAGCTTCACAAGGATAACAAGTTATATTATGCTAAACACTTATGAACATTAATGCTAGTTAATATATTTTCTCAAAGGGATCTTTCTTAATTCATGTAAGGTCTCTTCTTAGTGATCATCATGCCTAATGTCTCCAAGAGAGGAAAAATCAAAGAATAAAATATTAACAACTTATGGAATGCAATGTGTAGCATCACCACTAAGAGGAAAGTTTTATTCTAAGAGATATCATGCTCTTGGAGGACATCAAACCCAATGACACCAACAAGAAAAGACACAACACAAAAAGAAAGAAAATAACACAAAGAAACATGAGTGTCAAAAATAATTCCAATGTATGCCCACAATTTAAAGGAAGTGCTACACCATTGATGTGAGCAATAACTTTAAAGTAGAAAATCGTCAATGCTAAGAAGACAAATCAAGACCTTACTCAGAAATCCCTATGCGAATTCATATATTTCCAAATGATGTTTCATCATGAAAAGTGGTTGTCCCAAAAGTAAAATCCCAAAACACATAAGGGATCCATGGATTTGGGGTCACTATATCTTTGCTACAATGTTTTTATAGAGCTCAAAAATGTCATCATTTCCCTAATACTCACAGAACGAGAAGAATGACACATAGAGAGAGAAAAGAAAGAAAAACCTTTTGGGTCAACATGGAAGAGACCTAAATTTCTTGATGCCTTTCATCATTCCCAAAAGGAACCACAAGAAAAAAGAAAAGATAAATATTTACATGTAGAAGAATGTAGATATATAAAGGAATGCACATGAAGAGAGATACATCAAACAAAAAAATATGGGGGATCACATTACACACATGTAATCACACAAAGAAACATGCAAAATAAAACAAAGACAAAAGACTAGTAATGAAAATGTGAGTCAACATATAGCAAGTTGTCTACATCCCAATCTTGTTTAGTATATGTGAAAGGAAGTCAACTAGACAAAGGGACAACACCAAGTATTGAAACTAGAACAAGGTTATCAAACCCCTTGCCCCTACTAAGTGCGGGACAAGGATGATTCGAGATAAGTGATGAGAATGAGATCCTTGCAATAAAGAAAATGATTTTCAATGAATGTTAAACATGTAATAGTGAGCATGCTAGGATTCTACAACTATTACATGACAAGGAGCAAAGGGCATGCTTTTAGTCAAGATGGATCCCTAGGGGATCTAAATTTCTCCAACATTCCGTTTATAACATGACACTTATTAGCTTGATGTCCAAAGAATCTATGATAGGCTCAATATGGTTTATTTTGATAAGTTTTCTTGTAGGTTATATTTGCATGCTTAGGTGGTAAGGTGATTAATCCCCAATGTAAAAGAGTGTAAAACGTCTTCTAAATCTTATATATCTTTAAATGTTCATCAACGGATTCAAGAAGATCAAATATGTCTTGCAGTTGATGTTTTTGATGTGCATAAATTTTTGGATTCTTCTTTGGATTGATAATATTTTGGTCATCACTTTCATCTTCTAATTGCAATTCCTTTCCTTTTTAGAAAAGGATGTGTTAGGAGTAGTAAAGTGATTAGAATTTGTGTTTTCTTTTCTCTTATGCATGGGAGATGTATTCACAACTGGTTGAGGAGGAAGAAAATGGTTGTTAATGAAATGGAAAATGGTGCATATGAATTCTATTCCTTCTTCATGGTTAAGCAATGTTTGTATATTCCCTATGAGAGGAATGGCATTAGTGGCAATAGGTTTAGTTCTTACAAAGTCTTGCACACTTTTTAATTCTTCACTTATCTTTTGTGTGTTTTGAGAGACATTAGCAACCATTGTTCCAATATCATAGAAATTGTTTGTAGGTAGTAAAGTCATTGAAAATGAGGTATGAAGGCTATCATCTATTGAGGGTTGATTATCATCACTATTAGTGAAATAGTGAATGGTGTATCATGAGATGACATGAGTCTCGAACTACATCTCACAGTAGTATTTCTAAGAGGAGACCAACTTGTAAATCTCATATAAGTTTCACAAAATTGATGCAAACCCAAAATAGAAAGAGGGTAAAATGCAATGCAATGACCTAAAATGCAAATATATAAATGCAATTTTTAGATTTCAAACAAGGGAATTTTTCTAATTACACAATGCAAAAACCTAAAAAATGATGTCTTCTAAATGCAATTTTGAAATCAAAAAATGCACTAATTTTATCAAATGAAGCTAAATATGATAAATTTCACTTAATAGAAATTCTACAAACTGAAATAGAAAACTGAAAATAACAAAGTAGAATGCAAAAATAGATGTTTTTATGCCTAGAAAATCAACAAATGGCCCTAAGTAGGGAATCAGTCACCCATGGGCTAAGCAGTCCTAGGTAAGGGTTTTAAGAAATTTATTTTTAGTTTTTTGAATTGATTCTAGTGGTTTCCAAATTTTGATCTGAAGTAGTAAGTTATAGTTTGAATTTTTTGTGAAATGAAGGTTGAATACAAATGTAAAATATGATAGAATGGCAAGCTAGGAGACCTAATTTGATGTGAAATTTTGATTCAATTTTCAACTGCAAGTGAATGATGCTGAAATGCTATGTAAATGATTTGCAAAATAACTAATTCTTTTGTATTTTTCAAATTTTAAGAGATGCAAAATAACAATCCTAAAACCCTAAATGAAATGCAAGCTAATGCAAGTTAAGAAACCCTAAATGAGACTCAATTAAATGCAAAGGAATATAAATAAATGAAAGATCTAAATCCAGGGTGTAAATGGACTCCAAAATCATAATACTACAATGATCAAACTCAGATTCACCAAAATGAAACAAAAAAAAGGTTTTGGGGTAAAAATACGAGGTTTACCAAAATGATAATAGATAGACCTATTTTCCTTTATTTCACTAGGAAATGAGATCCACACAATGAAATGACCAACAACCTTGAGGTGAATCAAGTCAAAGTGTGAATCTACTAATTTCCTTTTTTTGCAAAGAAAGAGATCTTGATTAAATTGCACTTTGGAGAAAAATATTAAAAATAGCAAACTAACTCAAAATACACTCTATATAACTTGGATCTTCAATATTAAGATCAATATTGATGGACCTATAGATCAAAAAGTAGATCTAAGAAGGGTAAGAAGGTGTGTACCAATCACTAAAAGTGCTTTTCTAAAGCTAACTGAGGATTTTAATTCACCCTATAGCGAATGGATCCTAGGTAGGGCTATGTAAAAATGGTTTTTGGGTCCTCTTCTCCTATTTCTGCACTCCCAAATCCATGATTTTCATAGTCAAATAGCCAGAAATAAATCCTATAGGTGAGTTTCCATGAATTTGCAACAGTGGTGACAACAAATGCAACTTTGACAACTTTGCAATATTGCTCTTCAATAGATATTCCACCTAAAATCTGCAAACACAAATCAAGAGGGAGAAATGTTTTGTTTATGGTGAATGGGGGTTTCCCTTGGTCAAACCTCATTTTGGTAATTAAACTTTGTAATGAAATAATGAAACACGAAAGGAATGATGAATAAAAAAAGCAATGTCACAACTCACAAAACCCTTGTATGAACCTTGGAATGTAGATCTACAATTAGCATGAAATGGATTCAATGGATGTAGATCTTGATCTTGAAACTTGATTTGAAACAATTCCTTGAATTCTTGAATGGATCTTGAGCACTACATCAACATATTAGCTCAAATAACATGCATGATGCAAGAAGACTTTTACACGATGATATGATTTTAATTGCTACAAGAATTCTTCTATAAATCTACTCTTGAATTCCTTTAAATGCTCTTGATCATGTTCTCTTGAAAGTACTCCTAATCTCATGAAATTTGCTTAGATTACTTGAAATTCATAAGATGAAACTTAGTGAAAATGACTTTATATTTATACATATGTAACATTAATTCTCAAATACACCACTGTAGTATAAAAAAAACATTAATTCTTGAAATTCAAATAACACAAGCCAACATATGAATATGGATTTGAAATCATTAAAATACCTCCAAAAACATAAATTGGATTAGGGTCCTAGGTCTAAGTGCAGATCCATTCATGCTTGGGCGAATGGGTCCTAGGTCACTTACCTAGGACACACATTACTCAATGATAAGTGTTATGTATAAATGGAATCAATGAATGTCGGGTTTTCCTCTTATTAGGCTTGGATTTGAACTAAAGGGGCCAATTAAGGAAAATTAACCTCAATTAATCAATAAAGCCTTAGATAAGTGTGAAAGTGTAAAGGTACACTCTACAACACCACATTAAGGCACAATTAGGTCCATTTTAATTAATAGGGGCCTAAAATTAATGTGAATATGTAAAATAAATATTACAACACTAAATTAAGGCATAATTTAGTTCATATTATTAATATTAATTTCCAAATTAACTATGAAAGAGGGATAATTTTTCGCACAATACAATATGATTAATAATTTGATGAATACAAAAAAGTGGTGAGTAAGAGTTTAGAAAAGTTACATGTGTAGAAAGATAAAAAAACATGAAATTGGGATATTATAAATTTTCTTATAATAATTTGGTAAGTAGAAGCATGATTAGGAAAAAATTTAAATTAGTATATGGAAATAATCTAAGGAATGTATCATAATTGTTAAATATTAGGGATTAAGAGAAGATAAATGTGGAAGTACAAGAACTTATAGATCACATGAAAGTAGTACATGAAGAGGTAAGATAACATTTTTGTATTAGATATCAAATGAGCAATAGAGTATAGTTTAGCCGATTGTAGGCTTCTCCCAAAAATCACCCCCTTTACAAAACCATTTCCATGCCCCCCATTACAAAAGATATATACATATTGGCTATTACATCACATATAAATATTGGATATTTACATAATAGGAGTACAAATTTTCATTGTCAGCAAAATTCCATCAATATTCACTGAGTTTTAAGTTTACTAAATAACACCTATTCTTCCACAACCATTGCAAGTCACACCTGTGTTGTCACAACCCATAGTGCGAAAAAAAAGGGGGCTCATCCTACACTATCAAAAAGGAATTCATACCCTAAGCATTATCAACTTGCACCTGTCCCACTACCATGATCTTGTGGAGTTTTAAGCCTCTATAGTGCACCTATAGCTTCAATTTCTACCCTAGAAAATTCCTTGATAATGAGTAGAGGGGAAGCATCCTCCACAATGTTGTTTTGGTTCACCTTCTCTTTAAACTCCTTTTGGAAAACATCAAGAGCCCTAAGGAAAATCTTAGTTGTATGCTGCCAACTATTACCAAAGTTGACCTCCTGCAAGCTGACCAGAATTGTGCCATCTTCTAGTAGCTTTAGAGAATTTAAATTGGAGACTTTCACAATCATAGAGACCTGCACAATAGTGTTTTATAGAATGGGCCTTTTAGAAGACTCAGTAAGTGCATGTTTTACCCCATTAAAATTTTCATCATTTCTCGCTTTCCATATGCCCCACAAAATTTTAGTGCAAATAGCAATTGATCCAAAATACTATTTGTTCCTTCCTTAGTTTCATATTCCTTAGAGAAAGAATTTTGTATGGTTTAGAATTAATATTTTCATCCTAGATATTTTTATTATGGAAAAAAAGATTCCATATTTATTTTGCATAAATACAGTAAAAAAATTGTGAGTTAATGTTTTTGGCACCCTAGATAGGTGATAGATTTTAATATCATCAGATATTGATTTACATTACAACCTTTACATAATTAGGAGCCACCTACAACATGATTTTATTTGGTTCAAATACATTTGACCATGAATTTTTTAAGGACCTGGTCCATTCATTCTTACTCAATCTTAGGTTCCATACTTTATTTAGATGGTTAAATGTTTCCTACTGAGTGGTGAGGGTAGTATAAACAGTTTTGGAATTAACATTGGAGAGTTTGGATCCTTCACTCCATTTAAAATCCTTGTACTACTTGAGATTATTTACACAAGTCACTTTCCTAGTTATCACCTTACAGGCCTCCTTAAGGACTAAATAATTCCTCTAGTTAGTCTTAGGAAGATTAAATTCTACTCTTAGTTGGTTCAACCTCTTTAAAGCCCCTTCCTCAAAAATTTCATCGAATATCCTTATGTCTTTGTTGGCCCAAGCCTTGGTCGAACATCCCTACAAGAGAGCTAGCGGGTTGTTACTATGGCTGAGATTCCACCATATTAACCTGTGGGAAGCCAGATTATTATTTATAATCACATGAGAGTTTTGGATATTCATTTTCATATGCACCCAAGCCTTCCATATGCTCTTAAAAACTATAGATCCTTTGGGGATTATGGGGTACCTACTGCAAATGAGGTCACTCAATGGAATCCCTTTCTAGGATTTTGCATGCTTGGGTGTTTCCCTTTGAATGTTGCTCCTAACCAACACTTTCCATGACTCATCCTTCTCTAATGATTTGAGAATCTGCTTAGTTTCCAATGTGATTCTCTATATTTTAAGGTCCTTTAGACCCAACCCACCTTGGCCTTGCTCAAATAGCACCAACCCCATTTTTCAAGCATGTTTCTTCTTCTTACCTTTCCCATATGACCACAAGAAGTTCCTTATTTTCTTCTAAATTTCATCTACCTGGTAACTACTAAAGAGCCATACTGATGAAAAATAAAGACTGTAGGATGCCAAGATTTTCTGGCATACCTAAATTCTCTCTTCTAAGTATAGGAATTGCTTGTTCCATTTTCCAATCTTCTTATCAATTTTCCCTTGGATCCATCGTCACACTTCTTTTAGATTTGGGCAGACTAGAAAGCACATGCCTAGATATCTGACTTGCTTCTAGGGGCCTCCCCATTGTAATCCAAACTTAGATAACCATTTTGGAGATTTTTCTTGCCATCCCAACATAATTGATTTATTTATAGATATTTTTTCTCTAGAGGTAGCACAAAATATATTAAGTTTCATCATTAAGTTAGAAATATTATCTTCATTAAGTTGAGGAAACAATGTGGTATCATCAACAAATCGGATATTAAGTAAATCACTTTTATTTGGTAGAGAAATTCCTTTTTCCATTGTTGTGCCATTGTCGTTCCTAAAGATGTAGTGCAAGGAATCTGAGGCAATAATGAACTAAGTAGGGGAAAGGGGGAAGCCCTGCCTAATTGACCTTTCTAGAATAAACTCCTCTGTGAGAGAGCCATTAACTTCTACCTGAGCCACCACATCTCTAAAGAGTGTGACAACCATGATGCAAAACGCTTTCAGAGGGCCAAAAGCCTCCAACATCATCCTGATAAAGTCCCACTCCACCCTATCATATGTCTTCTCAAAGTCTAGAAAAACCATTGCCTCCTCCTAATTAGATACCTTTTCCCACTCCATTACCTCCCAACTGGTGATTAGGTTCTCAAGTACATATATCTTCCTTTGATAAAACCAGTTTGGATGGTGCTTATAAACTTTGGAAGAATGTTTACCAGTCTCCTTGCTAGGACCTTAGCCAAAATTTTATAAGATACATTTAACAAGGTTATCTCTCTCCAATTCTTGATCAAGCTCTTGTCTCCTTCTTTGGGAAATAGTTTTAGTATGCCTTTATTTATGTTTTTTCCCAAGATCCTCTTTCCAAAGCCTCCTTATATACTAGGAATAGATCATCAGTAACCCAATCATTGAATTCCTTATAAAATTTAGTTCAGAGACCATTTGCTCTGAGTGTTTTGTCATTTTGTAGTGAATTAATTACTTTTCTAATTTCTTCTTTTGAAATATCTAAGTTGCTCAGTTGATTTGTATCACCACCCTTTAATTTTTTTGGGATGATTCCCTTTATTAGGTCCATTGCCTCAGAGCAACCCTCCTTATTACTTTCAAAAGTGAAAATATTCTTATAAAAGTTAAAGAAATTACAAATGGTGTCTTTCTGTTTAGTGAAGGCAGTTCCCTCCACTTGAACTTGCTCTATGTGCTCTTTGATGCTCTTCTCCTTTCGGTATCTAAAGAAAAAAAAAATCCTTTGTCTCCACTTTCTATCCAATTAAGCTTGGACCTTACCTTGAGCCCTTGGATTTTGAAATTATGTATCTCCCTCAAGGATTCTTTAACAAATTTAAGCCTATTTTTGAGGATCTCATTCTTAGGTTCTTTCTAAAGACAAGCTTCAGGTTGCAATAGGTCTTCTTGAAGAATTCCCTCCACCCTCATTCTATCCAAAGCTTTCTTTCTCCATATTACTTGGAACAAAGTTTTCCATCCCTTTGTATTTAGTTCCCACCATTCAATGGCAATCAAGCCCTTATATATCCCTTAGTTTATCTTCGTAAGTGATAGTACAACATCAACACAATCACCATCATGGAGAAATTTAGTGTGCAGCATGAATCCTTCCCTTTATTCCTCTCACCCACATTTCCTATTTTATGACTATTCTTGCTTTTATGGGATGATGGTCAGAGAGGTTATATGGGTGTACTTCAATTTTTCACCCCTCCCTTAAGGAGTCTAAAATAAAATGATCTTCATTTATGTAGAACCTCTTGAGATGACAATAGATTCTTTGATTTCCCTTTTGAGAATTGCACCATGTATACTAGATGCCAGGGAAATCTTTTTTCTATCCTTCTATAGGGTCCACCAACTTTAGTTTGGAGTTCATTTTTTACCATAATTTTTTTTCATTGCCCTTCCAATCCATATTCACTCCATGTATATCTTCTTTATTTTCAATCATATTGAAATATTCCCTAGGATCTAGGGTATATTTTCCATATCACACAACCATTTCCAAAGTTTAATTCTTTCACCATATTCATTCGGTTCATATAAAGAGAAGATCTCAAAGTAGGACTCCTCATTTTTCAAACTGATCCAAACCACCCTGTTACAAGGAGAAGCACCAAAATTGACTACATATTGGCTCCACTCTTTGGATAAGAAGATGGTAGCCCTCCCTTTTCCATTTTCATGCTAGGTGGAAAAGTGAGAGGCTTCCCTCCAAATAAAGTTGAGGTTAGTTTCAAATGAGAACCTGATAGATTTTAGTTCTTGCAAGAGCACCACATCCTTGTTTTTACATTGACTAATGAACCTTCTCACTATCTGTTTCTTGTTTGGGGACTCTAGCCCCCTCACATTCCATGAGATACAATTAAGGGCCATCTAAATCCACTGAGGGGTTAGGGTCCTTTTTAAGCCTAAGGGCTTCAAAGCATTTGGGTACTTTGGTTTCAACCTCCAACCTTTTGGCCAAAGGGCTTGTGATAATTACACTTAATTATTTCCTCTCTTTTTTTAAAGATATTTTAGGTTCTCATTCCCTACTAGGATTATAGTTTCCTTTTCCTTTATTGGTCTACCTCTTGGCCTAGGGGAATTTTAGCTCCTTTGGAACTCTCCTCTTTAACCATCTTAGGTGGGGTAGAGTTCCCCAAGGAATCTAGAGTAACTAAATCAGATTGAGCAACATGTAGCCTGCTATTTCTAGGAAGGCTTTTGGTACACTTTACATCACTATTTTCACCCAACATTTGGGTTCCATCATCCCTCTCATCTGTACCCACCAAGGTATCATCAGTGCATTGATTACAGGTGCCAATGAGATTGGGGGCATTTTCCATTCCCACCACATCGACTGATTGACTAGTAACCAATCCATCAATGGTACTAGAATGTGTACAAGTGGGATAAATCTTGGTCTCAAATGCAACTTTACAATTTCCATAACATTATTTGGTTTCTTCTTTTCCTCCAAATCCCCATTGTTAACATCTCTAGCCTTATATAGTTTAAAATCTTTCATGAAAAAGGTTTGACATGTATGATCACTGATGGTTGATGCCCCATTTTCTAGGCCTCCTTTTTTATATTTTTCCAAAGATAGTTGTTGCATATTTTTTGACCCCATTGCTGATTATTATTGGGGGGATTGAGATATGCTCCCTTGGTAGATTTTACTACTGCCAAGAGCGTAGAATCATTCAGAGTTATAATGGACTCTTCCTCAAGTTGGCAATCTAATTCCATGCAAGGCCCCTCATTGTTACAACCATCAGTCTCCATGCTTTCAAAAGATATCTGCTCATGCTCATCTAGGGTTTGTGATGAGGAGTTGGATATTTCATCACCCAAAAGGGAGTCGATCTCCACCAATTCATTTTTCTCACACAAGTTTTCTATCAGGTATTTCACGGTTCCATTCTTATCCTCGATGTTTCCACCCTCATTTTCTATAATTGCCCCACCATTACCCAACTTTTTATTTAGGGTTCTGAATGGTTCTCTAATACAATTAGAGAGCAATAAATTTTCATTTGAGGTTTCAGAGATTATATTTTTCTCCCCTAGATTTTTATTTACAATTTCAAAATTCATGGTGTCATTGTCCTAGGCTTCAAGTGGGGCACCCATGTTTTCCCCTTTATTAGCTAAATTACCAAGTTTTCCTTGAGTATCCTTTTCACCAATATGCCTATGGGGTCTCCACTTCCTTGGCTCCGCTTCTTGAAGTAGACAGGGTTTGGGCAGCACCCATTTTTCTAAGTATTGGATGTAAACCAATGTTTTTCTTCACAATTAGTGGGAAATTTTTTCTTATGTTCCCCTCCTTTTGATATAGGTATCACAAGTTTAGGCCTTTTTCTAGGGAACATTCAATGCAACCATTGTTAAGTTTTAGCATCAAAACGTTCAAGATGCCAAATAGAGATTAATGCCATTGCATTAGTATGTGGGACAAAAGATTTGGTATTCTCAATTTGGAGCACCCAACCATAGGGTTCTAGAAATAGTGGGATGAAGTTCCAAATCCTTAGTGGAACATTCCTGATCACCACCCACTTAGGGCTCAAAAAAGCTAAAATCTTTTTATTTAGGGCATCTGGTGACCAGGCCAGTGCCCTAAACCCATTTTTCCCCACACTCCAAAACTATTTATTGATAAATCTAGTCTGCATTTCATGGTTCTTGAGAAAAATAGCATACAACCCTCTTTGAATTATTCTACAGTAAAAGAAAAAGGTTCCCAATTTTTTTACCGAAAACATCTGCCAACCAAGATTCCATGTATTTCTTGTGGGGACATTTTTTATGTCCACAATAGCTAAGAAGAATCTTGTGCCTTTTATTTTAATGTCTTCCTCACAAATCACTTTGCACAAATCATCATTTGGAGACATGATATCAATTTTAGGAGGGTAAAAAATGCACTTACCTCCCCTATTGCCTCCATCTTCACCACCAGGGCATGCATCCATGATAATCCTAGCCCCCACTAGAAATTAAATGCTCTCTCTAGCAATGATATCCCTAAATTTTTTGGGTTGCACCTTGTCGATTGGGCTTTTTGATTGACATTAACAAGTCCATATGGGGGATCCTTATCCCCACACATCACACTTGGGTGGTAACACACTAGCCTCGCATGAGCGAGGGATGAAGATTAGAGGTTCCCCATCCAAAAAGGACAACCACCACACTTGGCCATTGGAAAAGAGGTACCACACTAGAGGCTTGTATGGAGGAGAGTTGAGCCTCCTCCACCCACATGCTCGAACCCTAACACCAGGACCTTCAACATTGAAAAACCCCACTTATAGAGCTCCCAATTTCTCACCCTTATAAGATAACAATTAGAAAATAAGAATTATAAATACAAAGAGAAATAATATGAGAATATGATACATAAGGATTTGTAACTTAGGAGAATAAGTGATATTAAGTCTTAGTAAAAAGAGGTTCACTATATGAATGCATAATAAGTGGATGACGAAGAAGTTTTGTGTTTAGAAAATTATCAATAAGTTTAATTCAAGAAATTCATATGAAATAGAGTTACCAAGAGGTATGGGTATATATCACTAGTGTTTAATGTTTAAATATATATATGAAAGAAGAAATAGTAGAGATAGATTGTAGGAAGAAAATATTAAAGTAATAGATAAAATAAATTGAGGAGATATTTGACAAGAAATTTAGAAGGAAGTAAAAAAAAAGATGAAATATGAAAATATTTGGTGGAATGTAAGGGAAGGCCAATCATGAAGAGTGGACATTGATATCCACATCTTAGAAGATCCATTTTGGTTGATCCTACTGACACTGTTTATAAACACACCCACCAACCCATTTCAGTTCTATTCATTTCTAATCCTCACATAGAACCCGCCCCATCTTCAGCCTGCACTGTTCTCAATGCTTAAACCGCTTGTCATGAGGTCCAAACCCCATCCATACAATTTAAGATAGATAGCTTTGTACACCTGTCTTGCTGCCCCCAAACTTAGAAGTGACTGGTCACCTGTCCAAACCTTGTTAAAGATTATTATTTGAGTACATGATAAATATTGAAGATTCATACCCATATTTAAATACATTATCAAGATTAGTGGTACTAGGGAGATTTGTGTTACAAACCACATCAATATTTTTACATACATTCTACCACATTTTAATTCTATAAGGTTCCTTTTACATTTTTTTAGGAATTGAACTTTGCACCAATTTATGCCCTAGATGAATAATTATAGATGCCAAGGATTACTTTATACAAAATATTTTTTATCATTTAAAGGATATTTAAATGGTAGTTGGTAGTCTATAGCTAACCCTAGCTTGTAAAAAAAATTGAGAGTTGATTTGGTATTAGGTTAATATAAAATATATTATTGTGTATTAACCAATAAAGATCTTATCAATATTTTTTTCTAATTGAGATTCTACTATGAGTGTTTGTATTAGGTTGCACAATTAGATAGCCCTTAATTGGATCATTTATTCATGGTTGTATCAAAATGAATGAATTCATCTCATTTTCTCATAATACATAATAAAAACATTGGGAATAATATGATATAATAATAAAATGAATTAATTATATTTAATTAATCTTAAGGAATGGTGATAACTTTATAATTATATTAAACTATTAGAAGTTAGATGTGATTATAACTCTTTTGTAGATTCTTTGATGATCTATATCAAGCCAAAATTCACTAATCCTATCTTTTGCCTCAATATATGCAACCATCCCTAAGTGAAAAAATAATAACTCTTGCATTGAATGCAATATTCTTTTATTGAAAATCACCTACCTTACCTCTTGTTGTAAATTCTTGTATTTAAGATAAGCAACCAAATATCCTAAATGTTACCATTTCTTAATATTCACTTGAACATTTGTATAGATCTTGTCATTTCCTCTTTTGTCTCTATCCTTGTATGCATTGAGACCTTGTGCGATAATCATTCACTTAACTACTACAACTAAAAGGGTTTAGAGAAAAGGAAAAAAAAATTAGTATTTCAATGGTGGATACACCTCTAGTAGAATTTAATCTTTCAACCATATTCCTTAAAAAAAATCAAATTTTGGAAGTTTCAACTATAACATGTCCACTTCCCCATTATAGTCAATAGCAATAAGAAAATAATGAAAAAGTGGATTATTGATCAACTAATGCCCATGGCAGTTTCCCACTATTTTAGGATGAGTTGTTTCAATTACTGACCATCCATTAATCCTTAAATAAATTCAAAGTTATAAAATTTCATGGACACATTAGCAAACTGAGTCACCAACATAGAGTTAAGCACATAACACAAATTAAAATTAGTATTCCTAAAGGCTTCCAAGATGCAACTTCAATTAATGGTCAAAATGACTTGGGCTTAATAACACAAGAGAAATAAATGACAAGAAAAATTGCATAACATGATTTGACATCATGACACATGATCTAGAAAAGGTGACAAACGTAAGCATAGCTTTCTATTCAACAAGTAATTTGACTAACATGACAATCAAAGAATATAAAAATATTAGAACAATAATACATTACCAAATGTGAAATGACTAGCAATTGTAAAATGCTAGACTATCATGATTTGACACAAACTCACATGAAACTTTCTATTCTTTCTTTCCATGTCGTTAAATTAATGTGATAATTTCCTCTCCCATCACATTCTCCCTCCTTTAAAGATGTGACCTACAAAACAAAGAAATTTTAAAAAATACACTAATCTCAAATAATATATTAATTCATAATCATATTGACATTAAATAGATATAATAACAATGTAACGACATAAAAATTTAATTACAAATCTCAACAATAACCAATCAAAATTAACTCATAATCAACAAACAAAGTATAATAATATGTCATATTAAATAATGAAGTACAAACAAAAACATCTACTCTATCGACCTAATAACAACTATCCAATTTCTTTTTTAAATGCTACAACACAAAGATGTACTGCAAGATGAAATAGAGCAAATGTAAGTCTAGCCTACCCTCCATAAGATAGCTCAGCCAATAACCCCCTCCCTATTCTCTTTAGCAATTGACTTGTAAAATAACCACAAGCATACTTGTATTTCATTATTCAGTTGGCAAACATATTTAATTCCTTTAAATGCATTGCTTTACGAGCGGCACAATCATTTGGTATTTTTTATTATTTAGTTCTACCTTTTTAACTTCTGGCTTCGTCATGAAACCCTCACAATAGTCTATATGCATTCGATTATTTTATACACCCATCTATGAAATTTTCTCTGTAACGCATTCTGTTCAACATATTCCAAAAGCAAACTCATTAAAGACGCGAAGTCCGTTTGATTTCAAGAACACGCCTAATTTGTGAATGAAAGAGGAATTCGATGAATTTAGTCCCAAACTAATTTTTTGGCCTGATTTAGCGCCCCTAGTTTCCAACCACTTGGACTTCTTTCTCCCTCTGCACATGGTTTTGGATAATTTATTTTAAAAAAATCCCTATACGTTTAAATTTCGCTTAACTTGGCAACATTATAGAAAATATACTCTAACTGAATTCAGGCAGAATGTAAACCGAGAAGCAAGAAGGGTTTGAAGTTCAATTCCAGGCCAAAAATCTCTCAATGTGGCTGCAAAGATTCGAGATCAGATCATGCAGCAACCTTCTTACGCTCAAGCCGATCCTAACAAGCTCGATCTTGTGCAGATTGGAAATTTTTTGACACAAATTTGCAGGATTCTTTTTCTGAATTTATAGTCCGAAAGAACTCTGAAAAACTCGACGTTTCAGGGTTTTTTTCACCGGAGGAGGTGAAATACATTGAAAGTCCTCGCGATTCTTAAAAAGTTGCACATCAATACATCTCTGTTTGTTTTTAGTTTATTTTGTAGTACGTCACTGTTTCGTGAATTTAGTGAAAAGGAAAAATTCTTTACAGTTCCCTACTAAACATAGGAGTAAGAATTTTTTTTATTCAAGATTCGCTTGGCTTTTTAGAATTTTCGTGCCTAGGATGGGAAAGATTGAGCGGTCGGCCGCCGAGGAATACAGATGGAATGACAATGATGGAATAATCTTTGCATTTTCGTTCGTTTTCAAAGCTTGCAATTTTGCTTTACTAAATTTCGCTTCAAATTCTCTTGGCAGGAAGGTGAGTGATAATTCGCTGATTGCACTGTATGTTGGACACAAATTTTAATATCTCCCGCTTCAGTCATCCGATTTGATCCTTTTCAACGCTGCCAAAACGATTCCACCAGGTAAGATAGAAATTTTATGAACTTACATGCATTGACGAAGCATTTCAGAATTACTAAGCTTGTAAATCTTAAAAGGCTGGTAAAATATTGAACTACACCGTTCCCTGAACATATTCTTTGGTCTACGCAAAGTTTAATAAGGGGATGTGCCAAAAGCAGAGAGGAGGAGAAGACAAGTAGAGCAAAATATGAAGTCATATGTAAGAACCTACTTTAGTGCTGAATCAGTCTGGGTACTGCTTTGCCTGACAGCCTTACTAATATTTCTTCCTTTGGTTCTGCCACTTCTTCCTCCCCCTCCTCTTATACTGTTGTTCATCCCTGTTATCATTCTTCTCGTGCTCGTCTTAATGGCGGTGATGACTCGTAATGTCTCCGACATGGTTGTGTGTTCCATCTGATAATCCTGCCTTCGTTCAAATTAAATGTAAAGCTTCAAGATGCTAATCATGCCAACATATTTTTTAGAACTCTTTTGTACAGGCGAATCTTTATAACTTGCTTATCCAAAGATTTAGCTTACACTTTCCAGAGTAATTTCACTTTTTAGTTATTATTTATCCATTTGTTGCATTTTCCTAGCTGGTATGAATGCAGAATCTAGATACCATGCTGGCTGAGGTTCGGACGTTCTTCCGCCTAGTTTAGCGAGAGGGCATTTATTTGCTAAAATAGCAGTGAAAAATGTGCTTCTGAATGTAGGTGATTTTAAGGGTAGGGGGATTTAACCACCTCAAGTAAATTATTATTTGTTACATTTAGATTTACAAAAGTTGAACAATATGAGGCTACTTGTCACACTTAAATTTTATTTTTAATTCTTGTTTAAAGAATCTAGAGATTTGCCCCCGTGAAGTGGTTTCATAGGAATTTTAAAAGAAAATCTATTCACAGTATTTCAAAAATATATTTGAATTAACTGTGAGTAAATATTTGTGAACTAAAATATTTATATGTAAAAGTTATACTCATCTATTATCTCAACAAAATAAGCTAATTAATAATTTTAAATAGTAAATGCAGCAACATTTCAGCTTCAAATTGTTTAGGGTTTTCTGGAAATCTTTTTCTTAAAGAGTTATTGCTCTGCAATGATCTTTTATGTAAATTTCAATTATAAAATATACTTAATTTATAATTTTTTTGATTTATAATTTTTTTGATTTATTTGAACATATATGAAGTAACTGCAATAGTATTATAGTAATGAATTGTGAGTCTCTTCAAATGATTCATAGACCATCAGTTTAAGAAAGATTGAAGACATGATATTTTCATTCTCCATGAAATAAATTGTAAAACTTCTAATAGTAATTATGTGTAGTTTCCTATAGGAATTGTTTTTAATCAAACTTCATGATCTATCATCAAGAAAAGGATGTGATTGAAATAAAATTGTAGAAGAATTTTTTTTAAAGTATAGATAATGAATTCACATAGAATATAAGGGATTTAAGAGAGGACCTACAGTCAAACAAATGCAAGTACTTAAAGAATAAAGAAAAAAAAAGTGTCAACAAATTTAAGAAAATAAAGTAAAGAGATAGCAACCTAAAATTAATAAATTAAGGGAGAATGATAGCAAAATAGGAATCTTTATTTACAAGTTATAAGTGGAAAACTATAAATTAAACAAAAGAGAACTATAAATTAAATAAAAGAGAATGATTAAGAGGAAAATTTATAATAAAAATTTGAAAAGAGAGAAAGAAACATAAATTATTATATTAGTATTATAAAAATATTAAAAAAATGTAACTATAATAGTAAACTAATGATTAAAATTTATATGATAAATTTAAAAGATTTAAAATAGGAATGAAATTAATACAAAACAGATTAAGAGAGTAAAAAGATGATTTTAAAAGGATAAAAGAATAACAATTTAAATTAAATTAATAGAAAAATATATCACAAAAGAAAACAAAACTAAAATATAGAATAACAATAGGGGAGAGGGACCCATAGTGAGCCGGGCTCTATACTGGGTATAGGAGTTGACCAAACTAGGCCCATTACATTTTAATAAGAGATCTTTTAAAAAAAAATATTTTTTTTTTTCCAAAAATAGGACATATGGGAACCAATCAATGTTCCCATCACATTTGTTTACTTTTTAGTTTTTTTTTATTAATATTAGGTTGCATACACAAATGATTAACAAAGATTTTAAAACACAAATGCAATTGACATTATTTTGAACTTGTACACAATTGGATGCAACAAAAACCAAAATTTCACATTAAAGCATTTATATTAATAAGTAAACATCCATATCTTCCAAGTGCATGACCAACCATCAACCTAATTTAAGTTCCAAGTTGCATTATAATAAACAGCTTTAAATATTTTTTCATTACAACATATCCCATCCAATATGGAGATCCATCTCAAAAAAAAGTGCATATAATAAAAAGTTGGAGTCTCAAGTAAAATGTAATAGTGCCCAAGTACACTCAAAATAGTGATAATAAAATGTAATAGTGCCCAAGTACACTCAAAACAGTGATAAATGCCCATCTACTGGTCCCTTTTCCTTAATACCTATAAAAAAAGGTCACAAATAACCGTGTAAGGCTCACCAAACTAGTCGTCAAAACAAGAGGACAACAATTTATTAAAATCTAGCACAAACAGCTCAAACAAGCATTGAACCAAATCAATCAACTCTCAATTAATTCCACACCATCAATAGTTTAAGGCACATAGATTTTCTCTGCTAGAGTTTCCTATACCATTTACTTCATGGAAGATAGATTGACAGTAAACAATTCCACAAAACCTCCACCACTCAATCCGAACATGGAAATTTCACCGTTTGAGCTTTAAGGAAGTTTATTTGAAAGTGTTCATTCCCGTTCTTCTTAAATATTGTTGAATTTAGAGTTATTCTTGAAAATCATTTAGGTTTTTTATTCATTAAATATTTTAGAGAAAGATATGAAAATTTTAATTTATTGGAAGATATTTACTTCTATTTGTAATCATAATTATACTTAAATATTGTTCAGTTCAAAATTATTCTTAAATTTAATTTAATTCAACTATGCACATGAAAATTTCATTGTGAACTTTAAGAAAGTTTATTTCACGGCATTGATTTTTGTTTCTAGTCATGATTATTTTTAAATATTGTTGAGTTTAGAGTTATTCTTAAATAATCGTTTAGCTTGATCATTCATTTAGTCAATATTATTTTATGAAAACATGGAAATGTCACAATTGAATGTTAAGAAAGTGATAAATTCACAAAGCATCCTCAATGCATCCTTAGACTATACTTTCCAGCTTGTTGTGAAGGTAGAAGCAAAGTGAAAAAATGTATCAAAACCTTGCCGAAATTTTGTCTCCCTGATTTAAGATTCTAAAGTTTTTTCACTTACCTTGAGCTGACTTTGGGGTGCCATCAAGTACACAATATGCATGGAACCCTGTGATGTTTGGGAGATGGTCCTTAGGATAATTTTATTTCAAACTTTCTACTAGTGGTTGATCTTACAAATTTCATAGGTTATGACAAATTCTATTTAATCTTCTAGGGTCACTTGTTTAATTATCAACAAAATGTATCAAAATGATTTGAGCTTGATGGCAAGCAGATGCATCAAGTTTGGTTTATGAGTGATATCAATTCATTTGGTAGCATCTTTAGCATCCATTGAATAATTCATGTATCTATGGTAGGATTTTCATTGGTCAGTTGATTGTTGAATTACTACTATTCAAAATAGCCTAATATCTTCTACACATTTTTTTGAAGAAACAGCATGACTAGTATTCTTTCTTCGTAACAGTATACCTCGTTTGCACATAAGAATTAACAAAAGTTGATGATTGCTTTTAAATTTTAGCTTGAGAAAATATTTTCCCTTTTCTCAGCATGAACACTGGATTGAGGGTGAGTCAGTGACTGTGTTTGTGGTAAATTTGGCTCTGTATCCTCCAACTACGTGGTTTTTAAATTTTGGTTTGAAGCTAGTTATAAGTATCAAAGTTGTGCCTAAATTAAAGTAAGATGGTACCTTAGTATTCACTTGCCCTTTATATGCAAATCTTACACAATATGCTCAAATCGTACTCCCCTGAGAAAAAAGCAAAACAAGATACCTTGCAATTCGTTCAAACCAAATAAAATATCTTAACCGAACAGTTCTTGGAGACTTGAAATTTGACACTTGACGTGAGGGAAGTGAGAAAGATTTGGCAGACCCCTCTTTGTGGGCTACCCATCAAATGTCAAATTTCAAGTGGTGAACTTTCATAGGTTCAATAGAAAATTGGCTATTTGAGTGCATTTGTATACTCTATGTGATGATGTAGATTTGTTCTTACATGTGTAATTTGGAGTACAACTCTAATGTTTATTGTGCTTGTTCTTTCCTGTTATCGTTCTTCTCGAGCATATCTTAATGGCGGTTATGACTCATAATGTCTCCGACATGGTTGTGTGTTCGATCTGATAATCCTGCCTTCGTTCAAATTAAATGTAAAGCTTCAAGATGCTAATCATGTCAACATAGTTTTTAGAACTCTTTTGTACAGGCGAATCTGCACAACTTGCTTATCCAAAGATTTGGCTTACACTTTCCAAAGTTATTTCACTTTTCAGTTGTTATTTATCCATTTGCTGCTTTTATAATATCTTTTTTTCTTTGTAGTGCATTTTCCTAGCTGGTATGTCGAATGCAGAATCTCGATACCATGTTGGCTGATAGGTTCAGACGTTCTTCTGCATAGTTTAGCGAGAGGGCATTTATTTGCTAGTTTTGCAGTGAAAATGTGCTTCTGAATGTAGGTCAGTTCAAGTAAATTATTATTTGTTACATTTAGATTTACAAAAGTTGAACAATATCAGGCTACTTGTCTCACTTTAAATTTTATTTTTAAGCCTTGTTTAAAGAATCTAGGAGATTACCCCCGTGACGTGAATTCACAGGAATTTAAAATAAAAATTTATTCACAGTATTCAAATATATATTTGACTTAACTGTTAGTAAATATATTTTTGAACTAAAATATTTAAAAGTAAAAGTTATACTCATCTATTATCTCAACCAAATAATCTAATTAATAATTTTAAATAGTAAATGCAACAACATTTAAGCTTCAAATTATTTAGGGCTTTCTTGAAATATCTTTCTTAAAGAGTTATTGCGTTGCAATGATGTTTTAATTAAATTTTAATTATAAAATATATGTAATTTAGAAGATTCTTTATTTATTTGAACTTATATGAACTGCAATAGTATTATAGTAATGAATTGTGAGTCCCTTCAAATGATTCATATATCATCAATTTAAGAAAGATTGAAGACATGATATTTTCGTTGTCCATGAAATAAATTGTAAAATTTCTAATGGTAATTATGTGTAGTTTCCTACAACAATGTCTTAAATCAAACTCCATAATCTATCATCAAGAAAAGGGTGTGATTGAAATAAAATTGTAGAAGATTTTTTTTAAAAGTATAGATAATGAATTCACATAGAATAGAAAGGATTTAAGGGAGGACCTACATGAAAAATAAGTGTCTGTAGAACCCCAATCCTAGACCTACACAAACACAACAAACAAACATAATATTAGATTAAATGCAAGTGAGAATCAAGATTTCCCATGAAATTCATTTGCAAAGCTCAAATAGGAAAGAAAATGAAGACGATGAACCAAGAAAGCAATGAAATCCTATTTTAAGATGCAAACTCTCAATCCCATGGGGGAGTTGGTGCCAATTTGATGTAAAAATTGGCCCTTTCCCAACTCCTATGCAAGATTGTGATGATTTGATGAAGATTGATCCTCTTGATGATTGATTCAATTGAGCTCCATGAAGAAATCTGCAATAACCTAACTATAAACTTGATAAAATGGATGAAAATGGGTATGCTTGAGGATGAAATTGAGTATAGTAGACTTGCTCAAATTGTGGATGATCAAAATGAGGAGAGAAGCCTCTTATTTATAGAAAGACAAGATGGAGGAATGAGAAAAATGAAGCAATGTGAGATCATTCAACATCCAATGGGCAAGTGTCACTTGTCAAGATGTGAATAAAGGAAGCTTGAGCACATTTTGATGAATGTGCACAATAAATGAAATTAGGTGGAATTTGAAATTTATGAAATGACATGTTAGAGGGGAAAAAAATTGAATTAAATGCCACTTGGCTCAATGCACAAGGACATGTAAGAGGGAATGAATGTCTTGTTGGAAGGACAAATCTAGTTGGAGGGATTTTCAAACTTAGAGAAATATTCCCCTAAAGATGCCAATTTGAAAGAAAATAGGGATTTAGTAAATCCATTAAATGTATTTTCATGTGCAAGTGGCAAAATCTAGAGAAATTGGATGATTAGGATTAAATTAATCAAGGTTTAAATCCAATTGAATATGTATTTACTACGCACTATTTTTGATTTTAGATTTCTTTTGGCCTGATTTAAACTGCGCTGAGGGCATGATTTTATCGACCAAATGGCGATTCTACTATCGAATGAAAGAGAGGATGATGATTGGATTTAAACTGTACTAAGGTTGAATTGGTCGAATTCTAATAAGATTTATCGACAGGGCATTCTTAACTCAATAAAATAAATTATTTAATTAATAGAGACTAGAGGATTAATTAAATAACATTGATTTATTTAATCAATGAGAGATGATGAATTAATTAGATAAATAATGATTTATTTAATTAAGGGATGAATGGTGATGATTTAACTAAGAAGATGATTCAGGATGAAACAGTGTTAGTACTTAGGATCAAGTATGTTAGTATATTTTTCATGTCTACATTTTTCTCCTCTTTGACGCAAAATACGTGTTGTGTTGATTCAAAGAATAAACTGTCTCGATCAAATTAAAAAAAAAAATGATTTTTAAAATTGCCCCAATGTTGCCCCGATAGATGAATTATGCTGATATACTGCCCCCTCAAGAGATCAGACAAATATTTGGATTTTTGGGTGATCTCGTGAAAAAAGAAGACAAGGTGCCCGACGAGTTTGAAAAGGCTTCGGGATGCCAAAAAATGAGAGAAAATGCAAAAAAATGGTGCAAAACAACCCTTGGTTGGGCAAAAACAGGATTGAGGGATCAAAACCCTAGGTGGACAACCAAATGGGATCAAAAAACCCTATATTTTAGGCATAAATAAGCCTCGAGGGGCCACTTCCATATCATTTGCACATTCAACCCTTTGATATTTTTGCACTTTTGAGCTCTGACCCCCTTTGTGAGATGGCACAATGACAGCTTCCCCAACAAATTTTAGATTGATTACGCACACACCAGAGGTTACCTAGCACTGGACCATTGATGAGTCAACTTGACTTGACCTTGTTTTTTGATTTCTATGCACATTTATTAGCTTAGGAATTAGGTCCTTTAGCAGCGGTCCAATTTAGCACTGCTTGAAACTCTCTTTCAGTGTTGTGCGGCCTCAAATTGTGCCACAATTGTAAACAATGACTTCATGGTGTAGTTTGGAGTTTAGATTCAAACTCCAAACTGAATTGCACATGAAAAGTGCACCGCGGTGGGCCTCTTTGGAAATTAGGGTTTAGCGTTAAATTGAGTCACACCCCAAACTATGATGCCACGAAAAAGTTTGAGAGTTTATGGCCTCTAAAGGAATTTTTTGGAACTTTCAAACTACGCCACACCCACAAACAAATACGGACAAGTTGTTTCGAGTATGTTGAGACAAATCAAGACCACGATTTTGATGAATTTTAATGCGGTGGCTTTCCTAATGCAGGAGGAGGTGATGATACTTCATTCACGTGAGCATAGGTCCCAGGAGTTTTTTGGAATTTTGTAGGGTATGCCCGAGTGGCAGCAGGAGCACCTAGGGGTGATCAGACTATGGTACATTGCCTATGCACCACCAGTGAGGATGCATTTAGGAATAGTGACAACACTTGCAGAGCAATGGTACAACGAGACATCCTCCTTCCACCTTCCGATAGGCAAGGCCACAGTCACACTAGAGGATGTGTGGCGAATACTTAGATTTCCCACCCACGAAGAGCATGTGATATATGATGTGGATGCTGGGAGGGAGGCCTGCTATGACATGATGGGCCTTGATGAGATTGTCTTTTGTGAGGGCCAGATTGAGTTGGACTGCTATAGGCTTGGTGTGTCAACCTTTTTCTTGGTTATAACAACCATCATATTAGGTCTTGTTGCACCAAATCGGTGGGGCCGATATTTCAGTCCTAGATGGGGGCTCGCTTGGGAGCACATGGTCTGACGATGAGTATGCTTTGCACGGGGGCCAGTACTACTGGCCTCATTGTACAGATATCTACATGAGTTTGCATACATTGACAGTAGAGCCATCAGGGCTGGAGTCACACTCCTTCATATCTGGGCTTGGGAGCACATCACTATGCTTCGTCTGAGAGTTGTTCCATTTGATATGGAGCCAAATGATTCAGTTGTTTAGCAATATAGAGGATGTGTTTCTTGTACGCACACAGGACAACACAAGATTCCCCATTGGAGGAGAGTCCTTGATGACATGTGAGCTTTCACATGGCAGCCATATCTTGGATGGCCCACATGATATGATGATGTGCGACAACTCTTTTTCTCTCAGTAGGATAGACTGATGCAAGGAAGGGAGCATACTATGATAGAGAGATACCTACCAAGAAGAATCCAAAGATAGTTTGGGAAGCCCCAAGATAGGCCCGATGATCAGTATGTTGTGATATTTGCACGTATGACGAGTCAGACCTCATGGGGCCGATACATACCTGCAGTTGAGGTGATGTAGAGTTTTATGCAGTTGGTGGCTAGGCCATGGCCATATGATCAGGGTCAGGCTAACACAGGTATGACACAGGCATATAGGGATTGGTTTTGGCCACCTCTCAAACTTACAGTGCCAGGGACACTATAGGCATGGTGTAGGGCCAAAGGTAGAGGAGCAGGATGAGGCTAGGGCTAGGGAGGCTGATGGGACAAAGGCAGAGATGGGGACCAAGGAGGAGGTGGGTGACCTCACTAGCCAGATTAGGGTAGGGGGCCATAGGATCAGCCATAGCAAGATTCCCCTAGGCAGGACTAGGATCAGGGGCGGCATGATCAGGATGGATAGGATGGACAAGATGGACATCCACCACAGAGAGAGCAGGGACCTCCATCACTACCTAGCTAGGGGGATGCCTAGATTTAGCAGTTATAGGCACAAGTGGCAAGGCTATAGGGACAATTTGTTGCCTTGACAGTAGAGAGGGACCAGCTAAGACAGGAGAGAGACCAAGCTATCTAGTAGAGGTAGGTTGTAGAGCTTAGGGCAGGTCAGGAGATAGGCCACCATCAAAAACTTGAGAGCATGTCCACCTCTTCCTCCCAGAGTTTAGTTTCATTACAAGCATATAGGGAGGTAGTTAAAGAGGCCAACTACTAAAGGGTTCACTATCATTAGGCCATGCCCTGAGAGTCCTAGGTCCCAAATTTTTCACATCAGACAGGGTACAGAGCCCCTAAGGACCACAGAGAGAGGTAGTCTCATGAGGGCGAGGGCAGCCAGTAGGGTTAGCTAATTTTTTTATTAGAGATAGGATTCTTTTTTTCCTTATGGGCTCATTTTTATAGCCATGTGGGCCATTGCACTTTAAGTATTTGATACACACTTGACCCAAATTTGTACCATGATAGTATATTATTTGATGATATATATGAGATGCGATGATTTTTATCCAATGTATGGTGTCCTATTCTATTTTATGTATTATGGATGGACTTTACTTCTATATGTGATGTTATGATTCTATCTTATGTGATGCAATGCAATGATGTTATGTGATGATGCAATGATGTATGGATGCATTTCTTTTTTAGTATCTTTCCTTATTCACTTTTTATGATGATGTATGCAAAATGCTATGATATGCAAATCCTTAGACTAACAAATCTATATTATGTACTTAATGGATGATGATGAGATGTATGAGATGCAATCCTTTTTTTTAGCGTTTTATGTATGATATGATGATGCACTTATGATGTTATGATGATACAAATGGATGGTGATGCATATGATATGGTGATGTTTTGATGTTTATGAAATGACGCCTATGTTATGATAATGCAAATGGATGATATGTATGTATATGATGTGATGGATGTTAATAATGCCTAATGTATATGGCATGCATGATATGCTCTTTATGATTATGTAATGGATGTTTCATGAGGTATGTGATATGAATTTAATGATGCATATGGCATGGTTTCTTTTATGATGAATGCATATGAGATGTTTAGAATAAGAAATCTATATTATTCAATGATGTAGGTGATATGATAAATTATTTCTATATGATATGATATGCGTTATGTAGTATGTTGATGGCTTGTGTATGCAAGATGGATGCATTGTGATGGAACCCTCAAAAGATTTTTTTCCTTGTTTCATGTTAAAGCCCTTATTGCATTTGGATATAGGGTTGTTATTTTCAAAAAGCTTATATTATTCTATGGAGCCATTGATTCCCTATTACCCATTGGAAATTATTTTAATGTATTTATTAGTCATTCATTGTCACTTGGTAACCAGCCCTTTCTAGCCTAGGTTTGGACCTTTCTATTTTATAAAATTGGGTAAGGATCCTTGAGCCCTTATGCTCTTTATATTTTATAACTTAGAGGTTTTCGAGTTAATTATGGTCCTAGAGAGTCCCCTTCATAAGAACAAATTATGAGCATGTGCCTAAAACTTTCACTTAAGTCCTGATGGCCCTTGTAACTTTATCATTCATCACTAGTTTATTCATAGGTTCACACCTTGAATTAGCGACGAGCGATAAGCGGTACTTTCCTTTGATATCACTCATCACTAATAGCATTCAATCCCTTAAATTTTTAATAGCAATGAGCGATGTTCTTAACCTTATTATCTTATCCCTCATAGCGGATGGCCATTGAAAAGAAAATTTGTAATAGCGATGAGCAATGTATTGTCGCACCGTATGATCGCGGATATGTTGTATAAAATAGTTCTCACATTAGCGATGTGAGATGAGCCCTATAAACAATGTAAACCATTCATCACTAATTTTTTTCACAATATATGAGGAGAATTAGTGATGAATGGAGGCATTATTTCTCATCGTGGATTTATCTCAGAACTTAAGTTCTAAATTAGCGATAAGCGATGGGTGCCTTCTAAAAGGGTTTTTTCTTTCACTAATTTGATATGATCTTATGGGCGATGTCTTTGGCACCACTTGTTTTATGTAGGTGCATGTGTCCAAGATCTGGTGTTTCAATATTGTCTCTTATCACCAATGGGATCCTAGGCATGAAGTTTGAATTGGCGATGCATGATTAAGGGACAGATGTGACCAGAATCCATGTCATAGAATCAAGGGCTAAAGACCATCTCAAGGATGTTTTCATCGTTGATAGAGCCAAGTGATGATAAAGTAGATCATCGATGAGCATTGACCATAAATGAAAGGGGCAATGTGTCATGATCTTGGGGATTTCACACTAATCAGGAAAGAAAGTGGTGAGAGAAATGAAGGACCATTGATAAAGCTTTAAAGTACAACAATCCAATGAACAGGAAGTCATCACATAAGTAACTTCATCACTAATGAGAACCTTAGGATTAGGGAAGGATCGGTGATGAAGCGATGAAGCATGCAAGGAAAGTTTCTCTCTAAACTGGCCTTATGTACTTCATCAATATTAATGAAGAGCACAGATTAGGTTGGCGATACATGTTGATTGACAGATTGCAACACTTGAGTTGGCATTGTTGTTTTCCATGGATGAAGTTTTAATTGTTTTAAAAGCAA
>VDFB02270651.1:536011530-536054442 GCA_007258455.2 Sequoia sempervirens
AGATACTATTAGCTAACTTTTGACTATAGCAATTTTAAAAATACTACAAAAAATTTCACCGTGCTAGGGTCTACAAGAGTTGCTATGCTATGTTTTTTTGACAAAAACAACACTGATTTGTGTACATCCCTCTTTTGAACCCCCTAATCTCAACAATTTTCAAAATAAATTAGTAGTTTAGAAAGTATACTCAGAGCACTTCGATCCTTCTTTTTGTTCCATTTCAAAATTTTGAGTATAACTATCCTCAATTTCATGTCCAAGGTCAGTATTTCCTGATTTTAGAAAAAAGTGGTCACTTAAGCCCCCTTTTTGGGAACCATCTTGGTGCACTTACCCACCAGCCTAGAAACTCTCCAAATTAGCATATGAAATAAGAAATCACATGAATGTTGAATAGGAAAATCCTAACAGAAAGGGCATGGTATCATAAAAAAAAGAAGGAATAATCATCACTCTGAGTCATCAACCTTAGAGGATATTTTCCCACATTTTTGCTCATGGTGGGACTAGAGAAACTGTCACTACCTCTTTATCAAGATTCCTTTCAATAGTACCAGAGAGGGGATAATAATCACCCTCATTGTCTGAAGAGTTATTGAGAACCTCACATGGAGAATTGCATTGCTTTGGATAGGCCTTATAATGTTCACTTTCCATCCATGCCCTCTTTTCATATTTTATCATCCTCTTCTCTCTGTGTTTAACTAATTCTTCTAAAACTATCTACTCTTTTAGACGGTAATTTTCCTTGGTACTATACTACTTGAATTTCCCTAATCCTACTCTTCCTTTTAGCGTATCAGGTGATCCGTGCATTCCAACTTTATTCCCAAGACCTCCCTTAGGCTCAAACAAACACAACCCCTCAGATTCTTGAATCATCACAACATACCTACTTGCCTAGAATTTCTACACACTTCTTAAGAAAATTCAATTCTAGCACACTTCTTTATCAGCCTTCGACCCTCATTCATTGCAGAATGAATTATGACATAGAAAATCACTCAAGTAATCTACATTAAATAGGAAATTTGAAGCATGCAAGATTAATGACTCGAAATCTCCTTGCGCAATCAAGTTCGTAACTTACAACACAAGATTGAATCTAAGTTGTTCCTTTTAAAACAATTAAAACTTCGTCCATGGAAAACAACAATGCCAACTCAAGTGTTGCAATCTATCAATCAACATGTATCGCCAACCTAATCTGTGCTCTTCATTAATATTGACGAAGTACATAAGGCCAATTTAGAGAGAAAATTTCCTTGCACGCTTCATCACTTCATCACCGATCCTTCCCTAATCTTGAGGTTCTCATTAGTGATGAAGTTACTTATGCGATGAGTTCATGTTCATTGGATTGTGCTACTTTAAAGCTTTATCAATGGTACTCCATTTCTCTCATTGCTTTCTTTCCTGATCAGTGTGAAATCCCCAGGATCATGACATGTTTCCCCTTTCATTTATGGTCAATGCTCGTCGATGATCTACTTTATCATCACTTGGATCTATCAACGATGAAAACATCCTTGAGATGGTCTTTAGCCCTTGATTCTATGACATGAATTCTAGTCACATCTGTCCCTTAATTATGCATCACCAATTCAAACTTCATGCTTAGGATCCCATTAGTGATAAGAGACAATATGGAAACACCAGATCTTGGACACATGCACCTACATAAAACAAGTGGTGCTAAAGACATCGCCCATAAGATCATATCAAATTAGTGAAAGAAAAAACCATTTTAGAAGGCACCCATCGCTTATCGCTAATTTAGAACTTAAGTTCTGAGATAAATCCACGATGAGAAATAATGCCTCCATTCATCACTAATTCTCCTCATATATTGTGAAAAAATTAGTGATGAATGGTTTACATTGTTTATAGGGCTCATCTCACATCGCTAATGTGAGAACTATTTTATACAACATATCCGCGATCATACAGTGCGACAATACATTGCTCATCGCTATTACAAATTTTCTTTTCAATGGCCATCTGCTATGAGGGATAAGATAATAAGGTTAAGAACATCGCTTATTGCTATTAAAAATTTAAGGGATCAAATGCTATTAGTGATGAGTGATATCAAAGGAAAGTATCACTTATCGCTTGTCGCTAATTCAAGGTGTGAACCTATGAATAAACTAGCAATGAATGATAAAGTTACAAGGGCCATTAGGACTTAAGTGAAAGTTTTAGGCACATGCTCATAAGTTCTTATGAAGGGGACTCTCTAGGACCATAATTAACTCAAAAACCTCTAAGTTATAAAATATAAAGAGTATAAGGGCTCAAGGATCCTTACCCAATTTTATAAAATAGAAAGGTCCAAACTTAGGCTAGAAAGGGCTAGTTACCAGGTGACAATGAATGACTAATAAATACATTAAAATAATTTCCAATGGGTAATAGGGAATCAATGGCTCCATAGAATAATATAAGATTTTTGAAAATAACAACCCTATATCCAAATGCAATAAGGGCCTTAACATGGAACAAGGAAAAAAATCTTGCATCCATCTTGCATCCACAAGCCATCAACATACTACATAACGCATATCATATCATATAGAAATAATTTAAAAAATTTTCCAATTGTGTGTGTACTAGCCATGTGTTGGAAAATTGGAAAATGTTGCATGTCACCACAATGATCACATGATCATATCACCTACATCATTGAATAATATAGATTTCTTATTCTAAACATCTCATATGCATTCATCATAAAAGAAACCATGCCATATGCATCATTAAATTCATATCACATACCTCATGAAACATCCATTACATAATCATAAAGAGCATATCATGCACGCCATATACATTAGGCATTATTAACATCCATCACATCATATACATACATATCATCCATTTGCATTATCATAACATAGGCATCATATCATAAACATCAAAACATCACCATATCATATGCATCACCATCCATTTGTATCATCATAACATCATAAGTGCATCATCATATCATACATAAAACACTAAAAAAAAGTATTGCATCTCATACATCTCATCATCATCCATTAAGTATATAATATAGATTTGTTAGTCTAAGGATTTGCATATCATAGCATTTTCATACATCATCATAAAAAGTGAATAAGGAAAGATATTGAAAAAAGAAATGCATCCATACATCATTGCATCATCACATAACATCATTGCATTACATCACATATAGAAGTAAAGTCCATCCATAATACATAAAATAGAATAGGACACCATACATCAGATCAAAATCATCGCATCTCATATATATCATCAAATAATATACTATCATGGTACAAATTTGGATCAAGTGTGTATCGAATACTTAAAGTGCAATGGCCCACATGGCTATAAAAATGAGCCCATAAGGAAAAAAAGAATCTTATCTCTGATAAAAAATTTAGCTAACCCTACTGGCTGCCCTCTCCCTCACTAGACTACTTCTCTCTGTGGTCCTCAAGGGATCTGTACCCTGTCTAATGTGAAAAATTTGGGACCTAGGACACTCAGGGCATGGCTTGATGATAGTGAACCCTTTAGTAGTTGGCCTCTTTGACTACCTCCCTATATGCTTGTAATGAAACTGAACTCTAGGAGGAAGAGGCAGACATGCTCTCAAACTGTTGATGGCAACCTATCTCCTGACCTTCCCTAAGCTCTGCAACCTACCTCTACTGGATAGCTTGGTCTCTCTCCTGTCTCAACTAGTCCCTCTCTACCGTCAAGGCAACAAATTGTCCCTGTAGCCTTGCCACTTGTGCCTATAACTGCTAAATTTGGGCATCCCCCTAGCTAGGTAGTGATGGAGGTCCCTGCTCTCTCTGTGGTGGATGTCCATCTTTTCCATCCTATCCATCCTGATCATGCCGCCCCTGATCCTAGTCCTGCCTAGGGGAATCTTGCTATGGCTGATCCTATGGCCCCCTACCCTAATTTGGCTAGTGAGGTCACCCACCTCCTCCCTGGTCCCCATCTCTGCCTTTGTCCCCTCAACCTCCCTAGCCTTAGCCTCGTCCTGCTCCTCTACCTTTGGCCCTGCACCATGCCTATGGTGTCCCTGGCACTGTAAGTTTGAGAGGTGGCCAAAACCAATCCCTATATGCCTGTGTCATACTTGTGTTAGCCTGACCCTAATCGTATGGCCATGGCCTGGCCACCAGTTGCATAAAACTCTGTATCACCTCAACTACAGGTATGTATCGGCCCCATGAGGTCTGACTCATCATACATGCAAATATCACAACATACTGATCATCGGGCCTCTTGGGGCTTCCCAACCTATCTTTGGATTCTTCCTAATAGGTATCTCTCTATCATAGTATGCTCCCTTCCTTGCATCAGTCTACCCTACTGAGAGAAAAAGAGTTGTCACACATCATCGTACCATGTGGGCCATCCAAGATATGGCTGCCATGTGAAAGCTCACATGTCATCAAGGACTCTCCTCCAATGGGGAATCTTGTGTTTTCCAGTGCGCGTACAAGAAACACCTTCTCTATATTGATAAACAACTAAATCATTTGGCTCCATATCGACTAGAACAACTCTCAAATGAAGCATAGCGATGTGCTCCCAAGCCCAGATATGAAGGAGTGTGACTCCAGCCCTGATGGCTCTGTCGTTAATGTATGCAAACTCATGTAGATCTCTATACAATGAGGCCAATAGTACTGGCCCCCATGCAAAGCATACTCATTGTCAGACCATGTGCTCCCAAGTGAGCCTCCATCTAGGATTGAAATATCGGCCCCGACGATTTGGTGCAACAAGACCTAATATGATGGTTGTTATAACCAGGAAAAAGGTTGACACACCAAGCCTATAGCAGTCCAACTCGATCTGGCCCTCACAAAAGACAATCTCATCAAGGCCCATCATGTCATAGCAGGCCTCCCTCCCAGCATCCACATCATATATCACATGCTCTTCGTGGGTGGGCAATCTAAGTATTTGCCACACGTCCTCTAGTGTGACTATGGCCTTGCCTATCGGAAGGTGGAAGGAGGATGTCTCATTGTACCATCGCTCTGCAAGTGTTGTCATTATTCCTAAATGCATCCTCACTGGTGGTGCATAGGCAATGTACCAAAGTCTAATCACCCCTTGGTGCTCCTGCTGCCACTCGAGCATACTACAAAATTCCAAAAAACTCTTGGGACCTGTGCTCACTTGAATGTAGTATCATCACCTCCTCCTGCATTAGGAAAGCCACCACATTAAAATTCATCAAAAATCATGATCTTGATTTGTCTCAACGTACTTGAAAGAGCTTGTCTATCATTGTTTGTGGGTATGGCATAGTTTGAAAGTTTCAAAAAATTCCTTTAGAGGCAATAAACTCTCAAAATTTTTTGTGGCATCATAGTTTGGGGTGTGAATCAATTTAACGCTAAACCCTAATTTCCAAAGAGGCCCATCATGGTGCACTTTTCATGTGCAGTTCAGTTTGGAGTTTGAATCTAAACTCCAAACTACGCCATGAAGTCATTTTTTGCAATTGTGGCACAGTTTGAGGCCGCACGACACCGAAAGAGAGTTTCAAGCAGCGCTAAATTGGACTGCTACTAAAGGACCTAATTCCTAAGCTAATAAATGTGCATAGAAATAAAAAACCAAGGTCAAGTCAAGTTGACTCATCAGTGGTCCAGTGCTAGGTAACCTCTGGTGTGTGCGTACTCAATCTAAAATTTGTTGGGGAAGTTGTAATTGTGCCATCTCACAAAGGGGGTCAGAGCTCAAAAGTGCAAAAATATCAAAGGGCTAAATGTGCAAATGATATGGAAGTGGCCCCCCGAGGCTTATTTATGCCTAAAATATAGGGTTTTTTGACACCGTTTGGTTGTCCACCTAGGGTTTTGATCCCTCAATCCTGTTTTTGCCCAATTGAGGGTCGTTTTGCACCATTTTTTTGCATTTTCTCTCATTTTTTGGCATCCCAGAGCCTTTTCAAACTCGTCGAGCACCTTGTCTTCTTTTTTCATGAGATCACCCAAAAATCCAAATATTTGTCTGATCTCTCGAGGGGGTAGTATATCAACATAATTCATCTGTCGGGGCAACATTGGGGCAATTTAATTTTTTATTTTTTTTAATTTGATCAAGACAGTTTATTCTTTGAATCAACACAAGAAGTATTTTGCTTCAAAGAGGGGAAAAATGTAGACATGAAAAATATACTAACATACTTGATCCTAAGTACTAACACCGTTTCATCCTGAATCATCTTCTTAGTTAAATCATCACCATTCATCCCTTAATTAAATAAATCATTATTTATCTAATTAAGTCATCATCTCTCATTGATTAAATAAATCAATGTTATTTAATTAATCCTCTAGTCTCTATTAATTAAATTATTTATTTTATTTAATTAAATCTCTAATGTCATCTTATTAAATTAAATAAATAAAACCTTATTTGATTTAATCTAACATCATCATCTCTCTTTAATTAAATAAATGAAATCCTTATTTAATTAAATCTAAATCATTTTCCTCTCAACTTTGATTTAAATCAACCCAAAAATCTAAATCAAAATAGTCACATCATCTAATCCCTTATTAAATTAGTTAAACCTTGATTAATTTAATCATAATCATCAAATTTCTCTAGATTTTGCCACTTGCACATGAAAGTACATTTAATGGATTTACTAAATCCCTATTTTCTTTCAAATTGGCATCTTTAGGGGAATATTTCTCTAAGTTTGAAAATCCGTCCAACTGGATTTGTCCTTCCAACAAGACATTCATTCCCTCTTACATGTCCTTGTGCATTGAGCCAAGTGGCATTTAATTCATTTTTTTTCCCTCTAACATGTCATTTCATAAATTTCAAATTCCACCTAATTTCATTTATTGTGTACATTCATCAAAATGTGCTCAAGCTTCCTTTATTCACATCTTGACAAGTGACACTTGCCCATTGGATGTTGAATGATCCCACATTGCTTCATTTTTCTCATTCCTCCATCTTGTCTTTCTATAAATAAGAGGCTTCTCTCCTCATTTTGATCATCCACAATTTGAGCAAGTCTACTATACTCAATTTCATCCTCAGGCATACCCATTTTCATCCATTTTATCAAGTTTATAGTTAGGTTATTGCAGATTTCTTCATGGAGCTCAATTGAATCAATCATCAAGTGGATCAATCTTCATCAAATCATCACAATCTTGCATAGGAGTTGGGAAAGGGCCAAATTTTACATCAAATTGGCACCAACTCCCCCATGTGATTGAGAGTTTGCATCTTAAAATAGGATTTCATTGCTTTCTTGGTTCATTTTCTTCATTTTCTTTCCTATTTGAGCTTTGCAGATGAATTTCATGGGAAATCTTGATTGTCACTTGCATTTGATCTAATATTATGTTTGTTTGTTGTGTTTGTGTAGGTCTAGGATTGGGGTTCTACAAACACTTATTTTTCATGTAGGTCCTCCCTTAAATCCTTTCTATTCTATGTGAATTCATTCTCTATACTTTAAAAAAAAATCTTCTTTAATTTTATTTCAATCACACCCTTTTCTTGATGATAGATTATGGAGTTTGATTTAAGACATTGTTGTAGGAAACTACACATAATTACCATTAGAAATTTTACAATTTATTTCATGGACAATGAAAATATCATGTCTTCAATCTTTCTTAAACTGATGATATATGAATCATTTGAAGGGACTCACAATTCATTACTATAATACTATTGCAGTTCATATAAGTTCAAATAAATAAAGAATCTTCTAAATTACATATATTTTATAATTAAAATTTAATTAAAACATCATTGCAACACAATAACTCTTTAAGAAAGATATTTCAAGAAAGCCCTAAATAATTTGAAGCTGAAATGTTGTTGCATTTACTATTTAAAATGATTACTTAGATTATTTGGTTGAGATAATAGATGAGTATAACTTTTACTTTTAAATATTTTAGTTCAAAAATATATTTACTAACAGTTAAGTCAAATATATTTTTGAAATACTGTGAATAAATTTTTCTTTTAAATTCCTGTGAATTCACGTCACGGGGGTAATCTCCTAGATTCTTTAAACAAGGCTTAAAAATAAACTTTAAAGTGAGACAAGTAGCCTAATATTGTTCAACTTTTGTAAATCTAAATGTAACAAATAATAATTTACTTGAACTGACCTACATTCAGAAGCACATTTTCACTGCTAAATTAGCAAATAAATGCCCTCTCGCTAAACTATGCGGAAAGAACGTCTGAACCTATCAATGACATGGTATCCGAGATTCTGCATTCGACATACCAACTAGGAAAATGCACTACAAAGAAAAAGATATTATAAAAGAAAGCAACAAATGGATAAATAATAACTAAAAAGTGAAATTACTCTGGAAAGTGTAAGCTAAATCTTTGGATAAGCAAGTTATAAAGATTCGCCTGTACAAAAGAGTTCTAAAAAATATGTTGACATGATTTGCATCTTGAAGCTTTACATTTAATTTGAACGAAGGCAGGACTATCAGATGGAACACACAACCATGCCGGAGACATTACGAGTCATCACCGCCATTAAGACGAGCACGAGAAGAATGATAACAGGGATGAACAACAGTATAAGAGGAGGGGGAGGAAGAAGTGGCAGAACCAAAGGAAGAAATATTAGTAAGGCTGTCAGGCAAAGCAGTACCCAGACTGATTCAGCACTAAAGTAGGTTTTTACATATGACTTCATATTTTGCTCTACTTGTCTTCTCCTCCTCTCTGCTTTTGGCACATCCCCTTATTAAACTTTGCGTAGACCAAAGAATATGTTCAGGGAACGGTGTAGTTCAATATTTTACCAGCCTTTTAAGATTTACAAGCTTAGTAATTCTGAAATGCTTCGTCAATGCATGTAAGTTCATAAAATTTCTATCTTACCTGGTGGAATCGTTTTGGCAGCGTTGAAAAGGATCAAATCGGATGACTGAAGCGGGAGATATTAAAATTTGTGTCCAACATACAGTGCAATCAGCGAATTATCACTCACCTTCCTGCCAAGAGAATTTGAAGCGAAATTTAGTAAAGCAAAATTGCAAGCTTTGAAAACGAACGAAAATGCAAAGATTATTCCATCATTGTCATTCCATCTGTATTCCTCGGCGGCCGACCGCTCAATCTTTCCCATCCTAGGCACGAAAATTCTAAAAAGCCAAGCGAATCTTGAATAAAAAAAATTCTTACTCCTATGTTTAGTAGGGAACTGTAAAGAATTTTTCCTTTTCACTAAATTCACGAAACAGTGACGTACTACAAAATAAACTAAAAACAAACAGAGATGTATTGATGTGCAACTTTTTAAGAATCGCGAGGACTTTCAATGTATTTCACCTCCTCCGGTGAAAAAAACCCTGAAACGTCGAGTTTTTCAGAGTTCTTTCGGACTATAAATTCAGAAAAAGAATCCTGCAAATTTGTGTCAAAAAATTTCCAATCTGCACAAGATCGAGCTTGTTAGGATCGGCTTGAGCGTAAGAAGGTTGCTGCATGATCTGATCTCGAATCTTTGCAGCCACATTGAGAGATTTTTGGCCTGGAATTGAACTTCAAACCCTTCTTGCTTCTCGGTTTACATTCTGCCTGAATTCAGTTAGAGTATATTTTCTATAATGTTGCCAAGTTAAGCGAAATTTAAACGTATAGGGATTTTTTTAAAATAAATTATCCAAAACCATGTGCAGAGGGAGAAAGAAGTCCAAGTGGTTGGAAACTAGGGGCGCTAAATCAGGCCAAAAAATTAGTTTGGGACTAAATTCATCGAATTCCTCTTTCATTCACAAATTAGGCGTGTTCTTGAAATCAAACGGACTTCGCGTCTTTAATGAGTTTGCTTTTGGAATATGTTGAACAGAATGCGTTACAGAGAAAATTTCATAGATGGGTGTATAAAATAATCGAATGCATATAGACTATTGTGAGGGTTTCATGACGAAGCCAGAAGTTAAAAAGGTAGAACTAAATAATAAAAAATACCAAATGATTGTGCCGCTCGTAAAGCAATGCATTTAAAGGAATTAAATATGTTTGCCAACTGAATAATGAAATACAAGTATGCTTGTGGTTATTTTACAAGTCAATTGCTAAAGAGAATAGGGAGGGGGTTATTGGCTGAGCTATCTTATGGAGGGTAGGCTAGACTTAGATTTGCTCTATTTCATGTTGCATACATCTTTGTGTTGTAGCATTTAAAAAAGAAATTGGATAGTTGTTATTAGGTCGATAGAGTAGATGTTTTTGTTTGTACTTCATTATTTAATATGACATATTATTATACTTTGTTTGTTGATTATGAGTTAATTTTGATTGGTTATTGTTGAGATTTGTAATTAAATTTTTATGTCGTTACATTGTTATTATATCTATTTAATGTCAATATGATTATGAATTAATATATTATTTGAGATTAGTGTATTTTTTAAAATTTCTTTGTTTTGTAGGTCACATCTTTAAAGGAGGGAGAATGTGATGGGAGAGGAAATTATCACATTAATTTAACGACATGGAAAGAAAGAATAGAAAGTTTCATGTGAGTTTGTGTCAAATCATGATAGTCTAGCATTTTACAATTGCTAGTCATTTCACATTTGGTAATGCATTATTGTTCTAATATTTTTATATTCTTTGATTGTCATGTTAGTCAAATTACATGTTGAATAGAAAGCTATGCTTATGTTTGTCACCTTTTCTAGATCACGTCTCATGATGTCAAATCATGTTATGCAATTTTTATTGTCATTTATTTCTTGTGTTATTAAGCCCAAGTCATTTTGACCATTAATTGAAGTTGCATCTTGGAAGCCTTTAGGAATACTAATTTTAATTTGTGTTATGTGCTTAACGCTATGTTGGTGACTTAGTTTGCTAATGTGTCCATGAAATTTTACAACTTTGAATTTATTTAAGGATTAATGGATGGTTAGTAATTGAAACAACTCATCCTAAAATAGTGGGAAACGACCATGGGCATTAGTTGATCAATAATCCACTTTTTCATTATTTTCTTATTGCTATTGACTATAATGGGGAAGTGGACATTTTATAGTTGAAACTTCCAAAATTTGATTTTTTTTAAGGAATATGGTTGAAAGATTAAATTCTACTAGAGGTGTATCCACCATTGAAATACTATTTTTTTTTCCTTTTCTCTAAATCCTTTTAGTTGTAGTAGTTAAGTGAATGATTATCCCACAAGGTCTCAATGCATACAAGGATAGAGACAAAAGAGGAAATGACAAGATATGTACACATGTTCAAGTGAATATTAAGAAATGGTAACATTTAGGATATTTGGTTGCTTATGTTAAATACAAGAATTTACAACAAGAGGTAAGGTAGGTGATTTTCAATAAAAGAATATTGCATTCAATGCAAGAGTTGTTATTTTTGCACTTAGGGATGGTTGCATATATTGAGGAAAAAGATAGGATTAGTGAATTTTGGCTTGATATAGATCATCAAAGAATCTACATAAGAGTTATAATCACATCTAACTTCTAATAGTTTAATATAATTATAAAGTTATCACCATTCCTTAAGATTAATTAAATATAATTAAGTCATTTTATGATTATATCATATTATTCCCAATGTTTTTATTATGCATTATGAGAAAATGAGATGAATTCATTCATTTTGATACAACCATGAATAAATGATCCAATTAAGGGCTATCTAATTGTGCAACCTAATACAAACACTCATAGTAGAATCTCAATTAGAAAAAAATATTAATAAGATCTTTATTGGTTAATACACAATAATATATTTTATATTAACCTAATACCAAATCAACTCTCAATTTTTTTTACAAGCTAGGGTTAGCTATAGACTACCAACTACCATTTAAATATCCTTTAAATGATAAAAAATAATTTGTATATAGTAATCTTTGGCATCTATAATTATTCATCTAGGGCATAAATTGGTGCAAAGTTCAATTCCTAAAAAAATGTAAAAGGAACCTTATAGAATTAAAATTTGGTAGAATGTATGTAAAAATATTGACGTGGTTTATAACACAAATCTCCCTAGTACCACTAATCTTGATAATGTATTTAAATATGGGTATGAATCTTCAATATTTATCATGTACTCAAATATGTCTTTTATAAGGATTTGAATAAGGCACAACTTTTGACCAATCACTAGTTTCAGGAAACCACTTAAAAAATTAGCATAGAACTATCTATCTTAAATTTATAAGATGAATTTGGACCTCCACAAATAAACTATAATGATTTATATTAATTTCCAATTGCAAACAAGAAACTTAAACTAGAATTCTATATGTGATTGAAATGGGTCTCAAACCTAAATATGAATTTGTGGTAGAATTTATCATTTATAATAAAAGTATCATGATAGGAACCTTATTGATAAATAAATAAAAAGATAATATATTTGGGTGATGGAATATGTCTTGTACAACTTGCATGATCATGCATCAAATACTTAATGTTGTTAAAAAGTGAGTCCCCCAGTTTGGGATATGGAGAAGAAAACGAAAATGGATCTTCTAAGATGTGGCTATCAATGTCCACTCTTCATGATTGGCCTTCCCTTACATTCCTCCAAATATTTTCATATTTCATCTTTTTTTTTACTTCCTTCTAAATTTCTTGTCAAATATCTCCTCAATTTATTTTATCTATTACTTTAATATTTTCTTCCTACAATCTATCTCTACTCTTTCTTCTTTCATATATATATATATATATTTAAACATTAAACACTAGTGATATATACCCATACCTCTTGGTAACTCTATTTCATATGAATTTCTTGAATTAAACTTATTGATAATTGCTTAAGCACAAAACTTCTTCATCATCAACTTATTATGCATTCATATAGTGAACCTCTTTTTCGTAAGACTCAATATCACTTATTCTCCTAAGTTACAACTCCTTATGTATCATATTCTCATATTATTTCTCTTTGTATTTATAATTCTTATTTTCTAATTTTTATCTTACAAGGGTGAGAAATTGGGAGCTCTATAAGTGGGGTTTTTCAAAGTTGAAGGCCATGGTGTTAGGGTTCAAGCATGTGGGTGGAGGAGGCTCAACTCTCCTCCATACAAGCCTCTAGTGTGGCACCTCTTTTCCAATGGCCAAGTGTGGTGGTTGTCCTTTTTGCATGGGGAACCTCTAGGCTTCATCCCTCGCTCATGCAAGGCTAGTGTGTTACCACCCAGGTGCGATGCATGGGGATAAGGATCCCCTAGATGGACTTGTTAATGTCAATCAAAAAGCCCAATTGGTAAGGTGCAACCCAAAACATTCAGGGATATCATTGCTAGTGAGAGCATTTACTTCCTAGCGGGGGCTAGGTTTATCATGGATGCATGCCCTGGTGGTGAAGATGGAGGCAATAGGGGAGGTAAGTGCATTTCTTACCCTCCTAGAATTGATATCATGTCTCCAAATGATGATTTGTGAAAAGTGCTTTGTGAGGAAGACATTAAAATAAAAGGCACAAGAGTCTTCTTAGCTATTGTGGACATAAAAAAAGTCCCCACAAGAAATACATGGAATCTTGGTTGGCAGATGTTTTGGGTAAAAAAATTGGGAACCTTTTTCTTTTACTGTAGAATAATTCAAAGAGGGTTGTATGCTATTTTTCTCAAGAACCATGAAATGCAAACTAGATTTATCAATAAATAGTTCTGGAGTGTGGGGAAAAACTGGTTTAGGGCACTAGCTTGGTCGCCATATGCCCTAAATAGAGAGATTTTAGATTTGTTGAGCCCTAGGTGGGTGGTGATCAGGAATGTTCCACTGAGGATTTGGAACTTCATCCCACTATTGCTAGAACCCTATGGTTGGGTGCTCCAGGTGGGTGGTGATCAGGAATGTTCCACTGAGGATTTGGAACTTCATCCCACTGTTGCTAGAACCCTATGGTTGGGTGCTCCAAATTGAGAATACCAAATCTTTTGTCTCGCATACTGATGCAATGGCATTAATCTCTATTTTGCTTGAAGTTGACATCTTGAACGTTTTGATGCTAAAACTTAACAATGGTTGCATCGAATGTTCCCTAGATAAAGGCCTAAACTCGTGATACCTATATCAAAAGGAGGGGAACATGAGAAAAAATTTCCCACTAATAGTGAAGAAAAACATTGGTTTACATCCAATACTTCGAAAAATGGGTGCTGCCCAAACCCCGTCTACTTCAAGAAGCGGAGCCAAGGAAGTAGGTGACCCCATAGGCATAGTGGTGAAAAGGATACTCAAGGAAAACTTCGTAATTTAACTAATAAAGGGGAAAACATGGGTGCCCCATCTGAAGCTTGGGACAATGACACCGTGAATTTTGAAATTGTAAATAAAAATCTAGGGGAGAAAAATATAATCTCTGAAACCTCAAATGAAAATTTATTGCTCTCTAACTGTATTGGAGAATCATTCAGAACCCTAAATAAAAAGTTGGGTAATGGTGGGTCAATTATAGAAAATGAGGGTGGAAACATCGAGGATAAGAATGGAACCGTGAAATCCTTGATAGAAAACTTGTGTGAGAAAAATGAATTGGTGGAGATGGACTCCCTTTTGGGTGATGAAATATTCAACTCCTCATCACAAACCCTAGATGAGCATGAGGAGATATCTTTTGAAAGCATGGAGACTGATGGTTGTAACAATGAGGGGCCTTGCATGGAATTAGATTGCCAACTTGAGGAAGAGTCCATTATAACTCTCAATGATTCTGCCCCCTTGGCAATAGTAAAATCTACCAAGGGAGCATGTCTCAATCCCACCAATAATAATCAGCAAGGGGGTCAAAAAATATGCAACAACTATCTTTGGAAAAAAAATAAAAAAGGAGGTCTAGAAAATGGGGCATCAACCATTAGTGATCATAGATGTCAAACCTTTTTCATGAAAGATTTTAAACTATATAAGGCTAGAGATGTTAACAATGGGAATTTGGAGGAAAAGGAGAAACCAAATAATGTTATGGAAATTGTAAAGTTGCATTTGAGACGAAGATTTATCCCACCTGTACACATCTTAGTACCATTGATGGATTGGATACTAGTCAATTGGCCGATGTGGTGGGCATGGAAAATGCCCCCAATCTCATTGGCACCTGTAATCAATGCACTGATGATACCTTGGTGGGTATGGATGAGAGGGATGATGGCACCCAAATGGTGGGTGAAAATAGTGATGTAAAGTGTACCAAAAGCCTTCCTGGAAATAGCAGGCTACATGTTGCTCAATCTAATTTAGTTACTCTAGATTCCTTCGGGAACTCTGCCCCACCTAAGATCGTTAAAGAGGAGAGTTCCAAAGGAGCTAAAATTCTCCCAAGCCAAGAGGCAGACCAATAAAGGAAAAGGAAACTATAATCCCAGTAGGGAATGAGAACCTAAAAGATCTTTAAAAAAAAGAGAGGAAATAATTAAGTGCAATTATCACAAGCCCTTTGGCCAAAAGGTTGGAGGTTGAAACCAAAGTACCCAAATTCTTTGAAGCCCTTAGGCTTAAAAAGGACCCTAACCCCTTGGTGGATTCAGATGGCCCTTAATTGTATCTCATGGAATGTGAGGGGGCTAGAGTCCCCAGACAGGAAATAGATAGTGAGAAGGTTCGTCAGTCAATGCAAAAACAAGGATGTGGTGCTCTTGCAAGAACTAAAATCTATCAGGTTCTCATTTGAAACTAACCTCAACTTTATTTGGAGGGAAGCCTCTCACTTTTCCACCTAGCATGAAAATGGAAAAGGGAGGGCTACCATCTTCTTATCTAAAGAGTGGAGCCAATGTGTAGTCAATTTTGGTACTTCTCCTTGTAACAAGGCGGTTTGGATCAGTTTGAAAAATGAGGAGTCCTACTTTGAGATCTTCTCTTTATATGAACCGAATGAATATGGTGAAAGAAGTAAACTTTAGAAATGGTTGTGTGATATGGAAAATATACCCTAGATCCTAGGGAATATTTCAATATGATTGAAAATAAAGAAGATAAACATGAAGGAGTGAATATGGATTGGAAGGGCAATGAAAAAAAATTCTAGTAAAAAATGAAATCCAAACTAAAGTTGGTGGACCCTATAGAAGGATAGAAAAAAGATTTCCTTGGCATCTAGTATACATGGTGCAATTCTCAAAACGGAAATAAAAGAATCTATTGTCGTCTCAAGAGGTTCTACATAAATGAAGATCATTTTATTTTAGACTCCTTAAGGGAGGGGTGTAAAATTGAAGTACACCCATATAACCTCTCCGACCATCATCCCATAAAAGAAAGAATAGTCATAAAAGAGGAAATGTGGGTGAGAGGAAAAAAGAGAGGGATTCACGCTACACACTAAATTTCTCCATGATGGTGATTGCGTTGATGTTGTACTGTCACTTAGGAAGATAAACTAAGGAATATATAAGGGCTTGAGTGCCATTGAATGGTGGGAACTAAATACAAAGGGATGGAAAAATTTGTTCCAAGTAATATGGAGAAAGAAAGCTTTGGATAGAATGAGGGTGGAGGGAATTCTTCAAGAGGACCTATTGCAACCTGAAGCTTGTCTTTAGAAAGAACCTAAGAATGAGATCCTCAAAAATAGGCTTAAATTTGTTAAAGAATCCTTGAGGGAGATACATAATTTCAAAATCCAAGGGCTCAAGGTAAGGTCCAAGCTTAATTGGATAGAAAGTGGAGACAAATTTTTTTTTCTTTAGATACCTAAAGGAGAAGAGCATCAAAGAGCACATAGAGCAAGTTCAAGTGGAGGGAACTACCTTCACTAAACAGGAAGACATCATTTGCAATTTCTTTAACTTTTATAAGAATATTTTCACTTTCAAAAGTAATAAGGAGGGTTGCTTTGAGGCAATGGACCTAATAAAGTGAATCATCCCAAAAAACTTAAAGGCTGGTGATGCAAATCAACTGAGCAACTTAGATATTTCAAAAGAAGAAATTAGAAAAGTAATTAATTCACTACAAAATGACAAAACACTCAGAGAAAATGGTCTCTGAACTGAATTTTATAAGGAATTCAATGATTGGGTTACTGATGATCTATTCCTAGTATATAAGGAGGCTTTGGAAAGAGGATCTTGGGAAAGAACATAAATAAAGGCACACTAAAACTATTTCCCAAAGAAGGAGACAAGACCTTGATCAAGAATTGGAGATAGATAACCTTGTTAAATGTATGTTATAAAATTTTGGCTAAGGTCCTAGCAAGGAGACTGGTAAACATTCTTCCAAAGTTTATAAGCACCATCCAAACTGGTTTTATCAAAGGAAGATATATGTACTTGAGAACCTAATCACCAGTTGGGAGGCAATGGAGTGGGAAAAGGTATCTAATTAGGAGGCAATGGTTTTTCTAGACTTTGAGAAGGCATATGATAGGGTGGAGTGGGACTTTATCAGGATGATGTTGGAGGCTTTTGGCCTTCTGAAAGCATTTTGCATCATGGTTGTCAAACTCTTTAGAGATGTGGTGGCTTAGGTAGAAGTTAATGGCTCTCTCATAGAGGAGTTTATTCTAGAAAGGTCAATTAGGCAGGGCTTCCCCCTTTCCCTTACTTAGTTCATTATTGCCTCAGGTGCCTTGCACTACATCTTCAGGACTAACAATGGCACACCAATGGAAAAAGGAATTTCTCTACCAAATAAAAGTGATTTACTTAATATCCGATTTGTTGATGATACCACATTGTTTCCTCAACTTAATGAAGACAATATTTCTAACTTAATGATGAAACTTAATATATTTTTTGCTACCTCTAGAGAAAAAATATCTATAAATAAATCAATTATGCTGGGATGGCAAGAAAAATCTCCAAAATGGTTATCTAAGTTTGGATTACAATGGGGAGGCCCCTAGAAGCAAGTTAGATATCTAGGCATGTGCTTTCTAGTCTTCCCAAATCTAAAATAAGTGTGGTGATGGTTCCAAGGGAAAATTGATAAGAAGATTGGAAAATGGAACAAGCAATTCCTATACTTAGAAGGGAGAATTTAGGTATGCCAGAAAATCTTGGCATCCTACAGTCTTTATTTTTCATCAGTATGGCTCTTTAGTAGTTACCAGGCAGATGAAATTTAGAAGAAAATAAGGAACTTCTTGTGGTCAGATGGGAAAGGTAAGAAGAAGAAACATGCTTGAAAAATGGGGCTGGTGCTATTTGAGCAAGGCCAAAGGTGGGTTTGGTCTAAAGGACCTTAAAATATAGGGAATCACATTGGAAACTAAGCAGATTCTCAAATCATTGGAGAAGGATGAGTCATGGAAAGTGTTGGTTAGGAGCAACATTCAAAGGGAAACACCCAAGCATGCAAAATCCTAGAAAGGGCTTCCATTGAGTGACCTCATTTGCAGTAGGTACCCCATAATCCCTGAAGGATCTGTAGTTTTTAAGAGCATATGGAAGGCTTGGGAGCATATGAAAATGAATATCCAAAACTCTCATGTGATTATAAATAATAATCTGGCTTCCCACAGGTTAATATGGTGGAATCTCAGCCATAGTAACAACCCGCTAGCTCTCTTGTAGGGATGCTCGACCAAGGCTTGGGCCAACAAAGGCATAAGGATATTCAATGACATTTTTGAGGAAGGGGATTAAAAGAGCTTGAACCAACTAAGAGTAGAATTTAATCTTCTTGAGACTAACTAGAGGACTTATTTAGTCCTTAAGGAGGCCTGTAAGGTGATAAATGGGAAAGTGACTTGTGTAAATAATCTCAAGTAGTACAAGGATTTTAAATGGAGTGAAGGCTTCAAACTCTCCAATGTTAATTCCAAAATTGTTTATACTACCCTCACCACTCAGTAGGAAACATTTAACCATCTAAATAAAGTATGGAACCTAAGATTGAGTAAGAATGAATGGACCAGGTCCTTAAAAAATTCATGGTCAAATCTATTTGAACCAAAGAAAATCATGTTGCAGGTGGCTCCTAATTATGTAAAGGTTGCAATGTAAATCAATATATGATGATATTAAAATCTATCACCTATGTAGGGTGCCATAAACATTAACTCACAATTTTTTTATTGTATTTATGCAAAAGAAATATGGAATCTTTTTTGCCATAATCAAAATATCTAGGATGAAAATATTAATTCTAAACCAAACAAAATTCTTTCTCTAATGAATATGAAACTAAGGAACTAATAGTATTTTGGATCAATTGGTATTTCCACTAAAATTTTGTGGGGCATATGGAAAGCGAGAAATGATGAAAATTTTAATGGGGTAAAACGTGCACTTACTGAGTCTTCTAAAAGGCCCATTCTATAAAACACTATTGTGCAGGTCTCTATAATTGTGAAAGTCTCCAAGTGAAATTTTCTAAAGCTACTAGAAGATGGCACAATTCTGGTCAGCTTGCAAGAGGTCAACTTTGGTAATAGTTGGTAGCATACAACTAAGATTTTCCTCAGGGCTCTTGATGTTTTCCAAAAGGAGTTTAACGACAAGGTGAACCAAGACAACATTGTGGAGGATGCTTCCCCTCTACTCAGTATCAAGGACTTTTCTAGGGCAGAAATCAAAGTTGTAGGTGCACTATAGAGGCTTAAAACTCCAAAAGATCATGGTAGTGGGATAGGTGCAAGTTGCTAATGCTTAGGGTATGAATTCCTTTTTGATAGTGTAGGACGAGCCCCCTTTTTTTTGACACTATGGGTTGTGACAACACAGGTGTGACTTGCAATGGTTGTGGTAGGATAGGTGTTATTTAGTAAACTTGAAACTCAGTGAATATTGATGGAATTTTGCTGACAATGAAAATTTGTACTCCTATGATGTAAATATCCAATATTTATATGTGATGTAATAGCCAATATGTATATATCTTTTGTAATGGGGGGCATGGAAATGTTTTTGTAAAGGGGGTGATTTTTGGGAGAAGCCTGCAATTGGATGAACTATACTCTATTGCTCATCTAATATCTAATACAAAAATGTTATCTTACCTCTTCATGTACTACTTTCATGTGATCTATAAGTTCTTGTACTTCCACATTTATCTTCTCTTAATCCCTAATATTTAACAATTATGATACATTCCTTAGATTATTTCCATATACTAATTTAAAATTTGTCCTAATCATGCTTCTACTTACCAAATTATTATAAGAAAACTCAACACATACTATAATCATATCCCAATTTCATATTTTTTAATCTTTCTACACATGTAAGTAACTTTTCTAAACTCTTATTCACCACTTTTTTGTCTTCATCAATCTATTAATCATATTGTATTGTGCAAAAAATTATCCCTCTTTCATACTTAATTTGGAAATTAATATTAATAATATGAACTAAATTATGCCTTAATTTAGTGTTGTAATATTTATTTTACATATTCACATTAATTTTAGGGCCCTATTAATTAAAATGGACCTAATTGTGCCTTAATGTGGTGTTGTAGAGTGTACCTTAACACTTTCACACTTATCTAATGCTTTATTGATTAATTGAGGTTAATTTTCCTTAATTGGCCCCTTTAGTTCAAATCCAAGCCTAATAAGAGGAAAACTCGACATTCATTGATTCCATTTATACATAACACTTATCATTGAGTAATGTGTGTCCTAGGTAAGTGACCTAGGACCCATTCGCCCAAGCATGAATGGATTTGCACTTAGACCTAGGACCCTAATCCAAATTATGTTTTTGGAGGTATTTTAATGATTTCAAATCCATATTCATATGCTGGCTTGTGTTATTTGAATATCAAGAATTAATGTTTTTTTTATACTACAGGGGTGTATTCGAGAATTAATGTTACATATGTATAAATATAAAGTCATTTTCACTAAGTTTCATCTTATGAATTTCAATTAATCTAAGCAAATTTCATGAGATTAGGAGTACTTTCAAGAGAGCATGATCAAGAGCATTTAAAGGAATTCAAGAGTAGATTTATAGAAGAATTCTTGTAGCAATTAAAATCATATCATCATGTAAAAGTCTTCTTGCATCATGCATGTTATTTGAGCTAATATGTTGATGTAGTGCTCAAGATCCATTCAAGAATTCAAGGAATTGTTTCAAATCAAGTTTCAAGATCAAGATTGACATCCATTGAGTCCATTTCATGCTAATTGTAGATCTACATTCCAAGGTTCATACAAGGGTTTTGTGAGTTGTGACATTGCTTTTTTCATTCATCATTCCTTTCACGTTTCATTATTTCATTACAAAGTTTAATTACCAAAATGAGGTTTGACCAAGGGAAACCCCCATTCACCATAAACAAAAAAAAAATCCCTCTTGATTTGTGTTTGCAGATTTTAGGTGGAATATCTATTGAAGAGCAATATTGCAAAGTTGTCAAAGTTGCATTTGTTGTCACCATTGTTGCAAATTCATGGAACTCACCTATAGGATTTATTTATGGCTATTTGAGTGTGAAAATCATGGATCTGGGAGTGCAAAAACATGAGAAGAGAACCCAAAAACCATTTTTACATAGCCCTACCTAGGATCCATTCACCATAGGGTGAATTAAAATCCTTAGTTAGCTTTATAAAAGCACTTTTAGTGATTGGTACACACCTTCTTACCCTTCTTAGATCTACTTTTTGATCTATAGGTCCATAAATATTGATCTTAATGTTGAAGATCCAAGTTATATAGAGTGTATTTTGGAGTTAGTTTGCTATTTTTAATATTTTTCCCCAAAGTACAATTTAATCAAGATCTCTTTCTTTACAAAAAAAGGAAATTAGTAGATTCACACTTTGACTTGATTCACCTCAAGGTTGTTGGTCATTTCATTGTGTGGATCTCATTTCCTAGTGAAATAAAGGAAAATAGGTCTATCTATTACCATTTTGGTAAACCTCACATTTTTACCCCAAAACCTTTTTTTTGTTTCATTTTGGTGAATCTGAGTTTGATCATTGCAGTATTATGATTTTAGAGTCCATTTACACCCTGGATTTAGATCTTTCATTTATTTATATTCCTTTGCATTTAATTGAGTCTCATTTAGGGTTTCTTAACTTGCATTAGCTTGCATTTCATTTAGGGTTTTAGGATTGTTATTTAGCATCTCTTAAAATTTGAAAAATACAAAAGAATCGGTTATTTTGCAAATCATTTACATAGAATTTCATCATCATTCACTTGCACTTGAAAATTGAATCAAATTTTCACATCAAATTAGGTCTCCTAGCTTGCCATTCTATCATATTTCACATTTGTATTCAACCTTCATTTCACAAAAAATTCAAACTATAACTTACTACTTCAGATCAAAATTTGGAAACCACTAGAATCAATTCAAAAAACTAAAAATAAATTTCTTAAAACCCTCACCTAGGACTGCTTAACCCATGGGTGACTGATACCCTACTTAGGGCTATTTCCTGATTTTCTAGGCATAAAAACATCTATTTTTGCATTCTACTTTGTTATTTTCAGTTTTCTATTTTAGTTTGCAGAATTTCTATTAAGTGAAATTTATCATATTTAGCTTCATTTGATAAAATTAGTGCATTTTGTGATTTCAAAATTGCATTTAGAAGACATCATATTTTAGGTTTTTGCATTGTGTAATCAGAAAAATTCCCTTGTTTGAAATTTGAAAATTGCATTTATATATTTGCATTTTAGGTCATTGCATTGCATTTTACCCTCTTTCCATTTTGGGTTTGCATCAATTTTGTGAAACTGTTATGAGATTTACAACTTGCTCTCCTATTAGAAATACTATTGTGAGATGTAGTTCGAGACTCATGTCATCTCATGATACACCATTCACTGTTTCACTAATAGTGTTGATAATCAACCCTCAATAGATCATAGCCTTCATACCTCATTTTCAATGACTTTACTACCTACAAACAATTTCTATGATATTGGAACAATGGTTGCTAATGTCTCTCAAAACACACAAAAGATAAGTGAAGAATTAAAAATTATGCAAGACTTTGTGAGAACTGAACCTATTGCCACTAATGCCATTCTTCTCATAAGGAATATACAAACACTGCTTAACCATGAAGAAGGAATAGAATTCATATGCACCATTTTCCATTTCATTAACAACCATTTTCTTCCTCCTCAACTAGTTGTGAATACATCTCCCATGCATAAGAGAAAAGAAAACACAAATTTTAATCACTTTACTACTCCTAACACATCCTTTTCTAAAAAAGGAAAGGAATTACAATTAGAAGATGAAAGTGATGACCAAAATATTATCAATCCAAAGAAGAAGAAGCCAAAAATTTATGCACATCAAAAACATCAACTGCAAGACATATTTGATCTTCTTGAATCCGTTGATGAACGATTAAAGATATCTAAGATTTAGAAGAGGTTTTACACTCTTTTACATTGGGGATTAATCACCTTACCACCTAAGCATGAAAATATAACCTACAAGAAAACTTATCAAAATAAACCATATTGAGCCTATCATAGATTCTTTGGACATCAAGCTAATAATTGTCATGTTTTAAAGGGAATATTGGAGAAATTTAGATCCCCTAGGGATCCATCTTGACTAAAAGCATGCCCTTTGCTCCTTGTCATGTAATAGTTGTAGAATCCTAGCATGCTCACTACTACATGTTTAACATTCATTGAAAATCATTTTCTTTATTGCAAGGATCTCATTCTCATCACTTATCTCGAATCATCCTTGTCTTGCACTTAGTAGGGGCAAGGGGTTTGATAACCTTGTTCTAGTTTCAATACTTGGTGTTGTCCCTTTGTCTAGTTGTCTTCCTTTCCCATATACTAAACAAGATTGGGATGTAGACAACCTGCTATATGTCGACTCACATTTTCCTTACTAGTCTTTTGTCTTTGTTTTATTTTGCATGTTTCTTTGTGTGATTACATGTGTGTAATGTGATCCCCCATATTTTTTTGTTTGATGTATCTCTCTTCATGTGCATTCCTTTATATATCTACATTCTTCTACATGTAAATATTTATCTTTTCTTTTTTCATGTGGTTCCTTTTGGGAATGATGCAAGGCATCAAGAAATTTAGGTCTCTTCCATGTTGACCCAAAAGGTTTTTCTTTGATTCCTCTCTCTATGTGTCATTCTTCTCGTTCTGTGAGTATTAGGGGAATGATGACATTTTTGAGCTCTATAAAAACATTGTAGCAAAGATATAGTGACCCCAAATCCATGGATCCCTTATGTGTTTTGGTATTTTACTTTGGGGACAACCCCTTTTCATGATGAAAAATCATTTGGAAATATATGAATTTGCATAGGGCTTTCTGAGTAAGCTCTTGATTTGTCTTCTTAGCATTGAAAATTTTCTACTTTAAAGTTATTGCTCACATCAATGGTGTAGCACTTCCTTTAAATTGTGGGCATACATTGGAATTATTTTTGACACTCATGTTTCTTTGTGTTATTTTCTTTCTTCTTGTGATGTGTCTTTTCTTGGTGGTGTCATTGGGTTTGATGTCCTCCAAGAGCATGATATCTCTTAGGATAAAACTTTCCTCTTAGTGGTGATGCTACACATTGCATTCCATAAGTTGTTAATCTTTTATTCTTTGATTTTTCCTCTCTTGGAGACATTAGGCATGATGATCCCTAAGAAGAGACCTTACATGAATTAAGAAAGATTCCTTTGAGAAAATATATTAACTAGCATTAATGTTCATAAGTGTTTAGCATAATATAACTTGTTATCCTTGTGAAGCTTGAACTCCTTTTCAAGGCCTCCAAGCATAACACACCTTGCTTTCCAGTAGAGCATATTCCTTTGTTCGTAGTGTACTTAGTATAACATAGCTTTTTCTAGGCCATATGAAGCCTGAAACCAAAATGTGTGTGGCGCCCTATCATAGTTTTCAGAAGGATAGCTTTGGTATGGTAAGTACAATGAGAGCATGTAAACTTGGCATGACTTTCTCACTAAGCCACTTTCCTGGGGGCTCAACTTGTGGATGACTTGAGGTTCCATTATCCCTGAGTGAGTGTGTGTGTTGTTTGCATAGTGGACATTAAGATCTTCTTCTGAACGTATTGGAAAAATAACTTAGACGTGTTCCACATCACATTGGACAGTCGAGGCTTGATCTGCCTCCCTTCTCTCTTTAGGTCTTTGATGTTGTATGATTCAGTATCTTTGTCATTGTTGCATACATATGTGTCTTGAATGTCTACTTTAGCATGTGTTTGACATGGATTCATCCTCTCACTAAAGTGGGGGCTAAATGTAGTGTACAAAAAAGTATCCCTTTTCATAGTTAATTTAGGAATTAATATTAATAATATGAACTAAATTATGCCTTAATTTAGTGTTGTAATATTTATTTTACATATTCAGATTATTTTTAGGGCCCTATTAATTAAAATGGACCTAATTGTGCCTTAATGTGGTGTTGTAGAGTGTACCTTTACACTTTCACACTTATCTAAGGCTTTATTAATTAATTAAAGTTAGTTTTCCTTAATTGGCCCCTTTAGTTCAAATCCAAGCCTAATTAATTGCAATTTCCAAAAAGGAAAACCCGACATTCATTAATGCCATAACATAAAACTTATCATTAGGCAATGTGTGTCCTAGGTAAGTAACCTAGGATCCATTCACAAAAGGGCGAATGGGTCCTCACTTAGACCTAGGACCCTAATACAAATTATGTTTTTGGTGGTATTTTAATGATTTCAAATCCATATTCATATGTTGGCTTGTGTTATTTGAATTTTGAGAATTTATGTCACATATGTATAAATATAAGGTCATTTTCACTAAGTTTCATCCTAAGACTTTCAAGTAATCTAAGAAATTTTCATGAGATCAAGAGTACTTTCAAGAGAGCATTATCAAGAGTATTTCAAGGCATTCAAGAGAAAATTTATAGAAGAATTATTGCAGCAATCAAGATCCTATCATCATGTCAAAGTCTTCTTACATCATTCATGATATTTGAGCTAATATGTTGATGTAGTGCTCAAGATCCATTCAAGCATTCAAGGAATTGTTTCAAATCAAGTTTCAAGATCAAGATTCACATCTATTGAAGCCATTTCATGATAATTACAGATCTACATACCAAGGTTCATACAAGGGTTTTGTGAGTTGTGACATTTCTTTTTTCATTCATCATTCCTTTCATGTTTCATTATTTCATTACAAGGTTTAATTACCAAAATAGGGTTTGACCAAGGAAAACCCCCATTCACCATAAATAAAATAGTTTTCCCACTTGATTTGTGTTTTCAAATTTTAGGTGAAAGATCTATTGAAGAGCAATATTGCAAAGTTGTCAAAGTTGCATTTGTTGTCACCATTGTTGCAAATTCATGAAAAGTAACCTACACTTGATTTATTTCTAGTTGTTCGACTGTGAAAATCGAGGATTTGGGAGTGTAGACATAGGAGAAGAGAACACAAAAACCATTTTTATAGAGCCCTAGCCAAGACCCATTCGCCATAGGGTGAATTAGTCCTCAATTAGCTTCAAAAAAAAACTTTTGGTGATTGGTACACACCTTCTTACCCTTCTTATATATGCATTTTGATATCTGGTTCCATTAGTATTGAGCTTAATCTTCAAGATCCAAGTTATAGATTGCATTTTGGAGTTAGTTTGATATTTTTAATATTTCTCCCCAAAGTGTTGTTTAATCAGGACCCTCATCCTTGCAAAAAAAGGAAATCAGTACATTCACACTTTGACTTCATTCACCTCAAGGTTGTTAGTCATTTCATTGTGTGGATCTCATTTCCTAGTGAAATAAAGGAAAATAGGTATATCTATTATCATTTTGGTGAACCCCAAATTTTTACCCCCAAACCTATTTTTCGTTGTATCACATATAATGAACTAAATTTCAGCTCTATCTTTGTCTTCTTTTATTATGTACTCTAAAACTAACATTTTTTTTTTTCTGAATTTTATAATATGCTCCTTGGAAATCCATGCAAACTCGCAACTTATTTCAATAATAAACCAATGATATGCACTACATCATTATTTTCTTACATGCTATGAAATTTATCACCTTATACAAAAAATAATTTATAATAAATAAAGAATCAATATATTTCTATGTTCTTGGTAAATCTGATTACAAAATATATACATATATTCTTAAGTCCTTTCTAGAATTTAAAGTATTTTGTCTACATCCTCTACAATCAGATGAATTGTATAACAATAAACATAATTATTTATATATTGTAAACTTATGGCCAAATTCAATTTTCACTCACTAATGTCATTTTATTATCTACTTCAAAATATACTAATAATTGATCTTTATTCTTCTACTATCATGTTTTCTCTTATTAGGATTCTATGAATACATAGTTTATTACCACAAACATTGCCATTTTGAACTAAATAATAAATATAGCTATTTATTTCCATGCTTATGGATTCTTTGCATGCTTTCAATGATTGTATAAAATAATTTTTTTATTCATTTAAATAATTCATCTCTTAAAATACAATTTGCTAAATCCTCATCTTAGGTAGTAAATTTAATCTTCTACTTAACACATCTACAATATGGATTCAATTTACACTCTTATGATTTAACATAATATAATACATTTACATTGAAATTGAGCCATCTTGTTTGTCTCTAATTTATATTTTCCTAAATTGTGAGGCACAAGTACTTGGTGATTTGCATACAATATAAATTCCTTAGGTAAATATAATTTATCTAGTTGTTTAATGCTTGGATTATGACATAAAAAATTTGATCATACATGGATTATCTATTCCTCATATCACTCATATTATCCCTAAAATATTTTATTGGTCCACCTTATAAAATGAGTGGTACTTTTATTTCACTTCCAATTGTATTAAAGTCATCCTCAAATACCTTATCAATGTCTAATGATGCTAACACTTATTGGTCTATACATTTATTCTATTATAGTTTAATTTTTTTCTCTCAATTTCAACTTAAATTCCTTCCTATCTCACCTATCTCCACTTATAGCCTATGTTATGGGTTCACAAATACATACCAAAATTACAAATGCAATTTATACCAAATATAGCTAAACCATAGAAATTTACTACCACCTAAACATCATTGGTGTATGCAATTTAAGGAGTTATTTTTCTTTCTCTAGATATATATTTAAACAATTAGCTATGATTACAAATCACAAGCACGCCAATTCCAAATTTATGAAGCTAAACTTGTTGACATTGATCAATAAATTTCCCTCTCCTATTTTGTATAACAATAACTTGATATGCTCTAAATTCTCCAGTTAAAGAATCAAAGTGTACCTAAATATGGATTCAATATTTTATTCATCTATATAATGAATTTGCTTGGTGCATTAGTCATCTGAAAAGACATTATCAATAGTTCACATAGCCTATCTTTTGTCTTCAATATAGTTTTAATTTCATCTCCTTCCTTAAATATAATTTAGTGATAACCACTCTTCAAATTATCTTGGTAAACTACTTTTTGTGACTCAAAAAAATCATCAAATCATCCATCCATGGAAATATGAATATAGATGTCTAATTACAATTTTCTTCATTGATGTTAATTATTTACACATTCTCCACTCACCTTCTTTCTTTTGTGCTAGTACAATAATGTAGTTCACATGGAATTAATTGTTCTCTAATAAAACAATTCTTCAATTTAACTCTTATTTTTTTCCTCAACTCTAAGTAATTCCTTGTTCCAGTGTCATCTTATGTGTCAGTTTTTTGAAATTTTTCTTTGAGATTAATTCCATTTAATGAATAATTTTCCTTAATAGTGGTAATACATTTGAAAATTTATCTTATAGATATCATTACATTATTGACAATAATTCTTATTTAATAAATTTTTTAGGACATTCTCTTTACTTTTGCAACCACATACTCTAGAAATAAAATTAAACGATAATATAAACCTTTGCTTCAATATTAGTTTTATCACTAACCCTTTGTGGCATAGATTCTCAAACTATTATTAGTGTCTATGGAATTATTACCATAATGATATTAATAGTAATTCACATAGTCATTAATACAATCTTCATTATTCCTACTGATAAAAAATGAGTTTCTCGTTCCCAACTAATATTGATTCTGAAATGGTTAAATTACTAGGTTAATACCAATGATGTGGCAGACATTTGTATACGGGTAATGGTAGTTAGAGTAAATTAAATTAACATCAATTGCCTAATAAATTTATCACAACTACTTGTGTAATATACTACCAACAAAGCTAAGCTAAATTGATTAAATCTGAATATCATTTTTTGAACTATCATGATATTTCAATCTAAAAATCTATATGTTCAAATACTATATCATTATTATTATTTAATTATAAAATGGACCTTGAGGAGGAGGAGGAATGGAATGAAGATGAGGAGGATGCTTCTCCTATGGCTACAACTACATCTTCGAAGAAGAGGAAGGTGGTTGGTGCTAAGTGTAACTGGACTGCTAAGTGGTTGGCCCTTTCCGAGAGTGAGGACACCAAGGTGGGGTTAGGTGATTCTTCTCCCAAGTCTATGGAGGTAGTTGTTGGTAAAGTTGTTGGTGGTGGGTCAGAGGTGGGGACATAGGGTAATGTTGAGGGTTTGGTTGATAAACCGAGGATTCTTTCAAAATGTATTTCTAACTTGAAGAACAAGGCCTTTGAGGTCCTGACCAAGGACCCAAATGTGGCTAGTGAGGATAAGGATTCTAGTGAAAAGATGGTGGCCATTGAGGATTCTCCCATGCAAGACTTTCCCAAGGAGGAGCAAGAGGAGGAAATTAGGGGTCTGGATGAGGATGATGTAGAAAAGAATAAAGCCAAACAAGAGCCTTTGAAGGTAAATCCTCATTTTGAGGACTTTTCTTACCTTGATGATTATGCTACCTCCATGTTTGATTTACTAGATATGGCTAGAGTTGGGGCCACTGGGACCTTTAAATTGGACAAATGGACTCTACAGGAGTTCAATACGATTAATATAAATATTATAGGTTTAAAGGAAAATATGAAGAATGTTCCAAATGGTTTAGTGTCAGACATTCTTATAGACAAAATGGTGGACCTTGAAGGTTCCTATCATGACTTTAAGTCCCTATGTGATGAAAGATTGATAGATTTGGAAGCCAAGGTTTTAGGCATAAATACAAATATCAAGAAGTTAATGCAGGCATGCCTTATCTCTGTGAAGAATAGTGCGGACTCCTTGGAAGTCCTTTTCAGGAAAATAAGTGAGCTCATGGAGGATCAAGTTTATTTCTCTGAGCTTATGGAGAAAGAGCATTCAGCTAAGGGAAAGGGTAAAAAAGCTACTAAGGATGATGACAAAGGTCTTGCTAGAAAAGGGTAAGTTGATTGGAAGAAAACATTTTATGCCGAGGAGCTGCTAGATATGGTTGAGAGGAACAAGAACTAGCAGATTGAGGTCGCCAACACTCTAAGTGGCTTGAATTAGTGTCTAGTCTTTTCTTTCTTGCTTTCTGTTTCCTATTGGATGTAGGTTTCTTTTAGGTTATTTTTTTTATAGCTATTGGGTGCTATTGGTGGTTATTTGTCTCACTTTTAGTATAACACTCACCCATTTGTGTTTTCTAGTTGTTGGGTTGTTGCTGGTGGTCTTTTGAAAATCTTTCTTTGCAACATTTTGTATCCTCGGATGTAAAGGGTTTTGGGTCCCTTTAAAACCTATTTTCCCCTATAATCAAAATAATATTATTACTTATTACATCAACATGTTAAATGTTAATAGTAATGTTATTCATTATTCAAAAATTTAACTTGTTAGTAGTTATATTATTGCTTAATCAATTATTATAACTTAATAATAATATTGATAAATTCATAGATAAAATTTAGTAATAAGATTACTAATCAATCAACCATATAAAACACTAATAATATAATTTATTGCATAAACAACCCTCACATCTTAGTAATAATAATACTATTGTTTAAAGATTAACATCGTTGATGTTGATATGATTTGAACTACTTTTAACATTAATAGTAATATTAATATTTTTATTTATAATAGTAATAACATTTTCATTTAACTATTTAGTGATATTAATATCATTAACTTATCATCAACCAAGCCTTATATTATTATTATTATTATTTAATCAACAAAAAAGTTCTATAAACTGATTGTTCAGTTGAACTATCACTTTCATTAATTAATTAACACTTAAATTTGATTAACCTTCCAAAACATGATTAATTAATAGTTTAACATTAGAAAATTGGCACCTTATCATGGGTTCCAACACAAGAAATTTTAAACTTTATAAATTTCTTTCTAAACTACTTTTGTGTCTAATCTGTCTCTTGTAATCCATTTGACCTAAGTCACATAAAGATTTCTCATTTAGCAAAAGTTTTTTTCCTTAAGGTGCCACCTCCCATGCATTTCATCTTCTTATTTTTTATTTATTTTATTAAATATTAGTAAGGACTTCAATGCAACACAATTTTCCCATGTTTCCTTATTGTTATATATATATGCATATATTGTCTATTTGATATATGTGGCCACATACATTGATACAATGTAGCTAGAGGGGAAGAGGAATGCATTAGTTGAAGTAGTTGACAAGGAAAACCAAGCATGGTTGAGGATTAAGTGGATATATATATACATTTCAAGATATCTAGTTACCATGAACCCTTTAGATTTGCTCTATGTCGTACTCAACAAAACTTTGGGTTTGTAAGGCTTAATGGTTTTATGTAGTGCCTTGGTTGTCTAGTTCCAATGACAACATTTGATCTAACATTATCTTCTTTAACATACTTTTTTACATCTTATTATTATTTTTCATTCTTCTAATATTTATTTCTTTTCCTTCAATATTTCTTTTCTTTCAATTTAACCTAAGTGTAATGACTCTCTCACAAATCTAGATAATATAGTTTGTGGAGTTGCAACTTCAAAACCCTTTTGGGATACACCTATTATAGTGCTAAGAGAGGAAAAATAGTGATATGTTGGATGCACTATTGGTGGAGTATGACACAAGGTCTAGACTAGTTACATATTATTCTTCTTTTTCTGTTCTATATTCTTAAATAGAAAATAAAACAAAGAACACATATTTTCCTATTTTATTTGCTAGAATATTTTAATACCAATAGAATATGTGCCACTTTGAGAAGTAAAAGGACTATATATATATTAGTTTTTTTTGGTAACCATCTCTTTTAGAAACTCGATATATACATTATTAAGAAAATTATTTAATGTCTAGTATTCTAATGTAACATAATATACATTCTACACAAAAGCTACTTACATCTTATAAAAAAATATTCCTCACACACATGATCACACATGGTTCTATAAGGAGAAAGCATGAAACTATAGGGTACTATATATATTCAATAAAAGTAAAGTAAATATTAAAATAGAGTAAATTTTCAATAATTGGTATACATATCCTTTCACTAAAAGTAACATGACTATCATAAGAGGATATTGAAACAAAAATAAAAATTCACATTTTCTTCTCATATGCATCATTGAAAAAAAAAGCTATTTTAACAACATTGAAGCCTTGTATGATGTTAAATATTTAATAATCCCAAATCCAAGGTAATTTTATGTCCTTAAATACTTTGAAAACAACTATATTTTTAGTATGTTTAATAACAATGATAGAATTTTTTCCTTACAACAATGACATAAGTATAAACAAAAAGTTACATTTTCATGAAGCTAAATAAATACTCTAAAAATATTTATTTTCCTTATTTTACTTAAACATTAAAATATAGTATTAAAATTTTTATTTTGCATAATAAATTATAAAATCTATACATACACTTTTCAATACTAACACATGATCCAGGGGGATACTGTTCACTAAAAAATGAATTGTCCCATATGTTCCAAGATTCAGCATCATCTTGAAGATCTCATAAAACCGAATCCAACACAACTTGAATGGGGTCAAAAAAAGATCATACGCTCAAGTTATGGCCAGTCGAAATTTGGTCAAATAGGTACCTAAGGCCAACTAGAAAGGAAAAAAATGATCAACTCAGAATCAGTCAAAATCAACATCAAATCAAAGAGCTCATTGACATGCACCCAATGCCACTCATTTCATCCAAATATGAGTCTGTATGCAGAAGATATAACAAGTAAAAGTTGGAAGTTATTAAGGTTGACCAAGTCGTATGAATACTGAAATCAACAACATGCTGATGTGGTAGACCATATATTATGGATAGTGAGTTGGACCAGTCAAGGATTGACACGTGGAAAACTATATAGGTGACTAGACAAAGTAGATGATAGTACAATGTCTGATGTGGCTACTAACATGGTCGTTGATAGAGCATCCATGTGTTTTTGATGAATCATCAGGTGCCACATGGGACCATCTTTGTGTTCCATGTGGCACCACTCACACCGCCCATCAGTTTGTTGGTTTACACAAATTCTAACTCTCTTCCCAGCATAGTGGCTCGTTGTTGCACCACACACTTTGTGCTCTAACTATATGGGGTGCCACTTTGTTTTGTTATGTCCACTAAGGAATTTTTTTAAAAAATAAAGAGTGGCAGGGGTTGAACTCTCACCGTCCCCACCACTAAAATTCTTACTCACCACCATGTCGCTTAGCAGCTTAAGGATATGTATGGGCCAGGTTATTTTTGTATAACAATTAAGAGTGAAACCTTAACAAAGTAACCTTAAATGGTTACAACTAAACCTTGAAAGTGCATAAGGCCAAAAACCACAAAACATAAGAAGGCTAAAAATGAGATGTAAGGGGTTTTTGATTTTTTACAGGGGTATTTTTGTAATTTGATGATTAAACCCAAAATGGGAAAATTTCATGTATAGAAAGGGGGTATGGGATTTTTGGAAAGGCGACCAGGTGATGAGAAGGAGAGAATGCTCTAAAGACATTGTAGCCATTTCTATGCAATGAAGGAACATGATGCCACTTTGTTGGAAGGAGATGGATTTGTAATGTAGTTGAAGCCTTTGTAATCCTAATTTTGGAGCATAATAGGATCAGTCACTCTGTTGGAGAGGAACCTAGAGATGAATCCCTTTGGTGAACTCCATTATCAACTTGTGTTCTGCCTTCTTTGTCTTTTCTCACTTTTATTATGCTCATCACATTTATAATGCTTTGTTCATTTAAGCATTTTAGTTATGTTAATTCATTATTTAAGATTTGAATTAATCTTTGTAAACATTAAGCATTCTGTAAGAAATTTTCAGAGATCCTAATTCAGATCAAGTTTGGTATCAGAGCTTTGTGTGACTAGAATTGTTGAAGTGAATGCTAACATGATCCAGGATTTGGTGAGGTGAAGGTGAGCTTGAAGAATATAATCCTTAGATTGGAAAATGAAGAGCTGATCCACCATCACAAATGAAAGAAGTAGGTGGTAGACAAAGTTCAGAGCTTGATGAGAAGAGTTTCCAAAAGGATTTTCTCAAAATGAAGGCTATGGTAGATGTTGTTTTTCATGAGAGGCAATAATCAATGTGATATGGAAATGAAGGTTCATCAAGGAAAGATGCTCATGAGGAAAAAGCAAAAAGATCAGGAGGTGATCATGAGCCTCTAAAAATTCCCCCAACTCCCTCTTCTTATTCTTCTCCATCTTCTCCTTCTACTCATTCTATGTCTTCTAATCCTTTCAAGGGTACACATAAGCCTAGAATTAAATTGGATGTAAAATTTGACCTACCAAAGTATTGTGGGGAATTGAATACTGAAAAATTAGATGATTGGGTTCAACAAGTTGAAGTCTATTGTAGAGTTCAAAGTCTCTTAGAAGATGTTGATAGGATCCAATTAGCTACTATTTGGTTGGGAGGAACATCTCTCAATTGCTAGGAGAGTAGGACTCGGGAATAAATTTCACAACATGGTAGAGTTAGTTTAACTTGGATAGAATTTGTTAATGCTCTTAAAAAACAATTTTATCCCTTAGGCCATATGCAACATTTAATGATGAACTCACAAAATTTTAGGCAAGGGAAAGGTTAGCTTGTTCAAGAATACACCCATGAGTTCAAAAAATGGGCTATTGCATTGAATGTTCCATTGTACACCTAGGATACATTTCTTAAGTACATAGGTGGTCTTCACTCTTATCTATGAGATTTCATCTTGGTTTTGAATCCTAGTAATTTGGATGAAGTATGTGTATAAGCCACACACTTAGAGTCAAGAGGTAAGGGTTGTTTCATTAATAATCCTAATAAGAAGCCATCTAAGCTTGAAGGAAAATCCAAAGGCAAAGGAAAGGGGAAAAGGACAACTATAGTTAAGAAGGAGGGTGGTAAACCCACATGTTTCCATTGCAAGAAAGAGGCGCATGATGATTCTAAGTGCTAGAAGTTGCATCTAAAACTAAGGCTGAAGAAATATGGTGGAAACAAAGGCAAACAAAAGACTGCTACTATAGTTCAATAGGATCTTGGATTTGATTCTAAAGATGAGACAAATTTTGTTGCTACTAGGATCCAAGGTAAAGGAAAAGGTACATCTCTTTCATTTGATACAAGTAAAGAATCTTCTCCTCCTAAGAATGATAAGAAAAGGAATGAATTATTTCATATTCAGGTTGTAACAAAGCATAATAAGGTTGATAATTTATTTGATACAGGTTCTCAAGTTAATATAATATCTAAAGAAATGGTTAAAAAGCTTAATCTAACTACAACACCTCATCTGAAGCCATATCCACTTGTATGGGTTTGAATGATGCATAGTTACAAGTCACGAAGCAATGTAAGTTAAGATTTACTATCATTTCAAACTTTGTAGATGAGGTAGAAGTTGATGTTGTCCCTTTAGATATTTGTGGGCTTGTTCTGGGGAGTCCCTATTTGTATGATTGAAAAGCTATCTTCTATAGGGAGGAAAACAAGTTTCATCTTTTTAAGGATGGGATTGAATACATTGTATGTGTACATAAGATAAAGACTAATCTAACCTTGGTAAATGTTGGGCAAATGAAAATTTTAGTCAATTCAAGTAAGAAATTTTTATTAATGATAGTAAAAGCCAAAGAAGATAAAAACTATGAGGCATTCAAGGGGTGTGATCCAAATCATAAAGTTGAAATGGTCAACTTTGTTTCCGCTTATGATGACTTGTTTTGAGAACCAATGGGATTACCACCCAAGAGAGAGATATAGCATAAAATCCAGTTACATCAAGATATGCCACTTCCTAACATTGACATGTACTGTTTATCAATTATGCAGAATGAGGAAATCAAAAATTAGGTTCAAGAATTGGTTGATAAAGGAGTTATTTTCCCTAGTACATCTCCTTGTGGTTTTCCCATTGTGTTGGTTCCAAAGAAGGATGGGTCTTTGAGAATGTGCATCAACTACAAAGCCCTGAACAAGATAACAATAAAGAATAGGTATCCTCTTCCTCGAATAGATGATTTACTTGATCAATTGAAACATGTAGTTTATTTCATTAAGTTATATTTCCGTAGTGGATATCATCAGAGAAGAATGGTAGAATATGACATTTAGAAAACTACATTTAAGACAAACATGGACTATTTGAGTGGTTGGTCATGCCCTTTGGCTTTGTAATGCACCAACTACCTTTATGAGAGTCGGGAATGATGTATTTCATCCTTTCATTGATGATTTTTTCATAGTCTATCTAGATGATAGGTATGTGCAGGATCATGATGGACCAAAAAATGGCGATATGATGGGTATGTGGATTACGACTTTTTTTACCCAAAATTGATGAAACGAAAAGGGTTTTTAAAGAAGATTCTCAGCTTTCCACCAATATAAATTATGCTTTACTTTGAATTTAATAAATTATTATTATTCATTTTCTATTTGAATTACAACTAAAGTCCTCATTGATAGGCTGAATTAAAAAACATCTATAGCTTTCAAATGATATCACATTTTTGAATCAAACATGTGTCACATTCTAGGCTTCACATAATATAGGATTAAAAAAAATGAATTTCATGAATTTTTGACCAAGCTAAGGTGGTTAGACATACGAAGTTTTTATATTTTTTAAAAGTTGTAATAAAAATTCATAATTAATTATTTACTTGGAAAAATTACAAAAAATATGCATCACATTGGGACATGATTCCTCTACTTATATATAAAATATTATAAGAAAATATTATCATTTTATTGTGGTTAGGGTGGTCAGATAAACACCTACTTATTTTTTCCCTAAAATTTAAGTGCTACTATATTGAAATTTTAAATTTTCACCAAATAGATTTTTTTTTTAAATAAACCTAGTAGTTTGGAAACCACATTCAATTTGCTACAAATTATATTCTTACATATTTTTGAAATAATATACATAACTTATTCAAATTTTTACGTCAAGTTTCCTAACTCTTTTTTTTTTGAATTTTTTGCCACTTAAGGGCCTATTTTTTCCATGATGATCCTGCACATACTCTAATATTCTTATATTCAATCGAACTTGGGAAGATCATGTAAGTCATGTAAAGAAAGTTTTTGATGTGTTGAGAATAAAAAATCTTTGTAAAGATGTTTAAATGTGAATTCGCTAAGACATCCTTAGTGTACTTAGGCTATGTCATAGGAGGTGGTCAATTGAAACTAGACCCTATGAAGGTCAAATATATTGTAAAATGGCCTAAGCCAAGTACAGTCATAGAAGTCAAAAATTTCTTAGGTGCAGTTCAGTACTGGAGGAAGTTCATTGCAAAATTCTCCTATATTGTATCACCATTGCATGCATTAACTAGTAAAAACACAACTTTTCAATGGGGAGGTTCACAGCAAAAGGCTTTCGACACTTTGAAGGAAAAGTTGAGCACAACACCAATTCTGGGTTTACTAGATTTACATTAGTCGCTTGATATCAAGACAGATGCGAGTGAGTTTTGTTAAAAATTGAGTTATTTTCTTAGCTTAATACTTTTTAAAAATTTAAGATTTCTGATCAAAATATGCTTTACTTTGTTACAGATTCTTTGTGGGTGATTATCTGATCAATTCATTTTATCATTTGTAGAATGAAGACATAAGTTGCAGAAGAATTAGATAGGAAATTGGAAAGATACACAAGCATATACCATGGAGAAACCCTTTCAGGAAAAAAATCCACCAAGAATCAATGTATTATTTAATCTCTGAAGTAGATTACAATAGCTCCAATTCTTGCTTGAGAATGCTTCTTTTTCCATCACCAAATCTTCTTCACAACTTTCAATAAAACTGATACTGACTCTCTTCAACTTGCTTGAGATAAATAGGCATTAATCAACTTTGTAAACTCCAAAAGAGTTACAATTACAATGCTCAACCCCTATCCCTAAAAGGTATGCCTATCTCTTGCAAGTAAATTTATGTCATGAAGAACAATGTCAAATCTTCATCTTCATCCATTTGGGCATCCCAAATTGAAGTACAAACTCAACCTTTATTCTGTAAATATCTTCAAGGCTTTATCCTCAAAGTAGGTGCCCAAGAGTGGGCCCACTTAACTTAGCCTTCTAAAATATCTTAACATGCAAAGGAGTTAATTCCAAGAAGCCAACTTGGGAACCCAAGTTGTGTCCAAGTCATTTCTTGTTAACTGAAACATTTCTCTCCATCATTCATGCAAGAATGGTCATCCCTTGTTAACTGAAGGTAGTCCCTGTTATCTATCATGCAACTCAAATCATTAGTCATGCATTCCAAGTTAATTGAAGTCAACTAGCATTCAACTAAAACTAATTGAAGATAATTGAACCATAACTGAACTTAACTTAACTAAATTGAACTAAACTTAACTTAACTGAACTAAACTAAACTAAACTTAACTAAACTAATTCTAAATTGAACTAAAATAAACTAAACTAAACTAAACTTCATGCATGTAAACATCAAACCCTAACTCCTAGGATCTTTACATGCATTCAAAAGTGTTATCTCTTACTCCAAATAGTTAACTTAACTCAAGGTGAGTGTCACCTACCATGTGGGTACCCCATGTGCCCCTATTATTTAGGAACTCATATTGTACGCCCTCACATGCTCCTCACATTTATAATTAATTACAAATGTCAATAACATCATTATTTCATCAAATATTAATCTCTCTAATCCTATTGTTTGAGAACACTTTCTAAGGACTTAGGAGATACATGAAATAAATAATGTTTAGGATTACAATTAAATGGCATCCTATTTCCAACATTCTCCCACTTGACATTATACATTGCAAATATTCTAAACAAGGAATCATTATTGTAAATCAAGTACAAAACTTAAGGCCAATGGCCTTCCTGCACCAACTAATCAATCCATGCCAACTTCAAATGCAACCTGCATAATCATGAAGCTTCAAGCAAATGTTTAAAACCAAGAGAACTTATCTGAAGGAATTGGTTTCATAAGATAGTCTTTAACATTAATTAAAATGTTGACTTTCTCAATTAATACCTTCTCACTCTCAACCATTTCTCGCACAAAGTGATACTTAACATCAACATGCTTAGTACAAGAATGATACATAGGATTTTTGGATAAACACATAGCACTCTAACTATCACATTCAAGTTTAACTTACTTGCAATTAAAATCGGTACCTTTCCCAAGTATTTGTATCCAAATTGCCTCTTTGGAGACATGTGAAACTGCCAAGTGTGTTGAACTCATGTTCATTAACCAAGGTGTAGGCTCCTCGGTCTTTTCTGTTGAAAATAGCTTTTCTTGCTAGTAACTATTCCAACATATATCTCTTACCATAAGAGAACTCAAGCCTCACTTATTTCTCCAAGTATCCATGAGGACTTGTAACCAACCAATTCATGCCAAACTCCAAATGCAACACAAAACTTTCATGAAGTAATCAAGAAAATGATTTATGTACCCAATACTTAAGAGAACTACACAAGATCAATGTCAAAGCTCCAATCTTGAACATAAACATGACATTGATGATCTAACCATCTCCTTCTAGGAGATCACATGCACCATAACATATATCTACATCCTAGTCTCAAGAGAACGATGCTAGACTCTAAATGCAACAAGAGTAAACCATGACATAATAGATGTAGACACCTAAAATGGTCCTGAGAATCTAATTAATTGAATCTTACTTATTTGATTAATTAATCTTAAATTCTTCTACTTAGTAAATAAAATAGAAATATTTATTTATATTAAGTTCATTTATTAATTCTTCTATTTTTCTCTCCTAATTAAATAAACAAAATCAAAAACTTCGTTTTATTTAATTATTATCATTTTCATCATATTATTTCTCTCTTAATTAAATAAACAAAATTAAAAACTTTGTTTTATTTAATTATTATCATTATTACTTCTATCTTAAAATTAAATACACAATTTAAATAATTTGTGTTATTTAAAATCACATTTCTTCTTAATTAAATAAAGATTGCTAAAAATCTTTTATTTAATTATCATTCTCCTTTTAATTTAATAAAACAAACCCTATAGTTTGATTTATTAAATTATTTATTCCTCATTTTGCTAAATTTAAATAAATTAAAAATATTTAAATTTATGCATAAAATTTACACTATTCACTCACCAATAAAATTTATTTCTCACCAATCAAATTAATGGCACTGCCATTCACGGGAAAAGCTTCAGGGACAAACCTGCAAGAAATTCTCTCAACAACCTTCCACCCACCTTCCCTCTTATCTTGCCTGGTGTTTTCATGGGGAGAAACCATTCTCCATGATCAGCTCCTTCTCATCCCATGCCTTTGGATTCTCCAGAGAAAATCACAGCCCCTCATCCCGGTTTCCTGTACAATTGTGCTGCCGTGAAAGCTATAAATACAGCTCTTGGGCTACAAGAAAAGGATCCCAACTAATGCAATCTTACTCTGCAGGTTTCCAAAGCATTCAAGCATCCAAACCATCCAGCATTCCAGCATCCATCAAGCAGCATTCAAGCATCAAGCATTTGCAGTCATGGCTGCCATTAGAATAGAATTTGCATATTTTAATCATATTAGAGTAGAATAGTTCATTTCTCATTCTCTAAGTGTCATTTTAATAGTTTAATTAGCTTACAAATCTGAGAGCTAAGTAAATTAGAGAAATCTTTAGAGTTAGAGAGCAATAGGATAGATTTCTGAAGCTTTTAGTTTAAATTAGTTTAAATTCATTAGTTTTAGATGCAATATCCTATTTAGAAGCGTAGATGCATAGTTTAGTTTGTTTTTCCCCTTCTACCGCTTACAATTTGGCGCCCACCGTGGGGCAATACCCCATATTTTGCTAACTTTTTGAAAATTGTGTCTTACAGGTATCGGCGTGAAAGTTTTCGCGGGATCGTGAGTTTTTGCAGCGCGCCGGGTTACTGTTCCAGCGCGCCGGGTTCCTGTTCTAGCGCGCCCGGTTACTGTTCCAGCACGCCCGGTTACTGTTCCAGCGTGCACGGTTACTGTTCCAGCGCGCCGGGTTTCTGTTCCAGCGCGCCACCTTTTCATCTTTAAAATCATTTCTTTCATCTGGATCCGACGCGTCCGCGCCAGATTTTATTTCTGTCTTTTTGTTTGGTTAAAATTTACCAATCCTAGGATAGAAACAGTTAAAATTTACCAATCCTAGGATAGAAATGGTTAAAACTTACCAATCATAGGATAGAAATGGATTAAAATTTACCAATCCTAGGATAGAAACGTCACATTTCTTTTTGCGGTTTAAAATTGAACATCATGCTTATCATGGAGCAATATCTCCATTAGAGTAAATCACTTGTCTTTTTGGGTTTTTAAAAAGAACAAACATTTTTTTTGCTGTGTTTGGGTGATAGGTTTATGCTCTCCCCTTAACTGGGTGCATCAGAATACCAAACTCACCATTTACTTTATGCAATTTCAAGTTTTCTTAAAACCTTTAGACAGGCCTGCCGTAGTGGGAAAAAGTACTCACCCTACGGGAACGACCTGAGTGGGGACAGCCAAAAGCCATGGTATTCCAACCCACTTAAAAATTTATGTGAATTTGGGGAAACCCTCTTTCAACGGAAGTGTGCAGGATAACCATCCCCAAAATCTTTGTTTTAAAGATTGGGAGGTCTCTCGAGGGAGTTTATCCATTTGCCGCTCCGAACGGAAACCCTATCTAAGAACCTAGAAATAGAAGCACGCCTGTCAGTTTCCAAACATTGTAATACTCGGCGGTGCAGGGGCGGGGAAGAATCTACCCTCAAGCACTCACCATATAATTGCCAAGGACTGTTTGCTCAGGGGATCCGGTATCCACTTCCGTCACTCTGAGTACACACCTGGAAAAGACAAAAACACGGGCGCCCTCTAGGGGGTGACATGGCTATGTGAGTCGACACAATTCCAAGCTGTGGGCCGTTCGAGTATATAACGATGACCTTTTGTCTCTAGGAGTGAGTTTATTTGATGTGTTTATCTTGTTATCAAACCAGTGAAAATCAAGAAGAATCATTGATTCTTAAGAACATACACTACTTGTTTAGATTCTAGGATTTTAAATACAACCATTCTATTCTTGATTGTTGTGTTTTCTATCATTAAACTCAGATAAGATCATCACAAAAAATCCTTAAAATCAAAGCACTTGTGGATTTCTCATGATTCGAGATTGGGTATCCACCAAGTTTGTCAAGAAATCTCTTGCCAAACGAATCTAAAAACCAAAGAGAATACTTGCATACAAACAACTCCTAAGAAAACAACGATTTCTGTATCAAAGCAGGAAAGTTCTACTCCAACATAGGACTTTTATTCATAGGTATCACGATTTCTCTAGAGGTTATACAGACGACTACGATGTAGCTCCCTTAGATTCACAAGCATATTTCCAAAGAAGAGCTCTTAGGCAACACCATAATCACAGTCAGAGAATTCGTCCAGAATACATCCCACAACCAGCCATCCAATATGATACCAGACCAAGTGAGTTTCATAGAATAAGATAGTTTTTTCTGTCTTAAACACCTTA
>VDFB02270651.1:536054542-536094525 GCA_007258455.2 Sequoia sempervirens
AGTAGGTTATATTTTGGTTTTATATTATAAAATGATTCAAGAATCTATAAGGCCAAAAGAACCATAAGAATTGCAAACTTTAGTTTAGAAGCATAAGGGATTTGATATTTTCATTCCTAAACATGGTTTTCATTAAAAAAATTACTCATGTACTATACATACATATTCATGTATATGTGAATATATCTACATATGTATACATACACATGCACATATCTAAATATGTATATATGTATATATGTATATATGTATATGTAGATATGTAGACACATTCATGTATACATACATATGTATATATACGATATGTATATGCCATTGCTTATCGGTTTCTTATATGTATATATATTACATATATCGGTGATATGATAAATAATATCACACATAAGCGTATGCATGTATGCATGTATGTGCTATGCTTATGCATACATATATGTTATTGCATGTATATGGCGCATGACATACGGGCAGTATATGCATATATGGATACATTTACCGCCGTTTTGGCTTTATTTTGCAAGCATCCTCTTTGAGGACAACCCTTTGTTGATGATGTTGAGCATTAGTTTGTTGTAAGTGTGTTTATTATTTTAATATCATTTTAAAACAATATTTTATTTATTTATAAATTTTGGTATAATCACTAATTTTATAATATGTTTGTGTGTGTAGGTTGAGTTGCATAATTGTTAGGGGCACACACAATCAACACAATGCAAGATAATAACTAATTCAAGGGATCGAAGTTCAGTTTCTAGTCAAGCAAAGAGAGGCAGAATGTTTCATTAATAGCATTTGCTACACATACATAAACACTTTTATATCTTTATGACACATTCATAACTATTTTCATGAATATATATTGGTGATATTTTGTAGTCTAAGAGACAATGTTGGCCTCATGTCAATGTATATGATATTTTCATGATGTATTATGTATGTCTTCATGACCTTATCAAGATCAATATATAAATATTTTGTGCATATTCATAGCAAATGGTTTGTGCTTATTCTATCTATCTATATTACCCTTTATCTCTATCTCTCTTTATCACTATCTCTCTCACATATATATGATGTGCATGAATGTTGAATGGCATACATGTAATGAACCCATACTAGTTCTAACTCTATTTAGCCTATCAACAAATAAAGATTCAACATTGGTCTTCTAGATTTACATACATCTTAAGAATTTACTACCATAATCCATAAGACAAAGCAACAATAACCCATATGGGTGTTTAGACTCACAAGTGAAAGTCAAAATGTTATAGCTAGCTATCCCTTCACTAAAAAATAGTAGGGTTTTTAGTTCAAACAAGGAATTACCCCATTTTATTGTATGGTTCTATATACTAAAACCCTATCTCCAATAACACACATAAAGTAAAAAAAATATCTACTATGTTTGGCTTCATGAATGCAACACAAGCTTCTAAATGTCCTAGGTAGAGCAATAGATTTCCATTCACATAGTAGAAATTACAAGCTAATGCTTTTTAACATGATTTCTAGAATTTCATACAAGAATAGCTTTTTCTCTTACATTACATATAAAAATACTAAAAAGAACCTTCATAAAAAATCATACCTCATTACCACCAAGTAAAAACTATTAGGTTTACATACTCGAATTTCACAAGCTTCAAAAATGTATAATTTGCACTACCTTCTTCCTCCTTTTGCCTCTATCCTCCCCTTTTCCCTCTTTCTTTTCCTTTTAATCTTTCCTTGATTTCCACCATTTTTGCCATATTCTCTACATGTTTCCCATTTCCACTTCCTTTGCTTTTATTTCTTCCCACTTTGTGAACAATAAAGTCCCACTCTCTCTTCACTTACTCATCATTCAAGTTTCCTCGAATAGCGTACCTCAACATTAATGCTTGATACTTAATATGATGGGGCCAAAAGGTGGGGTGGCCACTTTTTGGCCCCACATCTTTTTGCACTCGCTCTAATAAGGTTTGTCCTTTTGATAATAGTAATGTCCAAAGGTGGCTCTTGTTTGCATGTGGATACATTTATACCAAACATCAACTTTTAGTGATATGTGTGAAGATTTTGTAGTGGTTCTATATATTGTTCTTATTCTCTAAATATAAAGGAGGATGAATAATCAAGTCATGATGGACTAATGAAAGAAGATGAATTGAATAGTGATAGAAACTAGTCTACTATAGTTAGTGATGATGAAAATACATTATATAAAATTATGCAGGCATTCTCATATTACTTAGAATCTCTAGTGTTACAATATGAATAGTATTTTAAACACATGATAGACCTTTTTCTAGAGTGTCTCTACAAACTTGTGACCATTGAATTTGCTTGGGAGTATAGAAAATTGCATTATAATACATCAAATAATAGGGTAGAGAATGTAATTGTTAATTTTATGGTTTCCAAGACCAAACTTTGTAAATGATATTAATTGAGGGCATGAAGACACAATCAAGTCTTTGTTCTTGATGGTTTGATTTATATTTTCAATCAATGGTTCCATTTATACACACTACATGAGGAAATTGTTCAATAAGAGTAACTTATAGTTTTAGTCAATTATATTTCAATTTGTACACACTACATGAAGATATTGAACTAGCTTCATTTGTTATATGGAGATATTTTATTGTAATGTACGTAATCAATGATATGATTCTTGATTTTTTATAAGATTTAATATTATAACACCTTAACAAATCAAGCTATGACTTTCACGGTTCACTCCTACATGTATGAAATTTGCATTTTCATCTACAAGTTTGACCCTAAATTTGTAGTTTTAAAATTATTTTGTGAGCTTAACCCTACATTTCTAGTCTTTAGGAATGTATTTATCTCCATTTTTTAGACTATGTTGAGAGCTATTATAATGTTTTTTTGCACTAACTTTCGGAGGAAACTCGTTTTTCCTTACTCAAACCCTTGGATTATGCAAAACGGGGAAGCAAAATACTATATTAAAAATGCTTTAAAAACTTTCAAACAATCAAACAAGTGCAATTTGAATTCAACAAATTTTAAAAAAATTGCATATAGGGTTTCGAAATTAAACAAATACATGCATTTTAAACTAAAAAAAAAAGGAATTTTAAATACCTCGTGCTCAATAGTGGTCGATATGTGAATTGGAATGATGAAGTTTGAAGAGAGGACCCAGAATTTGCTTTCGCCGGTGAGAAATTTTGTTGGGTCGCCATTCGGATTTTGTTCGCCACGCGCAGGGATAGTGATTGGTAATTTACAGTGAAAGTGTGAAAGTGCAAGCACTTTTTTTGGTTTTGTCATATTCAAGGGGTTCGGCCGAACCCAGGTTCGGTCGAACCACCTTAAATATGACTTTTTTATTAGGCTCGGTGACTGGTTCGGCCGAACCACTTTGCTATGGAGAGTGTGGAAATTTTGAAATTTCCTTCCTCCACAAAAGTGTAAACCACTTATGTGGCTTCACCCATTAGTGTCATTGTTTTACTAGCATATTATGATATAAGGTGATTTATCGCATCCTTCAACTCTAACATATATTAAAGTAGGTAACTAAATGTACTAGCTACAAAATATATGTATTCATTTTTGGATTCAATAGCTATTTTTTGTAATTACTTTTGGTGGACCCATGGGATATTGACTTGATAAAAACACTTCTTTTTACAAAAAACTCTAACACAAATACACACAACACTATGGCTTTGTATTACATGATGGCACACTCAAACACTTACAAGGAACCATCGTTGCTTAAGAAACATGGCACAAATGAAAGAATTACAAAACTAAACAAAAAAAAACCTCAAGATGGATGAAATTTAGCTAGGGGCCTCTAATACATGGGTTTTACCCCTACAAGACTAGGAAACCCTAGGAGTTACATGCTCCTTAACATGAAAAGTGAAAACAAGTTGATTTCATGCAAAGAAAAATTTCCCAATTTAAAATTAATATAAAATTTTATGGATAATGTTAGAAAATTAGGACACATGAGAGGGGGAGTGAATCAATTGTACATTAAAACATTCAAACCCTCATTAACCTTCAAACCCTTATCATGCATCAACATGAATGTAAACTAATGAGACATGAATGCAATCACAACCATACACCATAGAACACCATATTTATGTGGAAAACCCTAATCAAGGAAAAACCATGTGAGGATTAACTCACATATATATATGAATAATAAAAACAATTATAAGATGCTCACTAATTGAATGGCTCACTACCCAAAGGACCCACTGTTCAAAATAAAAGAGAATAGAAGAAGATTGTTACAAGGAGGTTCACTACCTCAGAGAAATAGGAAGATCCACCCAAAAAACTCTACACCATGTTTGTAACCTTTGGATCACTGCCTCCAATAACTTCAGGTACACTAAAAATGTAGACACATTCATGTCTTCTTCTAACTTGCCATTCAAAAATGTAGACTTGACATCCATCTAATACACCTTGAAATCTTTATGTGCTACAAAAGCCAAAAACATCCTGATAGCCTCCATTCTTGCTATGAGTGCAAAAGTATCTTCAAAATATATTCCTTCAACTTATGAGTAACCTTTACACACAATCCTAGCCTTGTTTTTGATAAATTCTCTATTCTCATTCAATTTTTTCTTGAACATTGATTTGGTTCTTGTCACATTCTTGTTTACTAGTCTTGGGACTAGTTCCCATGTCTTATTCTTCTCTATCTTCCTCAAATATTCTTCTGTAGCTCTAATCTAACTTTCATCCATGCATGTACTTTAGTTACTATTTTAGGTTATACCTTAGAAAGTAAACAAAGGTCTACATGTTCCTATATCATAGCTGCTTTTCTTGCCAGCACACCTTTTCTCTTATCTCCAATGATTTGATCCTCAAAATGATTCTTCTACACATACTTAGGAGTCTTAGGATTCCTTTCTAGAGCTTCTTCCTCTTCCACTTTCATCTCTTTCTCTTATTCTTTTTCTTCTTATTTTTCTTCTTCTTTGTAAGGGGGTTCATGAGATTCATAACCTTCTAATAGCACTGAGCTTTGGTGTGATTCTTCATCCACTTTGACACTTTCACTTTCAACTATCTTATTTAACCTTTTTTTCTAGCATATGTATGCCTTGCTCTTTATAGATCATCCAAGGAAGATTCCTTCATTTGATCTTGTATCAAACTTTCTTAGATTTTCTTCATCTCTCTTGATATAACATTTTCCTCCAAACACTCTAAATTATTTCACTGTAGGAGGTTTTCCATATCATAGTTCATAGGGGGACTTTGAACCATTCACTCTTGCTTGTCCTTTGTTAATAATGTACACTATAGTATGAATAGATTCTCTCCAATATACATTTGGCAGATTTTCTTTCTTCATCATGGTTCTTTTTGCTTCTTGAACCATCATGTTCTTCCTTTCCACAACTCCATTTTGCTGAGGAGTCCTAGGAGTTAATAAATTATTTTTTATCCCATGATCTTCACAAATATTATTAAACTCATTGGAGGAAAACTCACCACCTATGTCAAACCTCAAACATTTGATTTGCAAATCTATTTCATTCTCAACTATAGGCTTAAATGACTTAAACTCATCTAGAGCCTCTTATTTTTCTTTGATAAAGGTTACCCAAGTAATTCTAGAGTAATCATCTATCAAAAACATAAAATACATATCACCTTGAGATCTTCTTATTTTGGTAGGTCCACATAGGTCTGTATTCACCAACTCCAAGGCCCTGAAGTAAAATGTTCTTTATATTTACCTCTTCTTTGCCTATTTTCCAACCTAACACTCCCTTCTAATTGAATCGATAGGATTTGTAATTCTTGGTAGATCTCTCACAACATTAGTAGAGTTGATCCTCATTAGGCTATCAAAATTGATGTGACCCATTCTTCTATGTCATAGCCAAGTTTCATTGATTTGTGACATAAAGCACTTAATACCACCACCTTTGAGCTAATAAACATTCCCTTCTATCATTGTTCCTACTCCAACCAAGGTTTCAGAGCTTCCTTTTCTAATTTAACAACCATCATCCTAAAACAAAAAATTGTATCCTCTACTACATATTTGTCCTACAATGATAAGATTATGTTGGAGACCCTTGACATAGAGAGCAACATTTTTCTTATGCTTTCCATAAAAAATAATTAAACCTTTTCTACAGATCTTAGCAGATGTATCATCACCAAACTTAACAAAACTACCATCATATTTCTCAAGTTTAACAAACTTACTCTTATCACTTATCATATGATTTAGCATCCAATATCAATTATCTAGTATTTTATCTAATCTCTTGCATAAAAATAAGTCAACATAGTTCCAATATTGTGGCATATTTCCAAAGAACTATCCTTCACACATCTTTTAGGATTAGTAGAACTAGTTCCATCATTTAAAGCCATGAGCAAGCATTCATCACTTCCATCATCTGGATAGGCTAATTCCTCATCATTAGATACACCACTTTCTTATTTAAAATAATAACTCTTCTTGAAATATTTTCCCTTATGATCTTTATGTTTGTCATTTGAAAATTTGATTGGATGTTGAGAAGCATCATTACCTATCTTTCCATAATTTAAACACTTAAAGGGTAACTTAGCTCTATATTTGCTAGTGCCCTTTTTCAATCTTCTTACAAAATTTTCTTCCATCTCCTCAAGATCATTTGGATTAGATTCATCATCTTTCTTTCTGACTTTAAAAGTAGTTTCTTTCTTTGTAGCATCTTTTTCAAACTCTGTTAATTGAAAAGTAGTTAAAGCACCAAACATTTCATCTCTAGAATATTGATCCAAATTTTGAGTTTCCTCAATAATAGAAACTTTAACACTATAAAATTTAGGAAGAGTTCTAAATACCTTTTTCACAACTTCACTTTCCTCCAATTTTACACCAAGACCATTGATGGTATTGAAAATTTTATCCACCTAGAGCATGTAGCCTACAATATCTTCATCTTCTAACATCCTTAATGTTTCAAAATTAGCTTTGAAATTTTGCATCTTTTCTTTCTTGGTTCTATGATCTCCTTCATAAATGCTTTGAAAATTTGTCTAGATCTCTTTAGCAATATTGAAGCTTATTACCTTCACAAGTTCTTAATCAAAAATCCCACTCAAGATAGAATTCCTTGATTTTCCATTATTCTCATCATCACTTGTTGGAGTAGTCTAGCAGGTATAGCATATCCATATTCAACTATTTTTTAGACACCAAACCCTAATGAGACAAGAAATTCTTCTATCATGGCTTTCCAAAAAGCATAATTAACTTCATTGAACATAGGGACCTTGACACCATTCTTATGCACTAGTAGGATCTACTCAAGTAATTAAGCTTCTTCCAAGGAACCAAATATTTTATACCAATTGTTAGACACACAGTACAACTGGGAGGGTGGTGAATCAATTGTATATTAAAACATTCAAACCCTCGTTAACCTTTAAACCATTATTATGCATCAACATGAATGTAAACTAGTGAAACATAAACACATTCACAACCATGCACCATAAAACACCATATTTACATGGAAAACCCTAATTAGGGAAAAACCACGATGAGGATTAACTCACATTTAAATGAATAACAACATTGATTCAAGAGGCTCACTACTAGAAGGGATCACTACCCAAAAGAAAATAATGGCTCACTACCAAGGGCTAAATACCTAAAAGAATCACTCTCTAGAATAGAAAAGAATAGAAGAATAATTCTACAAGGAATTTCACTACCTTAGAGCAATAGGAAGATCCACCACAAGAACTCTACATCATCTACAACCTCCACCTCACTACCTCCAACAACTTTAGGTACACTAAAAATGTAGAGACCTTTTTCTCACTACTCCTGGTAGCCTTAGGTATTTAAGCTCACACTTAGATCACAACACTTGATTACATTCACATTATCCTTCACATCACTCTACATCACACAAATCTTCAAAAATTAACCTTGGTTATTGAAACATAGGGAAAAAGGGGGAGATGGATAAGAGACCTAAAAATGAGGGACCTATGCGAAAAAGTGAGAGGGGGTGTCCACCTAATCACAAATCCACCTTTCCCATGTTCATTAAGAAGAGGTATTGTACCATAAATTATTATAATTGACTTGTGAACCTTAAGGTGAGTCAAACCTAGGTGTGGACACTATGTTGCCCTAACTTTGTTATGATAGAAATGACTAAACAACAGTTTTGATTGAAGAATTAAAGTGAATTAACAATAAAACCTATGAGATATATGACTTGAAAAATGAAGTATTATGATAATATTGACAAAAACTACCACTAACTAGTATATCTAAGAAGTTTAGGATAGTATGTACCTAGCTCCAAAAGTTGTTTTGAAGCTCTATTGCAGGACAAGTTTGCCCAAGGGTGAATGGGTCCATGCATCCATTTCTAGAAAATCAATAGTTGATTTTATAGCCCTCTGTCTACACTATGTTCCTTTACTTGTAAATCTTCAATCTCGAGTCCAAATCTATAGAAAAAACTATTTTTATTTTTTTTGCATGAGGGTTTGCCTCGGTGAAACCCCAAGTTTAGTAATTAAACCTTAATGGAAAGATATAAATCTGATAAACAATAATGTGTGTGAGCCCTAACCTTAAGTTCATCTAAGGTGTTAAGAGATAAAATTCAAAGCAACCTTATTCTTGAAAGTGTGTTAGAATAAGATCCCTAAATGAACATGAAAATTAACAAAGACCTAGTTAGGGTGAAGTCAAAACACCCTAATAGATCTAAAATCTCATTATACCTTGATTTAGGTGGCTAGTAGAATGAATATTGAAGATGGGAACACTTAGGAAACAAGTCATTAGGTTAGGGATAATGGCTAAGTGCATGTCCCAAAAACTAGAATCTATCATGATCCACCATTGGCATCAACCTTCAAATCATGAACAATGCTTTATCTAACTTGGAAAAATGAGCTTTAAGACTTGCAAAAACAAATGAAATTATGCTTTAAGACTTCAACCTTGCTTGCTTGGATGTTTTCTCCTTTCTCTTGAGTTCTAATCTTGTTAATATCTTGTTAATATCTTGTCAACCTAGTTTGAAATGGTGGAAAGACTAGGCTTTAGAGGCTTCTTCTCTAATTTCTTGCTTATTAAATCTTGATACTTGACCTTTGCAACTTGAATTTAGATCATTAAAATGCCACAAAAAAATATATTTTAAATTGGGTTTTGGCACCTAAAGGGGACTCATTCACCCAAGGGCAAATGAGTCTCGACCTAAATTGCCAAGTCTCATTTTTTCATGGCCTTTAATTTACTGAATGCATGTTGTGATGTCATAAAATTTGGTGCCTATTTTGAAGGGTAAAAATGCATAAATGGGAAGTCACTAAAATAGGTCCAAGTTAAGTGTGAAATTATACTTTCACTTAGAAAGGAGTACAATTTCTTACACTACATTTAGCTCCCACTTTAGCAGCCATATGGCACTATGTGCATATTCAATTTAAAGAACTTTGAAAGTAAATTCTACTTTTTAAAAGGATACTAATATGGATTCATTCCTAAATAGGGCGAATGAAATCCCTAATGTAGTCATTTGCAAAACCACAATTTTGGGAACCACATCCTACAAAACCAATTTGTTAGACATTGAAAATCATCTTATCAAACTTCTATAGAGAATAAAATTCAAGGGTAGATGTATTCCCCTTAATTGTACTTACTTTATGGAGGTGGAATTAGGGTAGAAATCTAACCTCATCAAATTTATTTGTGTAATGAGAAATTTCTACAATACATTATTAATACTATAATACCACATATTGATAGACATTAGATAAGATTGGGGATGGAACTATGAATCCAACACAACAAACATCATTGAAAATGGAGTTCTCTAACCCTCATTATGTTAGTTTGAATGATTTTTTTTGAATAAAATATGCTTTCTTTAATAAATTTGACTATATATGAATGAAATGACAATTCTAACTATCATTTTTACATTTACCTTTAGAAAATTATAGTGTTATAGACAGGAGTAAACATGGCCAACCGATGAGCTTACTACCCCCTAGATTGGACATTCTATGAGAGGAGGTTGCACGAGGTGAGCTCTAGTGCACAGTGAGTCCACTATATACACTCTTTTGATTTTTTTTTATGTTCTACATATTTTTTATGCACTTTTAGATGTCCTAGGACCCCATCCAAAATTGTCACAAATTGTCCCATTTTGGCATAAAGCATCCAAAATGGCTAAAGCATCCTAGACCCACATCTAAAAATGGCCCAAGTGTCCAATTTTGGCCAAAGCATCCCAGGGTAGGTTAATTGTACTTTTAATGGTTTTTTAAACTTTTTAGGTGTATTAGTGATGATTTCTTCTATCATTTTCAAGTTCCACCTTGTGCATGGAAACATCTAGGCAACCATCGTTTTACCCTTCTCTAGGAGCAGGTGACCTAGCTATCTATGGAGGAGGAGGTATTACATGAGACGAGGCTAATTTGGATTTATCTTATGTCTCCCATGAGGTATCATGATTCCATGTTGATGGAACTTGTCGAGAGTTGGAATGTCAATATGTGCACATTCCAACTACCTTCTAGTGAGATGACAATCACATTGGAGGATTTCCACCAGATATTTGAAGGATACCCATACACGGACATGTGGTCTAATTTGAGGAGGTTTGGACATACCAATAGATGTGGGGAGATAGAAAAGGAACTCACTTAGATGGAGGCATCCTTCATACCATTCGACATATGGAGTGAGATCAAATCATCTATTTATGGGGTCACAATATGTTAGCTCATCTATACTATGATATTGGGTGATTTATACATAAAGAGTTGCATAGCATCATGCACTATACACTTTTACAAGTGTATGCCTTTGAGTGTATCATGTGCACAAGGCCGATAGGTTATCCCATGGTAGTGGCCATTGGTTACCATTGGGCATTTAGTTACACAATAAGATGGATTTGAAATAGATTTGGTAGGTTGGCGACCTATGGTTCTAGAGGATTATGTTTGATCAACTCAATGAGGATGATATACTAAGGAGATCCTACATGACCATACTATAGTGGCTAGATCTCATACAACAACTTATTAGGATGTAGTAGGATAGGATCTTATAGAGGTGACACTGTTATATAGTATTTCCATTCTACTATGATCACATCATGAGATAGTTTGGATAGAGGCAAGTACCTCCTAGGTCACAACCTATGTACCTAAGAGAAGCACAATGTAGTGCCCATCTAGGGGATGCCCAATGACCTATTTTTGATGATGTCATTTCCAGCAATTCAGATGAGGAACATAACATGCCCCTACCATCATATTAGGATGATATATGTTCCATGATAGCCTATGAGTAGTGGTGGATGGGAGAATGGCCTACAATAATCTTCCTTAAGTGGCATGTCATTGGTGACACTAGACCTCATCTAGGTTACAGGGAGGAGAGAGAGGAAAGAGCCATGGATAGGGACACAAAGAAGCTAATATGGTAGATGAGCATGAGGAAGATGATGAGGATGAGGAGGAGTAGCCTATGAGATATGATCTTGTTGAGCTAGTGGATATTGTAGATTCCCCTAAGGAGAGACTTGTAATTCCTCTTAAATTCACCCGATCATAGTTAGTGAGCACAATAGGCATGGCATCTCATGAGCATGGAGGGGGAAGTAGGGAAATACCTTCCACACTTCCTACCCATTAAGTTTATGATTAGTGGGATATTGGCCTAGGGAATGATGTATTAATTTTTTTATGTTTTAAGTTATAGTTATGTATTTCTTATTATATCATGTTCTAATGTATTTTATGTTTTACTTATTGTAGGTGATATCTAGAGGTGGTGGGATTTTTCCAGATAGATTATCATAAAAATGACGCTTGTCCTACCCCAACATCAAGCTACATGAGTAGAGCATGGGCCACCACCCATGGTGGGGCACCATGCAAACCTATTTGTGCCTTTGGCATGAAGGAGGATTGCATATGAGGAGGCTATTCATTCCCTTGAGGATTATAGAGTTTTAGATGAGCAGTCAAGCACTACACTTATAGAGCTTTAGACTACATATGAGGAGCTCGAAGCCACCTGAGTTTTGATCAAGAGAGAGTTAGTGGCTATCATACGAGCAGAGCTAGGCAGGCTACAAGAGAGTTTGCTAGAGTTTATGTGGATCAAGAAAGACTTGTTATGCCTTGCATAACCACCCCATTTTATTTTGGAACAAAATGGGTCCCCCTCTTTCTTTTTATTTTCTTCACCTTTTTGTTGTTGGTTTGGTCTTAGGAGTTCTCTTGTTTTCCTCTTGAGTTTGTCTTTTTTTCTATCAAATTTTGGTTCTACCTCAGCCAGAGTTGGGTTCCTTTTGTTAAAATTGAATGAAATGATGGAAAATGATATATTTTATATACTTCTAAGGACTAATGGATGCATTTGTGTTGCAGGATTAAATCATACACTTGGTGATATTTCTCAAGGAACTCAACTGGAAAGCATACCTCAATCAAGCTTGGCATAAAAATCTTGATGAAGAAAGTCGCTAAGACCCTCCTATTGTCTTGCCGACTGGCAGTGTGGTTCTATTCATTTGGAACATACCGGTCAGCCAGACATTTTAATCCCCGTGGGTTTTTATATGTCTCCCTGACATGCTAAAGTCTCACCGACCGTTGCACACAAGCTAGCATCACCAAAAGATTTAGGTTCGAGGAGAAGTCTTCCCGACTGATAGAAGTCTCAGTGAAAGGGGGTAGCTTCGATGAAGGTCTGACCAACTACTGAGGTCTCACCAAAAGGAGTTGGCATCAGAGAGAGGGTTTGCGCTTGGTATGATGTCCTGCCGACATGGGGGAGTCTAGGGCAAAAGGTGATGCCTTCGGCATAAGGGTGTGGCTTCAGGGTAATGTCTCACCGACCAAGCTAAGTCTCCCTGAAATGGTCTGAGCTTGCCAAAAGATGAAGGGTTTGGTGTAGTGTTTTTCTGACCCGATAGTGTCTCGCCGACATGGAATGGTGGTCCTAGAATGAGATCTCGCTGAAACAAAATCACATTGGGGAGATGTCCTACCGACACGAGAAGGTCTCGCTGAGAGAGATTGCCTTTGGCATAACATCTTGCCAACTAGGTAAAGTCCTGCCGACGGATGAAGGGTCTCGGCGAAAGGTTTGATTTCACCGTAATGTCTATCCGACAAGGTAAAGTCTTCCCAACTTATATGAGCTCTAGCCGAAACAAGGTGGCTTCGATGAAAGGCCTTGCCAACCCAATAATATCTTGGTGAAAGGTTAAGCCTTTGGCATAGGGTCTAGCCGAAGAGATAGGGTCTCGGTGAAAAGAGGTGTCATCAGGGAGATGTCTCATCGATGGTTGTTAGTCACGCCGAGGGATTCTCCCTTCGGCGTAGTGTTTTGAGCTCGACTAAAGGTCTCACCGACCAAGTAGGGTCTTGCCAAAATAAAATGAGCTCGAGGAGAATGGAAGAGCTCGGCATGATATCTCGCCAACTAGTGGTATTATCGCCGACATGTTTTGTGCCTTCGGTGTGACATGAAGGGCTCGATATGATGTCTTGCTGAGTGCGATTGTGTTGGTGATGAAAGGGAATATCGTGATAACTTTGGCTGCACGCTGTGATGTCTGGCTGACCCGATGATGTCTCATAGAAGGATGAAGGGCTCAATATGAGGTCCTGCCAAGAGAATAGAGTCTTGTCGATAGATGTGTGGCTGTGGTAGTACTCATCATCGAGAGTTTGCATTCAACAAGAAGTCTTGTCGACAATGGGGAGTCTTGCCAATAGCAATGGATTTGCCAATGGAAAAGGGGATATCGATGTGACTGATGGGAACTCGCTATGACCTCTGACCAATAACAATTTTCTTGCTGATGGTCTTTGTGAAATTGATATAAATTTTGCATTCGATATGAGGTTTCACCGATAGTTGTATGATATGTCGATTGCTACTATAGATCATAATTGCATCAGGGAGACATGACCAGTGTCTCATCGACATGCAATTCTATTTGAATGACCTTTGATTTCCTAGGAATCTTGTGTGGCATGTGTTCAACCAATCAGAGAGAACCAAAAGTGAACCATTGGCCATTTGACTAATTGACTGCCCCTGTGAAGGAAATCAATAGAATGTAAATGACATGGATTTACTCTGAGATCAATAACGATGGAATAGCTCAGTGAACAATGGTGTGGAGGTCTAACAAGAAAATTTGATGTTGATTCTAGAGGAGGTCAACTTGCAGAAAGATCTTGAGCAGGAGGAAGGCCGAAAGGAAGAAGAGGCCGTCAGTCTCAGGGACAGTTGTGAGGTCTACTGGCAAAAGGTAGATCATCATTTATGATAATACTTCAAAAAATTCAAGGCAGATCTGATGGAAGATTGAAGATGGACACGAAGGCTAGAAGTTATTGCGATGGTTGCAAAAGATCTAAAGGCTTCTACTAAGGGTGATCCTTCATCAACATGGACACAGGGATGCATATTGAATGCAACATTAACTTCATCCCGAAAAGATCTGAGGGCTGACCCTCCTGTAACCAACCGATATTTTTGTAAACCCTAAAATAGGGGCCGACTTTCTTTTTGGCACGTTGGGTATATTTGGCATTTTTTTTTCCTCTTTTAGGGGGCAATGTAGGTATGATTTTTAAAAGAGATAGAGATATTTTTAGAAACCAATAGTAATAGTAGAAAAGATAGATAGAGATTTCAAAGGTAGATAGATTTTTTAGCAATAGGGATTTTCTAAAAGATAGAGACAAAACTACACCCTATTTCTTTGTAATGGGAGCTTCTTTTGTCTTCTTAGTTAGGAGTTAGACTCAGCATAGATAGTGATGTATCCTTCAAGTTTTCTTAGTATAGATGGAACCAATTTGAAGACAGGTTTTCTGTACACTGGTGATTGCGCCAGATTTGTAAATGTTGCTTATTTGTTTCACTAATAGTAGAAGCAACCAGATTTAAATCTACTTCATATTGTGTTCCTGAATGGTGTTTATCTTGGGTTAATCATTTGATTTGAAAAGCTTTCAAGGAATGAAGTTTTATTTTATGTTTTGTTTAAATAGTGAGTTGAAATTTGCTGTTGAAGTTAGCACTGTGAATGAATGAAACTGTGTATTAATCACAAGTTAATTTTGTTTTGTAGTTTTAGTTAGCAATTCCTTGAAAGGTAACAAGTCTGGTTTAGTTGGATGAATTATCATTCTCTTCGGTTCCAAAGCTTTGATCTATCTTTTTCTGTTTCTTTAAAAACCCTAGTTAAAGTAGGTTTAAATTTATGTTTGATCTTAGAAAAATTCACAAGCTCAACACTAGCAGGCCCCTTGAACATTATAGTTCACATCAACCTTTGAGTGAAAACAACACAGTCGAGAACCGATTACAAAGACCTTGGGAGTTAGATATCCATGTGTTATCCTTTCTCTTTCAGGAGAGAAAAATAGTAATATTTCGCTTAACTGTTGTTGTGATTATTAGAACCATCAACAGGAAACTGGTTTTAGAAGGAGGGCTTAGAAGAGAAAAATGGATAATACTGGGTTCTTTTCACCAGAAAGGTCCTGTAGAGTTCTTCGATCAGCTGAAAATCCACTACCTTTGATAGAACTCAAGACCCCAATAAGACACAAGAGTCACAAGACTAGGGAAACCATCATACCACCCTTGTCAGCTCTACTCACTCCACCAGGCTTTTCACCAATACCTTAGTGGATACCGATCAATCCACCACCGAATCCATCTCAAGTGCCATCACAGCTGGCTCAACCCATCCAATAATTGGCTCAACCACCACCAATGGTGTTTTTTTTAGAATAATCCCTCTCCATTGGGGACTATTCTTGGAGGCTTTCATGATATGCCTAAGAATCCTAAGAAATTCTATCCCAAATACATTCATGGTGAATCAAGGAGTGTTGAAGAGCACATACAAGCTTTTAAGGACACTTGTACCAGAGCTCAGATAGCTCACCATGATGTAGTTTGTAGGTTGTTCCCTTATTCCTTAGGGGATATGGCGTACAACTGGTACCTAAATCTTCCTCAGCACTCTATTATGAGCTGGACAGACCTAGAGAATTCTTTCATCAATCAATTTAGGATTTATGTGGATCTAGCCATTTTGTTCCACCAATTTGCTACCATTAGGAAGGAGCCAGGTGAACCTTTTCCCTTGTTTAATACTAGGTTTCAATGAATGTATAGGAGACTACAGGACCCCTACCTAGTTGCTGAGAATAGTGCCATTCAAGTATACTTTAGATTTATAGACCCTCTGATTGGCTTATTCCTACAAAGGACATATCAATTGGCATATATTGATTCCCTATCTAAAGTCTATCATCTAGCCATTAAACTGCAACAACAAATTAGCTCCCAACAAGGATGTTTGGGAGGAGGTTTTCCTTCAATGGGGTATTAGATGTCTAGCCCAACCCCTTTGTTCAGTACTATCTCAGGGATGTCTTCTTCTCATTATGGACCTATGTCTAAGTTGCAGACTCAATCTCCCATTCCATTCTTTGCCAACGAAGCTCCTAACTTTTTTGAACAATCACAGGCTCATCATAGTCCACATGGTCATCATAAGCAAACTAGAACACCAAATCATGGTGATCAGCCATCTGCTGCTAAGAGTGTTGAAAGTGAAAAGATAGTCCAACTCACAAATGAGGTGGAGACCTTAAAGTCACAAATGACATGGCTCAGCTTAGATTGAACCCCTCTCAAAACCAAGGTAATTATCCTAATCAGAGCAATAATAATAAACCTAATAATCAAAATAACTATAATCACAGTCAGAGGGGTTATCAAGGCCAAAACTCCCCCAATCAAGGCTATCAAAACCAAAATAAAGGATATAACCAAAGGCCAAATAAAAACCAACAATGGAATATAGGGCCAAATAATGGTGGAGTTTCTCACAATTATCAAGCTAATGAGGAAATGTCACATACTACAAATGTGGATGACCTTAATTTTATGACTAACTGGTGTAGGCTGCATGATACTGCAACCCATTCTAAGGTAAACTTCCCTGAAATGGAGAAAGTTGTCAAGATGGCACAGGAAGATGCCCAAACATTCCAAGGGAATTCAAATAAAGAAGGTGGCTCAGTAGATACAACAATGACTTATGACCTATTTGAGGAGGAACCTTCATTCCCAAGGCAAGATGAGAATGAACCAAAGGAAGATTCATATGATGCCCAAGCCTTTCAGACAAAGGGAGGACACTTTCTACGAAATCAGAATAAGGGTTTGTTCGCTACATCAGCACTGCCTAATCACATGGTACCTTTGAATCAAAGTGCTGATAACAACCCTTCTCCACCAAAAGGCCCACCTGACTTCCATAAAAAAGGTAATTCACCTGGGGTTGTCAAAATTTATGCAAGTTATAACACAGAGTTTGATATTGTTTCTGAGCTATAGAGATAGAAAACCTCTTTATCATACTTTGACATCCTAAAGTGGTGCCTGCTCAATGAGAGATAGTGCTAAAAGCTTTGGAAGAAGCTGATAAATCAAAAGGGAAAAATAAGGTGGCACCTGCTATAGATATGAATGCAACTTTGTACAAAAGCAAGGTAGGTACCCCACCATTTCTTTTGAGTTTAAGAATCTGTGGGAAGAATCTACATAATTTATTGCTAGATTCAGGGACTTCCGGCAATGTTATGCCATTTTGTGTATGCAATAAATTGGGATTGAACCCTATCCAAACAAACAAGAAGGTCATCTAGCTTGATAAAATAGAGGTTAATGTAGTTGGATAATTGAGAAATATACATGTGCAAGTAGGGTCTGACCCCAGGATTTTAACCAATATAGATATTCAAGTAGCAGACATTCCTGAGACTTATGGTATGCTGTTGAGCAGAGATTTGAGGAAAAGTATAGGGGGATATCTCTCCCTCAACTTTTCACATATGCGGCTACCATGGAGGGGAGTTCCTACACAGATTAGGATTGAAAGTGAACCTCACCTCAAGCATCTCATCACTGAATATGATTGTCCCAATGAGGTAGCTTATTTTGAAACTGGGATAGGGGTTTACAAAAGAGACAAAATTTTGACTTTTTCAGTTCTTGATCCTAACGAATTATCAATACAAAATTCCCCTGATTCTATGACTAATGAAAATCAACATGCATTGATCAAGAGGTTGCAACAGGATCAGCTAGTCTTGGGGGAAGATATCAATTTGTAAAGTCTTTTACTCTCTAATTGGTGTAGGATACACTACCAAAATCATTCAGAATTGACCTGGGTATGTGCAGGATCATCATGGAAAAAGAAGGCCCTTAAGTGGCAAAAAATTCAAAAAAATCAAAGTTAGGTAACTTGACGTAAAAATTTGAATACGTTATCTATATTATTTCAAAAATATGTAAGAATAGAATTTGTATCAAATTGAATGTAGTTTCTAAACTACTAGGTTTGTTTTTTTTTTTTTAAATCTATTTGGTGAAAATTTGAAATTTCAATGTAGTAGTACTTAAATTTTAGGGAAAAAATAAGAAGTAGGTGTCTGTCTGACCACCCTAACCACAATAAAATAATAATATTTTCTTAGAAGATTTTAGATGTAAGTAGATGACTCATATCCTCATGTGATGCATAATTCTTTGTAATTTTTCTTAAGTAAATAATTAATTATGAATTTTTTACTACAAATTTTAAAAAATATAAAAACTTGTATGTCTGACCACCTTAACTTGGTCAAAACTTCATGAAATTCAAATTTTATTTTTTTAATCCTATAGTATGTGAAGCATAGAATGTGACACATTTTTTGGATTCAAAAAATGTGATATTGCTTGAAAGCTATAGATGTTTTTCTATCAGCTTATCAATCAAGACTTTAGTCGTAATTCAAATAGAAAATGAATAATAATTACTTATTAAATTAAAAGTGAAACATAGTTTATATTGGTGGAAAGATGAGAATCTCCTTTAAAAACCCTTCTCGTTTCATCAATTTTGGGTAAAAAAAAAGTCGCTAGCCACATACCCATCATATTGCCACTTTTGGCCCACCATGATCCTACTCATACTCACCTGCCAACCCTGCATTAGCATTTTAAATCAGGTTTCCCAAGCTGAGGAAACTAGCCTAAGTCACCTTGAGACCGTTTCTGATCACTTCTCATTTAAAGCCAAAGAAGCAATAATGTTAAACAGGGATAAGATACCTTCAAAAGAAAGTTCCTTCTCAAATTGAACTTACCCCAATCATATTTTGAAACTAGCATATTTATGAAAAACACCCCCAAGGTTTGTGTGATACCCCTGCACTCACTAGTATACCAAAATCCAAGGGATTAATAAAAAATTCAAGTGACCATTAGAAGGATAGCCACAGATTATATGATATGTCTATGTAGGAATTGGAAATTACACCTGAGGAACCTATTGAGCACCTATCCCCTATATTTGATGCAAAAGATCAAGTAGCCCCACCTATGGCTCATCTTATCCAAATGCCCATAATAACCTCTAAAGGATCAGCCCCAACTCATGATTAGCTGTGGACCCTCACGTTTGATGGATCCAAATCCAAAATAGGTTGTGGTGTTGGGATTGAATTAACCAGCCCGAAAGAGAACTTTCCTTTCTTCTTACATGTTGCAATTTAGATGCACTAACAACATGGTAAAATATGAAGCTCTAGCTTAGGGGCTGATGTTTGCATATAAGAAGAAAGTTATTGCATTAATGGTTAAAGGGGATTTAGAAGTAGTTATCAAGCAAGTGGGTAGAAATACACATGTCACAATAGAAGGCTGGCAACTTATAGAAATCGGGTATGGAACTTGATTGAAGACTTTGATGCTTTTGGGATTAGCTTAATCCCTAGAGAGGAAAATCAAATAGCTGATTCATTAGTTGTTGCTGCAAGTACCCTGAAACCCATGCAAGGCTCCAAGCTTAAGAGATTTTTCAGTGGAATTGATATCCACCCGGCTATTCCTAATAATGTTAGGAACTTTTAGGTTTTTGATGATGATCGAAATATCCTTTATTTTCTAGTAAACTCAGATGTTTTCGAAGGATAGATCATTGATGAGTCCAATAGGGATCAAGGAGATTGGAACCCTAAAGATTGTGATATAGAGGGGGTCCTCAATTTAAAAAGTAATAGCATTCCCAAGGGAATGGTGGCCTTAGAAAGAATTTTTGATTCAAACCCAAGGGCTTAGGAGAAGATATCAGCTAGAGATAAAGGAGGTGAGTATCAAACTGTTAACCTAGCTGATTTTGGCCTGGAAAGAAATGCTTACATAGGGAAAGCTTGCCCTAAAGTAATAAGAAAAGATATACTAAGAGCACTGAAGAAGGATATTGCTACAAAAGCTTAGGGATATGAGGATTTAAAAACATTTGATGCCTCTGTTATGACTCATACTATTCCTTTGAAGCCGGAAGCTAAACCATTTCGGTAGAAACAACGTCCTGTCAACTCCTTGATTGAACCACTAATCTTTAAAGAATTTCATAAATTTCTTTTTGCAAGAATAATCTTCCCTGTACGACATTCAACATGGGTGGCTAACTTGGTTCCAATCCATAAGAAAAATGGGGAGATTAGGTATGTGTAGATTTTAGGAATCTGAACAGAGATTTAGAAAAAGACAACTACCCACTCCCTTCACCAGACAAAGTCTTGCAGACTGTCAATGGGTCTTAGATGATATCATTCCTGGATGGTTATTCTGAATACAATCAGGTAATGGTTAACTGTGAAGACAAAATGAAGACATCCTTCACTACTAAGTGGGGAACATTTGCTTATAGAAGGATGCAATTTGGTTTGATAAACACTGGAGCAACCTTTCAGTGTGCCATGGACATAGGATTCAAAGATCTGATTGGTAAATGCATCATTATTTACATGGATGACCTGATAGTATTCTCCAAAGATAGACTAAACCATGCTGTAGACTTGGCTAAAGTTCTTGAAAGATGTATCCAGTATGGTGTCTCCTTGAATCCTAAAAAGTGTGTGTTCAGGGTTTCTGAAGGGAAGTTTTTGGGACACATAATCTTAGAAAGGGGAATATCAATCGATCCAGACTGAGTTGAGTCCATTCTGAAGATAGCTAGGCCAAGAAGCAAGAAGGAGATGAGATCCTTCTTTGGAAAGATCAACTTTGTGAGGAAGTTTATCACAGGTTTTGCAGAAATTGTAAAACCATTGAATGAAAGGATGAAGAAAGATGTTGTAATAGAATGGGGTCATGAGGAAAAGGCCATGTTTTCTCAAGTCAAACAATCCATTTTGAAAGTGCCCATCTTCACCAGCCCTGACTATTTAAAGCCATTCTATATGTATTCTTTTGCTTCTGAACATTCTTGTGCAGCTATCCTAACTCAACGAAGAGAAGAGGGAGATGAGAGGCCAATCGCCTTCATGAGTTCTCCATTTAAGAATGCCAAAGTAAAATACCCGCTTCTTGAAAAACAATCTTTTGTGCTAGTTAGAGTTGTCAAGAATTTTAGGCACTACATCTTATGAAGTCAGATTATTGCTCTAGTTCCTAATGCAACTGTGAAGTCTCTACTCATGCAGAGCGAGTTGGGAGAATGAAGGGGCAAATGGATGGCCATTTTGCAAGAGTTTGATCTGGAGATTCACCCTATGAAACTTGTCCAAGGCCTAGGCCTGTCTAAATCCATAGCTGATGTTGGTGAGAACATTTATTTCTTGCAATACACAACACATTCCTTTTCCAATGACCCTTGGTATGTCGATATCATCTATTTCAAGCTAAACAATCGGTTCCCAGGGGGAATGAATACAACTCAAAGGAGAACGCTAAGAATGAAAAGCTTTCGTTATATGCTCAAAGGAGGATTGTTGTATAGGAAGAATTTCAAGGGGGTGTACCTACGATGCCTTGATTGGCAAGAGGCTAAGCATGTAATTACTAAATTTCATGGGAAACATGGCACATGTCATGGGTCTACAGATTCGTTATCACATCAGATCCTTAGATCGGGTTACTACTGGCCATTTGTGTTCAAAGATTCCCATCAATGTGTAAGAACATGTCACATATGTCAAATTTCTACATCAAAAGAACACCATCCAGCCATGCCATTGCAGCCTGTTTATGAGGTAAGACCATTTTCCCAATGGGTGTTGGAATTTATTAGGGTAATTAACCCAAATTCTTCTGCAAGACACAAATTTATTTTGATTGCCACAAATTACTACATGAGATGGACAAAGGCTATACCTTGCAAGAATAGCACGACAAAGGTAGTAATCAAGTTCCTCACTGATTGCATCACAACTAGGTTTGGAGTACCCTTCTCATTGGTATGTGACAATGTCTCTTCCTTTTCTTCTGTCGAGTTCATTTCATAGGCTTATGATCACAAAATTGTTTTAAAATATTCTTCAAACTATTGCTCATAATGAAATGGAGTTGCAGAATCAACCAATAAGAATCTTTTAGGGGTAATTAAAAAATTGTTAGAGAAAAATCCTAGGGACTAGCATACCCAACTGAGATTCGCATTATGGGTAGATAGAACTAAGATCAAGGCTACTTTAAAGACTTCACCATTTAAACTAGTGTATGGACAAGAGCCTGTGTTCCTTATTCATTTGCAAATACCCATCCTTGATTTTATGCAGAAATTCTACTCTAGTGATAATAGGATAGAAGTAAGATTAGCTACCTTGTTGAAATTAGAAGAGCAGAGGGATGCTACCTTGCAACAATTCTTTAGACACCAGGCTATTGTCAAACGCTGGTTTGACAAATGAGCCAAAATCAAGGCTTTTAGAATATCAGACCTTGTGCTGCTATGGGATAAAGCTATTGAAAACAAGGGCAGTCACTAGAAATTTGATAAGCTCTGGTTAGGTCCCTATCAAATTGTGAAGATCCTAGGAGAAAATGCTTTCCGAATGAGTATTTTAACAGGAGAACCTATTCCATTGCCTGTCAATAGATAGTTTCTTAAACATTATTTTGAATCATGAAGTTTGGTATTCTTGTTGGGTTGTGCATTTATGTAAATAATTGGTTTTTCTTTATGTAAGTAGTTTCTATGTTTCTTCCTGTAAATAATCTTTGTATGTAAATAATTTTTTTCTCTATGTGAATAGTTTGTTGTTCTTTATGTAAATAATTTGATTTTCTTGTTTGTAAATAGTTTTGGTGTTTGTTTGTTTGTTATTTCTTTCTTTCCTTTCGTTTCCTTTGTTCTTTTGTGTCTATCTTGTTTTGTTCCTTGGGGTTTTCTCTGTTCTTTCCATCTTGAAATGGTGGGTTGTTATATGAAGTATACTTTGGTTATTAGGAGAGAAGTGGTTTAGATATTTTCAAGTTTTTTGATTGGGTGATTTTGTCCTAAATTCATTGTTTTATGCCCATTGTTAATAAAAGTTGTGGAAATTCTTGAAAACAAGGTGCAAAGTAAAAAAATCTTCATTAACTACCTCTGAATCTATCACAAATCATCAAGATCATATCCTTTTGGTAATGGTCTATTTGTCTTAGGATGACAGTGTTGTAAGATTTGAGTGAAAAATCTGATCCCCCAAATGTTGTTATGAGGTCCGTGGTAGTTTTCAACCTAGAACAGATGTTAAACATCTGACATATTGAGAAAAATTGAATGAAATATCTGAAACTCCAAGAGAAAAGAAAAAAAAAGAATTATCTAAGAGAAAAGAAGAAATAAAAAAGGAATTATCTAAGAGAAAAGGACTCAATATGAATGGGTGATTCTAGTATCTCTACTAGGGCTATGGATGCCTGACTGGTAGTAGAGAAATGTTGTGAGAAAACTAGAGGTATCTCCATCGGGGCTATGGATGCTTGACTGGCAGTGGAGCAATCCCCAGGATATCATTGCACAACAGCTAAAATGAATCAACTCATGTAGTTTAAATCTTACACATTGTTGTTCAAAAGGTGAGGAAAACTTTATAAAAGGATGATGCACCATCAATCACACACATAGATTCAGGGGTAGCTAGTGTTGGCTTACATTTGAGATTCTAGCTCAACCTTGGTTGTTAAAACTGACCCAACTGGAGTTGTGATGTTCATAAACCAAGAGTTCTATGTAGCTGAATCTTTCAGTTTCTTGAAAATGGTTAAACCATTCCCCTAGCTGAGTCACCATTTGTTATGCCTTGCATAACCACCCCATTTTATTCTGGAACAAAATGGGTTCCCCTCTTTCTTTTTGTTTTCTTCACCTTTTTGTTGCTGGTTTGGTCTTAGGAGTTCTCTTGTTTTCCTCCTGAGTTTGTTTTTTGTTCTATCAAATTTTGGTTCTGCCTCAGCCAGAGTTGGGTTCCTTTTGTTAAAATTGAATGAAATGATGAAAAATGATATATTTTATATGCTTCTGAGGACTAATGGAGGAATTTGTGTTGTAGGATTAAATCATACACCTAGTGATATTTCTCAAGGAGCTTAGTTGGAAAGCATACCTCAATCAAGTTTGGCATAAAACTCCTAATGAAGAAAGTTGCTCAGACCCTCCTATTGTCTTGCCGACTAGCAGTGTGGTTCTATTCATTTGAAACATATCGGTCGGCCAAACATTTTAATTGTCATGGGTTTTTATATGTCTCCTCGACATGCTGAAGTCTAGCTGACCATTGCACACAAGGCTAGCATCACCAAAAGATTCGGGTTCAGGGAGAAGTCTTCCCAGCTAATAGAAGTCTTGACGAAAGGGGGTAGCTTCAATGAAAGGTTTGGCCAACTACTGAGGTCTCGCTGAAAGGAGTTGGCATAGGAGAGAGGGTTTGTGCTTGGTATGATGTCTTGCCGACATGGGGGAGTCTTGGCAAAAAGGTGATGCCTTCCGCATAAGGGCGTGGCTTCGGGGTAATGTCTCACCGACCAAGCCAAGTCTCCCCAAAATGGTCCGAGCTCATCAAAAGATGAAGGGTTCGGTGTAGTGTCTTATCAACCCAATAGTGTCTCACCGACATGGAATGGTGGTCCCAAAATGAGTTCTCGCCAAAAAAAATCACATTGTGGGGAGATGTCCTACTGACATGGGAAGGTCTTTCCAAGAGAGATTGCTTTTGGAATAACATCTTGCCAACTGAGGAAAGTCCTGCCGACCGATGAAGGGTCTCGATGAAAGGTTTGAGTTCACCATAATTTCTGGCCAATAGGGTAAAGTCTTTCCAACTGATATGACCTCTCACCGAAACAAGGTGGCTTCAATGAAAGGTCTTGCCAACCTGATAATATCTTGGCAAAAGGTAATGCCTTCGGCATAGGGTCTAGCCGAAGAGATATGGTCTCAACGAAAAGAGGTGTCATCAGGGAGATTTCTCATCAATGGTTGTTAGTCATGCCAAGGGATTCTCCCATTGGCATAGTGTTTTGAGCTCAGTGAAAGGTCTCGCCGACCAAGTAGGGTCTTGCCAAAATGAAATGAGCTTGGGGAGAATAGAAGAGCTTGGCATGATATCTCATCGGCTAGTGGTATTCTTGCCAACATGTTTTGTGCCTTTGATGTAACATGAAGGGCTTGATATGATGTCTTGTCAAGTGCGATTATGTTGGTGATGAAAGGGAATATCGCTATAACTTTGGTTGCCCGTAGTGATGTCTGGCCAACCCGATAATGTATCACCGAAGGATGAAGGGCTTGATATGGGGTCCTGCTAAGAGAATAGAGTCTCGCCGATAGATGTGTGGTTGCAGTAGGACTCATCGCCGAGAGTTTGCATTCAACAAGAATTCTTGCCAACAATGGGGAGTCTTGTTGATAGTGCTAGATTTTCCAATGGAAAAGGGGATATCGGTGTGACTGATGGGAACTCACTATGACCTCTGACCAATAACGATTGTCTTGCCAATGGTCTTTGTGATATCAATATAACTTTTGCATTCGATATGAGGTCTCACCAATAGTTGTATGCTATGTCAATTGCTGCTATAGAGCATAATTGCATTGGGGAGACACGGCCAATGTCTCACCGACATGTGATTTTGTTTGAATGACCTTTGACCACCTGGGAATCTTGCGTGGCATGTGTTCAACCAATCAGAGAGAACTAAAGGAGAACCATTGGCCATTTGACTGATTGACTGCCCCTATGAAGGAAATCAACAGAATGTAAATGACATGGATTCACTCTGAGATCAAAAACAATGGAACACCTCGGTGAACAATGGTGTGGAGGTCCAATGGGAAAATCTGACACTGTTTCTAGAGGAGGTCAACTTGCAGAAAGATCTTGAGCATGAGGAAGGTCGAAAGGAAGAAGAGGTCATCAGTTTCAGGGAAAACTATGAGGTCTACTCACAAAAGGTAGATCGTCATTTATGACAATACTTCAGAAAATTCAAGGCAGATCTGATGGAAGTTCGAAGATGGACATGGAGGCTAAAAGTTATTGCAATGGTTGCAAAAGATCTAAAGGCTTCTCTTGAGGGAGATCCTCAACCAACATGGACATGGGGATGCATATTGAATGCAACATTAACTCCATCTCAAAAAGATCTGAGGGCCAACCCTCCTATAACCAACTGATATTTTTGTAAACCCTAAAATAGGGACCGACTTTCTTTTTGGCACATTGGGTATATATGGCATTTTTTTCCCCTCTTTTAGGGGGAAATGGAGGTACAAGTTTTAGAAGAGATAGAGAGATTTTTAGAAACCGATAGTAATAGTAGAAAAGATAGATAGAGATTTGAAAGGTAGACAGATTTTTCAGTAGTAGGGATTTTCTGAAAGATAGAGGAGACATAACTGCACCCTATTTCTTTGTAATGGGAGCTTCTTTTGTCTTCTTAGTTAGGAGTTAGATTCAACACAAATAGTGATGTATGCTTCAATTTTTCTTAGTATAGATGGAAACAATCTAAAGACAGGTTTTCTATACACTGGTGATTGTGCCAGATTTGTAAATGTTGCTTATTTGTTTCACTAATAGTAGAAGCAACCAGATTTAAATCTACTTCATATTGTGTTCCTGAATGGTGTTTATCTTGGGTTAATCATTTGATTTAAAAAGCTTTCAAGGAATGAAGTTTTATTTTATGTTTTTTTTTAAATAGTGATTTGCAATCTGTTGTTGAAGTTAGCACTGTGAATGAATGAAACTGTGTGTTAATCACAAGTTAATTTTGTTTTATGCATTTTTAGTTAGTGTGTGTGGGAAATGTTAGTATCAAAATGAGATAACAAAAACACACCAATGCAACATTAAACTAAAGAAAACTAAATAAAATGAAAAGAGATCAATCAAAGATTCTTTAGAATCGTTCCATTGTCCTCTATCTCCAGTGATTTACTTGAAGCTGCTGCTCTCAGATTATGTAAGTAAAGCTTCTCAGAATGGTAACTTGCAGAACAAGTATGCAAAGGAAGAGTACTTCTCTATCCTATATGCTGGAGGAGTGAAATGTTGATGTACAGATACGCACAGGGGCTAAAGATTATGCACAGGGGCTATGGATTATGAATGCTATTGAAACTATGCTATGAGGATGATAGGCCATGATATGGATTGCTAATATGCTAAGCTATGCTATATTATGATTCTAAAGACTATGGATGCTAGAAGGCTGATTGACTATAGTTTTCCTATATGAAAGATTCTCTTTTTTTTACAGACCTGGTAGTCCTTTTTATAGATTTTTACAGGCAAGAGCCTGACTAGAAAAGATCAATGGCTGTGAGATTGTTTGGTAAATTTGAATGGTGAGAGATGGAGAGGTTGAGAGGAAGATGGAAGATGTTGGGAGGTTGGAGAGAAGAATGGAGGTTTGTCTTCAACCCACAAGAACAACTTTGCTCAGAAATAGAGAAATTAATTTTATGTTTTGAAGTTTGTTTCATGGTTGTTGTTGATAATCCAATATTAAATAAATAAATAAATTTAATTTTATGTGAGTTTAATATTTGATTTTAGGACTATAGAAGATTTAATTAAATATTTTGGAATATTTAATTGTGACGTGACTTTAGAAAATTTAATTAAATATTAAGAATATTTAATTATGAATGGAATTTAGAGGATTTTTAGAAGAGAAGAATATTTAATCTTTATTTGAATAAAATATTCAAGCCCAAATTATATGATAATTAATATAAATAAATCACAATGTTTATTTAATTAATTAAGAAATGGATAAGAAAAGTGATTAAATAAACTTATTTATTTAATCGAAATGAAAGAATGAACAATATAAATAAATTATTTAGATTTATTTATACATAGATTGAATTTAGAGATTTAATTAAATATTAAAAATATTTAATTAATTACCAGACTATTGTGATGTGACCATTTTTAGGTGTATACATTTTTCCCCTCTTTGAAGTGATGTGTTTTACACATTAGTTCAAAGAATTTTGAAATTTGCCCCAGATGCTGATTGTCGAATGATGATAGGTATATGCCCCCGCGAATGATGAATTGATAAGATTTTGATATTTGTGAAAACATTTTTGAATTTTTAGATTTGTTTTGAATTTTTTTTATTTTTATGATTTTTAAGATGTTGATTCATTGTTTGAAAATGATGATGTGAAGAAATTGATGTGGAAAAATGTGAGATGAAAAATTGATGACCTAAATTGCCCCTGTTATGATATAATGTGATAAAATGCCCCAATTTTGCCTTTATATATGTTAAAAATGTCATTTTCCATGTCATTTTCCCATTTTAACCTAATAAAAATTGAAATTTTTGAGCTATGGAGTGAGAAAGATGGCACTTCCTATCCACCAACACCATTTTGAGTGCATCCGATGACATCAGCGGCCGACACACTATGGACCTGCAGTATGTACCCCGTTGAGCTTTCAGTGTTTGAAAATTTTCCATTTAGGGCATGGTTTCCAACCTTTTTGTAGCTTCATGCATTCTTTTAGCGCCCATTAGTCTTTTTGTAGTGCCCTTTAAGTTTTCCATAGTGCCCATCATTCTGTAGCACCCATGATAATTTTTCTAGCGCCCATGATGATTTCTGTAGTGCCGATGATTTGATGTTGTTTTGTGTGATAAAATTGTTCCCAAGGTTGTTGGAAAACAAATAATAGCTGATAAATTTGATTTTAAATTTGTTACAAAAAATTAGTTGTTTGATAGGTTTGCTTCTAAAGTTGTTAAAAACGAACAGGATTTTGATAAATTTTCTTTCATGAAAATGAAAAACAAAATAGTTTATTGATAAGTTTTCTTTTAAAGTTGTTAAAAACAAATAGGATTTGATAAATTTGCTTTCATGAAAATGAAAAACAAAATAGTTTGTTGATAAGTTTTCTTTTAAAGTTGTTAAAAACAAACAGGATTTTGATAAATGTGGTTTTAGATTTGATTGATTTGTCGTGATGATTTGATATTAATGTTTCTTTGACTTGATGATTCTTCCTATTCAATGGGAGAGATTGGGCATCTTGTAGTTATGGGAAAAATTCCCAAAGACATGGAGATTGATTCCATAGCTTGTACAGGTGGACAGAGATGTGATCGAGGCACGTGGACTAACCTCGTTACTTGAGATGCTTAAGGTGCATCTTAACAGAGCCTTATTGAAAACACTTGCAAAGAGGTGGCACAATGACACGAACACCTTTCATTTGTTCACAGGAAAGATTACCATTACTCCTGAGGATGTATATCGTATCTTGAGGATTCCAGTGATGGGTGAGATAGTCAGATTTGACGGCTGAGAGGCGAGAGGTACAGATGCATTGAGACGAATATTCAAAGATGATTAGATTGTAGGATATTATATCTCATGGGCAAAGATGACAGATTCATATGCACCTTTACCCTCCATACTTGCAGGCTTCATTGGAGGTGTTTTGTGCCCCAACCATAGGTTGAAGGGCTTTGTAGTCGGGTGGGGTCGTGTACTTGAGAGTATGGTGATGCAAGGTACACATTATGCTTGGGGATCATGCATGTTTGCACATTTATATGATGAGCTACACCATGTTGTGTATGGTGGAGGATGGAGTTTAGCTATTGGTTGTTCGCTTTTATAGATATGGGCATGGGAGTGCTTTTCCGTTATGCGACCATTGAATCGTGGATGCTGGCATGGCAATCGATCGTATAGATTCAGATATACCAATGTTATTGCTCAGCCAAGGTTGGGCAAACTGGATCATTGGCAGTGTCTTTTGGATGATCTTGATACAGTATGTTGGCAACCCTATGTAGATTGTGAGGCATGGCCAGAGGATGCTAGGGAGATGCCCTATGTCTGTACCGCCAGATATCTGATTGGTCATACTCCAGGGATTATTGAGAGGTTTTTTCTTAGTCGAGTGTGTCGACAGTATGGTCGGCCTTAGGTTATACCTATGGGTTCTTCTATTTATGCGCGTTGGCACCAGGAGGTTACAATGTGGGGTCCGCAGATTGCATATGATGCAACAGTGGCAGAGTTTACCAGTTTGGGAGTATAGATGTGGGAGTATAGAGTTGATATTCTTGATGGGCGGATGACTCTAGAGTATGGTCAGTATGTGTTGAAACATCCTATGCCATGATTATTTGATCTTGATGAGTTTGTTGTTCTAGTTGCAGAGGAGAGACCACATGTAGGAGGACATAGGCAATAGCGAGAGGCTACTTCAGAGGGTGATGACTCCAAGGAGGATGATGATGAGTCAGATGGGGATGGAGATAGCAGTGATGAGGAGAGTGGAGGTGATAGTGGTGGAGGAGGCAACATAGGTGATGGAGGTAGCGGCAGAGGTGGTGGTAGAGGTAGTGGCAGAGGTGGTGGTAGAGGTGGATTGCGGATGAGACATTCAACTCCATCATCTTCAGTAGATCCAGTGGTGCCAAGTCAGATAGCTACCTTGTAGAGTAGAGTGTAGAGCTTACAGGATCAGTTATCATAGGCATAGGACTTGGTTACACAGCTACAGGGATAGTTGATGACAGTTGCTGCTGAGAGAGATACAACCAGACAGTAGGGTGAGTAGGCCATGGCCCTAGCTGATAGTCTGTAGAGAGTAGCAACAGGTACCTCGATTGATGACATGATGAGAGAGGTGACTAGAGCCACTCGGGAGGCAGAGTTTTATAGGACCAGGTACCATGATGCAGTGCCACTCGAGCGGAGAATGAGTTATACACAGTATCATTCTACACATAGTCGCTCTCAAGCTACCAGCAGGGGTGTATCACAACCATTACCTCTAGGAGGTTCATCAAGGGTAGGTGGAGTAGGTCCATTAGGTGTAGGTGGGGTAGGTCCCAGACCAACACCATCAGAGGATAGCACTTCATAGTGCTTTCTATATGATGTGTTATATGTCTTATTGATACTCTGTTGAGACATCTGTATACACACTAATATGATCCAATTTTTGATGATGTATATGTCATGCATAGTTGACATCTTTGTACATTTGACATTCATTTTTTTGAGATATATGATATACAGCGATGATTTTTTATGTGATGAATGTGTCTATTCTCTATATGCATGATGTTTTATGTGATGGTTTCACAATGTTATGCTCATGATGTATATGTATGCATGATTTTTTGGATATGAAAATGCAAGTGCAATGTTATGATATGATTGTAATCTAGTGATGAGTGATTTTATGAATATGAATGTGAAATGATGGATGGTACAATTTATGACTGCTCATGAATGTTTGGATTATAATGTATGCTTTGTTTTTTTTTTTTATGATTTTCTGATGCAAATATGTATGAAAAATGTATGTGATGTTGTTTTGAATGTAAAAAATGTACTCAGTCATTTATTAGAAAGATATGAAACTTTGATACTTTGCCAACTTTTGGGAAAATCTATAAATGCAAAATGTAGATTTTAAAATGAATGTAATCTATACTAACCATGCAGGGTATCTGTACAATATTGCCATTTTGAGAGCTTATTTGTGCTTTTTGTGTCATCATAGAGAATTGAAATGTTGAAAGTTAATACAACATCAAAGGGTATGTTAGCACCAATGATGACCTGAGTATTTTTTTCATGATTTTTGATATAGCAAGATAATACAAGCATCTAGGTATAATTGAACCGAGATGACCTGAGTATCGCTTGCATAAATAGACAAGAGTTAACCTATTTCCCATGCAAATTCTAAAATGTCATCAATGATACTTAGTAGAGCATGTCTCGTGACCAATTTGCATAGTACTAATGATTTCCTCACAAACAACAGACAAATAAAAATCATACTCCTTCCTTGCTTTTCTAGTTCAATACATCATCAAATTGCTCTAGAGATATGATAGAAAATCAACCAACAATTCAAATTTTGCCTAAAGTATTCCAAACATTATTCAGATTAAGATCATCCAACTTGGTTATCAACATTGATGTTTGCGTTTTGATTAACATTGTTTTGACCATGTTTGATTTCATTGGCATTGAGTGATCATTTTGATGTTGAAGTTGATTTGATGCATCAATGTATGTTGTGTTTTGTCAAACTGTCTGTTTGTGATGTTCTAAAAGCTTGTTGCCCCTTTCTTGTTTAGTCTTTTTTTTTGCCCCTAGTGTAAACACAACTTGAATATTATGGATATGTACAAATTTCATCAAGCCATGATGAAACACAAGGATTCCCGTTGCATGATATGGATATGATAGATATGTACAGATGATAGATATGGATAGATGATGTCGTAAAATGAATGGAAGACATAAGCTAATAGATAGAGGAGCCCGTTTTGATCACAAGTAGTGCCTATTTTCTAGGTTTTCACCACTTGTTTTTATTGCACTTTTTTAGATCATGTGAATTTTTTTTGTTTATTTTTTTGTTTTTTTGCTTTTCTGATTTTTATGTATTTTTTTAGGACTTTTTCTGATTTTTTATGTATTTTTTTAGGACTTTTTCTAATTTTTGATGATTTAGACATAGAACTTCTTCAAATGAATGCTGTTGATTGGCTCTTCAAATAGGTCCCCTTCTAATGTAGATAATTGATATGCTCTAGAATCGTATGCTGCAATGATGACAAATGGACCAAGCCAATTTGGTTCAAATTTTCCTTTCTTTTCTCTATCTTGCTGATTGTGTGGATTTTCTTTCAAGACTAAGTCACCTACTTGAAATGTCCAAGGTTTAACTCTGTGATTGTAGCTACGGGAAATAACTTATTGATAACCCTTCAATTGATCAACTGCATGTTGATGTCTTTCATCTAACAGTTCTAGCTCTTGCAGACAAGATACTCGGTAGTCTTCATCATTTATCAATCCTTTTAATGAGACCCTAAGCAAAGGTATTTCAACCTCTAATGGTAAGATCACTTTTGCTCCATATACCAAGGCATATGGGGTAGCTCTTGTTGGTGTGCGAATGCTGGTTTGGTATGCCCACAAAGTTGGATTTAACTGGATATGCCAATCACGACTGGCATCATTTATCGTCTTCTTCAAGATCTTCAAGATTGTTTTGTTTGAAGCTTCTACTTGACCATTTCCTTGTGGATAATAAGGTGTAGAGAACTTGTGTTGGATGTGAAATCTTTCACAAAGGTCATCAACATCCTGATTCTTGAAAGGCCTCCCATTATCAATGATGATAGAATTAGGAATTCCATATCAGCAGATGATGTAATTCAAGATAAATGAAAGAGATTTGTTTACTAGTCACAGTTGTCAAAGGAACAACTTTGATCCATTTTGTAAAATAATCTATAGTCGTGATGATGAATTTATACCCATTTGATGATGAAGGATGAATTTTTCCAACAATATCTAGTCCCCACTGAGAAAAAGGCCATGTTGGAGTGAAAGGATGTAGTTCCTGTGCAAGTGCATGAATAAGATTCCCATGAATCTGGTATTTAGAACACTTCTTGACAAAAGTAAAAGATTCTCTCTCCATGGTAGGCCAATAATATCCCATTCTAACAAGTTTCTTGGCTAGGGTTAAACTGCTTGAATGAGTTCCACAAATACCAGCATGAACTTCTTGTAAGGCTTGTTCAGATTCATCACATTCAAGACATCGGAGGAGCGTACCATCAAGACCACGTCAGTAAAGGATATCAATGATCAAGGTATAGCGAGATGATTGGCGTATAAAATTCCTTTTTTTTTTTGTTTCGAGATAAGTCCGGAGGTAAGATGTTATTTTTCAGGTAGGTATAAATTGTGCCATATAAAGGTGAATCAGAACTGATTAAATGGCATATGACTTGGGTCTCAAGATTATCATAGGTAGGAGAAAACAAATGTTCCACCAAGAATTCGTACTATTTTTTATTTTCTGATAATTGTAACAAGGAAGTAATTGTAGCCATTGCATCTGTAGCTTTATTATCAATCCTTGAGATTTGTGAAAACTTGATTGCCATAAAATACTTTTTAAAATTGTCCACCATGTTGTTGTAAGGTAGCAGCTTATCATCTTTAGTCTGATAATCATCATTGATTTGATTAATGACAAGTTGTGAATCACTGTAGACTTGTAACTCTGTAATCCGCCAGTCCAATGCTATCTTCATTCCTGTGAGCAATGCTTCATATTCATAAATGTTATTTGCATAGGGAAACATCAACCGATATGATTTTGGAATGGTATGTCCTTCAGGTGTGACAAAAAGAATTCCTTTCCCTGAGCCATGTTGCGTATAAGATCCATCAAAGTACAATGTCCATGATTTCTTAATTGTTGCTATGAAGACATCTGCATCAGGAAATTTAATGTGTATTGGATTTTCTTCTTGTAAAGGTGCTTCGGCCAACTAATTTTCTATGACCTATCCTTTTATAGCTCTTCGATCTACATAGTGAATTTCAAACTCACTTAAGATCATTACCCATTTTGCAAGTCTTCCTATTAAGGTAGCTTTGCTTAAGAGGTATTTTAGTGGATCGATTTTGGTTATTAGCTTAACTGTATGAGCCAACATATAGTGGCACAACTTTTGAGAAGCTAACACTACTGCTAGGAAAGATTTTTCAATGAAAGTGTAGTTTAATTCATGACTTGTTAAAGTTCTGTTGATATAGTATATGGCTCTTTCTTTGTCTGTAGAATCCTCCTGTGCTAGTAATTCTCCCAAAGATACTTCTATTGCTGAAATATAAAGTATGAACAACTTTCTTGGAACTAGTGGAATTACGATTGGTGTATTCATGAGATATTGCTTGATGTGATTAAATGCAGCTTCACACTTTTCCTCCCATTTGAATTCGACATTTTTATGCAATAGATGTGTAAATGGTAAGCTTTTGTTTGCCAGTTGAGCTATAAACCTCCTGATGGATTGTAGTCGTCCTTGTAGTGATCAGAGCTAACTAATATTTCATGGAAGCAGAATGTCCATTATAGCTTGTACTTTTATTAGATCAACCTCTATGCCCTTTTCTGAAACAATGTATCCCAGGAGTTTTCCATATGTAACGCCAAAGGCACATTTCTTTGGATTGAGTCGAACATTGAACTTTTCCATTCTGATAAAGATCTTTGACAAGATTTCTAGATGTCCTCTTGTGTTGGATTTGGCCAATAAGTCATCCACATAGTCTTCCATGAAAGTGTGCATCATGTCATGGAAAATGGTGGTCATTGCTCTTTGATAAGTTGCTCCTACATTTTTAAGCCCAAATGGCATGACATTCCAACAATAGGTACCCCAAGGGCATGTGAACACTATTTTATCTTGATCCTCTGGTGTAATCTTTATCTGGTTGTATCCTAAAAATCCATCCATTAATGAATACATTGCATGGCCAGTAGTTAAATCAATAATCATATCAATGTTTGGTAAAGGGAAGTCGTCTTTGGAACATGCTTTGTTCAAATCTCTGAAATCTATATAAATTATAATCCTTCCATCCAGCTTTGAAACAGGTACAATATTGGAGATCCATTATGCATAGTCAATAGACTGAATGAATCCAACATCTAAAAGTTTCTTTAATTGTTCTTTAACCAATAATGCAACATGTGGATACATTTTTCTAAGTTTTTGCTTCACAGGTTTTGCCCCTATGTTTATAGATAAATGATGCATTATCAGATTAGGATCTAACCCTGGCATATTGGCATATGACCAAGCAAAATTGATTTGATTCTCCTTCAAGAACTCTATGAATTTTAGTACCTCTTATGCTGTTAATGCTGCTGCAAGTTGCAAAAATTTTGGCTTCTCTATTGTACTTATGTTGATTGATTTTGTTGGCTCAATCAAAATAGAAGATCTTTCTTGATAATTTTTTAGGAAATGTTAGTATCAAAATGAGATAACAAAAACACACCAATGCAAAATTAAACTAAAGAAAACTAAATAAAATGAAAAGAGATCAATCAAAGCTTCTTCAGAATTGTTCCATTGTCCTTTATCTCCAGTGATTTGCTTGAAGCTGCTGCTCTCAAATTGTGTAAGCAAAGCTTCTTAGAATGGCAACCTGTAGAAAAACTATGCAAAGGAAGAGTACTTCTCTATCCTATATGTTGGCGGAGTGAAATGTTGATGTACGAATATGCACAGGGGTTGTAGATTATGCACAGAGGTTGTGGATTATGAATGCTATTGAAACTATGCGATGAGGATGATAGGCCATGATATGGATTGCTAATATGCTAAGCTATGCTATACTATGATTCTAAAGACTATGGATGCTGGAAGGCTAACTGACTATAGTTTTCCTATATGAAAGCTTCTCTTTTTTTCAGAGACCCGACAGTCCTTTTAATAGATTTTTACAGGCAAGAGCCTGGCTGGCAAAGATCAATGGCTGTGAGAATTTTTGGTAAATTTGAATGGTGAGAGATGGAGGGGTTGAGAGGAAGATGGAAGATGTTGGGAGGTTGGAGAGAAGAATGGAGGTTTGTCTTCAACCCACAGGAACAACTTTGCTCAGAAACAGAGAAATTAATTTTATGTTTTGAAGTTTGTTTCACAGTTGTTGTTGATAATCCAATATTAAATAAATAAATTTATATAATTTTATGTGAGTTTGATATTTGATTTTAGGACTATAGAAGATTTAATTAAATATTTTGGAATATTTAATTGTGATGTGACTTTAGAAAATTTAATTAAATATTTAGAATATTTAATTATGAATGGAATTTAGAGGATTTTTAGAAGAGAAGAATATTTAATCTTTATTTGAATAAAATATTCAAGCCCAGATTATATGATAATTAATATAAATAAATCATCATGTTTATTTAATTAATTAAGAAATGGATAAGAAAAGTGATTAAATAAACTTATTTATTTAATCGAAATGAAAGAATGAATAATATAAATAAATTATTTAGATTTATTTATACATAGATTGAATTTAGAGATTTAATTAAATATTAAAAATATTTAATTAATTACCAGACTATTGTGATGTGACCATTTTTAGGTGTATACAGTTAGCAATTCCTTGAAAGGTAACAAGTCTGGTTAAGTTGGATGAATTATCATTCTCTTCAGTTCCAAATCTTTGATATATCTTTTTTTGTTTCTTTAAAAACCTTGGTTAAAGTAGGTTTAAATTTATGGTTGATCTTAGAACAATCCACAAGCTCAACACCAGTAGGCCCCTTGAACATTATAGTTCACATCAACCATTGAGTGAAAACAGCACAGTCGAGAACCGATTACAAAGATCTTGGGAGTTAGATATCCATGCGTTATCCTTTCTCTTTCAGGAGAGAAAAATAGTAATATTCTACTTAACTATTGTTGTGCTCATCGGAACCATCAACAAGACTACATGCAGATAGGGATTGAGCAGAGTAGGGACATGTCACACTACTTGTATGAATGGTTTTTCCAGAGGGTGAGCTCTGAGACCTACAATACTAGGTTAGTTCCATGAGCCACACACGATCCACTATCTCCCAGCGAGCACCACCACCAAGTCCCAAGAGATCTAGTAGTCATAAGTCCACCTAGATGTACTTACGTTTGTATTATGCCACATTGTGGTGATCAGGTATATAATTTTTTTATGATAATATATAATAATTTTGTTTCTATATGTGTTCTTATTTAGATTAGATGTCAATATGATCTATTTAAAAATATTGGTGTATATTATTTAATAAATGTCTCCATGATCTAATTTTATATATGTGATCTAACTTAAACACTTATTTTCATTTAAATACAACATTTGGATTAAGTGAAACCATGTTAAATTCAATGCTCTTATAATCTAATTATGAAAAATTAAATGCATAGAATGATCTAATTTAACACAACACAAATAAAATTGAATAGCATGTAAAATAAAGTAATAATTCAACAAATTAATAATTACTCTATAATTCAAGACACACAAGGAATGTTTGTCAAGAATGAAGCAATGTGAGATAAAATAGAAAAATATCTACTAAATATAAGTGTAATATTTGTGCAAATGTGCAACATTGATAGGTTCTTTAAGAGGTGTACCAACCATTTCTATTAATGGATACGCACTAGACCCATATCTCTCTTGAATGACATAAGGTCCTAACCAATTTGGACAAAACTTTCCCTTTTCACTAGGGCCAACATTAACATTGCATTGATTTTTATATAACACTAAATCACCTTTGTTAAATGAGCATGGAATCACATTATCATTCTAACTATGCTACATTCATTTTGAAAAACCTTGGAGATGATTGAGAGTGTTAATGCATTGTTCATCAAGCATATCAAGTTTTTGCAGCTATTTCTTTTTATAAGTGGTATCATAAATAAGTCCTTGAAGAGCATTTCACAATGAAGGAATTTCTAACTTCAAGGGAATTATTGTGCCAATTCCATAAACAAGGTTATAAGGTGTGTTTCCCATATATGTTCAAATACTAGAGTAATAAGCCCACAATGCATATGATAATTGAGTGTGCTAATACTTATTATGTTGACTTACTATTTTCCACAAGATTTGTTCAAGTTTTTTGTTTGTTGCTTCTACTTGACCATTAGACTGTGGGTAATATGGTGTTGAAAAATGGTGTTGAATGTGAAATGTTTCCAAAATTTTCTTTACATCATTGTTCTTAAATGGCATACCATTGTTTGAAACTAATGTAGAAGGAAGGCCAAAGAAAGCAATAATGTGTTCCAATATGAAATGAAAAATTATATCAACTGTTCTGGAATGGAGTAATTGCTTCTACCCATTTCGTGAAATAATCTATGGTGGTTATGATAAATGTATGTCAAAAAGAAGAGGGAGGGGATATATTTCCAATTAAATCTAAACCCCAAACCAAAAATGGCCAAATAGGAACTTGGGAATGAAGTTCAAAAGTGAGAGCATGAATTAGAATATTATTCTCTTGACATTTGTGGCATTTCTTAACATGATAAAAATAATATTTTTCCATATGTCTACAATAATATCACATGCAGATTAATGGAATAGGCTTTCCTAAAGGTGGTTTTATTATAACCCCTTCTCTAGAGATAGTTCAACACTTAGAACTATCAAAGTACAATTCCCATGTTTCCATTTCAATTATCAACACACTCTCATTAGGGAATGAGTCCATATTAGGTGATGTTAATGGAGAAGGAGCATCATCTAAATGGTCGGTCAAGGCTTGTCCTTTCATTTCCTTTTGAGAGACAAATTTAGGATCAAATTTAGCTAACAACATAATCCATTTAGCCTATTTTAGAAAAGAGGTGTTTCAGGCGATCAAACTTTGTAACCACATACACTTCTCCATTTAGTAAATAGTTTCTCAACTGAATAGTAGAAAAAAAAGATCCAAATATTATTTTTCTTTTTTTTTTGTATTGATTTTCATAATTGATCAAAGTTCGACTAATTTTTTTAAAAAAGAAGTTCTTTACCATTGTCATCTTGTTGAGGCAATAATGTTGCTAGAGCATGGATGGATGCTAATATGTAAAGAATGAATGGATTTCCTTAAATAGCTAGTTGTAAAATAGGAGGATTAGGTAGATAATCTTTCAAAATTTCAAAAGCTTGTTTACAATCCTCATTCCATTTAAATTTGTATTCCTTCTTAAGAAG
>VDFB02270651.1:536104353-536225520 GCA_007258455.2 Sequoia sempervirens
CCTCTACCCTATAAATATACCATCTAAAGCTTAAAAAAACCAAATTTATCATAACACGAGCATGTTATTAACTAGTAGAGATATGTTCATTTAGGATTAAATAACACACTCGTGTTATCACTAAAAATGGTAAAAAATCACAATATACCCATGATATCAGTCCACATTCTGCATATTCTCCTGGTTTTGTGTGTGCTCCAACAAAAAGTAGCTTTTTGGTGATTGAGTGAAGTGTGCATGCATGATTTTGAGATTCCATCACCTTTTGAATGTTCTTTCCATCACCTTTGCATGAAATAGCAGAGTTTTCACATTGAGAGGCATATAATATCAATTCAAGTTTGAATTATAGTGATAATTGATATACAATTGAAATTTGGAGGGGAACAAGCTTTTGAAGAAGTCAAATTTTTGAGGATTTTGAGGAAGGAAGAAGCAAAGGCTACATAATTGGGTAGAACTCCTTTATTTGAAATTTTTCTTTTTTAGGTATGTGAAATCTTTGTACATTTTCTTTCATTATATTATGGATTGCTTTCATTTTTGTTGTTTTTCTTATTCCATGTTGATCAAATTGTTTGTTTGTGATGCAATATCAGATTTCCAAGCCACTCAACAACATCATTTTTTTAGGGAACTTCCTTCCCAAATCAATAAAGAGTAAAAGATCAATTTATACAAAATTTGCAAATTCATCCAAAACTACTTTTCATTCAACCAAAATCCATTTATTTAATTTCAAGTTATAAGGCTATTTGTGGCCAATTCACCATCTCCATATAGCAAACCATTTTCAAAATCAACTTTCAACTTTTTTCTTGTCATAAACAATACAACAATCACTCATCAACTCAACTTACCCCTTCAAGGAAAAAACAATCAAACACCTCTATTCCTTAGACCTACAATCAAACATCATCCCAACCATTTAAGATATCTTTGCTCAAATCAACACATCCATCATCCTATCTTCACTTAAACACCATTTGTAACAACAACAAGTAGCATTAGTTTAACACTGTCACCAGACCTTTAAGATACCAATTTCATCATATTTTGATTGTAATATTCCAATATATCAATATAGACACACTCTGACTACTTTGCATTCAAGAAACCATTGCCATATATTGGAAACATATGCCCAAATCATCAAATCTTTCACAATCTACCTTCAAAACATTACCAAGCATAGACACAAATGAGACTGCTCCCAAGCACTTAACAACATTCCTTTCGTTGTTTCTACATATTCTCTATTTTTAGCAAACAATGCCAAATATCTCTAGGAGGCCAACATTCCATCTGATCAGGTGATTCCTTTTCTATCATAAAGCATTTACACAATCCTAATACAGATTCTCAGGCCTATTTTGATCCTTTTCAACATACTATAAAAGTTTATACACTTATTTCACAAAATAGAGTAGAACATTTATTTCAACATACTATAAAAGTTTATAAAAGTTTATACTCCACCCAACAATTGAAACATGCTTCATTATGTCTGCAAATTATTTTGAAATCATTTCTAAGCTCCTCTACATGTTGTTTCCTCAAACCTTACTTGAAAACACCATTTTTTTAAATGAGAAAATTTAGAATTTTGTTCATGCAACAGTATCTCGACTTCTTATTTCTATTTACCCCTACCACACACATCTTCACATTGAAAAGACACTAAATATGATCCATTCCATTGACCTACTAGCCCTACATTGGTGTAATGGCTAAGAATCACTTTTTAGACTCTCAAAACAATTCTAAGGAAACCAAAGACCGAGACTTAGGAAACTAAGTTTAAATTAGATTGATTATTTGAATTACAATTCCTACAACTTTCAAGAATGAAAGATGTATCTTTCCCTAACAAGAATCAAATCTCAGAATGCTTGAATCACTATGCAACCTAAAAACAAGAATAGAAAAGCTTTCCAAAATAACTGAGTAGAGGTTTTTTTTATTAATTTTTATGGATTTTTTGGATACAAGATCTTCCTTTTGCGAACTTACAATTATTTTTAAAGGTGTTTAAATCAATTGAAATAACTTCCTCTTCATCTTCATCAACCCATCCTTGCCCTTCCACAAAAAAGACTCTTCACCTTCTTGCTTTTGTTCAAATGATGCGGGGTTTAAAGTACAGAAACATCATGAAGACTCTTGGGTTGAGAACATCGAATGCATCAAGTGAAAACACTATTGTGAAGAATCTAATGGATGCTTATGATAGTGTGGGTAAGACCTCATGCTCAAAGGATAGTAATGTCACCCGACGTGTCATTACATTGACTTTGGTAAGCTATCAAACAAATAGATCTCGCCTCATTAAAAAGACAAGTGAAAAAATTGGAATTAGTAGAAAAACTTTATCAAAAGCCGTTCAAAGGTGACAAAGAATTGAGGGCACCGATTCAAATGAATTATAGGAATTCTCGGGGAGACTGCCACACAAAGATAAAAAAGTTGTTGAAGCATTGAAAAATTGAAGATTATTGGAAGAATAATACAATGCCATCTTCGAATCAAAGGGATGTTGTAAGAAGGAGAATCGGTAGTCGAAACCGTGAGCCACATCCAAAGCATTTTTTGGATACGACTCAAACCCAATTTTTTCATAAATTTCAAAATTCTTATCCTCAAATTAGTATTTCTCAAAGATTTTTTGAAATGATTAAACCTTTTTATGTCAAGATAAATCACACACGCACTACATGTTGCTGTAAACTACATATTGAATTCTCTAACCATTATGATGTTTATCATTCTATATGTTTAGATTTGCATACTAACGATGTTTTACAAGATTGTGGCATAGAAGCCCCACCAAAATCTTCAAGAGATTTCTTATCAACAATTTTATGTGAAATAGAGGATGGCCAAATATTCTATAGGACAACATGCTTGGATGGTTCATGCGAGCATTGGGGTGGCTTGCAATGAATGCTAGTATGTCAACATATGGAAAACACATATGAGGTGGGACAAAAACTAGTAGAGTTTGGGAAGTATAAAACAGTGGCATATGCTACAAAAGATGGGTCTGAAGCAAAAAGGTGTGAGTTGGTTATTCAAAAGATTCCAGTGTATCATTTCATGTCCATGTTTTGTGAGAATCTAGTGTATGAGTATGCAAGGCATACCCATAGAGCCCAATGGCTGGACATGCAATTCAAGATATGCAAGGACACCTTTCAACTTGGCAGCATAGTATCAATGGTTGACTTTGTAGAGAACTACACTCTACAGGCATAGCATGAGGTGTAGTCATAGTATTACAACTCCACACATGTTTCGATAGTTGTGCACATAGCATTTATACATGCAGCTGAAAGTATAGAGGACGAAAGGAAGGTATTGAGGGAGTATCAATTTTATATTAGTGATGATCGCATGCATTCTCTAGAGTTCATGCAAGGTTGCTTCCAAATGTTCTACAATCATTTGGCTCAGAGGGGCATATCATACGATCAGCATATAATATGGTCAGATAACTGTGCAGCACAGTTCAAGAACGTGCGCATGTTCTACTAGTTATGTAGGATGCATCTCACTACACGTGTTCAACATATGTGGAACTTTTGTGAGGTTGGGCATGGAAAGGGGGAGCATGAAAGTGCAGGAGCATGCATGAAAAGAGCATTAGCATGAGAAGGGTTAAAGTATAAAGATAGTGCACAGCTGATAGATGCAAGATCAATCGTCGAGTGGTGTAATGGTTCGATGGGTCCAGGTAATGAAGGTACATCTTCAGTTCATAGATTTTTTTGGTTGATGGATGATACTAACATTGCACCATATGAGGATTGTTGTACACTAATAGGATCGAGTGAGTTGCACTCTTTCCTTAGCTCAAATGTAGGTTCATGGAGTATCGATACACGTAAGATGGCACGCTTTTGTTCTTCATGTACAATGGAAGCCTGGAATGATTATGAGTTAGGGGAGTGGGTTGAAAAATGGTTGACAAGTTATCTTAGCCCACTTCACATGTATCACCCACTGATAGCATTGGAACTAACACAGATGGAATCATCGGTCAACTTTGACCATGTATCGGATCTAGTTCAACCAAGTAATATATCTACTTGCTTAGTATTTGAAATTCCATATTGTTATCTTACTTTGTACTTTATTCATAATGTTGACTAATTTCAAGAGATATGCCACACATAAATGTAGGGCATGCTTATGTAGTTATTGTAGATGAAGACAATGAAGAGGGTACAGACTATTACTTGTGTCATTGTGTTGAGGCAAAAAATAAATTGGAATCCCCAATTATAGATGGAGAAAACATTGAATACCCTATAGGATCAGTTGTTGTTACTAGAACGTGGCTAAGAAGGTACCCACATAAGAGTGTTAAACATTGGTTGTTTGAGGAATTTGACAGGCATCATAAGATTCTTCATTACTCAAACCTTGTCATGGCATCCAATGTTCGTTTGAGCAAATATCAAGGTAGACCTTTGAACAAGACCTTGTGGAAGGTCTGTGAGTCTGACCATGAGGCAATACTTGACACAATAAAGAGTAGAGTAGACCTAGATGGTTCATTGGATTAATTTGTAAGTATATGCACAACGATGTTTTAAGTCAATCTAGGTTGGTAGGATATGAGGTTACAATGTTATGTTAGCATGTTGTCAATTTGGTGTAATGAAGCCTTGAATGGCCTAAATGTGAAAATGTATGTAAATTCATAATGTAAGAGTCAAGATGATGTAATGAAGCCATCATAAGGTCACTAGTTTAGGTATGGAGTCATTTACATCAATATTTCAAAAGTTGCACATAACAATGTAATGTTGTCAAACCAAAAGTTGTCATTTTGCAAATACTTAGAAGTTGAAGGGTCACACTTGTAAAAGTTGAAAATTGGTTGTAGTCAGTTGAGGAGGTTGATATGCCTTCAAAAATGCCTTGTGAATGTTGTATGTTGTTGGCAATCATACTTTTGAAAACAGGAGCACCAACTCCATCTTTTCAACACTTGAACCCTTGTGGTTTCTATTATTTGGTGATTTGATCATTTAGGGTGTTCTTAGATGGTTTGAGGTCATTCTATTTCATTTAATAAGGATTCAATACCATTTTTGTATGTATTAGGTCAATTGAGTCATGGTGTAAAGAATTTGATCAATAAGGGGATTCATGTGGTGAACCTTGTAATTTAAGTGTTTTAGGGTTATTTGTGTTAAATAAGGGCTTTACAGACCATTTATCATGTAATAGGCATGTTTATAGTAGGAATGGTCCTCTTTCATACCAAAACACGTAGAATCGCTCTGAGCTATGTTTAACCAAATTGATCCCTTAAGGGTCCAAAGGGGAAAATGCCTGCAAACTTCAACATGAGGTTACTCAGACATCGTGATTCTTAGAAAATTTCTATCTAATCCTATGGGATCATGTTGGGCCCCTCTAAAATAACCTCTCTTGGTTTTTGTTATCTCAGAGTGGTTTTCCCGTAGTCTCTAGTTTTCAGTTGATGGGAAAAGTGTCAAATGGAAGCAGTGGAAAGTTGCAAAGTGGTGCAATTTTTGTTCTGCAACTCATATGAGGAAACAGACTATTCCAACACATTTGAATAGAAATTTTTATGCTAGGCATGGTCCTCTTTCACACCCAAACACGCGGAATCGCTCCGAGCTACATTCAACTGAATCGATCCCTTAAGTCCAAAGGGAAAAATGCCTGTAAACTTTAGCATGAGGTTAGTCAAACACCATGATGCTTAGAAACTTCTCGTATGATCCTATGGGATCACATTGGGCCCCTCTACAATAATCTCTCTCAGTTTTCATTATCTCAGAGTGGTTTTCCCGTAGTCTCCAGTTTTTAGTTGATGGAAAAAGTGTCAAATGGAAGCAGTGAAAAGTTGCAAAGTGGTGCAATTTTTGTTTTGCAACTTGTGTGACCAAATGGACTATTCCAACACATCTAAGTAGGCATGTTTACACTAGGCATGGTCCTCTTTCACACCCAAACACATGGAATCACTTCAAGCTACGTTCAACCGGATTGATCCCTTAAGGGTCCAAAGGGAAAAATGCCTACAAACTTCAGCATGAGGTTACTCAGACACCATGATGCTTATAAACTTCTAGTCTAATCCTATGGGATTATGTTGGGCCCCTCTATAATAACCTCTCTCATTTTTTGTTATCTCGGAGTGGTTTTCCTATAGTCTCCAATTTTCAGTTGATGGAAAAAGTGTCAAATGGAAGCAGTGGAAAGTTGCAAAGTGGTACAATTTTTGTTCTGCAACTCGTGTGACCAAACAGACTATTCCAACACATCTGAATAGGAATTTTTACACTAGGCATGGTCCTATTTTGCACCCAAACACGCAGAATCGCTTCAAGCTACGTTCAATCAGATCGATCCCTTAAGGGTCCAAAGGGAAAAATGCCTGCAAACTTCAGCATGAGGTTACTCGAATACCGTGACACTTAGAAACTTATCGTCTAATCCTATGGGATCATGTTGGGCCCCTATACAATAACCTCTCTCAGTTTTTGTTATCTCTGAGTGGTTTTCTCGTGGTGTTCATATTTCAGTTGATGGAAAAAGTGTCAAATGGAAGCAGTGAAAAGTTGCCAAGTGGTGCAATTTTCATTCTGCAACTCGTGTGACCAAATAGACTATTCCAACACATATGAATAGGAATTTTTACGCTAGATATGGTCCTCTTTCACACCCAAACATGTGGAATCACTCTAAACTACGTTCAACTGGATCGATCCCTTAAGGGTTCAAAGGGAAAAATGGCTACAAACTTCAGCATGAGGTTACCAGGACACCGTGATGCTTAGAAACCTATCATTTAATCCTATGGGATTGCGTTGGGACCCTCTACAATAACCTCTCTCGGTTTACATTATCTCAAAGTGGTTTCCCCATGGTGTCAAAATTTCAGTTGATGAAAAAAGTGTCAAATGGAAGTAGTGGAAAGTTACAAAGTGGTGCAACTTTTGTTCTACAACTCGTGTGACCAAAAAAACTATTCCAATGCATCTGAATAGGCATGTTTACACTATGCATGGTCCTCTTTTGCACCCAAACACGTAGAATCACTCCGAGCTATGTTCAACCGGATTGATCCCTTAAGGGTCCATAGGGCAAAATTGCTGCAAACTTCAACATGAGGTTACTTGAACACCGTGATGCTTATAAACTTCTCGTCTAATCCCATGGGATTGTGTTGGGCATCTCTACAATAACCTCTCTTGGTTTTTGTTATCTCAGAGTGGTTTTCCCGTGGTGTCCAAATTTTAGTTGATGGAAAAAGTGTCAAATGGAAGTAGTGGAAAGTTTCAAAGTGGTGCAACATTCATTCTGCAACTCGTGTGATGAAACAGACTATTCCAATGCATTCGAATAGGCATATTCACGCTAGGCATGGTCCACTTTCTCACCCAAACATGTTGGTTTGGCCAAAAAAAATTTGAGGGGGGTTCAGTTTGTTTTGGGTTTGTTGGTACAAAAAACATGTAAAAACAAAATATATATCTATGCAACCTAGAAGCATGAATTAGGATTATAATATCACATATGATCATATAAACAACAAAATCACCATAAAATTGAATGTTATTTAAAATAAAAAGATTGACAAAAAAAAAGTGTTTATAACCTGCAAAAAAATGTGAATAAAATCACACTGATTTTCGCATGAAAAAAAACCATGAGACCATAAGTCGTTGCTTACTATTATGCTTTGATAGATTTTTTCCAAGCATCCATAGCTTGTTCGAAAGTATGTTTTTTAGGTTTTTAGCTATAGCAGCAAGGCAGTGAATTGTTTGATATATTGCATTGGTAGACATGTATGAAAAGTGTGGTAGCATAGACAAGGCAGTGAACTGTTTGAAGAAATGCCTCAACGAAATGTGGTCTCATGGTGATGGAATGGCATGATGAAATCTATGACAAGAAAATTGCTATGCATTGTCATGGCATTCCACCACCATTGAGACCACATTTATTTGAGGCTTTTATTCAAATAGTTCACTGTCTTGTCTATGTTATTGCTTATTAAATTATGCTTTGATAGATTTTTTCCAAGCATCCATAGCTTGTTTGGAAGCACCTATTTTAGGATTTTAGACATAGAAGCAAGGAGGTAAACTTTTTGATAAAATGCTTTGGTAAACACGTATGAAAAATGTGGTAGCATAGACAAGGCAACAAACTATTTGAAAAAATTCCTCAAAGAAATATGGTCTCATGGTGATGGAATGCCATGACAATCAAATTGCTATGGATTGTCATAGTATTCCACCACCATTGAGACCACATTTCTTTGAGGATTTTATTCAAATAGTTCACTGGGCCTTGTCTATGCTATTGCTTATTAAATTATGCTTTGATAGATTTTTTCCAAGCATCCATAGCTTGTTTGGAAGCACCTATTTTAGGATTTTAGCCATAGTAGCAAGGAGGTGAACTATTTGATAAAATGCTTTGGTAAACATGTATGAAAAATGTGGTAGCATAGACAAGGCATTGAATTGTTTGAAAAAATGCCTCAAAGAAATGTGGTCTCATGGTGATGGAATGCCATGATGAATGCCATGACAAGCAAATTGCTATGGATTGTCATGGCATTCCACCACCATTGAGACAACATTTCTTTGAGGCTTTTATTCAAATAGTTCCCTACCTTTTCTATGCTATTGATTATTAAATTATGCTTTGATAGATTTTTTCCAAGCATCCATAGCTTGTGTGGAAGCACCTAATTTAGGCTTTTAGCCATAGGAGCAAGGAGGTGAACTGTTTGATAAAATGCTTTGGTAAACACGTATGAAAAATGTGGTAGCATAGACAAGGCAGAGAATTGTTTGAAAAAATGCCTCAAAGAAATGTGGTCTCATGGTGATGGAATGCCATGACGAATGCCATGACAAGAAAATTGCTATGGATTGTCATGGCATTCCACCACCATTGGACCAAATTTCTTTGAGGCTTTTATTCTAATAGTTCGTTGCCTTGTCTATGCTATTTCTTATTAAATTATGCTTTGATAGATTTTTCCCAAGCATCAATAGCTTATTTTGAAGCACCTATTTTAGGCTTTTAGCCATAGCAGCAAGGAGGTGAACTATTTGATAAAATTCTTTGGTAAACATGTATGAAAAATGTGGTAGCATAGACAACGCAGAGAACTATTTGAAAAAATGCCTCAAAGAAATGTGGTCTCATGGTGATGGAATGCCATGACAATCCATAGCTTGTTTGAAAGCACCTGTTTTAGGCTTTTAGCCATAGCAGCAAGGCAATGAACTATTTGATAAAATTCTTTGATAGACATGTATGAAAAATGTGTTAGCATAGACAAGGCAGTGAACTCTTTGAAAAAATGCCTCAAAGAAATGATATCTCATGGTGATGGAATTCCATGATAATCAAAAGCATTTCATTGTCATGGCATTCCATCACCATGAGACCTCATTTCTTTGAGGCATTTTTTCAAAGAGTTCACTATCTTGTCTATGATATTGCTTACTATTATGCTTTTGATAGATTTTTTCGAAGCATCCATAGCTTGTTCGAAAGCACTTGTTTCATGCTTTCAAACATAGAAACAAGGCAGTGAAATATTTGACAAAATGCTTTGGTAGACATGTATCAAAAATGTGGTAGTATAGACAAAGCAGTGAATTGTTTGAAAAAATTCCTCAAAGAAATGTGGTCTCATAGAATGCCATAACAAGCAAATGCAATTGGGAGTTGCTCCTAGTTATTAGTTATGCAATGTGAAGTAATTACATAACTGCTCAGGTTAACTTTCTAAAAACTATATATTGTAATTGAAATTTTTTCATCTATCAGCATCTAGTTATTAGTTATTGAATGTGAAGCAATGCTTTGAGTTTGAAATATGTGCAATGCAATGTAATCAATGATATGAATATAAACTACAAAAATCTATTTTTTACATTTTATTAGTTAAAGTCTTTATTTTATTTGCTCTCTATATCTCTATGCTATGGAAATGCCTTTTAAAAATTTTTAAAAAGTTTTTATCTCAAAAATTGTTCTACTTTTTTTTAACTTTTTTTTTAAATTTCATTTTTTTCCTATTTTTTCTAGACTTTTTCTTGATTTTTTCAAAAAATATTATACTTTTGGTTTGTCAATTTTTTCCCCAAAATATTTTTGCTGCTATGGTATAAACACATATCTTTTTGTAATATCAAGGATACTTTTTGAAACTTCCATGCATTGCTAATCTAAAAGGAAAAGTCTTTTGCCTAATCTGTATGCAGCCATGCTTTTGACATTGTCAAAAAGAGCAAATATGGACACCATCAATAAAAAAATATTTGTATTAACCAAATAGCCATGTACACATACATCAATATATGTTGATATAAGTATAAAATATAGTTACCAAATAGCCATATAGGCTTACACTCGAATGCCATATAGGCATACAATGTCAAATATATCCAATACAAGATATGTACAAAATTGCCATGTCTAGGCATACAACAAAGGGCTCTAGAATCAAAATTCATTTCTCTCCATGCTTTGGAAATAATTTTTTTCCCTTTGTTTGGAAATTTGATGGCGATAAGTCTATTTGTCATTTATGTTGTGCTCGAGGAGTGCTCTTGCTACTCCTCCTATAGTTTAGCTCCTGGTAAAGTCTTAACTGTTACAATAAGAAGTAAAGACATTAATATATAGAAATTACATTATAAGAAATGACATATTTAACAAAATAATCACTTACTGCCATCTCATGATCACTCTCCATGATGGAAATATTTGCATGTCGATGCTTAGGCATGCTCAAACCCTGTATAAACCATCTAAATAGGAATTAAACTACGAATCAATAATGGTTTGATTTTTCACTAGAATTAACATCTATAACAACAAATGTAAATTCAAATTTAGTAATTTGCCTCATACCTCCTCTATCATAGCCATGGAGGATTGTATAGTGGATGAAACACTAATATCCATTGCCCTTGTAACATTTGGAGGTGTTCCCACAACCAACATCTGAAAATAAAATAACAAATTATTCAATCACAAAAAAGTTACAATAGCAAGATCCATGTCATGACTTATAATGTATGAGATCTAATGAAAAAAATTTTGAGTACAAGTATTAAGCTATATATTTCTGGTAGGCCTTGGAACTTCGATAGGAAGACCAAGAATGATGGGGAGAAGAACACATACTCCATTTTGAAGGATGGGAAGACTTACAACCTTTCACCTCTCCTAGAAGAAGACAAGGCAAAGCATGAAGGGCCTAGTGTTTTGATGTTGGGTGAGAAGGAGTTCATGAAGATCTTGAATTAAGGAGGAGGAAGAGGACTCTTCCTTATTATGAAGTCAAAAAATGAAGCAGATTTTCCCACAAAGAAGAAGGAAGATGCACCAAACGAAGTCCAAGAGTTGTTGGAAAGGTACAAGGACATAACAGTGAATGAATTACCTAGTTCCCTACCTCCCATTAGGGATATAAGCCACCATATTGATTTGATTCTAGGGGTTGCATTACCTAATAAGGCTGCATACAAGATGACACCTACTCAAAATGAGGAGATTGCAAGACAAGTGCAAGAGTTGACAGATAAAGGGCTAGTGAGGAAGATTTTGAGCCCATGTGTTGTTCCTACTATCCTAGCACCAAGGAAGGATGGTAATTGGATGCTTTACACTGATTCAAGAGCCATTAATAGGATTGTGTAATCAAATATAGGTTCCTGATGCCAATAATGGAGGACCTCATGGATTGTCTATCAAGAGCATCTTACTTTTCCAAGATTGATCTAAAGAGAGGGTACCATCAGATAAGGATTAGATAGGGGGATGAATGGAAGACAAATTTTAAGACTAATGAAGGGCTCTATGATTGGTTGGTGATTCCCTTTGGGTTATCAAATGCCCCTAGTACATTTATGTGCCTTATGAATGAGGTATTGAGACCTTTCATTGGAAAGTTTTTTGTAGTTTATTTAGATGGAATCCTTGTGTTTATCAGGTCTAAAGAAGAATATTTGAAGCACCTTGACATGGTACTAAGGAGGTTACAAGAGGAGAAGTTGTTGATCAACATGGAAAAGTGTGAATTCATGAAGGAAGAACTAGTCTACCTTATTTTTGTCATCTCCAAGGGAAGTTTGAAGATGGATCCTTCAAAGGTGCATGCTATTCTTACTCAAGGCCAACACCAAAATCCATGGGAGATGTGAGAAGCTTCCATGGACTTGCAAGCTTTTATAGAAATTTCATCAAGAACTTTAGCCAAATTTGTGCACCAATCTTGGACACCATCAAAGGAGGTAACAAAGGTAAGTTTTCTTGGACCAATGAGGCTAATAAAGGGTTTGAATATCTGAAAATGAGAGTAGCACAACCTATAATTGTGTTCCCTAATTTTGATAAATTTTTTACCATTGAGTGTGATGCTAGCAATCAAGCAATAGGGGCTATTTTGAGCCAAGAAGGCAGACCAGTTGCATTTTACAGTGAGAGGCTAAATGAAGCAAAGAGGAAGTATTCTTCCTATGATTTGGAATTATATGCTATGGTCCAAGCCCTCAAAAAGTGGAGGCACTAATTGTTACCTAAATAATTTGTTGTTTATACTGATAATCATGCCTTGAGTTCTTTGAATGCATAGGACAAACTCAGTCATAGGCACATGAAGTGAATTGTATGCTATGGTCCAAGCCCTCAAAAAGTGGAGGCATTAATTCTTACCTAAATAAGTCATAGGCACATGAAATGGGTAAAGTCTTTGAAAGCCTATACTTTCACAATAAATCATAAGAAGGGCCAAGCAAATAAGGTTGGAGATGCTCTCAGTAGAAGGTCACTTGTAGTGGAAGAGATCCAACTTCAAAGCATGGGGGTTGAAGCATTGAAGGATATGTATCATGAAGATTCATATTTCAAGGAGGTATACAATGTTTGTGAGCAACATTTGAATTCTTTTCATAGTGAATTCTCTGACCTTTTATTGTAGAATGTTTTTCTCTTCAAAGGAAGCCAATTGTGTGTGTATAAATGCTCAATGAGGGAGAATATCATAAAGGAGAAACATAGTGGAAGTCTTGGAGGTCACTTTGGCCTTGACAAGACCTTAGAACAAGTTAGGAGATTTTACTATTGACCAAAGTTACAGGTGGATGTGAGAAGGTATGTGGAAGGTTGCATAATATGTCAAAGGGCAAAGGGAACTTCATCAAATGTAGGACTATATCAACCACTTCCCATTCCCAATAGGCCTTTAGAGTGTGTAAGTATCGACTTTGTCTTGGGGTTACCTAGAACCCAAAAAGGTTTTGATAGTATCTTTGTGGTAGTTGATAGATTTAGTAAGATGGCACATTTTCTTCCTTGCAAATGCACCAATGATGCATCTCATATAGTAGGTCTCTTCTTTAAGGAGGTTGTTAGGATACATGGACTACCTTTAAGCATTGTTTCTGAAAGGGATTCTAAATTCATTGGTTACTTTTGGACGACCTTGTGGAAGAAACTCAAGGCAAAAATCTGTCCTTTAGTTCAGCATACCATCCACAAATGGATTGACAAACTGAAGTGGTGAATAGATCATTGGGAAACCTCTTAAGATGCCTTACAAAGGAGCATGGACAAGCTTGGGATTTGATTTTACTTCAAGCTAAATTTGCATATAATGAATCCATGAATAGGAGCATTGGTAGAAGCCCTTTTGAGGTAGTCTATGGCATGCACCCTAGAGGGGTCTATGAACTAAGAGATCTATAAGGAGTTGCTAGGAGAAGTGCTCAAGGTGAGGATTTTGATGTTACAATCAGGGATATTCATCAACAAGTGAAGGAAACCCTTCAAAAGAATGTTGAGAAGTATAAGGAAAAAGTAGATTTAAAGAAGAGGAATGTCCAATTCAAGGTTGGAGACTTGGTGATGGCACAATTGAAGAAGGAGATACTTCCAAAAGGAAACTATACCAAACTCATGATGAAGAAGATGGGACCTTGCAAGGTGGTCTACAAGTTTGGACAAAATGCTTATGAAATAGATCTACCTTCTGGGGTGGCAATCTCTCCTATCTTCAACATTTCTGACTTGTATCCTTTCAAAGCTTTTGTGATATTATTGAGTGCTTGGTTACTATCAAACTAATGATATGATTGATGTTACTAAATTTGTTTAAGATGTATAAGATAGGTTTGGTGACTTTGATGGTTGGATGGGTGACTATTATGAAGCCCTTTAAGCAAGTTGGTGATTAACCACAAGATGATAATCAAGATTTTGTCATAGCAGGAGTTTGTAAACTATAAATAGATTGTTGCAATCAAAATATGGTAAGTACAGTGCCTGATAATGGACTGATAATAGTGAGGTATGGTTTAATTGATTTGTTGCCTTGGTGAATAAATGAAAGGATGAATTGTCCAAGTGTCAATAATCAGATTTATGTCATTTTTATGGTGGTTGAGAATGATGTGAATCTAATTGATTAAGTCAAAGTTTTTTTTAATATGGTTTTTGCTTTGAATGAATCAATTGGAATACTAATTAGTGGAATGATGAATGATGGCCTATGGAATGGCTAAGAGAATTTGAGTGGATTTTGGTTGAATGAAAAGTAGATTTATGATGAAATTATATTTGATCTTCTCCTGATTCTATTTGGGATTGAAATCCCTTGAAGAAATGATGTTGATGGTGTTTGTTGGATTCTCTGCATCAGATATACCCTGATGATTGAGTTTGTTGATATGATGCTCTGCATCACTAACTGCCTTGTCTATGCTATTTCTTACTATTATGGTTTCATAGATTTTTTCCAAGCATCCATAGTTTGTCATGGTGGTGCACCTTTGCATTGTGTTGCTTATGTTGACTTTCTAAACAACTATATTGTACAATTGAAATTTTGTCATTTATCAACATCTAGTTATTAGTTATGGAATTTGAAGAACTAATTCTTTGAGTTTGAATGATGTGTAATGCAACATAACCAACAATATGAATATAAACTACACAAATCTATTAAGTAGAATTCATTAGTTAAGTTCTCTTTATTCTATTACCTCCGTGTACGTTTGAGTGAATCCACTGGCACTAGGAGGTGTTTGATTGAAACCACCAATATTAGCTTGTTCAACATCCAAAATCACATGTATTAAAATACCATTCATAAAACAATGCTATTAACATGTAATAATTTATAATTGTTTACTAGTTACATACCCCGCTGATAGGTGTACTACATAAATAAGTAGGTGGAGGACTGGTGTATCCAATCTCAACACTATGACCCTACAATTTTATTAAAATAATAAAACTAAATTAGTTAATGATGCATTTCAGAATCAAAATTTAATAAATTAAATTCAATGAACATTCTGACTTTTACTTGACTATCAATGCCATATGCACGATGCAAAATGTTAGCCATCCTCTCCATCCCCGTATTAGAATTCAGATCCTATGTAGCAACATACGGATCCTGCATAGCAACCTTTTGTGTGCCGGTGGGGTCATATGAACAAGTCACCCCGCAAGATTGACACACATGGGTTCGAAGGCCACCACTCGAAGAATCCCTTAGATGGCATTGTAAAATAGGGCTACTATGATGGATGACACTCTGAGTCAAAGTGTTGATCGCCTGCAATGTCTCTACATCAGCACTCTCCTTCCCAATAATAGGCATAACAATGTGCTCATGAGGTGGCCTAGTGAGAGGTCATCTCCCTTACCACGCAGGATCTAGCTATTGACTGAGCCTATCCTGAGCTGACCCCCCACCTCTCCCCTAGAACTCCCTCATATCAATATAATTTGGGATTTGGTTCAATATGAACTCACTGTATAGTTTCCTAAGAAAATATTGGGGGACTTCACAATTATTGCACGGTGGTTAATCAAAGACCAAATACCATCTATCATAAAAATGTTTCCTAATCTCTTGGTGGTGGCACCAATGAATAGGAAACCTCTTTGCATTGAGGGTAAGATTTTGATTTGTTTTAGGGTCAGTGAATAGAGAGCACAAATCACCTTTAGTAATTTTTAAATCTTTTACTTGTTTATATGATAATTTGTCTACATAATATGCCCTGGCTGCCTGCCTCTTATCTTGCCATCCAAATATTTGTTGGGTAATTGCATCTACATTTTTTAACATCTCTTTCAATGAATTTTCTAGACACATTCTTTTTGTGGTTGAAGCATTGGCATCACTCAACCTACTGATAAGATCCTCAAGTTTTTTTCTATTGTTGTCAATTTCACTCAGATTTTCTTGAGTGCCAAGAGGGTATTGAGTGATTGGTGGGGGAGGTTGATTTTGTTGAGGATTTTCTTGAGGATTTTGTTGTTGAGGATTTGTAGGATTTCCTACAAATTTTAAAAAAATAATCAAATCTAACCTAAAACAAACAAAATCAATTTCAAACTGAGAAATTCAAAACAAATAGCAGACAATACTTACCTCCCGCACCTCTTTATCATTGTGGCACCATATTTGCAAAGAAAATCCAACTGTTGTTGATAAAATTTGTAGAAATCCTTCCTCCTAGAATGCAAGTGTGAAAGTGAGGGTTTTTGGCCATGGCCAGAGCTGAGAAACAGTAAATAGAAAATGATAGTTTTAACTCTTTTTTTTTGCTTTTAAAATAACATAACGCGAGCACGTTATAATGCGCTCACATTATCTCTTTCCAAAAAAAAATTTGGCCACAAAAGTGCGACCATCTTCATGCACCCGCCCTCTAATAAGAAACTTTATTCATTAGATGGACCTAATTCCTAGAGCCAGTTTTCCAAATAAGGCAGTTCATCGTATGACTCTAGCATAAAGTGACGAATTGAATAGATAAGTGCAAGAGTTTTTGTGGAAGGGATTGATCAGAAAGAGTTTGAGTCCATGTGCAGTACCTATAGTACTAACACCAAAGAAGGATGGAGAATGGAAGATGTGTATAGATTCTAGAGCCATCAACAAGATCACCATCAAGTATAGATTTCCCTTACCAAGAATGGATGACATTATGGATTATTTGAGTGGAGTTGAGTATTTCGCAAAGGTAGATTTGAAGAGAAAATATCACTAGATCTGGATTATAGAAGGAGATAAATGAAATAAAACCTTTAAAACCAAGAAGGGCCTGAACGAGTGGTTAGTCATGCCTTTTAGGCTAACCATGCACCGAGTACATTTATGCGGCTTATGAATCAAGTATTGAAAGAATTTATAGGAAAATGTGTTATTTTTTATTTGGATGATATTTTTATTTTTAGTAAGACATTGGAGGAGCACCTGATGTGTATCTAAAGATCTTTTGAGAAGATAAGGGAGGAGAAGCTATTGATTAATTTGAAGAAATATAGTTTTGTGAAGGGAGAGTTGGTGTATCTAGGATTTTTTGTCTCAGTAGAGGGTCTTAAAATGGATCTAGAGAAGGTGAGAGCTATCATTGAATGACCTACCTTGAGGAGTGTTATAGGGGTAAGATCATTTCATGTTCTAGCAAGCTTTTATAGAAAGTTTATTAAGAATTTCAATAGCATTTGTGCACCTCTAACTAAAGCAATGAGAGGGGATACAAAAGAGTTCAAGTAGAATATAGGAGCACCTAAAATTTTTGATATGTTGAAGAAGAAAGTTACAAAGAAACCTATTTTGGCACTTTTAGATTTTAATAAGGTCTTTTAGGTAGATTGTGATGGTAGTAGCACTACCATAGGAGCTGTTTTGAGTCAAGTAGGTAAGCCTATTGCCTATTTTAGTGAGAATTTGAATGATGCTAAGAAGAAAATTATGTCTATGATCAAAGAGTTTTATGCTATAGTTCAGGATTTGAAGAAATGGGGACAATATTTTTTGTTGAAAGATTTTTTTTTATATACTGATCACCAGGCTTTGTAGTATCTCAATAGCCAAAGAAAGTTAAATCAAAGGAACTTAAAATGGGTTGCATTTTTGTAGAGTTTTAATTTTGTTTTGAAGCACAGGAGTGGAAGGTCAAATAGAGTTACAGATGCCTTAAGTAGAAGGAAAAAATTATTGATAAAGATGAATATAGAGGTTGTGGGGTTCAATGAACTCAAGAGTTTGTATCCAGAAGATATAGACTTTGTAGAAGCTTGGAAGGTTTGTTTGGAACCTATTACATTGAATAGGACAAGATGGTTGGATTTCTTAATCCAATATGGGATGTTTTTTAGAGGAAGCCAATTGTGCATTCCAAGGAGTTTTATGATAGAGAATCTAATCAAGGAGAAAAATAGTGGAGCATTGGTTGGACATTTCAGTTGAGATAAGACCATTTCTCTTAGTGAGAATTTTACTGGCCACAGTTACAACAAAATGTGAAGAAGTTTGCACAAATTTGTAGAGTATGTCAGATGGCGAAAGAAACAAGTCAAAATATTGGATTGTATTAGCCATTACCTGTACTTGAGAGGCCATGGCAGGATATTAGCATGGATTTTTTTATTGGCTTGCCAAGGACATAGAGAAGGCATGATTCCATATTTGTGGTGGTGGATAAATTTTCAAAGATGGCACATTTCATTCCATGTCATAAGACCAACGATGTTGTCCATATTGTAGAGTTGTTTTATAGAGAGGTGGTGAGACTACATGGTCTACTGAAGAGTATAGTCTCAAATAGAGGTACCAAATTTGTTGGTTATTTATGGAAGAAGTTGAAGATAGATTTGAAGTTCAATTCTACATGCCATCCACAAACTGATGGAAAAACAAAGGCGGTGAATAGGAGTTTGGGTAACCTGCTAAGATGCTTAGTAGGAGATAAGCCCAAGGGATGGGATTTGATTATACCATAGGTAGAATTTTCTTACAACTCTGTCAGTTGGAGCACTGGTAAATCACCATTCTAGATTGTGTATGGGATAATTCCAAGAACTAATTTTTTTCCTTCAGCACACACCCCGTTCGGAATGGGGACCCTCTCTTTCCTTCGCCTTATCAAGTTGCTTTTGTCACTACCTTTTTTAATGTGCCCCTTGTTTAGTGTTCAAAATGGTCAATGAGCTTTAGCAAAGTCATCTTGAGTAGATCATGTTTTCACCTCCTCAAATTTTCAAAGTTCTAAGTCTTTATGTGTTCCCATCAGGTGTTTACCTTAGTGCTTTAAAACTAGCATCCCTGGATCATGTTGAGCCCGCCCTATCGGGCTCACCCTATTGAGCTTCCCCTATTGGGTTTTCATTGCATCACAACTATCTCAAATGGCCTTCCTCCGATGGTGACCCACCCGTCAGGACCTGTGAGGTCATTTTTTGTTCCTTAATTGCTAATTTTGAAAATGGCCATACTTTGTTGGATTTTCGCCTATCAAAACTTGATGTCTCTGAAGTCATTTATTCATCATCAAATTATCAAGTGGCCATTGGTCAACTGCTGCTTGATTGCCAGATCTTGGTGCTCCCATGACCATTTTTGAAAGGGAAGCCCACCAACCCTCATCCCACCATACAAGCATTAATGGCCTCATTGAATGCCACATTTTTCTATAAATAGCTGAGTTTGAACTGTAATTTTCATTTGCCAATTTGTCAGAATGAGCTAGAGAGCCATCTTCTAGCACCATCTCTGAGCTCAATGATTGCCACCGTCGATCCAACACATCTACTGACTAATTTCTCACCTCATTCATTGAGTTTGTGAGCTAAGTTCACTGCATGCACCTTTCTCTATGTTTTCTTTAATTTCTGTGCAAAATCAGTAAGTATGCTCCCTACCACATCCATGGCACCACAAAAACTTCTATCCAAGGAGAAAATTGACAAGCTTGAGAAGAGAAATAATTGGACAAAGGCCACAAAATATTGGTTCGAGCAAGTCCTCTACAATGGCAGTATGGGCTTGAGACATGCAATCAAGAATGACAATAAGTTCTTAGAGGTACTAAGAATACTTGAAGGTACCAGGAAGTTTTGCACTGACTTCCCCAATCTATACAAAATCATGTACCCCAAACTTGAGGCCATCCTCAAGATACCAGATAGATTCTAGGAAAAGGAGTTTAACTTGGTAAAAGACAACCACTAGCTCATCAAAAGGAGGTATTGGAACAGCTGTTCCATGAGGTAGAGATGGACATTGATTGGGCTAAGGAAGTCAGAGCAGATTGTACAAAATATTTGAAGGTGTTGATAGATCTTGATATGCCCACAAGTGAGTTGGATGTGGATAAATTTGAGCCATACCTCCAAAAGAAGATGGAAAGCAGAACCATAGATGCATTGACACTTTATTTCCTTGGCTTTGATGCATGATTCTTTTCTTAATCTGAGCACGTAATGAAGAACACGCCAAAGTATGACAAGGATTGGGATAACCCCACCAACAAATCAAGAAAGCTGAATTTCCAGGTGATGCAATTAGATATATTGGAATAGAGCAAGCTCCAAGCATTAATCTTGAAGTTTATAGAATATGCCACAATCAAGAAGAGTGAAGGAAATCCCATTATTGAAGATGAGTTCCTCACAAAATAGCTACAACAAAAGGGAAATCAGCAAAAGAAAAAATTTCTACAGTGTTGTTATGTAACAAAAAAATAGGGAAAAGACAAGAATGTAATTTTAAATTGTAATATATTTGGTGGTAGGTGAAACCCTAGTTTGTAGTGAATCTTGGCCATTCATTTTTCTTTTTGAACACTATAAATAGGGGGTCTCTTCTCATTTTCAAAGAGATTTGAGTTGTTGTAAAGGCATGTTGCAGAAATTTTACTAGAAGTTTATTGGCTTATGATAGACTCTTGAGTTTCTATTGCATGTTACATGGTTCTTCTCCCATATTTAGTTGATTTGAATAGATTTACTTTGTTTTCCTTCATGTTTTAGTTTACTTTGGTAGAGTAGTTGATGATGTTCAATGATTGTGTAGCATTCTATTGTGTTGATGCCTTTCTTGTCCATGCTTTTTGTTGTTTACTGATGGTAGATAGCTGTGTAAAGTAAGTTTAGGCATAAACTAAAATTTTCTCCAAACTTTTATCTTTTATTCATGCATGTTTATGGTGAACGAATGGTTGAATATTTGCAGTCCTTAGAAGCTTGCATAAGTTTCATGATACTGTGAATTAATCTGGTTAAGTGAAATTATGTTTTGGGAAGGTTTTCCATAGTAGAACCCTCCATGACCATTGTTCATTGCTAATTTCAGACCTAGGAACCTCCGCTCTTCCCTGCCTTTTTCCTTTTTTTCTTAATAAATAACCTATGCTAAGGTTCATTTCACATTGTAAAGCCAAATATTTAGTTGAAATAGGAGTTTAAGATTTTTGTTCGAACCTACAAGAAATTGCATATTAACTTCCCATCTCAGGATCACCATTTTAAAATTCACCTCACCTTCAGCCAAACTCTGTAAGCTGCCCTGTGATTACTAGAAAAATCACATCAAACATCAACTGAAAAATTCCATGCACATCATGACCTGACACTCGAGAGACCTTGGGGTGATTTTCAATAACTTGTTGTTGGAGATTTCCTTTCAAGAGAGGTAGTGTACCTATGCATTTCTTGTTTTGAGAAAGTGCATAAAACACTCATCAATAGAACTGGTGCTAGATGAAGGGAACTGAGTTAAGTTGGATTTAGGTGTTTCACTCTCCCTTGAGAGGTCCCAAAGAATTTTAAGGTCTACTCTAAACAAAGGGGAATTTTAGGAACTATAGCCCCCTACAAGGACAAGAAAGACTAAGAGGGAAGATACAACCCCTTCTTCCTCTTTCGTTCCATCCACTTCACCTCTCTTCTCCTTCCATTTGCCTCAAACACAATTGAATTCCTTCACCTTCCTCCATTTCGCTCAGCCTACCAAACTATTTTCCCACCTCTTGCTTCCCACAGTTGGGGTGTTGTCCCTTTCCCTACCCTCCAAGTCCAAGGTGCAGTTCCAACTTCCACTACCCCTATGTAGCCCCAAATCATTGTTCAATAGAAAATACTACCTATTCTTCTCTCTAGAAAGAAAAAGAATAACTCATGGATATCATCTTTATAATCGGTTCTCAACTATGCTCATTTCACTCAATGGTTGATGTGAGCTATAATGTTCAAGGGGCCTGCTAGTGTTGAGCTTCTAGATTGTTTTAAGATCAAGCATTAATTGAAACCTACTTTAATTGGGGTTTTTAAAGAAATAGAAAAAGATAGATCAAAGCTTTGGAACTGAAGAGAATAATAATTCATCCAACTTAACCGGACTTGTTACCTTTCAAGGAATTGCTAACTAAAACTACAAAAAAAAATTAACTTGTGATCAACACATAGTTTCATTCATTCACAGTGCTAACTTCAATAACAGATTTTAAATCACCATTTAGACACAACATAAAATAAAATTTCATTCCTTGACTGCTTCTCAAATCGAATGATTAACCCAAGATAAATACCATTCTGGAACACAACATGAAGTAGATTTTAATCTGGTTACTTCTACTATTAGTGAAATAGATAAGCAACATTTAGAAATCTAGCACAATCACTAGTGTATAGAAAACCTATGTCATCAGACTGTTTCAATCTATACTAAGAAAAATTGAAATATACATCATTGCCTTCTGTCAAATCTAACTCCTATTCTACTACTACTCTTAAGTTTCTCTACTGCTACTGGTTTCTGAAAAATATTTCTCTATCTTTTCTAGAACTCTCGTACCTTACTAAAAGAGGCAAAAATGCTATATATACATAACGTGCCAAAAAAGAAAGTTGGCCCCTATTTTATGGTTTTACAAAATATCGGTTGGCCCTCAGATATTTTTGGAATGAAGTTAATGCTGCATTCAATGTGCATCCCCGTGTCCATGTCGGTGAAGGATGACTCTCAGGAGAAGCCTTCAGATCTTTTACAACCACAACATTAACTTTTGGCCTCTGTGTCCACCCTCAAACTTCCATTAGAGCCACTTTGAATTCCCTAGAGCATTACCATTAATACCGATCTGCCTTTTGCTAGTAGACCTCACAGCTATCCCTGAGACTAATGGCTCCTTCTTTCTTTCAGTCTTCATCTTGCTCAAGATCTTTCTACAAGTTGACCGTCTTCTAGAAGTAGCATCAAATTTTCCCATTGGATCTCCACACCATTGTTCACCGAGCTGTTCCATCACTTTTGATCTCAGAGAAAATCCATGTCATTTACATTCTGTTGATTTCCTTCACAGGGGCAGTCAATCAGTCAAATGGCCAATGGTTCACCTTTAGTTCTCTTTGATTGGTTGAACATATGCCATGCAAGATTCCCAGGTGGTCAAAGGTCATTTGAATAGAATCACATGTTGGTGAGACATTGGTCGTGTCTCCCCACTGCGATTATGCTCTATAGCAGTGATCGGCATAGCTTACCATTGTCGGCAAGACCTCATATCGAATGAAAAAGTTATATCGATATCACATAAAACCATCGGCAAGGAAATCATTATTGGCAAGAGGTCATAGTGGGCACTAAGAGTCATACCGATATCCCTTTTCCATTAGCAAATCCATCGCTATTAGCAAGACTCCCCATTTTTGGCAATACTTCTTGTCGAATGCAAACTCTCAGTGATGAGTCCTACCGTAGCCACATATCTATTGGCGAGACCTTATTCTCTCAAGAGGACCTCATATCAATCCCTTCATCCTTTGGTAAGACACCATCGGGTCAGCGAGATATTACAATGGGCAGCCAAAGTTATAGAAATATTCCCTTTCATCACCAAGACAATTGCACTCAGCAAGACATCATATCGAGCTCAACACGTTACACCAAAGGAACAAAACATATCAATGAGAATACCACTAGTCAGCGAGATATCATGTCGAGCTCTTCCATTCTCCCCAAGATCATTTCATTTTGGTGAGACCCTACTTGGTCGGCGAGACCTTTCACCGAGCTCAAAACACTATGCCAAAGGGAGAATCCCTCAGTGTGACAAACAACCATTGGCGAGACATCTCCCTGATGGCACCTCCTTTTTCAAAGACCTCACCAGGGACCACCATTCCATGTCAGCGAGACCCTATCAGGTTGGCAAGACCTTTCATCGAAGCCATCTTGTTTTGGCGAGAGCTCATATCAGTCGGGAAGACTTTACGCTGTTGGCTAGACATTAAGGCAAACTCAAACCTTTCGCCAAGATATTCGTCGGTCGGCAAGACCTTTCCTAGTCGGCAAGAGATTACACTGAAGGGATAACCTTCGGCGAGACATTCAGTAGTCAATGGGACTTCTCCCCAATAACACCCCTTTTCACTGAGACCTCACCCCTTTGGCGAGACGTTACCCCAAATCCATGCCTTTTCACTGAGACCAGTGACCATCAACCAGACCTTATGCTGAAGGCATAACCTTTTGACGATACCTTCATCGGTCAGCAGGACCTCTCTCCAAGGGAAAATCTTTCGGTGATGCTAACCTTGTGTACAATGATCGGCAAGACTTCAGCATGTCGAGGGGACATATAAAAACCTATGGTGATTAAAATGTTTGGCTGACCGGTACATTTCAGACAAATAGGATGCACTACTAGTTGGAAAGACACTTGGAAGGTCTCACTGCTTTCTCCTTAGAGGAATTTTATGCCAAACTTGATTGAGGTATGCTTTCCAACTGAGCTCTTTGAGAAATATCATCAAGTGCATGATTTAATCCTACAAAAAAAGGTCTCCATTAGTCCTCAGAAGCATATAAAATATATCATTTTTCATCATGCCTTCAATTTTAACAAAAAGAAACCCCACTCTGGTTGAGGCAGAACCAAAATTTGACAGAACAAAAGACAAACTTAGGAGGAAAACAAAAGAACTCCTAAGACCAAACCAACAACAAAAGGTGAAGAAAACAAAAGAAAAAGGGGGGACCCATTTTGTTCCAAAATAAAATGGGGTGGTTATGCAAGGTATAACAAATGGCAACTCGGTTGGGAAAATGGTTTAACCATTTTCAAGAAAATAAAAGATATAGCTACCTAGAACTCCTGATTTATGAACATCACAACTCCAGTCGGGTCAATTTTAACAACCAAGGTTGAGCTAGAATCTCAAATGTAAGTCAACACTGGCTTCCCCTGAATCTAAGTGTGTGCTTAATGGTGCATCATCCTTTTATAAAGTTTTCCTCATCTTTTGAACAACAATGTGCAAGATTTGAACTACATGAGTTGATTCCCTTTAGCTATCGTGCAATGATATCCTGGGCATTGCTTCGCTGCCAATTAGGCATCCATAGCCCTAATGGAGATAACTCTAGTTTTCTCACAGCATTGCTCTACTACCAGCCAGGCGTTCGTAGCCCTAGTAGAGATACTGGAATCACCCATTCATATTGAGTCCTCTTTTCTCTTAGATAATTCTTTTTTTTTTCTTTTTTTCTCTTGGAATTTTAGATATTTCCTTTAATTTTTTTCTTAATATGTCATATGTTTAACATCTGTTATGGGTTGAAAACTACCATGGACCTCATAACAGTATTTGGGGAATCAGATTTTCACTCAAACCTTACAACACTGTTGTCCTAAGACAAATATACCATTACCAAAAGGAGATGATCTTGATTATTTGTGATAGATTCAGAGGTAGTTAATGAATATTGTTTACTTTGCACCTTGTTTTCAAGACTTTCCACAACTCTTATTGACAATGGGCATAAAACAACAAATTTAGGATAAAATCACCCAATCAAAAAACCTAAAAATATCTAAACCACTTCTCTCCTAATAACCAAAGTATACTTCAGATAACAACCCACCATTTCAAGATGGAAAGAACAGAGAAACCCCAAGGAACAAAACAAGACAGACACAAAAGAACAAAGGAAATGAAAGGACAGAAAGAAAGAACAAACAAACAAACAAAAAATAAAATTATTTACATAAAGAACAACAAACTATTCAAATAGAGAATATACTTATTTACATACAAAGATTATTTATAGGTAGAAACACATAAACTATAAAGAGAAACCAATTATTTACATAAATGCACAGAAAACAAACAAACTATTTACAAACAGAAAAACTAGAGGACAAGGGAAAAAGAAAAAAAAAGAACAAAAAAAAAACTAACTAAACCAAAAACCAACACTAACCAATCCTAATCCTAAACTAACTCCAAGGCTGAGCTTTACAAACACAAAACTGTAAAAATTTGTACATTGACTTGACTGATTTTTCATTATGTGCAACAATCTTAACTTACTAGGCTCAGTTCTAAACCTAGAAAATTTATATTTATACTTAGAAATATGAATTTTATGTGCAATAAGTTCATTCTGAGAGTATAAATCTTGAAATATTATGAGTTGTGGGTTTTTAGTTTTGTCATGATTTACCCACAAGCAAGTTTTACTATCCCCAACACCATAATCAAACTGAAAATCATTGAACCACAGAGGATAATGAAAGGACACCACTTGATTCAGAAGATTTCTAGTTACTGATATAGACTTGTGTTGTATTAACTCCTTCTCTTGAGGTCTCATCTCATGGAACACCACTGAAGCAAGGTTTGTCTTGCAGCTGGGATATTCACTAACTAGCATCTTTGTATTCATCTCGGGTATAGAGTCAAAAAATTTCTAGATTTTTTGAGATGAAGTCTTACTTTCAACACTCTCTTGAAACATGTTGCCCTCAAGGGTTTGAGAATCTACAACCATCTTATCACCATTGATGTCAGGGATACCAGTACATAGTGAACAAGGGTTTCCTTCAAAATTATTTGAATGCACGGATTTAGAGTCAGGAAAGCACTTTCTCAACTCATATTCCAACACATCACCAACAAGAACATGCCATTCAACTTCAAATTTATCAGTATTAAGATCAAATTCATTAATGGATGCTAAGCAAGGACTTTCGTCAAACAACACAATTGAGTAAACATAATCAAAATCAAGAAAATACTCCCTTGTCTCATTCTCTTCATCATGTTGAAGAGATTCAACTTCTAAGATAACCTCTTGGTCCTTTTCTTGGCATTCCTCTACTTCATCCAAATGTATCCCGTCATAAATTTCTTTAGGGAACAATTGACTGATCTGCACATCTACTTGAACCTCTTCCCTCAAAAATTCATTTTTGCATTTAAGTCTTTGTCTTTGACCACAAGATTCATTGGAAATCTCATCTTGAATTGTGTTATCTGTTTCAATCTGTTCACTACTTAAATCAGCAGAGTCATCTTCTTGTGTTAACCCATCAAAGTATGTTTCTTCCTCATTCACCATCATGAAAGAATCTATGAATGCATCGATGAATCCATTCTCTATTTTTATCAAGCCCTCACTAGGTGGAGGAGTTTCATCAGTTGTTGAATCCATCTTAATGCAAGGATCAAGGTTATCAAAAGATAGGGACGAATTAAACCTCCTCACACAATTACTCTCATCATTTTGGACGGACTGATTACCATTTTCATGTGTGCTAGCTGTTTCATCCTCCTCATTGAGGGGATACGTACTCCAAGGATCTTCCATAAGTATTCCTTCACTGGTGATTAGTTTCTTGAAATATAACTCCATCCTACCTAGGAAGACCTGGCAATCCATCTGAGAGTGTTGATTAGTTTGATGTATCCTACATCCACTTGGCCCCACAAGTTATGATAGTTTCAGATCTCCCAGCTCTTCTAATTTCTCCCTTATTCGATTTTGCATATGAGGGATATCAATCCAACATAAACCATGTTCCTCTGTCCATTCCTCATCATCCTGATTCTCATCTTGATCAGAAGAGTTGTTCAAATCATTGGAAGATATCGTTGATTTCTCATGACAACAATCTCGTATTAATACCTCATCTCCTTCAAAGCCATCATTAGTACTATCATCTTCAACAAAGCTAGATTCTATCTTGAAATTTCCATTATGCTCTAAGTTTACATCCATTTCATTCTTTTTACCAAACAATTCATCAAAATTATATTCTGGCTCATCCAATGTTTCATCCACAACTTCATTGTGATGTAATGGACTATGCTTTGGAATATGACTGAAAAGAGATGATATGTTCACGACTTCATTGAAAAGTGGAGTACTTAACTTTGTGATGGGATTTTGCAGAGAGAATTTCTCCTAGTGGTCTTGTGTGGGATTGACCTAATATGGGGTGTTGGAAAATGTGGTGCTTGGAACCTTAGGAAGGTTGTAGCTACTTGGTGAGAATGATTGTACGTGGGTAGGGATGGTGGGTGAAGTGGCATAAGGCTGCAGATGATGGAAGTTTGCAAGCACAAGAGGATTATAACCCTGAGTTTGGCTATCTAAATTTCTAGTGTCATGTCCAAATTGTGCCAATAAAAGAGCTTTGCTCAATGCATCATGTAGGGATGTAGCCTCACCAAAATGTCTAACTTTGGTTGTAAATGAGGGTTTTAAACCCAAATAGTAATGTTCTATCAGTATATGATCATCAACAACCAAATCTAAAGATTGAACCCTTTGATACATAAACACAAATATGTGATTAAATTGATATATGTGTTCTAATGGTATCCTTCTTGTAGTTGCAAATTCATGTAATGGGTGTAGTGCATGTGCATAAGGATCAAACTGATCTAAAAATAAGATTTTAAATTCTATCGATGAACAAAGAGAATTTGGTGGCAGATTATCATACCATTGCCTTGTTGCACCTTGAATTGTTTTAACAAATAATTGGCAGATGATATCCTGATGTTGAATCTGGAGAAAAATGAACATACACCTGCAATTTTTGACATTTTCAGAAGCGTTTCTCCTAGTGTTAGGGAAAAATAAAGGAAGCCTATCATACAGGTGACTAGGGATCATGGACAAGTCTCGGTGTATACAAAGGGCTACCCATTAGAGCTGGGTTTTCCAAGATCTGATCCACTCCAACTCACAACAATCCAAAATTAATCAAGGAGGCCCTCCTTCTAGCGCCAGTTTATGTTGATGAGTTTGACGAGCACAACAACAATAAATAGAATATTACTATTCTTCTCTCTTGAAAGAGAAATAATAATGCATGGATGTCTAACTCCCAAGGTCTTTGTAATGGGTTCTCGACTGTACTGATTTAACTCAATGGTTGATGTGAACTATAATGTTCAAGGGGCCTATTGGTGTTGAGCTTCTGGATTGTTCTAAGATCAAGCATAAATTGAAACCTACTTTAATTGAGGTTTTTAAAGAAACAGAAAAAGATAGATCAAATATTTGGAACTGAAGAGAATAATAATTCATCCAACTTAATCAGACTTGTTACCTTTCAAGGAATTGCTAACTAAAACTACAAAAAAAAATTAACTTGTGATTAACACACAGTTTCATTCATTCACAGTACTAACTTCAACAACAGATTTTAAATCACCATTTAAACATAACATAAAATAAGATTCCATTCCTTGAAAGCTTCTCAAATCAAATGATTAACGCAAGATAAATACCATTCTAGAACACAAAATGAAGTAGATTTTAATCTGGTTGCTTCTACTGTTAGTGAAATAGATAAGCAACATTTAGAAATCTGGCACAATCACCAGTGTACAGAAAACCTATGTCTTCAGACTATTTCCATATATACTAAGAAAACTTGAAAGATAAATAACAACCTTCTATCGAATCTAACTCTTATTCTACTACTACTCTTAAGTTTCTCTACTGCTACTGGTTTCTAAAAAATCTCTCTATGCTTTCTAGAACTCTCATACCTTACTAAAAGAGGCAAAAATTCCATATATATAGAATGTGCCAAAAAAGAAATTCGGCCCCTATTTTAGGGTTTTACAAAATATTAGTTAGCCCTCAGATCTTTTTGGAATGAAGTTAATGCTACATTCAATGTGCATCCCCATGTCCATGTCAATGAAGGATCGCTCTCAGGAGAAGCCTTCAGATCTTTTACAACCACAACATTAACTTATGGCCTCTGTTTCCACCCTTGAACTTCCATCAGAGCCGCTTTGAATGCCCTAAAGGATTACCATTAATACGGATCAACCTTTTGCTAGTAGACCTCACAATTGTCCCTAAGACTGGTGGCTTCTTCTTTCTTTCGGCCTTCTTCTTGCTCAAGATCTTTCTGCAAGTTGATAGTCTTCTGGAAGTAGCATCATATTTTCCTATTGGATCTCTACATCATTGTTCACCGAGTTGTTCCATCACTTTTGATCTCAAAGCAGATCCATGTCATGTACATTCTATTGATTTCCTTCATAGGGGTAGTCAATTAGTCAAATGGCCAATGGTTCACCTTTAGTTCTCTCTGATTGGTTGAACATATGCCACGTAAGATTCCCAAGTGGTCAAAGGTCATTCAAACATAATTGCATGTCAGTGAGATACTGGCCATGTCTCCTTGATGCGATTATGCTCTGTAGAAGCGATCGACATAGCTTACCACTATCGCAAAGACTTCATATCGAATGCAAAAGTTATATCGATATCATAGAAAACCATTGGCAAGACAATCATTATCAGCAAGAGGTCATAGCTGGTGCTAAGATTCATACCGATATCCCTTTTCCATTGGCAAATCCATCGCTATTAGCAAGACTCTCCATTGTCGACAAGACTTCTTGTCGAATGCAAACTCTTGGTGATGAGTCCTACCGTAGCCACATATCTATTGGTGAGACCTTATTCTCTCAGCAGGACCTCATATTGAGCCCTTCATCCTTCGGCAAGACACCATCAGGTCAGCAAGATATTACAGCGGGAAGCCAAAGTTATAGCAATATTCCCTTTCATCGCTGAGACAATCGCACTCAGAAAAGACATCATATCGAGCTCAACACATTACACCGGAGGCACAAAACATGTCAGTGAGAATATCACCAGTCGGCGAGATATCATGCCCAGCTCTTCCATTCTCCCTGAGCTCACTTCATTTCGGCAAGACCCTACTTGGTCAGCGAGACCTTTCGCCGAGTTCAAAACACTATACTGAAGGGAGAATCCCTTAGCGTGACAAACAACCATTTGCGAGACATCTCCCCAATGGCACCTCCTTTCACTGAGACCTCACCCAGGACCACCATTCCATGTCGACGAGACACTAGTAGGTTGGCAAGACCTTTCATCAAAGCCACCTTGTTTCAACGATAGCTCATATCAGTTAGGAAGACTTTACCTTATCGGCCAGACATTACGGCAAACTCAAACCTTTCACTGAGATATTTGTTGATTGGCAGGACCTTTCTCAGTCTGCAAGAGATTACATCAAAGGGATAACCTTTGGTGAGACATTTAGTAGTCGACAGGATTTCTCCCCAATAACACCCCTTTTCGTCGAGACCTCACCCCTTCGATGAGACGTTACCCTGAAGCTGTGCCCTTTTGCCAAGACTAGTAACCATTGACAAGACCTTATGCTAAAGGCATAACCTTTTGGCGAGACCTTCATTGGTCGGTAGGACATCTCTCCAAGTGCAAATCTTTCAGAAACACTAACCTTGTGTGCACCGATCGACGAGACTTCAGCATGTCAGGGAGACATAAAAACCTATGGTGATTAGAATGTCTGGCCAACCAGTACATTTCAGACAAATAGGATGCACTGCTAGTCGGCAAGACACCTAGAAGGTCTCACCGACTTTCTCCTTAGAGGAATTTTATGCCAAACTTGATTGGGGTATGCTTTCCAACTGAGTTCTTTGAGAAACATCATTAGGTGCATGATTTAATCCTACAAGAAAAGGTCTCCATTAGTCCTTAGAAGCATAGAAAATATATCATTTTTCATCATGCCTTCAATTTTAACAAAAAGAAACCCCACTTTGGTTGAGGCAGAACCAAAATTTGACAGAACAAAAGACAAACTTGAGAGGAAAAAAATGAACTCCTAAGACCAAACCAACAACGAAAGGTGAAGAAAACAAAAGAAAAAGGGGGGACCCATTTTTTTCCAAAATAAAATGGGGTTGTTATGCAAGGCATAATAGAACCAACATAAAACCACATTTACCACCAAGTGGGGCACCTTTGCCTATAGACAAATGCCATTTGGGCTCATCAATGCTAGCACCACTTTTCAACATGCCATGGACATCACTTTCAAAGACCTAATTGGGAAGTGAATAATCATCTACATGGATGATTTAGCCATGTTCTTAAAGAAGTGGAGTGATCATGTCTCTAATTTGTGTAAAGTATTCTAGAGGTTCCGAGAGTTTGGAGCTTCCCTTGACTCGAAGAAGTGCATCTTCGGAGTCACTGAAGGGAAATTGCTTGGGCATGTTATTTTGGAACAAGGCATCTCCATTGATCTCAAGTGCATTCAATCCTTGTTGAAAATCCCACTGCCAGGCAATAAGAAGGAACTAAAATCTTTCTTCGGAAAGATCAACTTCATCAAAAAATTGATCACAAGCTTTGCTAAAATCATCAAGCCACTCAGCGCCATGTTGAAACAAGATGCTAAGATCGAGTGCATCTCAGAAGCAAAGCAAGCCTTTGAAGAGATTAAGAAAGCTATCATTGAGGAACCTTTCCTATTCAACCCAGACTACCTGAAACCCTTCTACATCTATTTATTTGCTTCAGATCACTCATGTGCCAGCATTCTAACCTAGAAGTACAAAGATGAAAATGAGCACCCAATCTCCTTTATGAGTGCTCCCTTGAAGGACACCAAACTAAGATACCACAATGTGGAAAAGAAAGCATATTCTCTTGTCAAAGGAGTTAAGAAGTTCAGGCATTACATCTTGTGCAATAAGTTGTTCACCATTGTTCCTAACCAGCAGTGGAGGAACTGCTCATGCAAAATGAGCTGGGAGAATGAAGAGAAAAGTGGGTTACATTACTATAGGAATATGACATGGGAATTTATCCAATGAAGTTGGTAAGATGGCAAGCACTCACTTGAACGATAGCTAAGATAGTAGCTAAAGTAGGACCTAAACTTACAATTTAACAATATCAACTTGAAGACTTTTCCCCAGGGGAATGGTATGATGACATAGTATACTATTTGTTGAACCACAAGTTCCCACCTCACCTGCAAGGAGTCCAAAAATGTGCTCTTCACCTGAAAATCAAAAACTACATGCTACAGAGATCTATACTATATAGGAGGAATCACGAGGGTGTCTATCTAAGATGCCTTGGCAAAGAAGAAGTAGACCAGGTCTTTAAAGAACTTCATGAAAAATTTGGCACTAGTCATGGATCTAGCCCTTCTACTGTGCATAAAATCTTAAGGGCAGGTTACTATTGGCCAATTGTCCTCAAGGATGCTCACAACCATGTCCACACATGCCATATTTTCCAAATCGCTATGACCAAAGAGAAGATCGATGTTGTCCTATTGCAACCAATTCTCGAGGTGAGACTGTTCACTCAATGGGGTCTCAACTTCATTGGTCCAGTAAGCCCACTATCATCTGTAGGACATAGGTACATTCTAACTACTTTTGATTATTGTACTAGATGGACAAAATCCATTGCATGTAGGCAATGTACAATAAAGGTAGTTACGAATTTTCATGAAAGTTTCATCTTAAATCATTTTAGTTGCCCATATGCGCTAGTATGTGATAATGGCCCTGTATTATCCTCGCTTAAGTTTTCCAATTATGCCTTTGATTATGGAATTTTTGTCAAATTCTCATCCAACTACTATCCCTAGGGTAATGGCCTAGTGGAATCTACCAACAAAAACTTGATTACTATAAGCAAAAAATTGCATGATAGGAATCCCAAGGACTGGCATACCAAGCTTCATTTTTCCCTTTGGGTAGATGGCACATGCCACAATGTTACCCTTGGTGATTCCCTGTTCCACCTCATTTATGGCCTAGAACCTATATTCCCCATGCACCTAAAAATCCCCACCCTCTAGTTCATTAATGACCTTTACGAAGAGCGAGATCATAGAGAAGCTCACTTGGCTAAGTTGTTGCACTTAGAAGAAGTGTGTGACCATGCAATAGAATTTTTTTCCAAACATTAGGGTGTAGTCAAGAGATGGTTTGACCACCGAGCCAAAATCAAGGCCTTTAGGATTGCTGATTTAGTCCTATGCTAGGACAGGGCCCATGAGAAGAAAGGAGCACATGACAAGTTTGACAAGCTTTGGCTTGGCCCCTTTCAAATAGTTGAAATACTTGGAGACAATTCCTTTCATCTAAAGACCTTAATCGGTGAAGATGTCCCATTGCTTGTCAATGGACAACACCTAAAGCATTACTTCCAAGCATGAGCTCTTTCGAGCTTCTCTTTCTGTAAATATTTGTATATAGGTTCATTTTGTTTTCTTTTGTTTTGCTTTTGTTTCACTGCTTTGTGTGTTGTGTATTCTATTGTTAATCTAATTAAAACAAAACACTATTAACAGAACTTTAAATTGAAGAAATTTGAAATAAACTTGGCTATAAAATAAAATTCTTCAAGAACGTTCCGTCTTTCTCTATCTCTAGAGATTGGTTTGAAGCTTTCTGGCTCTCAGATTGTGTGAGCTTCTCCAAATGACTACTGCAGAACGAGTATGCAAAGAAAAACTATTCTATATGCTGGTGAAGATGGACAGGGGCTGTAATTATGCACAGGGGCTGTAGATTATGTACAGGGGGTGTAGATGAGATGAATCATGATTCTGTTGCTATGATTGCTATGCTATTGCTGTGATAATGCTATTGCTATGAATGCTAATATTATTTGTCTATAGTTTACTTGCTTCTAAATTCTATATGATTTGGAGCTCCCGGCAGCTGTATTTATAGATTTTTGCAGGCTTCATCCTTGCTGGCAAGAATCTATGGCTATGAATTGTCTGGTAGGTTTGAATGGTGAGAGATTGAGAGGTTGGAGAAGAAAATGGGGGAGGTTGAGAGGTTGGAGAGAAGAATGGAAGCTTTTCTTCAACCCACGGGAACAAGCCTGCACAGGAACAGAGAAATTTAATTTTCTGTTTTGGTAGTTTGTTTCCCGGGAGTTGAAGATAAATCCCAAATTAAATAAATAAAATTTATTTAATTTAATTTATTGCTTTTTGATATTTGATTTTTGATTTTTGAAAACTATAGAAGAATTAATTAAATATTTTGGTAATATTTAATCATGATGTGACTTTAGAAGATTTTTGAAATATTTAGAAGAATTTAATTAAATATTTTTGGAAATATTTAATTATGAATAGATTATTGAATTGGAGGAATTTTGAAATGATTTAAAAATGAATATTGGATTAGAGGAAATAATCAAATATTTTGGAATATTTAATTATAAATGATATTTAGAAGAATTTAATATTTTAATCTTTATTTGAATAAAATATTCAAACTAAGATTATAGGATAATTAATAAAAATAAATTATAACATTTATTTAATTAATTAAGAAATGAATATGAAAAGGTGATTAAATATCTAATCGAAATGAAATCATGAACAATATAAATAAATTATTTAAATTTATTTATACGTAGATAGAATCAAAAGATTTTAATTAAATATTAAAAATATTTAATTAATTACCAGACAATGTGATATGACCATTTTTAAGTGTATACATTTTGCCCCTCTTTGAAGTGATGTGTTTTACGCATTACTTCAAAGAATTTTGAAATTTTGCCCCAAATATTGATTTGAAACATTTAATAGATGTATGTGTATGCCCCCGCGAACGATGAATCGATATTTGAATTTTTTTATTTTTTTATTTTTATTTTTTTATTTTTGAATTTTGATGATTTTAAAGATATCGATTTATCGTTTGAAACTTATGATATGAAGAAATTGCCCTGATAAGATATCAAATGAAAATTTGATAAAGAAATTGCCCCTGGTATGTGAAAATATGATAAAATGCCCCAATTTTTCCATTATATAGGTTAAAAATGTCATTTTCCATGTCATTTTCAATTTTAACCTAGTAAAATTTGCAAATATTGAGCTCTGAGTGGATAATCATGGCACTTCCAGTTCACCTGCACCGTTTCGAGCGTATCCGACGTCATCAGCGGCCAGCGCACTACGGACCTCCGGTATGTGTCTCGTAAATCCCTGTCTGTTGAAAATTTCATTTTGCGCACGTTTTTAATGTTTTAATTTAAAAACATTGAGTTTTAGCGCTCTTAAAGTGTATTGTAGCGCATGCAATAATTTTCGTAGCGCGTTTAATATTGTAGCGCCCTTAAGGCGTATCGTAGCGCATTTGAAATTTTCCATAGCGCATACAATGTCGTAGCGCCTGTGATAGATTTCATAGCGCATTTGATGATTTTCATAGCGCATATGATATCGTAGCGCAACTAATATGTATTGCAGCGCTCTTAACAAATATTGTAGCACAAAATATTCCATAGCGCTGTTGATAAAAATCATAGCGCCATTAATTGATTATGTAGCGCAAAAAGTTACTTAGCGCTGATAAAGAATTTTGTAGCGCATACAACTAGTTCTGTAGCGCATTTTGTTCCACATGATAAATTTGTTTCCCAAGTTGTTGGAGAACAAATAGTAGCTGATAAATTTGCTTTTAAAGTTGTTAAAAACAAATAGGATAGATAAGTTTTCTCCTAAAGTTGTTAGAAAGAAACTTGATGTTGATTATTTGCGTTCCATGATGATGAAAAACAAATAGTTTGATTGATTTGTTTGCTTCTAAGATTGTTAAAAACAAACATGATTTTGATATTATTTGTATAACAAATAATTTGATTGATTCATTTTGGATTGATATGTTAAGATGATTTGATATTAATGTTGTTTTGATGATGTATGTGAATAGGAGAGACTAGGTGTCCTGCAGATACGAGAGGCTTTCCCGAGCACATGGTCATTGATTCCACATTTATTACAGTCTGATAGAGATGTGATTGATGCTTGTGGTTTGACTGCATTACTTGATATGCCCGAGGTTCGCCTCAATAGGGCTCTATTGACAGCACTTGCAGAGAGGTGGCATAGCGACACCAACACCTTTCATTTACCGACCGGTGAAATTACAGTGACTCCCGAGGATGTATATCGCATCCTACGGATCCCAGTGATGGGAGAGATTGTTGTTTTTGACAGACGAGAGGCTGGAGGTACTCTTGCGTTGAGACGGATATTCAGAGATGATCAGATTGCTGGGTACTTCATCCCATGGGGTGAGATTACAGATGCCTATCCACCACTACCGGCTGTACTTGCAGGATTCATTGGAGGTGTGTTGTGCCCCGACCATAGGTCGAAGGGGTTCGCGATCGGATGGGGTCGTGTCTTAGAGAGCATGGTGATGCAGGGCACACGATATGCATGGGGTACATGTATGCTAGCCCACTTATATGACGAGCTACATCACATTGTATATGGTAGAGGCCGGAGTTTTGCTGTCGGATGTTCATTATTACAGATATGGGCATGGGAGCATTTTGCAGTGTTACGTCCATTGACTCGAGGAGAGCGACTAGCTGGTCGAGCATACAGATGGAGATATTCACATATTATTGCTCAGCCTAGACTGGGCAAACTAGTGTATTGGCAGCGGCTGTTAGATAGTTTGGATACAGTATGCTGGAGGCCATATTTGTATTGTGAGCCATGGCCAGAGGATGCGAGGGAGATGCCTTTTGTATGCACTTCCAAATTTTTGATTGGACGGACCACATGGATCTTGGAGAGATTTCTTGCTGGACGTGTATTGCTACAGTTTGGTCGGACTCAGGGTATGCCTGTTGGTTCAGCTATTTATGCACGGCGATAGGAAGAGCTTGCAGTGTGGGGCCCACGGATCTCTTATGATGCAGCTGTTGCAGAGTTCCTCAGTTTAGGTGCACAGATGTGGGACTACCAGGCGGATGTTCTGGATGCAGGGGCGACACCAGAGTATGTGCAGTATGTTCTACAGCATCCTCCTCCACGTATGTTTGATCTCGATGAGGCTGTTGCTCCTGTCATTGGACAGAGACGTCGATAGAGAGACTCAGAGTCAGGTGATGACGATTCAGAGGACAGTGAGGACGAGGAGGGTAGTGGAGATGATGACTCAGATGGAGATGATGGTGGTGATGGTAGGGGTGGCAGGAGAGACGGCAGGAGAGGTGGCAGGAGAGGTGGCAGAGGAGGTAGTGCAGGCAGAGGTGGACCACGGATGAGGCATACTGACCCATCTCCGTCAGTGGATCCGACAGTAGCGAGTCAGATATCCTCTTCTGCAGAGCACAGTACAGAGCTTGCAGGCTCAGCTATCACAGGCACAGGCCTTGATTTCACAGTTGCAGGGTCAGGTGACTTCGATCACTGCCGAGAGAGATGCGGCTAGACAGCGGGGTGAGCAGGCCATTGCCTTAGCAGATAGCCTACAGAGAGTGGCAGGTAGCACTTTGCCAGGTGATATGATGAGAGAGGTTACGAGGGCTACTCGAGAGGCAGAGTTTTATCGCACCAGATATCATGATGCAGTCCCAGCTGAGCAGAGAGAGAGCTACACTCAGTCACGATCTACTCATGGTCGCTCTCGTACTACCAGCAGGGGTGTGACACAGCCATTACCTCCTAGAGGGCCACCGGGGTCAGGCGGAGCAGGTCCATCAGGGGCAGGTGATACAGGTCCATCAGGGGCAGGTGGTACAGGTCCTAGGCCAGCTCCATCGCAGGATAGCTCTGCCTAGTGCATTATATATGATCTCTTTTATGATATTCTGTTGAGACATTTTGTATACACCGTGAGATGATCACATTTTTGATGATATTATATCATTTTTAGTTTGACATCCTTGTACATTTTGACATTCATTTTGAGATATATGAAATGCAGTGATGATTTTACATGATATATGATGTGTATGCATATGAGGGTTTCATGATTGTATGAGATAAATGAATATATGATGTTTATGATAAATGAATGAATGTATGATGTTTATGATAAATGAATGAATGTATGATGTTTTGTGAATGTCAAAATATATTCAGTCATATTTGAGGAGATATAAATCTTTGATTTTTTTTTTTTGCCAGCTTTTAAGAATCTATAAATACAAGATGCAAATTCTAACATGAATGCAACCTATACTAACCATGCAGGACATTCATACAATATTGCCATTTGGAGAGTTTATACATGCTTTTTGTATCATCATAGAGCTTTGAAATGTTGAAAGTTAATACAAGCATCAAAGGGTATGTTAGCACCAGTGATGACCTGAGTATTGCTCTCATGATTTTTAATATAGCAAGTTAATACAAGCATCTAGGTATAATTGAACCAAGATGACCTGAGTATTGCTTGCATAAACAGACAAGAGTTAACCCTTTTCCCATGCAAATTCCGAAATTTCATCCATGATCCATAGTAGAGCATGTCTCGCGACCAATTTGCATAGTACTAATGAGTTTCCTCACAAACAGAAGACAAAGAAAAATCATACTCCTTCCTTGCTTTTCTAGTTCAGAACATCATCGAATTACTCCAGAGATATGATAGAAAATCAAACAACCATTCAAATCCTGTTTAAGGCATTTCAAACATTTATTTAGATTAAGATCATCCAATTTGGTTACCATCATTGATATTCTGCATGTCGATAGTTTGTTTGGATCATTTTGTTTAGATTTTGATTGACATGAATATGTTTGTGATTGAGTTGATTTGACAATGTTTGTTTTGTTTGTCTGCTTGTGATATTTTGAAAGCTCGTTGCCCCTCTCTTGTATTTTTCTGCGTTTTTCCCCCAATGTAAACACAACCTAAAGATAAAAGATATGTACAAATTTCATCAAGCCATGATGAAACCTAAAGATTCCCACTACATGGTATGGATAATGAAAGATATTTACAGATGATAGACGTGGATGAATGATGCCTAAAGTGAAAATAAGACATAAACTAATAAATGGAGGAGCCCATTTCGATCACAAGTAGCGCTTGTTTGCCAAGTTTTCACCACTTGTTTTTATTGCACTTTTTCAAGATTTTTCTGATTTTTTTGATTTTTTTCAGGACTTCTTATGATTTTTTTGATTTTTTCAGGACTTTTTATGATTTTTTTGATTTTTTCAGTACTTTTTAGACATAAAACTTCTTAAGGTGAATACTATTGGTTGGCTCTTCAAACAGGTCCCCCTTTGATGTGGATAATTGATATGCTCCAGAACCATATGCTGCTATAATAACAAATGGACCAAGCCAATTAGGTTCAAATTTGCCTTTCTTTTCTCTATCTTGCTGATTACGTGGATTTTCCTTCAAAACTAAGTCACCCACTTGAAATGCCCGTGGTTTAACTCTGTGGTTATAACTACGAGACATGACTTGTTGATAACCTTTCAAGTGATCAGCTGCCTGTTGGCGTCTTTCATCTAACAGTTCGAGTTCTTGAAGGCGAGAAACTCGGTAGTCTTCATCACTTATCAATCCCTTAAGTGAAACCCTAAGCGAAGGTATTTCAACTTCCAATGGTAAGATTGCTTCTGCTCCATAGACTAAAACATATGGTGTAGCTCCTGTTGGTGTGCGAATACTAGTTCTATATGCCCACAAAGCTGGGTTGAGTTGAACATGCCAATCACGTCCAACATCATTTACTGTCTTCTTCAATATCTTCAAAATGGTTTTGTTAGAAGCTTCTGCTTGACCATTACCCTGTGGATAATAAGGTGTGGAGTACCTGTGTTGGATATGAAATCTTTCACAAAGTTCATCAACATCCTGATTCTTAAAAGGTCTTCCATTATCAGTAACAATAGAATTAGGAATTCCATATCTACAAATAATGTAATTCAGGATAAATGAAGATATTTGTTTACCAGTCACTGTTGTTAGAGGAACAGCTTCAATCCATTTTGTAAAATACTCAGTAGCTGTGATGATAAACTTATGACCATTTGATGATGAAGGATGTATTTTTCCAACAAGATCTAATCCCCACTGAGAAAAGGGCCATGTTGAAATAAAAGGCTGCAATTCTTGTGCAGGTGCATGAATAAGATTCCCATGGATCTGGCATTTAGAACATTTCTTAACTAAAGTAAAAGAATCTTGCTCCATGGTAGGCCAATAATATCCCATTCTGACAAGTTTCTTTGCTAAAGTCAAACCACTTGAGTGAGTTCCACAAATACCACCGTGAACCTCTTGTAAGGCTTTTTCAGATTCGTCACGTTCAAGACATCTAAGGAGTGTACCATCAAGACCACGTCTATAAAGGATATTGGCAATTAAAGTATAACGGGATGATTGACGAATAAAATTCCATTTTTGGTTTCGTGATAAATCTAAAGGCAAGATGTTATCTTTCAAATAGGTATATGTTTTTCCATATAAGGGTGAATCTGAACCAGTCAAATGACATATAACTTGGTTTCAGGATTATCATATGCAGGAGAAAACAATTGTTCCACCAAGAATTCATACTTGGTTTGATCTTCTGATATTTGTAATAAAGAAGCAATGGTAGCCATTGCATCTGCAGCTTTATTGTCAATTCTTGATATTTGTGAAAATTTGATTGACACAAAATATTTCTTATAATCATCCACCATGTTTTTGTATGGTAACAACTTATCATCTTTTGTTTGATAGTCATCATTAATTTGATTAATGACAAGTTGTGAATCACCATAAACTTCCAGCTCTGTAATCTGCCATTCCAAAGCTATCTTTAATCCTATGAGTAATGCCTCATATTCTACTATGTTATTTGTGCAAGGAAACATCAACCGATATGATCGTGAGATGGTATGTCCTTCAGGTGTAACAAAAAGAATCCCTGCCCCCGAGCCATATTGTGTATATGATCCATCAAAGTATAATGCCCATGGTCTCTGAATTGTTGTTGTAAAGACATCTGCATCAGGAAACTCAATATGCATTGGATTGTCTTCTTGTAGAGGAGCTTCAGCTAACTGATCTGCAATGACCTGTCCTTTAATCGCTTTTCGGTCTACATAGTGAATATCAAACTCACTTAATATCATTACCCATTTTGCAAGTCTTCCTGTTAAAGTAGCTCTGCTTAATAGGTACTTTAATGGATCAATCTTTGTTATCAACCTAACTGTATGAGTTAACATATAATGTCGCCACTTTTGAGAAGCAAACACTACTGCAAGACAAGCTTTTTCAATGAAACTGTAGTTTAACTCATGTCTTGTTAAGGTTCTGCTGATATAATATATAGCCCTTTCTTTACCTGTAGAGTCTTCTTGTGCTAGCAATGCACCCAAAGATACTTCTGTTGCTGAAATATAGAGTATAAGCGGCTCTCCCGGAATAGGCGGAATTAGAACTGGTGGATGTGTAAGATATTGCTTGATCTGATTGAATGCTGCTTCACATTTGTCATCCCATTTAAATGGAACATTTTTATGCAATAAATGTGTGAATGGCAAGCTTTTGTCTGCCAGTTGAGCTATAAACCTTCTGATGGACTGTAATCTTCCTTGCAAGGATCTTAATTGACTGATATTTCGTGGTGGAGGCATGTCCATTATAGCTTGTACCTTTTCTGAATCAACTTCTATACCCTTTTCTGAAACAATGTACCCTAGGAGTTTTCCAGATGTAACACCGAAGACACACTTCTTTGGATTCAGTCGAACATTGAATTTTTCCATTCTGACAAAGATTTTTGACAAGATTTCTAGGTGTTCATCTCGTGTATGAGATTTAGCAAGTAAATCGTCAACATAATCTTCCATGAATGTATGCATCATATCATGAAAAATAGTTGTCATTGCTCTTTGATAAGTAGCTCCAGCATTCTTTAACCCGAATGGCATGACATTCCAGCAATAAGTACCCCAAGGACATGTGAACGCTGTTTTATCTTGATCTTCTGGTGCAATTTTTATCTGGTTGTATCCTGAGAATCCATCCATTAATGAATACATTGCATGTCCAGCAGTTAAGTCAACAATCAAATCTATGTTAGGTAAAGGAAAATCATCTTTAGGGCATGCTTTATTTAAATCCCTGAAATCTGTACAAACTCTGATCCTTCCATCTGGCTTTGAAACAGGTACAATGTTTGAAATCCATTCTGCATAGTCAATAGTTCGAATGAATCCAACATCTAAAAGCTTCTTTAATTCTTCCTTGACCAATAATGCAACATGTGGATGCATCTTTCTGAGCTTTTGCTTTACAGGTTTTATCCCAGGTTTGATAGATAAATGATGCATTATCAAATTAGGATCTAACCCTGGCATATCAGCATATGACCAAGCAAAGTTAATTTGATTATCCTTCAAGAATTGCATGAATTTCTGGACTTCTTCAACTGTTAATGATGCTGCAATTTGCACAACTTTTGGCTGCTCTGGTGTACTTATGTTGATTGATTCCGTTGGTTCAATCAAAATAGAAGATATTTCATGATAATACTTGGGAAGAGTGTCAAGTTTCTCGTCCTTCAATGCCTCAGAAAGGTTTTCACTGTCAGATTCGCTCTTTATTTTTCTTTTGTTTTGATCTATCACTGCCTTTTTTCGGTTTTCATCAATAGATCCATCTTTTATTTCATTTATTTTGCAGCTAAGAGACTTGACACTCTCCTTGTCAAAATCATGAGTATAAGATTCTTGAATGAAACAATTGTTTTCTTCATTTGAGGAACAAAGGAAAGTTATAACATCTTCATCATTACTGAATGTAGGAATATGGATAGGTGCGTCAATATCCCAATCTATAAGTTCTGGATAAACTAAAGGCATAGGATCATTAGGTTGGGTAAGGTCTTGAATTGTCAAAGTCATGATGTGGTTGTCATCCTCATGGTAAACAAGGTCTGTGATGGTATTCTCCTGTTGATTATCAATCTCGTTAGAATCTGATTCTTCCTCACTTGAGTCATGATCGCTTTGTAAAATATAATCGAGTGGAGGCCTTGAACCTTCTCCTTGTATAAGAACAGGTGCATATTTATGTATAGTATCAACTTGTTTATCCTTCCAGAATTCATCATTATAAATGGTGTCCCATTCATATTCATTAGAATCAGTATCTGAACTATTTTGCAATTGGAAAACTGATTCATGAGATTTATCTGACACGGATTCTCCTTTATGAACTAATGATGTCTGCTGTGAAGTAAGTTCTTTATCTTTACCATATCCAAGTCCTGTTTTATCACTTGAATGCTTTGAAATAGGCTGAATTGGTTCCACAATTCCTTCTCTTCGTTTCCCTATAGGACCATTTCCTTCATAACCCATCTTTTGCATGATAGCGTACCCTTTACCATATTGTTCTTTAGGTAACTTAATGTGCAAGAGAGATTCATCTTCATCTTTGTATAGCCAATTTAGGATGTCCCTATCTTCAGCTTCTTCTTCAGTGGTATTAGCTCTAATGAATTTTCCATCAAACTTTGTGATTGGCACGGAAGTTTGAGATGTAGAAGCAGTTGCAATCTTTTGATTTGATAAAGTTGGTAATCCATGTGATCTTGGAGAAGGAGGTAAAGTAGAAAGAGATAGTGAATATTCACCTACCCCTTTGTCTTTAAACTTCAGCTTAGTATCAAGATTGTTTGTCAATTCTTGCAATTGGACTTGTAAATTAGAAGAAGAAACAACAAGAGCTTCTCTATTATGTGGCACAAAGACATCTTGACTCACCCTAAGATTGGAACAAGTTTGGGTACTATTGTAATCAGCTTGTATGGTTATTTCTTGTCCATCATATGGAAACTTGATACATTGGTGATATGTTGATGGTACGGCCTGCATATCATGAATCCACGGACGACCCAAAAGTATGTTATAAGACAAATCTCGATCTAGAACCTGACAAAAAGTATTCTTCACAACAGGTCCCACTCTGATAGGTAGCAATATTAATCCCTTAGAAGCTCTTTCTTCATCATCATATGCCTTAATAGTTATCTTCCTTCGTGAATCAATTTCATTTTCTGAAATTCCTAAGGAATTTATCAATTTTAAGGTACAAATATTCAAACCGGCTCCTCCATCTATTAAGACACGTCTAATTCGATGTTTATGGATCATGACTTCAAGATAGAGCGAGGAATTATGTGGATGTGTCATAGAAGCATCATCTTTATCGGAAAATGAAAGACAAGTGGGGGAAGACAAATGTCCTACCATGGCTTGAAATCTGTTTGCATCTAGATCAGTATCAACAGTTGTGTTCACAAGCGCTTCTTCTAAAATATTTTTGTGTATAGGGGATATTTTAAGAAGTTCAAGAATAGAAATTTGAGCTGATGTTTTTCTCAATTGATCAACCAGATTATATTGAGTTGGAGAAGAAATAGTTGTTTTAGACGAACTTCCTTTTAAAACAACCTTTGCTTGACCTCTTGTTGTTACATTAACCTGTTGATATTCTTGTTTTCCTTTAATTTTGATAACATTAATCCGATTATCATCTGTGTAAATATGGCGGATTATATTGTCTTCAACATTATGTATGCTTTTGGCTTTGGTATCCGATGTTTCCCCCTTTTGGTAGTTTGGCAAAGGATCTTTGAATGCTTGATGATCATCATTGGTATGATGTCCCTCAATTGTAATAGTACCATTGTCAATTAAATCTTGTACTAGATTTTTCAAAGCTTGACAATTGTTTGTCCTATGGCCTTTACATCGATGATAATTGCAATAATACGAGTCATTCCATGATGGTGGTTTAACTTGTGGCTCATAATCTCTTTGTGGTGGTAAAGTGATAACCTTATTATCAAGAAGTTCCTTGAGAGCAGATTCAAGAGATTGACCCAAAGCAGTAAAAGTCCGTCGATTTGAAAAGAATGAAGGTCTAGACGGATTTGATATTTGGGTATTGCTAAGATTATTATTGAAATTACCACGATTTTGATTGGTATTTTGATTGGTTATGTTCTCTTGCTTGGAAATTTGTCCTTGTTGATTGTTGTTTCCTTGTTGTATTGTATTTCCTTGTGAATTGTTTCTTGGAACACTTGATAGATTGAAAACGGATGGCCTTGTTCGTAAATTATTGGCATCCACTATGCCATCATTAACAACATTTTTGTTTCTATTCCAAAACCTTGTTTTATCGTTGTTTTGATTTGATGTACTTGGATTATCAAGTTTTATCACTCCCCTTTTAACCAAGGCCCCTTCAATAGTGATTGCATTTTCAATCAGTTTTTCAAAGTTATGAGGACAATGAAGGTTAAGCCTATAGCTTAATTCTGGATCAAGGCTATTGATAAAAATATCCATCTTTTCCTTTTCAGGAATAGGATGAGAATATCGTGCAAATAACCTTCTCCATCTTTGTAAAAATGTAGTAAAGGGTTCTCCTACTTTTTGTTTCACTTTACAAAGATCAAGCATTGTTATTTGATGTTGAATATTGTAGGAGTATTGTGAGATAAATTGATTTATCAACTCCTCAAAAGTTTTAATAGGTGGAGTGATTTTTGAAAGCCACTCCATGGATTGTACGCCTAAACTTCGTGGAAATAATCGCATCAAGTAAGTATCATCATAGGCGAATTCAAGACTCATGTTTCGGAAATCCCTAACATGGTCTATGGGATCAGTTTTTCCATTATACCTATCATACTTAGGAATTTCGCAATGTTTTGGAAATGGAATCATTTGAAGACTCCTATCAAATGGATAAGGAGATATGTCTTCCAAAACATATTTCTTTGTTGTACCTCCTTGCATTTCCTTTATTTTCCCTTGTAATTCTTTTATCTGTTGGTTAAGAGCACTAAAGTCATTAGGAGGATTTTCAGGATTTTGTTTAATCCCCTCTATGTCAAAGGTGTGAGGCAACTTAGCTCCTTGATTAGCTAATGTAAGAAAATATTTTTCTTTGTTACGTTCTAGGATTCTCTCCATAAGAGTATGGAATTGAGGATCTTGTTCTGCTTCTTGAAGCTTTTCTTCCGTTATCTCATCAAGATTAAATGTTTCCTCTTCTTTTTCATTTCGATCACCCATTTTACTAGTTGTAGTTTCTCCCTCGTCTTTTTCCATTTGTTTTTGAGATCTTGTGAAGACAAGCATAGATTTGTATCAAAATTTTACTCGCTTTTGATCAAAAGAGTTAAATAGTGCAATTGATGTGGTATGTATGAAGGTCAAGATAGAATGAAAATTCTATGACTTATACAAATTTTTTTAATCTTGTAGCTTGTGTTGTTCCCTAAGTGAAAGGATGAAAATCCTGTTGGTGGAAATATAAGCAAAATATCTAGAAAAGGATGGTTGTTGCACTTTATGAAGTTTTGATCATGGCTTTGTAAAAAGATGGATTTAATGATAGATGCCTAATGTTTTCTAAGTTCTCTATTGTAAGATTTGATTTGGACGAGTAGAGTATTCGATTGCTGGTTGGGGAATATAACTAAAACGGATGCGTTGACTATGGTTATGCCTTTGAGAAAGGGCTCTTCTTTGAAAATAAGCTTGTGAATACAAGGGCTCTATGGCATAATCATCTGAAAGACCTCTAACACAATCATGATACCTATGAAGAAAAGTTCTATATTTAAGTAAAACTTTTCGACTTTGATATAAGAATTTTTGTTTCTTCAATAATTTCTTGTGGTTGAGAGGTTTCTTTGGCTTCTTAATCCTTTTGGAAACGGATTTTTTTACAAACTTTGTAGATTTCCAATCTCGTAACATGAGATTGATCAATATGATAATGAGTGCTTTGGATGATCTTTATCTAAATTAATGTAGTGAAAACACATCAAACAAATTGAAAACAGTTGTTTTTAAGTCCTATGCTAAACATTAAGTGTGTAACCAAAATGTTTTTCAAAAATTGTTTTAACAGGTTTTACACATGACAAGCACTTCAAACAGACTCACTCTTAGTTCTCAAGTAGGTCATCATAGCAATCAACAGCCCACATCTTAAAACTGCGTCGACTCACACAGCCGTGTCACCCCCGAAAGGGCGCCCGTGTTTTTGTCTTTTCCAGGTGCGTACTCAGAGTGACGGAAGTGGATACCGGATCCCCTGAGCAAACAATCCTTGGCAGTTATATGGTGAGTATCTTGGGGGTAGATTCTTCCCTCCCCTGCACTGTGATTGAGATGATGTTTGGATACTGACTCGGTTAGCTACTACACTAGGTTCGTAGTAAGGATTTCCGTTCGGTGCGGCAAATGATAAACTCCCTCGAGAGACCTCCCTACCTTTAGAACAAAGGCTTTGGGGATGGTTATCATGCACACTACCGTCAAAAGAGGGTTTCCCCAATTTTGCTTTAAATTTTATAGTGGGGTGGAATAGCCTGGCTTTGGCTTGAACCCACTTGAGTCGTTCCTCTTGGGTGAGTACTTTTTCCCACAAGAGCAGGCTCTCTACAAGGTTGTAATAAAACTTAAAGATGCATAAAAAGAAATAAGTGAGTTTGGCATTTTGATCACCCAGTTAAGGGGAGAGCATAGGCCTATCACTTGAGAACAAAGCAAACACTAGATTCAATTTTAAGCACCAAATTGAAATTTTCTAAACTAAGTGAAGATTTTGCTTCACATAAACAGAAAATTCATTTTAAGCTAAAATTGAAAAATGATGTGTCTATCCTAGGATTGGTTCGTTTTTCTTTAAATGGCTACCCTAGGATTGCTTCGTTTTATCCTTAAGATGACTACCCTAGGATTGGTTAATTTTATCCTTAAGATGACTACCCTAGGATTGGTTAATTTTATCCTTAGATTATTAACTGTCCGCGGCTGCGTCGGAATCAGTTAAAACTAAACTACGAGTACAGATTACAGATTACAGTGTTTTAAAAAAATTGCGCTGCAAGAAATATTATGGGCGCTGAAAGAATCATTATGGGCGCTGAAACAGTCTTCACGGGCGCTGAAACAGTCTTCACGGGCGCTGAAACAGTTTTCACGGGCGCTGAAAGATTTGTCAGGGGCGCTAAAACAGTCTTCACGGGCGCTGAAAGATTTGTCAGGGGCGCTAAAACAGTCTTCACGGGCGCTGAAAGATTTGTCAGGGGCGCTAAACTGGAGGTATTCTTCTGAAAACGTGTCGTCTGCGCTATTCCGCTGTTTTTCCTGTAACCTGTCCAAAAAAAACTACAAACAAAACATTAAAAAGGGGCAAGAGCCCCACGGTGGGTGCCAAAAATGTGTTGTGTATTCTATTGTTAATCTAATTAAAACAAAACACTATTAACAGAACTTTAAATTGAAGAAATTTGAAATAAACTTGGCTATAAAATAAAAATTCTTCAAGAACGTTCCGTCTTTCTCTATCTCCAGAGATTGGTTTGAAGCTTTCTGGCTCTCAGATTGTGTGAGCTTCTCCAAATGACTACTGCAGAACGAGTATGCAAAGAAAAACTATTCTATATGCTGGTGAAGATGGACAGGGGCTGTAATTATGCACAGGGGCTGTAGATTATGTACAGGGGGTGTAGATGAGATGAATCATGATTCTGTTGCTATGATTGCTATGCTATTGCTGTGATAATGCTATTGCTATGAATGCTAATATTATTTGTCTATAGTTTACTTGCTTCTAAATTCTATATGATTTGGAGCTCCCGGCAGCTGTATTTATAGATTTTTTGCAGGCTTCATCCCGGCTGGCAAGAATCTATGGCTATGAATTGTCTGGTAGGTTTGAATGGTGAGAGATTGAGAGGTTGGAGAAGAAAATGGGGGAGGTTGAGAGGTTGGAGAGAAGAATGGAAGCTTGTCTTCAACCCACGGGAACAAGCCTGCACAGAAACAGAGAAATTTAATTTTCTGTTTTGGCAGTTTGTTTCCCGGGAGTTGAAGATAAATCCCAAATTAAATAAATAAAATTTATTTAATTTAATTTATTGCTTTTTGATATTTGATTTTTGATTTTTGAAAACTATAGAAGAATTAATTAAATATTTTGGTAATATTTAATCATGATGTGACTTTAGAAGATTTTTGAAATATTTAGAAGAATTTAATTAAATATTTTTGGAAATATTTAATTATGAATAGATTATTGAATTGGAGGAATTTTGAAATGATTTAAAAATGAATATTGGATTAGAGGAAATAATCAAATATTTTGGAATATTTAATTATAAATGATATTTAGAAGAATTTAATATTTTAATCTTTATTTGAATAAAATATTCAAACTAAGATTATAGGATAATTAATAAAAATAAATTATAACATTTATTTAATTAATTAAGAAATGAATATGAAAAGGTGATTAAATATCTAATCGAAATGAAATCATGAACAATATAAATAAATTATTTAAATTTATTTATACGTAGATAGAATCAAAAGATTTTAATTAAATATTAAAAATATTTAATTAATTACCAGACAATGTGATATGACCATTTTTAAGTGTATACACTTTGCATCACTTTTATTTTTCTTGTCTCCTAGTTGTTTTGCTTTGATGAGGGTGTTCTTCATTTCTATTGCTGTGGCCATGCTCATTCAATGAATGGTTCACTTTGCTGCCTACTCTTAGTATTCTTTGGCTAAATATTCACTCTGAACTATTGGCCTTTGATAGCTACCATGGAATGGCTTCCTCACTTGAACTTTGACTTAGAACCCGACCCTTGGTTGAATCTTCCTTTCACATTCATCTCAAATCCAGCACAAAATGCATATTAATTATTTCCAAAGAGTTGTACAATGGTTGTTATGATGACCTAGTGAGCAAAAAACCTTAAGTATACTCTAGTGACCATTGTGGTTCCCAAACCCATAGTAAGCTTTAATTTTTACAAGGCTGAGCAAGGAAAGAAGTGCTAAAAGAAATATCGAAAGAAAAGAAAAGATTTTTTTTTGAAATCAAGCAACTGTATGGGTGTGTGGATAACTCTACCGAGGCTATGGACGCCTGGATGGTAGTAGAGCAATATCCATGGGGTCACAGTGACAAATCTACTAGGGCTATGGACACCTGACTGGTAGCGGGGCAATGTCTAGGTTACTTTTGGGGCTGAATGATTATGTAGCTTGCTTGATTAGATTAATGGTTATGTGTCACAGTTTCTAAGGGAAGGGAATGAATTCACTGAACACACACATCTAAGATGTTTTGTGGGCTGATTCAACTAAGGAACCTATTCTCCCTGTTCATTTTTGGAAGTTGGCCCCTTGTCTACAAAACTAGAGATTCTGGGTTCTAAATGAGCATTTATCCTTAGAATGCTTGGGAGTGTTCTCTAGCAGAGTCACCATTTGTTGTTCCTTTAGCACACATGCCCCGTTCGAAATGGGGACCCTCTCTTTCCTTCGCCTTGTCAAGTCACTTTTTTTGCCACCTCCTTTTGCATGCCCCTTTTTTAGTGTTCAAAATGGTCAATGAGCTTTAGGGAAGTCATCTTGAGTAGATCATATTTTCACCTCCTCAAATTTTCAAAGTTCTAAGTCTTTGTGGGTTCCCATCAGGTGTTTTCCTTAGTGCTTTAAAACTAGCATCCCTAGATCTTGTCAGGAACGCCCTATCCAGTCGCCCCTATTAGGTTTTTGTTGCATCATAGCTGTCTCAAGTGGCCTTCCTCTGATGGAAACCCACCCGTGAGGTCATTTTCCATTCCCTAATTGCTAACTTTGAAAATTACCTTACTCTGCCAACTTCCTACCTGCCAGAACCTGATGTCTCTGAAGCCATCTGTTCATCATCAAATTATCAAACTACCATTGGTTGACTGCTTCCTAATCGCTGGATCTTGGCGCTCCCATGGTTTTTTTTGAAATGGTAGACAACCAATCCTTGGCCCACTGTACAAGCATTTAATATCACATTTTCTATAAATATCCAAGTCTAAACTATAATTTTCATTTGCCAGTTTGTCAAAACAAGTCAGAGAGCCATCTTCTAGTGCTACCTCTAAGCTCAATGATTGTCATCACTGATCCAATGCATCTGCTGGCTGATTTCTCACCTCAATCATTGGGTTTGTGAGGTAAGTTCACCGCCTTATGCCTTGCTCTATGTTTTCTTTAATTTCTTTGCAAAATCACTAAGTATGAGGAAGGAAGACTTAATAGGTAGTTAGATCATAACGAGGTGCCCAAAACCCATGTGCCCAAATCTTGAAAACCCTCAAAAAATGGACCCACATAACAACCGTGAAATTCAAGCTTTCTATAGCTATTCATAAGCTAGAGTATTCATGCTCTACGAGCCCACTAGCTCCCACTTTCGCTTACAATATAAAAAAATGAAGTTAAACTTTGTGCAACTAACTCCTCAACCAGGTTTGTGGTCATAGGAGGATCCCATCCTCTTGCCATAGAAACTTGGAAGGATTTTCATAAACTAATAGGGGGTCCAATGTGCCACTTGGTTCCATCCCTGTAGGATTTAGTCCCTGGGGTGCCGCCTATGGTCTGTTGTCCCCAAATGGCTTACAAACGTTGGCCTTCTAGAGCCCGGGTTTCATCCCCCTAATCACCCATAAATGCACCCTTGAGAAATATTAAGTCACAGCCCATCTCAGATCCCACCCCGTGAACTTCCATGGGCAAGGTTCCATCAGCATTTCGCTGTCCCAAACAGCTTTCCAGTCCCAACTTTCTAGACCTTCAAATCCTGGCCTCCCAATTTCCCATGAGCTCACTCTCGCGAAGTCTCAAGTGCCAAAGCTATATCTAGCCCCGCCTTGTGGACTTCCATCCATGGGCCACTATGGCGAGCCCGCCATTCTCAATGGCCCCTAACATTGAAAATCCTGCCATTCAAAACCAAAATCCACTGTAACCGCCAAGGATGCCGAGGTGAAATTGTTGAGGGCTAAGCATTAAGCGGTGGGTCATTGTCTTCAGGACTCCATCCCATCCCCATTGTTACTAAAAGGAAAACCACATTTAACATTCTGACCTCTAGGTTCCACTCTCCCCATAGCTACCTGAATATAAAATGAATTTCTAATTGATTAACTTCCAGAGGGTTGTCGCTCGTGGGCCTCCATCTTGGGGGACTCTGTCCTGTCCTCACCATCACTCAAATATAAAATTTCCTCCGTCCTTCCACTTCCCAAAACCCGACCTCACCTTGGCTACTGAGCTTTCAAATAACGAAGTAAAACATGATGACCTCATCTCTTCCCAGACCCAATCTGGTGGGTTGCTCCCATCAAACTGTTGTAAGACATTCATTGTCTCAAATGGCAATGACTTGATGTCCATTTACCTCCTTGGACTCAAAATGTTCAAGCGATAAGAGATTGTGTTGATCTCCTTAAGAAGCCACGGGTCTTTCCCGTCGAAACTTTTCCCTCAGAATGCCATCCTATTAGAGTCGTTTTCAATGTAAGACCTCTAATAGCCAAGCTGCCTCCTGGATCTGATTGCTAAAAAGGTGGTCTAAATTCCCTTCAAACTTCAAATTGACTTTGACTCACATGCCAAAATAGGGAAACCCCTTGATGGACCCTTCAAATCAACCAAACATGAAGGTGAGTCGGCACAGGTGGCCATTGTGCCCTAATTTCTATCCCTCCTATAGTTAAACAACCATCAGCCTTGGGAAATTTGACCCCCAGGACCCAAATCATTGAAACTCCCTCCTACAAAATGCTAATGCCAAAGTGGAAGATATGTTAGGATTCTTGAAAGATGATTTATCCAATCTAACATCGTTTGTAGTATTTTAGCTCATTCTCTCGTGTTTTCATGCTTGAATGTGCTCACCTCTTTCTTGCCCGTAGAATTTATGGAATCAGGTGTAGGACCTTTGGGAGTAGCCACGAAGAAGGACAAAGGAAAGAAAATAGATAAGGAACTTGTGGAAAAGATGATAAGGATTAGATGAAGTATAATTTCCAAGGGGAACCTTTGAATTCTAGAGTCACCACAACATGGAAGGAGGTATCTAACAAAAACATTGAACAAGTAGACATCGATGAATTCAAGCAAAGAATCTGGATCAGGCCCACCACTAAAAGTGCAAGAAAATTTAGTAGTGGATTAGCTAAGGCTACAAGCTTTCTTTCCACTCTCGTTGCCCCTAAATTGGTGATGACCTATAGAAATTTCTATCAAGAGGAAACTAGAACCGTAGTGGATAGAGATGAAAACATATTGGTTGATCTATCAACCAAGTCAATAGAGAGAGTTTTCCACATCCCTACCTATAGGGAAATGGAGGAAGCCACCATAATCGATGCCAGGGAAACATGGGATGTGGATCCCCTCAGGTGTAAAAGGATTATCAATTAGTATTAGTTGAAAGAGAAGAGGCGTAGTGCAACAAAAGTGCCCTAGGAACTCTACTGTAGTGATTTCTATTAAGAATGCAATGATTTGGTAACTTTATTGAGCAGGGTCATGGGCCTCCCCACTATAGTTTATTTCCAAGAGTGGATGTTCTACTTCATGGAAGAGATCCTCAGGGGAAAATTCAAGTTATATTGGCCAAGAATCATCAGCAATTTCCTACATGAACAATTTGTAGTTGTAAAGAAGAAATCAAGGTTTTATATGACCTCATATCTTGTCTACCTGCTGGCTGATAAAACACAATACAGAGGTCTGTTCAGGGCTCCAGACACAGAATTAGGCAGAGCACTAAAGGTTTATGATAGGTACCTCAATTGCAATATAGAAACTTCAAGAGGGATTACTACAGAGTTAATGATGCCTTCATAGGCCACATCATTAGAATTCTTGGTGGTGACTTTGAGAGAAGGGTCTCCCATAGTTCTAATGATTTCCTCAAGCAATTTTCCTTCTTGTTTATTCAATTTCCAAAATTCACCTACATTTGAGATGAAGGATTTTTGGACAAACCATACAAGTTACCCCAATATCCCAATGACTAGATAATATTGTTAGAACTTTCTTAGTAGTTGTAACAGGCACACACCCTCCTAAGTAGAAAACATAAGGTAGGGATCCCTTATCACCTCTCTTTCAACCAGGGGCTATATGAGCTTCACACATCTCAATGTGCCAACAATTCAGAGAAAGAACTAGTGGAATACCATTTATAGCTCCACACTACCCGGCCACATATGGATTGCTATGGTAGACTCAAGAAGGCAGTCAGACTTGAATATGCCCATTTACATTGCATTAAGGACTTTTGGGATAATTGCAAAGATGATAAAGAAGTGTGAATGAGGCACTATATGCAGATGACTGCATACTTTGTGAAGAGGGTCAAATTGTTCCCAGTGCTAGACCAGGTAGAGGAAGGAGAGAATACAGTGGTTGATCCTCGATACCATGCAGTTGCTAATCTCCCATTGCCTTTGATTAATTGGAATGGGCAAGATGTCAATGACCTCAATATTCTATCAAATCCCATCAAGGCTAGGATGAAAGAATGGATAGATGGGAAAGTTTCCCAATTGAAATAGAAAGGAGTGACCTTAACCTATGAGGAGCTTGAAGAAGAGCATACAAGTGAAATTGATAGTTGGACAACTGTTGCCCCAATAGAGGAAGCTTCCTGATCTCCTCCTATCACTAGATTAGGGAAGAGAAAAGAGGTAGTTGAAAAGTAGTCTAAGCCTCAAGTGTATTCAAGGAAAGCTTTCAGAGGGTGAATTCTCCAAAATACCAAAGACATCAGGAGGTCTTGATACCATCCAAGAAGACCCACTCCATGAGGGAGAAGAAATGGAGGCCGAGCAACCAAGGTCTCCACCCACTACCTCTACTATTGCTACAACTACCCTACTACCTACTTCTCAAGCAATGGTTGCTACCTCTCTGCTTGCAGTGGATATGTCAATCCACCTTGCATCTACTTCACCTGCTATGCAAGTACTGACAATAGATTCTTCCTCTGCCACCACCTCTCCGCTCTCTTCCACTTCCATGTCTCTGACCACATATCTCCCATTAGAAGTATTAACAATACCAATCCCCATGCTCTCACTTCCAGAGGAATTCTCCTGACACATGCAAAATGTTCCTATAGAGTTGTCGGGAGTGTTGATGAATCCAACTATTCAAGCTACCCTAGCATAGATTCTTGCCAATATTCCTACTTCAACTCCCTTGACTGAACCACCAAAAGTGAAGGCTACAATGTGGATAACTGAGGAGTTAGAGAGACAATAAAAGGAAGCGACAAGGGAATTGGGGGAGGAAGCAAACAATTATCATGATCACCCAGAGTACCAACATTTTCCAATTGATAAAGTGGTGCGTGAAGGAGAGGAAACAAAGTCCTCCAAGGGTGATGAAGAAGAGGATGGAACCAAATATATTGTATAAACCTTTGATGCAGACCTTGAAGAGGAGTTGGCTCGACAACTTAGAGATGTCGAAGAGGAAGTGGAAAGACCACCTTAGGAAGAAGAAAAAGAGTCAAGTGATAAAATGGAAGAAGATACTGAACTTCCAACTGGGGAACAAAAATAAAGCCCCAAACATGGTGAAGAGATGCCTCTCTCAGAGGAACAAGAAGAGAAGGAAAAGAAAGAATAGGAAGAGGTACCTCCTTGGTGCGAGGAAGAGGAAAGGAAAGAAGAAGAAAAGCTTGAAGAAGAGGCTAAAATCCATAAGATCCTAGAGACGGAGCAGCCTAAAAAACATGGGAAAGATGAGGCCATCTTGGCTTGGGCCCAAGTTGGTACAAAGAAAGAGAAGAAGCCTAAGATCATATCCTAGTTGATAATAGATGCTTCAGGGTCCAGAACCATGTAAAAATCCACCCTAGTGGTGAATGAAGAAGGGGTAAGCTACATCATTTCTACCTTAGATCTTGGAATAGCTACACGAGAGCAGAAAATCAATCACCTCCAAGGGTATGTTGCCACCATCATGCATCAAATGCACAAGGATAAGATCTCCAAGGATGAACTGAAGGAACAAGTGGCTGATTTGACAATATATATCCAACAATGGTCATCGATGGAAGAGCTCCCTACCACATCCTCGACACCACCACAAATGTTATCCAAGGAGAAAATTAACAACCTTGAGAAGATAAAGAATTAGACAAAGGCCACTGAAGATTGGTTTGGGAAAGTCCTGTACAACGGTAGTATGGGCTTGAGATGTGTAGTCAAGATTTCCAATAAGTTCTTGGAGGTGCTAAGGATACTTGAAGGTATAAGGAATTTTTGCACCAATGTCCCCAAACTTAAGGCCATCCTCAAGATACCAGATAGATTATGGGAAAAGGAGATTAACATGGTAAAAGATGACCACTGGCTCATCAAAACATGGAAGCTAAGCCCGAATCATCGAAAGGAGGTATTGGAATGGGTGTTCCATGAGGTAGAGATGGGCATTGATTGGGCTAAGGAAGTCAAAGTAGATTGTACAAAATATTTGAAGTTGCTAATAGATCTTGATATGCCCAGAAGTGATTTGGATGTGGATAAATTAGAGCCATACTTCCAAAAGAAGTTGGAAAGTCGAACCGTGGATGCACTAACACCCAATTTCCTGGGCTTCGCTGCATGATTCTTTTCTCAGTCCAAGCAAGTAATTAAGAACACACCAAAGTATGACAAGGATTGGGATACCCTCACCAACAAATCAAGAAAGCTAAATTTCTAGGTGATGCAATCAGATATATTGGAATGGAGCAAGCTCCAAGTGTTAATCTTGAAGTTTATAGAATATGCCACAATCAAGAAGAGTGAAGGAAATCTAGTTATTGAAGATGACTTCCTTACAAAATAGCTACAGAAAAAGGGAAATCAACAAAAGAAAAATTTGCTACAATGTTGTCATGTAAGGACAAAATAGGGAAAAGACAAGAATGTAATTTTAAATTGTAATATATTTTGGGGTAGGTGAAACCCTAGTTTGTAGTGAATCTTGGCCATTCATTTTTCTTTTTGAACACTATAAATAGGGGGTATCCTCTCATTTTCAAAGATAGTTGAGTTGTTGTAAAGGCATGCTGCAAAAATTTTAATAGGTCATTGGCTTTTGATGGACTCTTGAGTTTCTATTCCATGTTACATGGTTCTTCTCCCATATTTAGTTGATTTGAATAGATTTACTTTGTTTTCCTTCATGTTTTAGTTTACTTTGGTAGAGCAGTTGATGTTATTCAATGATTGTGTAACATTCTTGTCCATACTTTTTGTTGTTTATTGATGGTAGATAGCTATGTAAATTTTGTTTGGGCATAAACTAAAATCTGCCCCAAACTTCTATCTTTTATTTGTGCATGTTTATGGTGAATGAATGGTTGAATATTGGAGTCATTAGAAGCTTGCACAAGTTTCATGATACTGTGAGTTAATCTGGTTAAGTGAAATTATGTTTTGGAAAGGTTGTCCATAGTAGAACCCTCCACAATCACTGTTCATTACTAATTTCAGACCTAGGAACCTCCTCTCTTCCCTATCTTTTTTTTTAATAAATAACCTATGCTAAGGTTCATAGAACATTGTAAAACCAAATCTTAAGTTGAAATAGGATTTTAATATTGTTGTTCGAACCTGTAGAAAATTGCATATTAACTTCCCATCTTAGGAACTCCATTTTAAAATTCACCTCGCCTTGAGCCAAACTCCATAAGCCACCCTGTGATTACCAAAAAAATCACATCAAATATCAACTGATAAATTCCATGCACGTCATGACCTGACACCCTAGAGACCTTGGGGTGATTTTCAACAACTTGTTGTTGGAGATTGCCTTTCAAGAGAGGTAGTGCACCTATGCACCACCTATGTTGAGAAAGTGCATAAAACACCCATCAACACTTTTGAATTGAGGAAGATGAATAAGGGGGAGAAGAGTAGTCCTAAAGCTAAATATTTTGCTAAGTGCTTGGATAATTTGCATGAAGAAGTGAGAAAACATATCAATAAGATGAACTCACAATATAAGGCTAAGGAAGATAAAAAAAAAGGATGCATAAGGAGATCCAAATAGGAGATGAAGTCATGGTTCACTTGTGAAAGGAGAGGTTTCTAGTTGGTACATACAAAAATTTAAAGATGAAGAAGTTTGGACCATGCAAAATCTTGAAGAATCATGATTCATGAAATGCATATGAGGTAGAGCTAACTGATCAAATTCATATTTCACCTGTGTTTAACATGTAATATTTAATAGAATATCATGAAGGGGTAATTAGTGAAGAAAAAATAGAAGCATAGTGGAATTTTCTAGCACCTAATTCATAAAAGGAGGAGATAGAAGAAATTTTTGATAGTTGTGTGGGTAGAAGCACAAGAAACAAGTAGTATGCAAAGTACTTGGTGAAATGGAGAGGAAGGCCTATTGAAGATTCATCATGGTTGTTTGAGGCTGAGGTTAACCATCTTGGTTTTCCTCTAAATCCAGAGAAGTGACAGGGTCACTTTTCAAATTACTTTGGGTGTCTGATGCAGGAGCATCCAACAGTGTAGGGCAATCTTGCATCACCAAAAAAAAATTGTTTTGGGTATGTGTAGGATCATGATCAGCCAAAAAGTGGCGATATGATGGGTATTTTGTAGGGTATGTGGCTGACGACTTTTTTTTACCCAAAATTGATGAAACAAAAAGGTTTTTTAAAGGAGATTCTTAGCTTCCCACCAATATAAATTATGCTTTACTTTGAATTTAATAAATAATTATTATTCATTTTCTATTTGAATTATGACTAAAGTTCTTATTGATAGGCTAATTGAAAAACATCTATAGCTTTCAAACAATGTCACATTTTTTAAATCTGAAACATGTGTCACATTCTATGTTTCACATACTATAGGATTAAAAATAAAATGAAGTTCATGAAGTTTTGATCAAGTTAAGGTGGTTAGACATACGAGTTTTTATATTTTTTAAGAGTAATAAAAAATTCATAATTAATTATTTACTTGGAAAAAAATTTAAAAATGCATCACATTCGGACATGAGTCCTCTACTTACATCTAAAATATTATAAAAAAATATTATCATTTTATTGTGGTTAGGGTGGTTAGATAGACAACTACTTATTTTTTCCTAAAATTTAAGTACTACTACATTGAAATTTTAAATTTTCACCAAATAGATTTTTTATTTTTTTAAATAAACCTGGTAGTTTAGAAACTACATTTAATTTGCTACAAATTCTATTCTTACATATTTTTGAAATAATATAGATAACTTATTCAAATTTTTATGTCAAGTTTCCTAACTCTAATTTTTTTGGCTTTTTGCCACTTAAGGGTCTATTTTTTTCCATGATGTTCCTGCACATACCCTTTTCTTTATTTTATTTAGTTGTTGTGAGTACCATGATGGAACTTAAGGGGTATAAGACAGTCAGATGTCAAAAATAGCGAAAAATGGTCACATACTATTTTTAGTAATTTGGTCTAAACGATCTTGTATGGACCTAAAAATTTACCTGAAGGACCAGAGTTGAAAAAAAATTGGTCGCAAAATAATCATCTCGATACCCTGAATGGTTTGTGAAAAATTCAAGTTTTCATTGGAAAAATTTCTCCAATGTAGCTTCAAATTCAAATATAAAACTTTAGAGGCCCTGAAATAGCTCAAAAAGTGAACGAGCCAACCTATGGTGGATTCATGCATTGTAGATCTCTTTGAGAGTTTTTCAATGATATGCAATAATAGAAAATTGGACACTAGGATCAAAAGTCTCACGAAGTTGCCCCTCTAAAAAATGAATTTCATTAAAAAAATTCTTCCTAGGCCAGAAATCATATGACGGGACTTTTGGCACCAAAACAAAAGGGAAATTTTCACTTTCTAGAACATTCTAGGGAGTTTATTGGGTAAAATAAAAAGGTATATGAGGGGGTTGTAGAAGGTGGCTCCATTAGTGTAGATTGTAGCTCCAAATAGTAGTTTTTCTTTCAAAATTGATTTTGTTGTAATGAATTAGTCCCATGAGATTGTAGAATTGTAAGTTTTGAACTTGTAATTTCATTTTCTGAAAATAATTGAAAGTAGGTTTTTTTTTTCTCGCATCTTCTATGTTGGTATCTATTGTTGTTTTTTGTGGTTTTGTGCAGTGTAGCCCTCAACAGTAAACTACGTAGTTAAGAAATGTTCTTCAGAGGTGGCCTGTTAATGATAGCATCAATATTCTTTGTTTCCACCTCAAAGCCTCTATGAGAAACTATAAAACCCAAAAAAAAACCACTTTCCACACCAAAGACATATTGAACAAGACAACTGAGAGGGGGGAGGTAAATTAGTTGTGACAAACTTTATCCTTTACAAAATTTTACCAAAAATTAGATCAATCACAAATCCTTTACTTTGCTAAAATGTTTAAACATTAAGTGCAAAGGTGGAAACTAAAAAAACATCACACATACATAGTAACACCGGATTTACATGGAAAACCCAATAAGAGAAAAAATCAACGTGAGGATTAGCTCACAATATAAAGAATTTCAAAACCAATTACAAAGGCTCACTACCAAAACAAGACTCAATGTCTAGATAAAGACTCACTATCCAACAAGGGTTAACCACCGAGAGGGATCACTGCCACATAGATACAAAGAAGATAGAAGAGATATGTTATAAAGAGAGTAAAATCTCAATGCAACATATATTTCCACCATGATTCACTCAACCACTTGTAGACATGCATGAATGATAGAGTACACCTTCTACTCACTGCATCTAGAAAATTAGCAATTAGATTTTGCATTGATCTTCCAAACTTGCATCACACACATTGTTTCACATCTATCTTGTTTTATTTCTTTGCATACCTTTCACCAATATCTCATCCTATATTTATACCATCTTCAACTTTGAAATATATCCAAAGTTGGCCATACATCATTTAAATTCAAATTAGGTCGGTGCCAAAACATTCTAGGGTGGAATTAGAATGAGGGGGACCTAGCCACATGCTTTATGAGGACCCAAATAAGTCCCAACATGCTTCATTAACTTTGAAAGTCATGTTTAATAAAAGGTTGGCCAAACCAATGTAAAACACATAGAACAATTAAGCACACACAACCCTTCACACGATCCAAGTTTTCTAGAAAAAAAAATTATCTTCAACACAATCATAAAAGCTTAACTCTAAAACCACAAGTCATAAGAATCAACCAAGAATAAATTTGGAGTAACCAAATTTCTCCCATACCTCAACCAGATACCTTGAAAAACATAGTTCACAACTGGTGAACATAACTTTCACTATACAATGATCTAGAAACCTAAAGTCTAGATATAGTAGCTTTCAACAACCATGATCAACATACCAGAACCACATGAACATAGGAGGAAATCTCAGAGTGAAATCTAGAGCAACCACTGAATACCTACAACTTTTCTTTATTAAAATTTTCTTAATATTCTCGACATATACAACCAATAACCTTCAACCATGACATCAATGACAACAACAACTAGTTGATAACCTATTAACTAGTTGAAATCAATGACAACACCTTCATTCTTTCAACATTCTCCCCCTTTATCATTGATGGCAACACATGATGTGAAAAAACCATCAAATACAACACTCTTTTACTTTTTGTTTCTCCCCCTTAAGTAGATAATCTTCTTCATATCTTCCTCATCTCAATAGATAACCTTTTTCACATCTTCCTCATATCCCAATTGGACATCAATAACAAAGGCATACTATATTTTACATTGATTTCTCCTTTGACATTAAGCACAAAATACTCTTTCAATGACAACACATGACACTACCTACTCCCCTTGAGAGGTAGCCACCAAAACATCAATCTAGAAGAAAGATAGATCCATAGACCCACCAAATTGATGCATCTCCATATGCATCTAGTTCAAGAAAGGAGGGGTAATCACCCCTAACTTCTCCTAGAGATACTCAAAAGTATCTTTAGGAAGAGCCTTCGTAAATATATCAGCAATCTAATCCTTCATAGGTACATACTCAAGTTTTACTTCATTCTCCACAACCTTCTCTCTAGAGAAATGATACCTGATAGATATATGCTTTGTCTTCAAGTGCATCACTAGATTTGTTGAAATGTTAATTATACTTGTATTATCACAAAAGATAGAAATAGGATCATCATACATTACTTTGACATCTTTCAATGTCTATTTCATCCATTAAACCTATGTACAGTAAGATGCAACAACAATATACTCAACTTCGGTAGTGGACAAAGGAACTGAATCTTTCCTTTTACTCAGCCAAGCAACCAATATGTAACCAAGAAAGAATGCACCACCACTTGTAATTTTTCTGTCATCTACATAGCCAGCCTAATCTACATCTGTATAATCACTTAGTGTAAAGTAAATATCCCTAGGATACCATAAGCCATAATCTAGAGTGCCATTCAAATATCTGAATATTATCTTAATAGTGACATGTGTTTCTTTAGGATCTTCTTGAAATCTAGCCACAAGACACTGCATGCATAATATTCAGTCTAGTAGTAGTCAAATACAACAATTCACTAATCATAGATCTATATTTTCTCTGATTGGCCTTAGGTGAATCATCATCTTTACCTAATTTGCAACTAGTCACCATAGAAGTACATACCAGTTTGGAACCATCCATTCCAAACTTCTTCAACATCTCTCTTACATATTTTGACTGTGAAATAAAAATATCTTTCTTTGTTTGATTAACTTCTAGCCCAAAAAATAAATTCATCTCACCAAACATGGACATCTCAAATTCTTTTTGCATTTCTTTTGCAAACATCTTAGACATAGTTTCATTTCCTTCAAAGATAATGTCATCAACATATACAACCACAATCAATATTTTGTCATTTTCAATTTTAAAATACAAATTACTATCTTTTGTACCTTTTTCTAAAACCTTGTTGGATCAAATACCTATCTAACCTTGCATACCAAGCTCTAAGAGCTTGCTTCAATCCATATAAAGCCTTCCTCAATCTATAGGCCATATCTAGTTAATTTGACAATTGAAATCCTTTTGATTGTTCCATGCAGACCTCTTCTTCTAGCTCACCATTCAAAAATGCAAACTTAACATCCATTTGATAGATTTTTAAAACTTTATGAGCATCAAACACTATAAACATCCTGATAGCTTCTATTCTTTCCATTGGAGTAAAATTCTCCTGAAAATATATTCCTTCTACTTGTGAGTAGCCCTTACACACAAGCCTTGCTTTATTTTTGACCACTTCTCCATTCTCGTTTAACTTGTTTCTAAATACCCATTTTTATCCAATTATTTTTTTATCTTCCGGTCTAGTGACCAATTCCCAAGTTTGATTCTTCTCAATCTGCATAAGTTCTGCTTTCATAGCTTTTATCCAATGCTCATCTTTACATGCATCACTCATAGTCTTTGGTTCAATCTCATAAAGTAAACATAGATTTATCTCACTAGAAACAACTTTGCTTCTTTTCAATACTCCTTTTGTCTTGTCTCAAATTATTTAACTTTCTAGATAATTTTTTTGCACATATTTAGGTGTGTTTGGGGACATCGTTAGAGCTTCTTCTTCCTCTTCTTCATTCTTCTTTCCTTTCTCATCCTTTTCCTATTCTTCCACAACTTCTTCAATCCTTATGCAATCAGGTTCATTAGATATATATCCATCAACTTCAATTGAGTTCTTCATTGCTTCATCAACCTTGACATTTGTTCTTTCTACAATCTTTCTCAGTATTTTATTGAAACATTTGTAAGCTTTGCTTTTGGTAGAATATCCAAGAAAAATACCTTCATCACTTCTAGAATCAAACTTCCCTAAATTTTCTTCATCCCACCTGATATAACATTTGCTTCCAAATGCCTTGAAATACTTAACAATGGGAATTCTTCCATACCATAGCTCATAGGGGGTCTTAGTACTATTGGCTCTTACTTGAATTCGATTGAACACATAAGCAACAGTATGAATAGCTTCTCTCTAGTAATTTTTTTGTAGACTAGCTTCAATAATCATTGATCTAGTAGCTTCTTGAAATGTTCTATTTTTCCTTTCAACAACTCCAATCTGCTAAGGAGTTATCAGAGTAGATAACTATCTTTTTATTCCATAAAATTCACAAAATATATTAAACTCATGGGGGGTGAATTCACCACCTATGTATAATGTATCATATTTCTCTCTAAGAAATGTAACCCATGTATACCTAGAGTAATCATCAATCAAAAGTATAAAGTTCCTTTCACCTTGTAGACTTCTCACTATTTTAGGACCACAAAGATCTATATGAATTAAATCCAATAGTTTGGTAGTAGACTGTTCCTTTGATCTGAAGTTGTTTCTTGCTTACTTTCCAAACAAGCAATTCCTGCAAATAGCATTAACAAGCTTTGTAATCCTTGGTAAATCTCTCACAACTTGCATTGCACTAATCCTTGCTAGGTTATCAAAATTCATATGGCACATTCTTTGATTCCATAATCAACTTTCATTAATCTGATTCATAAAGCAACATCCATCAACACCTTTAAGTTGATATATATTTCCTTCATACTTCTTTCCTGCAACAATAACTATTCTAGATCCTTTTCTGATTTCACATCTCTCGTCCTTGAATACAAGATTATATCCTTTACTAAATTCTTTTCCAACACTCAAGAGATTATGTCTTAAGACCTTAGCATAGTAGACATCATCAGTATTATGCTTGCCATAAAAAATTACTGAACCTATCCCACATATCTTAGCACCAGTATCATCTCCAAACATAACTAAGCCTCCATCATATTTTTCAAGTTTAACAAACTTACTCTTATCACTGGTCATGTGATGTGAATAGCCACTTTTAACAACCCAATGGTTCTTTTCCTATTTGGCATGTAGGGTAGAGATTATAGTATCTTCATTTTTCTCTTTCTCCTTCTCTGGAGGACATCATTTCACCTATCTTTCAAAATTATCAAAATTAGGTTTATCTTTTATAGCCAAGAACAAGCATTCATTGTCATAAAAATCTCCATAATTACATTCCTAATCATAAATACTAGCATCCTCATTCACCTAATATGCTTTGTTGATCTTCTTACCTTTGTTTTATTTCTCAAATATTTGTTTGTTCCCCTTACCTCTTTTTGGACACCTCGAAGCATAATGATCTATTCCTCCATAGCTAAAGAATTTAAAGGGTAACTTACCTTCATACTTTCCAAAGCCTTTCCTCATTCTTCTCAAAAAGTTAGCCTCTACTTCATCAATATTTTCTTCATCTGGATCTTTAGCTCTTGTAGCCTTGAAAGAAATTTTTTATTTGGATCTATTTCTCAAATTTGACTTTCTCATTTCATAAGATGTTAGAGTTCCCAATAACTAATATTTAGTGTAGGTCTTGTAATCTATATACTCTTCAATAGCAGATAACTTTTCACTGTATCCATCTGGGAGAGTCCTAAGCATATTCTTTGTAATCTCGAATTCATCTACTATAGCACTAATTCCTTGCATTCCACCTACCACTTCATCTTCTCTTTGTACATAGGATTTAATTCTCTCATCTTCAAACATATGCAAGAGCTCAAACCGTGTCTCCAAATTCTACAAATTTTCTTCTTTGACCCTTTCATCTCCTTCATGCACCTTTTCTAAAGTATCCCAAAATTCTTTAGCAGTCTTCATATTTTGAACTTTAATCAACTTAGAATGTGCAAGACTATTCTTCAAAATTAACTTCACCTTATTGTTCACTTCATGTACCTTGATTTCATTAGCTATACTCAAACCATTAGCAGGAGGAGTGTAAGTAGTCTTGTATGCTTTCTCTACATCATATCCACAATACTCCTGATATTCTTCCATCATTATTTTCTAGATAGCATAATTGGTTCCATCAAACTTCGAATACTCATAAGTGACCTTGCCTACCATCTTGGAACTTCCTTAAGTTGTTAAGCTCCTCTCTAAGGAACCAAGCTCTGATACCAATTGTTGAACAAGACAACTAAGAGGGGGGTGATTAAATTGTGACAAATTTTAACCTTTAAAAGTAGATCAATCAAAAATACTTTGCTATGCTAAATGATTAAACATTAAGTGCAAAGGAAGAAACTGAAAAAGCATCACACATACACACTAACACCAGATTTACGTGGAAAACCCAATAAGGGAAAAAAAATGGTGAGGATTATCTCACAATATAAAGAATATAAAAACCAATTACAAAGGCTCATTGTCAAAACAAGACTCGTTGTCTGGATCAAGACTCACTATCCAACAAGGGTTAACCATCCATACAACTCACTACCACATGGATACAAAGAAGATAAAAGAGATGTGTTACAAAGATAATACAATCTCAGTACAACAGATACTTCCACCATGATTCACTCAGCCACTTGCAAACATGCATGAATGATAGAGTACACCTTCAACTCACTGCATCTAAAAATTCAACAATTAGATTTCACATTGATCTACTAAAATCACATCACATACACACTATTTCACATCTATTTTGTTCTATTTCTCTGCATACCTTTCACCGATATCTCAACCTATATTTATACCATCTTCAACTTTGAAATATATCCAAAGTCGTTCATACATCATTTAAATTAAAATTAGGTTCATGCCAAAACATTCTAGGGTGGAATTAGAATGAGGGAAACCCAACCACATGCTTGATGAGGACCCAAATAAGTCCCAATATGCTTCATTAAATTTTAAATTATTGTTTAACACAAGTTCATCTAAACCAGTGCAAAACACATAGAACAATTAAGTACATGCAACCCTTAATACGTCCAATCTTTCTAGACAACAAAATTATCATCAACATGATCATAATAGCTTAACTCTGGAACCACAAGTCATAAGACTCAACTAAGAAGAAATCTAGAACAATTATATTTCTCCCAGACCTCATCCAGATACCCTAAAAAATATGGTTCACAACTGGTTAACGTAACTCGCATTGTACAATGATCTAGAAACCAAAAATCTGGATATAGCAGATTTCAACAACCATGATCAACATATCTAAACCACATGAACATAGGAGAAAATCCTTGAGCAAAACCCAGAGCAACCACTAAATACTTGCAACCATTTTCTCAGTATCCTTAACATATATAGCTAATAACCTACAACCATGACATCAATAACAACAACAACTAGTTGATAACTACTTAACTAGTTGACATCAATGACACCTTCATTCTTGCAACAAGACACACTTTTTTGGATTTAGTCTCATGTTGTACTTATGCATTCTTTCAAAGATATTTTGAAGGATTTTGACATTGTCTTGATGAGTTAAGGATTTAGCCAAAATATCATCAACATAATCCTCTAGAGTTTTATGTATGAAATCATGAAATATCAATGCCATAGCTCTTTGATATGTTACTATTGAATGAACAAGACAACTAAGAGGGGGGATGAATCAAATGTAGCAAATTAGAACATCAAAACCCTCAACAATAATTAGATCCACATGTATTCATTAAAACCTTATTCTGATAAAGCGATTAAACATGAAATGCAAATAACACAAACTAAAATAACAACACCATACACAAGAAAACACCATATTTACATGGAAAACCCAATGAGGTAAAAACCACAATGAGAATTAGATCATAATATAAGTAATAGAAAAATTGGTATAATGGCTCATTTCCAAAATAGGACACACTGTCCAAAAATGATCACAACCATGGCTCACTACCATAGAAAAAACACAAGAAGATAGAAGAGAAATGTTACACAAAGAACAATTTATCAATACAACAAGGAATCCACCATAAATTCTCCAACACTTTCCTATCCTTGCATGAAATATTTCAAACACCTTCAACTCACTGCCTTTAAGACTCCAACACTTGAAATTCACACCTTTTTGCTCAAATTTGCATAACACACATCAATCACATCAATATCACATCTATCTTGTCTCTATCTTGCATCTCACAACAAAACCACTCTTATTTAGTTTGAAGCAAGATTTAGTTTCCTTATCACATCTATCTTGTCTCTCACAACACAACCAACCCAACTTGCATCTGTATAAGCACTTAATATGAAATCAGTATCCTTAGGATACCAAAATCCATAATATGGTGTGCCTCTTAAATATCTGAATATCCTCTTCATTACTATGACATGTGTTTCTTTATGTTCTTGAAATCTAGCCACAAGACAAACTACATGCATGATATCTAGTCTAGTAGTAACTAGATATAGTAGTCCACCAATCATGGATCTATATTTTCTCTAATTGGTCTTAGGTAAATCACCATCTTTTCTCAATTTACAACTTGTCACCATAGAAGTGCATACTATTTTAGAGTATTCCATCCCAAACTTCTTCAACATCTCTTTGACATACTTAGTGTTGCAAGTATGAATAATTTTTTGCAAGGTGTTGTCATTGATGTCAACTAGTCAATTGGTTATTAATTGGATTTTGTTATCATTAATATCATGGATGTAAGTTATTGGCTGTATATGTTGAGGATATTGAGAAAATTGTATTGAAGGAAGATTGCAGATGTTCAATGGGGTTTTTCTTTGGGATTCACTTCTATGTGTGTGTGGTTCAGATATGTTGATCGTGGTTGTTGGAAGCTACTATATCCATATTTTTGGCTTATGATTCATTGTACAGTGTGAGTTATGCTCACCAGTTGGGACCGCTTTATTGATATTGCCAAGCAAAATTATGCTTTGTTACAATACTCAAGCTCCAAGAACCTGCAATAATCTCTCCACAATCTCTCACACTTTTACAATTTTTGGTGTATGCAAACACCTTGTAATTTTCTCTCAAAAAAAATCTAACTCTCCACCTTTTCCAATAATTTCTAATCTCTATTTTTCTCTCCAAGAGAATTCTCCCCCTTACAAGAAAATAAGACCTCTTTTTATAAAAATTTATTTGCTAATATGGCTTTAACCATATTATTTTTCAAATATTGCACATCTCTCATTTACAAGTAAAAATTCCAACCAATTCCCCCTAATTACATAAAAATCTCCAAAATATTTCAAAATCCGTACAAGTAATCCTAACCCCTTTAAAAAAAAAAATGGCTCTTATAATTTGACCCTTACAAGATAATCCTTGAAATATTCTAAAGCCCCTTTCTAAATCATAAAAATATGTAACCAATTATTTTAAGCTCCTTAAAATATCATAATTTGTTGAAATATGAGAAAGTTGGTATCAAAGCCCATTTTGCAAAAAATTGTAAGTGGTGAATGTTAACCAGGTTGAAATTGAGGTGAGGAGAAGGTGCACTTACCAAGTTCAATCCAGAGATTAGAAAACAAAGGATTTCTCCACAATCAAAGATGGAAGCTAAACAAAGTTCTACAGAGCTTGATGAGAAATATTTCTAGAAATCTTTTCTTGAGATGAAATCAATAGTGGAAGTTCTTTTCCAAGAGATGCAAGAATGAAAGAAGAGAAATGAAGAAAAGGACATAAAGAAGAGGGAAGTTGAATCCTCTTCAAAAGATGACAAAGGTAAAGGAGTATGAGGTGGTAGTGACCCTCCTGAACCTCCATCCCCATCTTCTTCTTCATCCTCTTCTTCTTCTTCATCTAACTCTTCTAAGAAGAAATAACCTATGCAAGATAATACACCTTTGTTAAAATCAGATGTTAAATTTGAGTTGCTTATGTATAACAGTGAATTGGATGCAGAAAAATTGGATAACTGGCTTAAGCAGATCAAAGTGTATTGCAGGGTTCAATAGATCTTGGATGATTCTTCCAAAATCCAACTAGCTACTCGTAGAATGGGAGGCACTACATTGGTTTGGTGGGAGAGTAAGATTCAAGAAGATCTTGCTATGCACAGTAAAATCATTTCATCTTGGTATGAATTTACTTATGCTTTAAAGAAAAAGTTTTATCCTTTGGGTTATATGCAACAAGTTGTTATGGATTGGAAAAATATGAGACAGGGTAAAGGACAAATGGTGTAAGAGTTTACACAGTTGTTTAGGAAGAAAGCACTTACTCTTGGTATTCATCTTTATACAAAAGAAACTTTATTAAATTATATAGGTGGTTTGCATTCACATTTGAAACATACAATCCTAATATTTAATCCATCTAACTTTGATGAAGTGTGTGTACAAGCAACCCATTTTGAAGCAAGTGAAAGGAACATAAGTTTCAATTCAAAGAAGGAATTTGTTCCTCCAACTAAAGACAATAAGAAGGGTAAGGAGAGGAAAACAACTACTGTGAAGAAAGAGGAAAGTGAAAATCCTACTTGTTCACATTGTCAGAAGAAAGGGCACACAAATGCGAAGTGTTGGAAACTGCATCCGGAGTTGAAACCCAAGTGGTTTAAAGAGTCTAAAGGAAAGAAAAAGGCCACAGTTATTGTTCAAGATCTTGGATCGGATTCTAATGATGAAACAAAAATTTCAATTGTGGGTTTGAAGGGTAAAGATTTTGTTGGTAATGATTCTGCCACTAATGTTTCATGTGCTCCTACTTCTAAAAGTCATGTTGTTCTTGAAGATAGCAAAAGATGTGAATTGTTTCATATAAGGGTGATATCTAAGAACATGAAAATTGATACACTAATTGATAGTGGGTCCCAATTTAATCTAATTTTAGAAGAAGTTGTTAAACAGGTGGGATTAAAAACAAAGCCACATAAGAAACCTTATCCATTAGGTTGGGTGTGCAATGATAATAGATTGCGGGTAACTAAGCAATGCAGTCTAAGATTTGCAATAACATCTAAGCTTATTGATGAGGTTGAATTTAATGTGGTTCCACTTGATAAATGTGGAATTGTGTTGGGTAGCCCATACTTATATGATAGGAAAGAAATCTTCTATAGGGAACATAATCAATATCACTTGTTTAAGGAAGGAATTGAATACATTGTGCATTCTCATCCAATTAAGACTGATAAGTTTTTTGTGACAATGGGACACTTGAAAATGGTAGTTAATACAAGCAATAATTTTCCACTTATGTCTATTCCACAAGAAGTGTCATTGCATAAAAGCATATCTGATTCTAAGTTTGTTCCAATTGTGAAAGACAAGTTTGATGTTGGTACATTCTTTTTCTTGTCTACAAGTTCAGTTTTGTTATATATCCTTCTACTTTTTAGCAGTGTATGGTTGGTAGTAGCAACACTAAATGTGGATGTGTATATGGCTAAAGTACTTAACAATATCAGTGAAATTTTGATTGTTGTTATTATGATTTAGATGTATAGGTTCTAGAAAGGAAGGACATATGATACTGGGCAAGTGGGGCAACATTGCCCTAGCTCAATTTGTACATAAATAGACCTTTTGGAGGTCCAAAAGCTTCTCAATGGGGAGGAATGATCCAAGAGGATCTAGAAGAATCTAAAATTTTCACAGTCTCAAAATCTCTTAGAACCAATGTCATTGTGTGGAGCCTACTGACACGAACTGGACGCAACTCGAATGGGCTCAAAAGGAGTTTGTATGCAAAAGTTGCAAGCAATCAAAGTTCTGGTCAACCAAAAAATTAGAGGTCTCATTGAAGTCATCAAAGGTGGTCAAATGGGTGTCATTGTGAAGAGATTGCTAAGAGCTTTCCAACACAACTCGTTTCATCAAAAACGAAGTCCATTTGCATAAGATACAATTGGTCAAAGTTGGCAACACACATTAACCATTCAATGCATCGTCATCAATCTAGTCAGCACAACGACCAATCAGCCCTTGAAACTTGGTGTCATCTCACCTCTCCACGTGGTAGGCCATTATTGGAAAAATGTGGCATAAATATGGATTAAACCATATTGTTAAAAAAAAAACACATATGGTTTAAAAATTAAAAGAAGAAACGAGGATTTGGTGGGATTTTACCCCTTAAAATCCTCTTTCCTTCCCCATAAAATAAGGAGAAAAATAAAACTCGTAAACTTATATTTCAACAAATTAACCTCTTTAACCACCTTTCTCATATTTCAACAAATTATGATATTTTAAGGAGCCTAAAATAATTGGTTACATATTTTATGATTTAGAAGGGGGGTTTAGAATATTTCAAGGATTATCTTGTAAGGCTCAAATTATAAGTCATTATTTTTTTTAAAGGGGTTAGGATTACTTGAATGGATTTTGAAATATTTTGGAGATTTTTATGTAATTAGGGGGAATTGGTTGGAATTTTTACTTGTAAACAGGAGATATACAATATTTGTAAAATAATATGGTTAAAGCCATATTAGCAAATAAATTTGTATAAAAAGGGGTCTTATTTCCTTGTAAGGGGAAGAATTCTCTTGGAGAGAAAAATAGAGATTAGAAATTATTGGATAAGGTGGAGAGTTTTTTTTGAGGGAAAATTACATGGTGTTTGCATACACCAAAAATTGTAAAAGAGTGAGAGATTGTGGAGAGATTATTGCAGGTTCTTGAAGCTTGGGTATTGTAACAAAGCATAATTTTGCTTGGCAATATTAATAAAGAAGTCCCAACATTGAGAAGTAGACCCAGAGACATAGTCCACATTGAGAAGTTATCAATCTGTGCATTGTGATCCTTCTATTTCTCTGTCTCATTCTTCTCTCTTCTATCTCAATTTCTCTCTAGTTCAATTCAGTTTATTTTTCAATAATTGATTTTAAAGTGTACCTTATTGTAATTTCAATGGTTAAAAAGCATAATCATGCAATTTTGTATTAGATCAGGAAATTACTATAATTAGATTTAATTTACAAGTTAATTTTGTAAACTCTATTTACATATCAAGTTGTGAACTCTGGTTTTCTATTTATCTGGCTAAGGTCTGGGAGAAATTTTGTTGGTCTAGATTTCTCTTTGGTTAAGTCTTATGACTTGCAGCTCTAGAGTTAAGTTGCTATGAACGTTTTGAAGATAATTTCGGTATCTGGAAGGATCGTGCTTAATTTTTCTATGTGTTTTACACTGGTTTGGCTGACCTTGTGTTAAACACTACCTTCAGAATTGATGAAACCTGTTGGGACCAATTTGGTTCCTCATCAAGCATGTGTTTGGGTCACCCTCATTCTAATTCCACCCTAGGATGTTTTGGTGCTGACCTTGTTTGAATTTAATGATGGATGGCTGACTTTGGATATGTTTCAAAGTTGAAACTAGTATAAATGTAGGATGAGTTAGTGGTGAAATAATTAAAAAGAGATAAGTGCAAAGAAATAGAGAAGATAGATGTAAAGTAGATGTGAATCAAGTGGATGTATGTGATATGAGTTTGGTAGATCAGTGTGAAATCTAAATGTTGAGTTTTTAGATTTAGTGAGTTGAAGATGGACTCTATCAATCATTCATATTTTCAAGTGATTGAGAAAATTGTGGTGGATTTATCTATTGCATTGAGATTGTCTTCTCTTTGTAACATATCTCTTCTATCTTCTTTATATCTTTGTGCCAAAGAGCCCTCCAGGTGGTTAACCTTGTTGGATAGTGAGTCTTGATACAGACAGTGAGCCTTTTGTAATTGGTTTTGATATTCTCTATAGTCTGAGTTAATCCTCACCATGGCTTTTCTCTCATTGGGTTTTCTACATAAATCTAGTGTTACTGTGTTTATGTGATGGTTTTTAGTTTCTACACTTGCACTTAATGTTTAATCATTTTAGTAGAGTTAAGAAATGTGTTTGATCTAAGTTCCAGTGAATGCTATAAAAGTGAAATTTTCTACAAATAATTCACCCCCCCTCTCAGTTGTCTTGTTCAACAATTGGTATCAGTGTGTGGTTCCTCAGAGAAGAGCTCAAGTGATTCAAGAAGGTATGAGATGGCTAGTAAAATTGCTCATGATTATCTGAGGTTCGATGGAACTAATTATGTTATTTGGAAAATACTGATGGAAGAATATCTAGATTATTGCGGATATGATGTGGAGAAATCTTACAAGAATACTTACACTTCTCCTACTAATGGTCTAAGTATAGCTGATGAGATTAAGGCACATGAAGTGAACAAAAAGGTGAAGTAAATTTTAAAGATTAATCTTGTACATTTTGAGTTGATTAATGCTCAAAATCTAAAGATCGCTAAGGAAGTTTGGGATGCTCTTGAAGAGGTGAATGAAGGTGATGAAAGGATTAAAGAGGAAACTTTTTAAAATCTAGAGACATAGTTTGAGCTCCTACACATTTCTGAAGATGAAAGTTTTGAAGCTTATGAAGAGAGATTGGATGAGGTAGTAGCCAGAATGTGAGGACTTGGTGCTACAATAGATGAATCCAGAATTGTAAAGAAGATTCTTAGAACTCTCCTTGATGTGTATAGTGAAAAGGTATGTTCTATTGAATAACATATAGATTATAAGATTTACACTAAATATTAGTTGTTGGGAACTTTGACATCTTATGAGATGAGAAAACCAAATTTGAGAAATGGGCCCAAATCAGAGACTGTTTTTAAGGCTACAAAAGCTGATGATTTAGATGAAGAAAATATTGATGAAGCAGAAGCTAAATTTGTGATAAATATGAAGAAATGCTTTGACAAGTATGAAGGTAAGATACCATTTAGATGCTTTAGTTGTGGAGGAATAGATCATTATGTTGCAAGCTATCTAGAAAGAGCTAAGAGGAATAAACAAAGAAATGGGAAAGAAAAGAAAGGTAAGAAGATCAATAGAGCATATTATGTGAATGAGGATGCTAGTATATATGATAAGGAATTTGATTATGGAGATCTTGATGATAATGAATGATTTTTCTTGGCTATAAAAGATGAATGACTTATGCTAATTTTGAAAAATAGGTGAAGGAATTCCCTCCAAAGAAGGAGAAAAATGAAGGTACTATAATCTCTACCTACATGCTAGATAGGAAAAGAACTATTGGGTTGTTGATAGTGGTTGTTCACATCACATGATTGGTGATAAGAGTAAGTTTTTTAAACTTGAAAAATATGATGGAGGATTAGTTATGTTTGGAGATGATGTTGGTGCTAAAATTGTGGGATAGGTTTAGCAATTTTTGATGGCAAGCATAATATTGATGATGTCTACTATGTTAAGGGTTTAAGGAATAATATTTTGAGTGTTAGATAGATGTGTAGTAAAGGATATAATCTTTTATTTGAGGATGAAAGATGTGAAATTAGGAAAGGATCCAGAATAGTGATTGTTGCAGGAAAGAAATCTAAAGGAAATATCTATCAAATCAAGGGTGTTGATGGATGATGCTTTATGACTCAAATTAATGATAGTTTGTTGTGGCATTAGAGAATGTGTCATATGAATTTTGATAACTTTGCAAGGATTAGTACAGTTTAGGTCATGAGATATTTACCAAGGATTACAAAGCCTATCAAAGCTATTTGCAAGAATTGTCAGTTTAGGAAGCAAGCAAGAAACCATTACTAATCAAAGGAACAATCTACTACTGGACTATTCAATTTAATTCATATAGATATTTGTGGTCCTACAAGAGTGAGAAGTCTACAAGGTGAAAGGTACTTTATGCTTTTGATTGATGATTATTCTAGATATACATGGGTTACATTTCTTAGAGAGAAATTAGATGCATTAGATAGATTCAAGACATTCAAAGATATGGTTGAAAATGAAGTAAATTTGAGGATAAAAGGCTTAAGGTTTGATAGAGGTGGTGAGTTCACTTCCCATGAGTTTAATATGTTTCTTGAAGTGCATGGAATAAAAAGATAGTTATCTACTCTTAGAACTCCTCAGTAAAATGGAGTTATTGAAAGGAAGAACAAGACAATTCAAGAGGCTACCAAATCTATGATTATTGAGGCTAGTTTATCAGAAGTTTACTGGAGAGAAGTTATTCACACTATTGTTTATGTATTCAATCGAGTTCAAGAAAGAGAAAATAATACAAAGGCCCCATATGAGCTATGGTATGGAAGAATTCCTACTATTAAGTATTTCAAGGTATTTGGAAGAAAATGTTATATTAGAAGGGATGAAGAAAATTTAGGAAATTTTGATGCAAGAAGTGGTGAAGGAATTTTTCTTGGATATTCTGTTAGAAGCAAGGCTTATAGATGTTTCAACAAAAGACCAAGGAAGATTGTAGAAAGCACAAATGTCAAGGTTGATGAAGCAATGAAGAATTCAATTGATGTTGATTGATATGTATCTGATGAACCTGATTGTGTAAGGATTGAAGAAATTATGGAAGAACAAGAAAAGGATGAGAAAGAGAAGTAAAATGAAGAAGAATAAAAAGAAGGAGAAGCTCTAATAGTGTCCCCTAAGACACCTAGATATGTGTAGAAGAATCATTTAGAAAACTAGGTCAATGGAGACAAGACAAAAGGAGTATTGACAAGAAGCAAAGCTACTGCAGGTGAAGCAAATATGTGTTTACTTTCTAAGATTGAACTGAAGGTTATAAGTGAAGCATGTAAAGATGAGCATTAGATGGAAGCTATGAAGGAAGAACCTATGCAGATTGAGAATAATCAAACTTGGGAATTGGTCCCAAGACCAATAGACAAAAGCATTATTGGATCAAAGTGGGTATTTAGAAATAATTTGAATGAGAATGGAGAAGTGATAAAAAAAAGGATTGTAAGGGTTTCTCACAAGTATATGGAATATATTTTTAGGATAATTTTTCTCTAGTGGCAAGAATGGAAGCTATCATAATGTTCTTAGCATTTGGTGCTCATAGAGATTTCAAATTCTATCAGATGGATGTAAATTTTTCATTTTTGAATGGTGATCTAGAAGAATAGGTCTACATGGAACATCCAAAAGGATTTCAATTGTTAGATCAACTAGATATGGTCTGAAAATTAAAGAAATATTTTATGGATTGAAGCAAGCTACTAGAGCTTGGTATGCTAGTTTAGATAGGTACTTGATTTAGCAAGGTTTCAACAAAGGTACAACAAATAGTAACCTATACTTTAAAGTTGAAAATGGAAAAATATTGATTGTGGTTGTATATGTTGATGACATTAGTTTTGGAGGAAATGAAACTATGTGTAAGATGTATGTAGAAGAGATGCAAAAATAATTTGAAATGTCTATGTTTGGAGAGATGAATTTCTTTCTTGGGCTACAAATTAATCAAATAGAGAAAGGAAACTTTATTTCACAATTTAAGTATGTGAGAGAGATGTTGAAGAAGTTTGGGATGGATGGTTCCAAACCGGTATGTACTCCTATGGTGACTAGTTGCAAATCAGGTAAAGATGATGATTCACCTAAGGCTGATTATAGCAAGTATAGATCTCTTATTAGTGGGCTATTGTATTTGACTACTACTAGACCAGATATCATGCATATTATCTATCTTGTGGCTATATTTCAAGAAGATCCTAAGGAAACACATGTTGTTTTTAAAAGAATATTTAGATATTTGAATGACACTCTAGATTATGGCTTGTGGTATCCTAGAGAAACTAACTTTACACTAAGTGCTTATTCAGATGTAGATTGTGCTAGATGTATAGATGACAAAAAAAGTACAAGTAGTGGTGCATTTTTCTTGGTTGTAGATTGGTGGCATGGTCAAGAGTAAAGAGAAAGATTTAGTTTCCTTATCTACTACTAAAGTTGAGTATATTATTGCTTCATCTTGTTGTACACAAGTTTTATAGATGAAACAAACATTGAAAGATATCATAGTTGTGTATGATGATCCTACTTCTATGTTTTATGATAACACAAGTGCAATTAACATTTCAAAGAATCTAGTGATGCACTCGAGGAAAAGGAATATATCTATCAGGTATCATTTCTTGAGAGAGAAAGTTTTGGAGAATAAAGTAAATCTTGAGTATGTCCCTATGAAGGATCAGATTGATGATATATTTATGGAGGCTCTTCCTAAAGATACTTTTGAGTATCTTCAAGAAAAATTAGGGTTCATTTCCCCCCCTTTCTTGAACTAGATGCATATGGAGATGCATCATTCTAGTGGTTCTAGGGATCTATCTTTCTTTTGGACTAATGTTTTGGTGGCTACCTCTCTAGGGGAGTAGGTAGTGTCATGTGTTATCATTGTATGAGTATTATGTTTTTAATGTCAAAGGGGAAATCAATGTAAAACATATTTTTCCTTTTCCATTGATATCAAAGGGGGAGAGGAAGATGAAGAGTATCATGTGAAAAATATTATCTACTAAGGGGGAGAAATAGAAAGAAAAATCATGAGAAGTGTGTCTAGAGCTAGTATGTTGTCTTTGATGGTATTTCACATCATGTTTGGCCATCAATGAGAAAGGGGGATATTGTTGCAAGTATGAAAATATTGTTGCAAGGTGTTTTCATTGATATCAAATAGTCAATTGGTTATCAACTAATTGTTTTTGTCATTAATATCATGGATGCAGGTTATTGGTTGTATATGTCAAGGATATTGAGACAATTATATTGAAGGAAGATTAAAGATGTTTAGTGGTTGCTCCAGGTTTTTCTTTGGGATTTGCTTCTATGTGTGTGTAGTTTAGATATGTTGATCATGGTTGTTGGAAGTTGCTATATCCATATTTTTGGCTTATGATTCAATGTATAGTGTGAGTCATGTTCACTAGTTGTGAACTGTGGTTTTTTGTGTATCTAGATGAGGTCTAGGAGAAATGTTGTTGGTCTAGATTTCTCTTTGGTTAAGTCTTACGAGTTGAGGTTCTAGATTTAAGTTGTTATGATCAAGTTGAAGATAATTTTGGTATCTAGAAGGATCATGCTTAATTGATCTATGTGGTTTACATTGGTTTGGTTGACCTTGTGTTAAACACTACCTTCGAAATTGATGAAGCATGTTGTGATGTATTTGGGTCATCATCAAGATTTTTTTTGGGTTTCCCTCATTCTAATTCCACCCTAGGATGTTTTGGTGCTAACCTAATTTGAATTTAATGATGGATGGATGACTTTGGATATGTTTCAAAGTTGAAGCTAGTATAAATATAGGATGAGTTAGTGGTGAAAGAAGTACAAAGAGATAAATGCAAATAAATAGATCAGATAGATGTGAAGTAGATGTAAATCAAGTGGATGTATGTGATATGAGTGTGATAGATTAGTGCAAAGTTTAAATGTTGAGTTTTTGGATGCAGTGAGTTGAAGGTGGACTCTATCTTTCATGCATGTCTACAATTGATTGTGAAAATATTGGTGGATTTCTCTATTGCATTGAGATTTTCTTATCTCTAACATATCTCTTCTATCTTTTTTGTGTCTCTATGGTAGTGAGCCCTCTGGATGGTTAACCTTGTTAGATAGTGAGTCCTAATCTAGATAGTGAGGCCTTGTTTTGGTAGTGAGCCTTTTTCTTAGGAAGTGATCCTTTTGTAATTGGTTTTGACATTCTATATAGTGTGAGTTAATCCTCAATGTGGTTTTTCCCTCATTGGTTTTTCCACATAAATTTAGTGTTACTTTGTTTGTGTGATGGTTTTTAGTTTCTACACTTGCACTTAGTGTTTAATCATTTTAGATGAGTTAAGAATTGTGATTGATCTAAGTTACGGTGAATGTTATAAAAGTGAAATTTTCTGCAATTGATTCACCCCCCTCTCAGTTGTCTTGTTCAACACTTAGAATGTAAAATAAAAATCTCTTTATTTGTTTGATTGATTTGTAGCCCAATGAAGAAATTCATCTCCCCAAACAATGACATTTCAAACTCTTTTTACATCTCTTCAACAAATTTCTTACACATAGATTCATTTAAACCAAAGATAATATCGTCCACATATACAACCACTATCAATATTTTATCTTCCTTAATTTTAAAGTAAAGATTAATATCTATGGTGCCTTTACTGAATCCTTTATGTATCAAATATCTATCTAATCTTGCATACCAAGCTCTGGGAGCTTGCTTCAATCCATATAATTCCTTCTTCAATTTACACATGATATTTGGTTGATCTAACAAATAAATTTTGAATACACCAAATACTAAGAGGGGGGGTTAATCACTATTCTACTAGAAAAAATAATAATTAACCATCCAATTATAAATCCACATCTAAATGTAATAATGAACCAAAAAATAAAAGAGATCATAACACATTGACAGCAATATTTTTATGTGGAAAACCCAAGGTGGAAGAAACCACGGTGAGGATTAGCTCACAATATATTATAACTAGTTATAAGATATTATAGGGCTCATTGCTAGGACTCACTATCCTTTGAAAGTCTCACTACCTGAATACAAAATATGGGGTATGTGCAAAATCATGATGGGCCAAAAAGTGGTGATATGATGGGTATGTGTAGGGTATGTGCCTAACAACTTTTTTTTTCACCCAAAATTGATGAAATGAAAAGGGTTTTAAAGGAGATTCTTAGCTTTCCACCAATATAAATTATGCTTTACTTTGAATTTAATAAATAATTATTATTCATTTTCTATTTTAATTATGACTAAAGTCCTGATTGATAGGATGATTTAAAAACATCTATAGCTTTCAAACGGTATCATATTTTTTGAATTTGAAACATGTGTCACTTTCTATGTTTCACATACTATAGGATTAAAAAAAATGAATTTCATGAAGTTTTGAACAAGTTAAGGTGGCCAGACATACGAGTTTTTATATTTTTTAAAAGTTGTAATAAAAAATTCATAATTAATTATTTACTTGGAAAAAAATTACAAAAAATTATGCATCACATTGGAACATAAGTCCTCTACTTATATCTAAAATATTTTATAAATATATTATCATTTTATTATGGTTAGGGTGGTTAGACAGACACCTACTTCTTATTTTTTCCCTGAAATTTAAGTGCTACTACATTGAAATTTCAAATTTTCACCAAATATATATATATATTTTTAAATAAACCTCGTAGTTTAGAAACTACATTTAATTTTCTATAGATTCTATTCTTACATATTTTTGAAATAATATAGATAACTTATTCAAATTTTTACGTCAAGTTGCCTAACTCTGATTTTTCCAAATTTTTCACCACTTAAGGCCCTATTTTTCCATAATGATCCTGCACATATCCTATGGCTTATAGTCAAGATACATAAATGTGTGGCTCACTACTAAAAGTGAACTAGAGAAGTGCACCTATAGAGTGTAGAGAATAGTTCCAGTTAAGCTCTAATAATACCAAAAATTTGTTTTGGTTGCTAGTGTACAAACACTATCAGTAATTTTGCACTATTACACTTGTTGCATCGCTCGCTTACCATACTCTATGTCTATATATCTATCTCTATCTTTTTGTCCATCATACACACACAAATATACATGGTCATGTTTTCCTTTATCAATTAGGTCGGCCTAATTGAAAGTGAACACAGAAAATTAAAAATTTCTTGTGCTCAATACAAAATTCCTTTTAGGGTACATAACAAAATGTGTTATCAAAAACATTAGGTCAGCCCAGACCTAATAAGAAATGAGAAAAGGACAAAAATATCTTAACCATGTTGTCCAAAAGAATACCAAAGTCCTATCACTTAGATAACTCAATCGAATCACACAAACTTGTTGAAAACTTGTTTATACCTACAACTAGCACTCTCAAGCAACATATCAAAAACTCATAGGACTTCCTTTTACTGAGAATATTTTTGGACCAAAATATTGGATCAACATGGATGCACAGTTTACTTAGTCAGTTACCAACCAATGTTGGCATCAATGAAAACAAACCTGGAGGGTACAGGTTCTTCATTCTTCCAACAATCTCCCCCTTTTAATTGATGGAAACATGTGCCAAAAATGAGACTTGCTTCAAAAATGCAAAACAAAATTGTGCTCAACTCCCCCTAACATATGTACAAGACACAAACATATAATATGAAATTATTTATACATACTTTTCTCCTCTTCTTCTCTTCCCCTTTTCTCCCCTTCTCCCCTTCTCCTCTTCACCCCCTTGGACAATAAGGACAAAGGACCGAGAAAAGAAAAAAAACTTCAAATCAAGAACTGGGGGCACCCTATAATTCCTTGAGAATCACTTTCCAAGTAGGCTTTCCATCATCCTAGACTCATTTTTCCCTGGAGAGTGTTTTATGCAAAGATTCTATTTCCACCAAGCATTCTTCTCTTTCTTTCAGAGTGGATGGAGCAATGTTCATTTTCTCAATTTCTTCTACTTCCAATAATGCATTTAATATCGGGACATTGTTGGACATAACTAGGTCTCCAAGTTCAGCATACCATCTCATAGCCTCTTCTTTCTGCCTTTTTTGGATGAAGAACTTGCTTTGAAGATATGTAATAGAAACCCACCTAACATGGTTTTTATCATTTACAATCTTATAATCTTTGGAGGAACCAATAAGTTGAGACTCAATTGATTCCATTAAATATTTGATAGCTCGAGTGGCTTCTGGCCATTTCATGTAGTAAAAAAATAGCATTTAGACTTCCTTGTCACATTCTCTTACCTCTTTCAAAGTTTGAAAAGCCTTGTCACATGCAACTATACACTTGTCTTGCAGAAACAATAATATTTTCTTTAGCAGACTCAACTCCACATCTTTTGCAGTTTGTTCCTTGAGATTGGATGTCTACTCTTTAACAAAATCAACTATAGCCTCAAATTTTCAATTAGAGTTAAAGATTTTTTTGAAGTAACACTGGGGGCTATCTCCTGTAGATCTTTGATAGCTTCATTTATTAATTCATTTTCATTTTGATATGACTCTATAACCTCTTGTGTGATAGAGCTAAGTAAAATGTCACTTAGCTTTATTCTTTCACTAGGTGTAATCTTCGTTAAATCCACAAAAACTAGGTGAGATGGTAGCTTGACTAGATAAGGTGCAAGAACATGTTGGACTACAAATTGTCTTGAAAGAAGACCTTTAAGAGTACTTCTGGATGATTATCTAGATAGCTTTGATGATTCAGGGCCTTTGGAAATTTCTCCTTTGCTCTTTTTAGTAGGAATGGCTTCCTTGTCTTCCTCTCTCTTCTTTTCTTTATTTTCTTTTTCTTCTTCCTCTTTGGATGAATTTCCAAAGGACTTACCTCTATTTTCTTCTTCCCTTCTATCTTCATCATCCTTGTCATTATTCTTCTTTTTTTCCTTGGTCCCTTCACTTTTATCTTGGTTTTTCTCTTCCTTGTTTCCAGTAGATTCTTGATGTTATTCTCTTTTTTCATTGGATTGATCTCTATGATGATCATCAAACCTCTTACTGGTAGTTTCTTTTGTGTCAGTCAGATGGGCGGGGGTCTGTGAAGCACCAAGTGTCTCATGAATAGTCTCCAAGATTGGGTTATCCAATACTTCTACAAATGTAACATGTTCATGTGTCTGAGTAGTGTGAGATGAAGAACTAGTTCTTGTCCCATAGCTCCTTGCTAATTTCCTAATCACATCTTGATTTTCTTTGCTTACTTTTTCCATATAGTCATCTTCCTTAGTCATTAATATATTAACTCTTTGCTTAACTCTAAACAATGTAGAACATTTTTTCAACAAATTTGTAGCTTCTATCTCAAAATAAGTTAAACTAATGGATTTTAAGGCTTCACTTCTCATCTTTTCTTCAACACTCAAAGCATCTTTCCTTCTGAGCACTAACTCTCTCCATATATTTTCACTAACTTTGACTGTATAGTATCCATATTTATATAACAAATAACTATGTATTGAGTAAAAGCATTTATGATGGTTTCTTTCCGTTCATCACTAACCTTATCATATAACTCAAAAGTTGGCATAAGGTCATTTTTAATCATATTTTTTACTAAGGCTCCAAGAACTAAGGGTGGATGATCACTTACCAGAGGAGAACCAAGCATGTTCTCTACAAGATTAAACGAGACTTCTTCATTCTTCTTTGTGTGCACATAGATTCAATGGTAAGCATCCTTCTCTTCCTCTATCTCCTCATTAGTGGAAATATCAACTCTACTTTTTGGTTCCTTCACTGGAGGTACTACCTCTTATGTTTCTTTTCAGTTGTTGCTCCCCTTCTAAGAAAATTCCAATTTCTTCCTCAATGGTATCACTCAAAATTCTTTTCCTATCAACCTTTTGTTTTATTCTTCTTCCTCCTGAAGTTGTAGATGGTGCAACAGGTATGTCCTTTTTCTTTGATGCATTGGTATTGGGACCAGTAGGGGCAACAACATCAACATATACAACAACACTTTGTTCTTTCATTTTCACTTTCTCAACATTAGTACCACTAGGGGTGGAAAAACTAGAAGTAGATGATAGATTAGCACCAAAAGATAGTCTTCCTAATTTCCTGGGTTCTGAGGACTATTCAATAGATTTGGCTCTCCTTTCATCAATTGCCTCCTTCAATTGTTCTATATCATCCCTAGTGTATGTTACATCTTAGAAGAAAGCTTTGACCTTGTTTTTTCTTTTAGATGTAGTAGCCTCCAAATCAATTTCAGTAGATTTCTCTTGATATGTATCGTGCTTAGGTAGAGAGGGGTCCTTAGGACTAGCCAACTAAATCTCAATATAACTCTTTGCCACTTCTTCAATCTCATATCCCAAAGGTTCAATCCATCGAGTTCCAGGTTCTACAACCTCAATGATGCATTCATCTATAGGTACAATAAATGTTATCTCCTTCTCATACTTCTTCACCAAACTCCTTGGAATCTTGTTTGTTTTATGTACGTTGTTCTGAAAGACTACAAAGAAGGTAGTTAGGAGATTTTTTTGTGCCCTAAAATCTCCTAGAATGAATAGATGTTCAAAAATATAATGAGCAATCAGCCTAGAGTTATCCCATATTAAGCCTTTTCTTCCTGATAACTCCCTCAAGAAATAGAATAACAAATAAACAATTAGAGTGCCAAACTTAAAAACATGCTTCTTCACCTTTGTCATACTTAAGTTTTCCATAGATTTGCAACCTAAGCAACTCACAAAGATCAAAATCCTTTCCATTCACCACCATTTCATAAGTAGTATGAATTATCGTGGTTGATACTAAATTTTCTTAGTTAGTGAAGTAGATTTTTTTCCCAATCATGATGGCAATGTACTTGATGGTAGGGTTTACAATAGAATTTGTGGTTAAAGTTATCTCATCAAACTTAGCACCAGTCAGAGCCTTGTGACTTCATCATTTTTCATGGCTTTTAGAACTAGAATGGTACTAGTGTCACAAAGACCAATAATAGCTTGAATTGCATTCTTGTTAATAATCCTTAGCTCATTTATCCACACAAGATTTCTATGAACCTAACGGCCATTCTAATAAACTTCACCTCACTCTCACTGAAGAAGATCATAAACCAATTCCAAACATTTAGCTAAATTTAAACTAGGTTTTCATATTCTGCCTTAAGTAGTAAATCATCAGTCAACTTATTGTTGCACAAATCCTTCAACTCCTAATGATTGAATTCTTCTAATTTCCCATGAATGTAGGTTCTTGGGTCTTCAAAGGGTAGCACATGGCTTGGAATGTGCAAGAATGCACCCATGTTGTCATTTTCATATACTTTCCATTAATTTCTTCTAAATCTAGGTTGGGGCCTCAAATATTTCCACAATATTAGGTGTGGCCACATTTCCCAAACGATCATGAAAATGCCTAACAAAAGTTTTCAACTTCAAAATCCATAGAATTTAGTTAATAGACAATACCTTTTCTACTTGTCGAGAACTAGAGTTTCAATGTACAATGCATTGAATCACCTTTAATCTCACTTCAACTTGCATTGATTCTTCCAAATCATACAAATGTGCTTTTCTTTAACTTAATCCCTTGCTTTATTATTTACAATTTTTTCCCTAATTCACATTTATTACTTTTCAGCTTTAAAGTTGCCAACCACTTTATGAAACACACTGTAGACTAAGAAGAGCTCCATAATACTCCTTGTTTTCTTTTTTTCTATTGGAATTTTCTCCAATTCCTTCAAAATGATGAATTATATCATATATCCTTGTGTCATCACCTGACACCACATATATTGGGGGCTTGTTAGATTTTTTTGTGACTACTTCCCCTGAAACCATTACTAGATTTAGTTCTTGGAAGAGGTATCTACACTGGATGTAGATACAAGGGTATTTGATTCATCCTTGTTCTCGGGTTCTTACTTCTTTCTCCATTTTTTTTCCATTTCTTTCCTTACTTCTTCAATATCTACTTTGTTCATAGGCTTGTTCTTTAGTTCTGAATTAGGTTTCTTTCCAACTTTTCCCCTACAAAATTTTGAGAAATGTCATGGTTTGTTGCAAGTGTAACACACAACATATCCTTGATCAAATGAATTTTCATTCATCCTTGACCTACATTGATTAGCCTCGTGATATTGCATGTGTAATAGTAGCCTTAAAAAGACTAAACCTTTTTGTTAGCATTAAACTTGTCCATCATCATTTAGATTCTACATTCGGTAGCTTTATGTCCAAATGTGTTGCAAACATATCATTTTCCAATAAAGAATCCAATGTTCTGACTCACTCTATTCTAGTTCATCCTACTTCTACATTTTTTTGCTTTATGTTTGAATTTATTGCATGAGAAACAAAAACCATTAAAAGATGGGTACCTTTGAGCATTAGGCTATCAGATAGGAATCCTTCTAGTATTGTTCTTTTGGTTCTTGATTTGATAAGTATTTCCTTGAAATTTCCTTTGATTATTCACTTTGTTGAAAACTGGTTTAGCTTTTGAGCTTTTTCCTACTTCAAGTCCTAGACCACTTTTAACCTTGACAGGTTTCTAAGATGTAATCAACTCATCAAGCATTTTAGAACTTGTCTTGAATCTTTCTTCATGAGATTTCACTTTCTCCAGATTAGCTCTTAGGGTTACCACTTCTTGCTCAAGCTTTGTACATTCATTAACTTATTTTTGGATCTTCATTTTCTAATATTCCTCAATTTGCTTCTTCTCTTCTACTTGCACCTTTAGTCTGAAAATGTATTCATTAGCCTTTTTAAGCTGATCACTAACTTCTCTATGCCTTTCCTTGAAATTTTTAATCTACTCTCTCAACTTCCTGATGCAATCATTTGCTTCCTCTAGATTTCATTTCATAGTTTCTTTCTCATCCTTACTTTTGTCTAATTCCTCAAGAGTAGCATTGATTTATTCAGGTACAATTTTTTCTCTTGGAGGAAGAAAATAATATTTTCCAACCATGTATTCAAATTCTAGGACCTTCCTCAAGTTGTAAATTTTTTTCAAAGGAATTGAGCTCTAAGACCAATTGTTGAATATATTTAATACTAAGAGGGGGGTGAATCAGTATTTTGCTAGCAAAATTAATAATTAACCTTCAAATTATCAATCCACATCTAAATGCAATAGTGAGCCAAAACATAAAAGAGATCATAACACATTGACACTAGGATTTTTTATGTGTAAAACCCAAGGTGGGAAAAATCATGGTGAGGATTAGCTCATAATATATTATAACCGATTATAAGATACTATGGGGCTCACTGTCAGAACTCAATTTCCTAAATGAAAGACTGACTGCCTGAATACAAAATATGGCTTATAGCCAAGATACAAAAAGGTGTGACTCATTGCTAAAAGTGAACTGGAGAAGTGCACCTACAGAGTGTAGAGAACAAGCTAGGTTAAGCTCTGATAATACCAAAAGTTTTCTCTAGTTTCTAGTGTACAAACACTATTAGTAACTTCACACTAATACACTTGTAACATCACTCACTTACCATACTCTATGTCTATATCTCTATCTTTGTCTTTATGTCCATCATACACACACATATATACATGGTCATGTTTTCCTTTATCAATTAGGGCAACCTAATTGAATATGAACACCCAAAATTCAAAATGTCTTGTCATATCAATACATTATTCCTTTTAGCGCACATAACAAAACGTGTTGTCAAAAACATTAGGTCAGCCCAAGCCTAATAAGAAACACACAAAGGAAAAAAAACTCTTAACCATGTCGTCCAAAAGAATACTGAAATCTTGTCACTTGGATAACTCAACTGGATCACACAAACTTTCTAAAAACTTGTTTATACCTATAACTAACACTCCCGAGAAACATATCAAAAACTCATAGGATTTCCTTTTATTGAGAATATTTCCGGACCAAAATACCAGATCAACATGGATGCATAGTTTACTTAGTCAATTACCAACCAATGTTGGCATCAATGGAAACATTCCCAGAGGGAACCTTCTTCATTCTTCCAACAATTCCATGTATACCTCTTCTTCCAATTCACCATTCAAAAAAGAAAACTTAACATCCATCTGATAAACTTTATAGTCCTTTTATGCTACAAATTCCAAAAACATTATGATAGATTCTATTCTAGAAACAGGGGAAAATTTTTCCTCAAAGTCTATTCCTTCCACTTGTGAGTAACCCTTACACACAAGTCTTTCCTTATTTCTCACCACTTCTCCATTCTCATTCAATTTATTTCTAAATACCCACTTACTTCCAATTATGCTCTTGTTTTCCAGTCTAGGAACCAATTCCCAAGTCTAATTTTTCTCAATCTGAATAATTTCTTCCATTTCCTTCATCTAGTGTTCATCTTTCCATGCCTCTCTCCCTATTTCAAGTTCAACTTTAAAAAGTAAAAAAAAAATTACTTCAACTCCAGTAGCTTTGCTTCTTGTTAATAGTCCTTTCCTCTTGTCTCCAATGATTTGATCTTTAGAATGATGATTTTGTGCATACTTAGGGTTCTTAGGGGTCTTTTATGAAGCTTCTTTCTCTTCATTCTGACACATATCCATCTACTGCAATTGAATTTTGCAAATTTTCATCAACTTTAACATTTTCACTTTCAAAAATATTTCTCAACCTTTTGGTGTAACATCTATAAGCTTTTCTTTTAGTAGAATATTTAAGGAAGATACCTTCATTAGACCTTGCATCAAAATTTCGTAAGTTTTCTTCATCTCTTTTGATATAACATTTGCTTCCAAATACTCTAAAGTACTTGATAGTAGGAATCCTTCCATACCATAATTCATAGCGAGTCTTTGTTTTGTTCACTTTTGCTTGAACTTTATTAAGTATGTAAAAAACAATATGGATTTCTTCTCTCCAGTAGACTTCCTGTAGATTTTCTTCTTTCATCATAGTCCTAGTGGCTTCTTAAATCATCCTGTTTTTCCTTTCAACCACTCCAGTCTATTGAGGAGCTCTAGGGGTAGACAAGTGCCTCTTTATTCCATGAACTTCACAAAACATGTTAAACTCATTAGAGGTGAATTCTCCACCTCTATCGGACATCAAAAAAATTGTTTTCGCATTCATTTCATTCTCAACCATAGCTTTAAATGCCTTGAATTATCTAATGCATCAAATTTCTCTCTAAGAAAAGTAACACATGTCATTCTAGAGTAATCATCAACCAAAATCATAAAATACCTTTCACCTTGAAGACTTCTCACCCTTGTAAGACCAAAAATATCTATATAAATTAATTTCAGTGGTTTGATAGTATATTATTCCTTTCCTTTGAAACTACTCCTTACTTGCTTTCCAAACTTACAATCCTTGCAAACAACATTGATAAGATTTGTGATTCTTGGAAGGTCTCTCACTACATGAATTGAATTGATTCTCACCAAATTATCAAAATTCATGTGACACATCCTCTAGTGTCATAACCAATTGTCATTAATTTGAGACATAAAACAATTACCATCAACACCCTTAAGTTGATAGATGTTTCAATTTGTCCTCTTACTAGCAACAGTCACCATTCCAAACCCTTTTTTGATCACACATGCTTCATCCTTAAACACGATAATATATCCTTTTCTACACATTTTTCCAACACTCAAAATATTATTCCTTAAACCATTAACATAGCAAATATATGGGTATGCACAGGATCATGATGGGCCAAAAAGTGGCGATATGATGGGTATGTGTAGGGTATGTGGCTGACGACTTTTGTTTACCAAAAATTGATGAAATGAAAAGGGTTTTTAAAGGAGATTCTCAAATTTCCACTAATATAAATTATTCTTTACTTTGAATTTAATAAATAATTATTATTCATTTTTATTTGAATTACGACTAAAGTCTTGATTGATAAGTTGATTGAAAAACATCTATAACTTTCAAACGGTATCACATTTTTTGAATATGAAACATTCATCAAATTCTATGCTTTACATACTATAGGATTAAAAAGAGAGAGATGAATTTCATGAATTTTTGACCAAGTTAAGGTGGTCAAACATATGATTTTTTATATTTTTTAAAAGTTGTAATAAAAAATTCATAATTAATTATTTACTTGGAAAAAAAATTACAAAAAAATATGCATCACATTGGGACATGAGTCCTCTACTTATATCTAAAATATTATTAAAAAATATTATCATTTTATTGTGGTTAGGGTGGTTAGGCAGACACCTACTTATTTTTTGGACCTGAAATTTAAATGCTACTACATTGAAATTTCAATTTTTCACCAAATAGATTTTAAAAAAAAAAACTTAGTAGTTTAGCAACTACATTCAATTTGCTAAAAATTTTATTCTTACATATTTTTTAAATAATATAGATAACTTATTCAAATTTTTACATCAGGTTGTGTAATTCTAATCTTTTTGAATTTTTTGCCACTTAAGGGCCTATTTTTTCCATGATGATCATGCACATACCCATATTCAATATTATGTTTTCTATCAAAACTGATTGAACCTATTTCACAAATCCTAGCTCCTAAATCATCTCCAAATTTAAATAATCCATTATTATATTTTTCAAGTTTAAAAAATTTACTTTGGTCTCCAATCATGCAATTAGAGTAGCCACTGTCAACAACCTAGTAATTCTTATCTTTTTTAACATGAAAAGAAGATAAAAAAAGTACCTTCAATCTTATCCTTCTTCTCCAGAACACTTTCTTTCACACAAATTTCAAAGTTAGGAGAACTATATTCTTCTTTTATAGCCAAAAACAAGCATTCATTATCATCAAAATCTCCATAATCAGATTCATCAACAAAAATACGAACATCTTCTTTGACATAATAATCTATTTTAATCATCTTTCCTTTATTGTCCTTACTCTTATTTTTCACAACTCTGTTTAGACATCTAGAAGCATAATGAAACATTTCCACAACTAAAAAATTTCAAAGTTAGTTTAACTTTGTACCTACTGGTGCCCATTTTCATCCTTCTCGCAAAATTTTGCTTCCACATCATCAAGATCATCTCCATTTGAATCTTCAATATTTTTTTATTTTCCAGTCTTAAAAGCAATCTCCACTTTTGTACCATTTTTCAAACCAATCTTTTTCATTTCAAATGAAGTTAGTGTACCAATAAACTAATCTTTAGAATAAGTATTAAAATTTTCAACTTCCTCAATAGCATATACATTTTCACTGTATGAATCAGGAAGAGTTATAAGAACTTTCTTTACCACCCTAGGTTCTTTAACTTGTGCACTAATACCTCTCATATCACTTACCAGTTCATCAACTCTTTGCATATAGGTTGAAATTGTTTAATCTTCATACATTCACATAGTCTCAAATTGTGCCTTTAGATTCTACAACTTTTTTTGTTTAACCTTTCCATCTCCTTCATGAATACTTTCAAGCTTATCCCAAACATCTTTAGCAGTCTTAAGATTCATAACTTTAACCAATTCAGAATTTGAAAGACTGTTCATAAGAATAAATATTTCCTTACCATTTACTTCATGTGCCTTAATCTCATCACTTGTACTTGGTCCATTCAGAGGTGCAACATATTTATTCTTTATTTCTTTTTCAATTTCAGATCCATGAGCTACTAGACATCCTTTCATATTTGTCTTCCATAATGCATAGTATGTTCCATCAAATCTAGGGAAATAAACTTGCTTTTCCATCCTAGATCTAACTTAAGAAATTAAGATATTCTCCAAGGAACCTTGATTTGATACTGATGCAGAGTGAGCAGGGGAAGCTTTCTTATAGATGACCAACAATTCTACTAACCAAAGATCTCTCAAACACTCCTTAAGAGGACCCTTCAAGTCAATTTCCCCAAACAAGGTGATGGCACCACTTTCCACATGAATCTCAAGGAAAACCTACACAAACTAACTTGGTGACATTTGAAACACCTTTTCCATGCCAACATATGACAAAGAACTTAAATTTGTATGGTATACACTTCATTCTTCCATTGCTCTAAAATTGACCTAGAAGCACCTCATAGGAATACAATGTAGGACAGTCACAAAGAACTTCTATAAGCACCCACTCCTACAACTAGACACATGCAAAACATTGAAGACACCTTAAACAACTCATCAAAGTTTAGCAACACCCAACAACAGGGCTCAAAGCTCTCAAAATAGTCCAAAACTCATCAACTTCCAATTAGGCCTATCATGCTTGCAGCTTGCCAACCTAGGATAGTCACTATATAATCCTCCTAAACACAAGAACCATACAATATTAATTTGTTTTAGACTCCTCCAATGGATTAATTTCAGACCTCAAAACCCCAGGGCGATACTCTTTACCAAACCTTCACAATAAGACACTTTTCCCAGCCACAAGGAGGCCTAAATGGTTGAATTTACAACAAGAATCAAGGCTCCAAAGAACACCCCAACTCCCCTAATCATAAAAATTGATTCTTAGAACATCATTTCACTCATTTCAACCATTCTCAACTCACTTCCTTAGGAATTTTATGACATATCAATAAAACACAAAAAATCAGCATCTAACTAGGCATGTCACATGGAGATGCAAGCCTAGGGTTGCTCAAAAGTTGCACCAGAACCCCTTCCATCCTCCAAGACCTTTAAGAACATAAATTTCATGATATTACTCACCTTCCCACAAAAAATCAGGCCATGAGCAAGTGGAGAAGGCGAGTTAGAAAGCTTTTTAGACCAAACCTTGATTTTGAGGGTTTTCCATACCACTCTCAGTAAAATGTGGATATCTCTTTCAATTCTTAATGAAAAATTCTCAAACCACAACCAAAAGAAAGGTATCTCAATCATCTATCGATAAATTATGGTATTCTTCCCATACAGTATGTAATATGGTTGTGCCACATATTTTAGCAACAATTTTACACATAGAAAATGAAGGAAAACATGGTTTCTTTTTATTCAAACTTTCTCCAAAATTCACCATCAACATGCCTCAACCAAAAGAGGCCTATTTCAACCTTTTACACCTCTTTTCAACATTCTCCAACTGATTTTTGAATTAGTTGGATGTTGGAAACAACTGATTTTTAAAACATTCCAAACTAGACTCCTAATTGCCTAGTTAAGGCAATTTATACTACTCCCAACAAGCCCGATTACAATGAAAATTTAAAAGGTGTTAAAACACAATAAAACACATCAAAACACCAAAGATACTCCCCTAAAATACCTGGTTGTACCAAGGCATCTTAATTTCTTAACTTGCCTAGATGCACCAAGTTCACATGGTGAGGAAGGAGACCTTGTCATTACATCAAAACTTAATACCAAACCTAAAATCCTATTACAAAGCATTCAAGATGGTCCTTAGGACCTTATTACACCATGATCATCTTTTTCATTTAACAAAAATCCACACAAGGCCTCAAAGAGGCATGGAGTCCCCAAGGTGCCCTTGCACCATGCACCTAGGGTGGAAGAGATCTCAAGTACCACCTGAGATTAGTTGTTGCAAAGTAGTACCATGTTGTAGGATGTATTATTCACTCATCCAAGTGGCATCTTTAGGTGGAAGACCCTTCCATTTATCTAAATACTCATTATATACGTTTTTCCTTGTCCTTTTTACCTCCTTGGTATCTAGAATGGCTTCAAGCTTCAAAGGTTCAGATGGTGGAAGGTCCTACGCCCAATCTTCATCAGCTTCCAAATCTATACCTACATCCAAAGACCCATTAAAGGGGTACAAATCAGCAACATTAAAATTGGGTGAGATAGCCACTCCAGGAGGGAGTGCTATCTCATATGCATTTTTCCCAAATTTATGAATAATCTTGCAAGGGCCTATTTTTTTCATTTGCACCTTGGTGTATTTGCCTTTAGGAAATCTCTCCTTCTTCAAATAATCAAAAAACAAATCTCCCACCTTGTATTTAACATTCCTTCTCCTCAAATTTTCCCTCTCTTTGTAGTGTTCTACATTCTTTTTGAAATTTTTCTTCACTTAATCATGGATAGACTTCATGGCTATGGAAAACTCCTATCCTTCTATACTCTTCTTCTCCATTCCTTTCAGATCTCTCAACTCAAAGATCCCCATTGGATTTATCCCATACACAACCTCAAAGGGATTTTTTCTAATGCTTCTATTAATGGAGTCATTAGAAGCATACTTTGCTTGGGTCAATACCAAATCCCATTGAACACCATGTTCCTTTGTTAACCATCTTAAAAGATTACCAAGTGATTTTTTAACCCTTTGTTTGGCCATCCGTTTGAGGATGGTAGGCTGAGCTATATTGAAAATTATTCCCCAATTTCCTCTACAAGGTCCTCCAAAAGTGGCCTATGAACTTGGAGTCCCTATCAGATACAATGCTCATAGGAATGCCATGCATTCTCACAATCTCCCTAAAAAAAAGACCTGCAATATTAGAGGCATCACTAGTGCATCTACAAGGAATAAAATGTGCCATCTTGCTAAATCTATCAACTACTACAAACACACTATCAACCCCCCTTTGTTTCTTAGGAAATCCTAAGACAAAATCCATACTTATGCTCTCCCAAGGCCTACTTGGGATTGATAGAGGCTGATAAAGACCAGCATTTGAAGTGGTACCCTTTGCTCTTTGACATATGGTGCAAGTTTCCACAAACCTTCTCACATCCATCTGCATTTTAGGCCAAAAGTAGAATCTCCTAACCTGCTCCAAAGTTTTTTCAAGTCCAAAGTTCCCTCCAAGACTCCCACCATGCTTTTCCTTTATTATATTCTCCCTCATAGATCACTTGGGAATTCACAATTGAGCCCCTTTAAACAATAGACCATCTTACAAAACATTATCAACATAATCATTGTGAAAAGCATAAAAAAATTGAGAACAAACTTCAAAAGCAGCCATGAAATCTTCATCCTCCTTATACATACCTTTGAGAGCTTCTATGCCCACACTTTGTAGTTGCACTTCTTGAACCATCATGACCCTTCTACTAAGGGAATTTTCAACCTTATTAGCTTACCCCTTATGTTTATGGAGAATGCATATGCTTGTAGGTATTCAACCCACTTCATGTGTCTTTGGTTCGATTTTTCCTATCCATTCAAGAAACTAAGAGCATGGTTGTCAGTGAATACTATAAACTCCCTTGGTAACAAGTAGTGCCTCCATTTCTTTAAAGATTGGACCATAGCATAGAATTCAAGATCATATGAAGAGTACTTTCTTTTGGCTTCATTTAGTTTTTCACTAAAAAATGCAACCGATCTACCCTCTTGACTCAAAAAAGCACCTATTCCTTGATTACTTGCATCACACTCAATAGTAAAGACTTCATTAAAATCAGGAACAAAAAGAATAGGTTGTTGTGATACCTTTTCCTTGAAGTACTCAAACCTTTCATTTTCTTCATTGGTCCATTGGAACTTACCCTTCTTCTCTCCTTTGATTGTATCAATGATGAGGGCACAAATATGGTTGAAAATCTTGATGAACTTCATGTAGAAGCTTGCTAGAACATGAAAACTCCTTACATCACCCACTGACTTAGGTGTTGGCCAATTAAGAATAGCCTCAACCTTTGATGGTTCCATTTTCAAACTGCCTTGTGAGATAACAAACCCAAGGAAGACCAATTCTTCTTTCATGAACTCACATTTTTGTAAGTTGATCAACAAATTTTCTTCATGCAGCCTTCTTAAAACTTGTCCAAGATGCTCCAAATGCTCCTCCTTGGTCTTGCTAAAAAAAATAATGGCATCCAAATAAACCACAACAAATTTTCCAATAAAAGGTTTCAATTCCTCATTCATTAGCCTCATGAAGGTACTACGAGCATTAGATAAACCAAAAGGTGTCACCATCCACTCATAAATAACTTCATTAGTCTTGAAAGTTGTCTTCCATTCATCCCCTTCACGAATCCTAATTTGGTGATACCCACTTTTCAAATCAATCTTTGAAAAGTAGTGAGCTCCTGCTAGACAATCCATAAGATCCACCATCCTTGGCATAGGAAACCTATATTTGATGGTTATCCTATTTATGGCTCTTGAATCAGTACATAATCTCCATTTACCATCCTTCCTTAGAGCTAGCATAGTTGGAACAACACAAGGGCTTAAACTCTTCCTCACTAGGCGCTTATCCAACAACTCTTGCACTTGTTTTGCTATCTCTTCATTTTGGGCTAGTGTCATCTTGTAGTCAGCCTTATTGGAAAATGTAGCACCTGGTATCAGATCAATATGGTGGTTGATATCTTTGATTGGAGGTAGGGAACTAGGCAATTCATCCACTACAATCTCCTTATACCTCTCCAACAAAGTTTGGACTTCACTAGGTATGGGTTTCTCTTTGTTTTAGGACAAAACAGACCTACATTTTGGCTTAACAAACAAGGAAAACCATAGACCTCCCTCTTCCTTTAAGGTCTGCAAAAATTCTTTCTCACCTACCACCATGATGTTAGACTCAAGTTGTTTATCTACCCCTTCATCTAGTAAAGGTCTCATAGTGAAAGCGTGTCCATCTTTTGTTATTGTGTGGGTATTCTTCTCTCCATCATGTTGGGCTTTTCTATCATACTTCCAAGGGAATCCTAAGAGTAGATGAAAAACATCCATGGGTGTGACATCACACAAATTTTTTTCCTTATATTCCCCAATCTGAAATTCCACCCAACATTGCTCATTAACAAGAACTTGTTGGCCCTTATTCAAACAAGACACCTTATATGGGGTAGGATGAGGAATCTTTTTTAGTTTTAACTTCTCAACCATTTCAAGAGACACTAAATTATCAGTGGAACTAGATTCTACAATTACCTTACATACCTTCCCATGATATTTACATGAAGTCCTAAACAAGGACTTTCTCTGTGGTGGCTCCTTGGCACTTGGCACCTTGAGAAGTGTTCTTCTCATCATAAATATCTCTCCAAATTTAGGATCAATAGGCCTAGAAGGTGAATTTACACTTTGTGCATCCTCCTTTTGCACCAATTGGTTCCTCCTATCTACACCTTGAGAGGTTGAAGCTTTCTTTTCAGGACACTTGAAAGATGGGTGCCCAAACTGGTTGCAAGTGTAGTACCTTCCAGAGAACGAATTGGAGCCTCTTCCATTGAATTTGCCTCTTCCATTAGAAATCCTACCTCTAAATCCTCCTCTTGATTCTTGGCTTTTTTCCTCTTTTCCAATTGACTCCCCTTGTTTCCTTTGTGATTGGTTTCTACCACCAAAATTGCCTCTTCCCTTGAAATTTCTGCCTCTTCCTCTTCCTTGCTACTCTTGCTTTCTTTTCAACTTCTCCTCTACCTTGCATGCTACTTGGAAGCACTCTTCCACTATCTTAGGAGTCACAAGACTCATCTCATCTTGGATTGCAAACCTTAGGCCATTCAAATATTTAGCCACTTTCTCCTTATCATTTTCTACATGACCACACCTCACACTGAGTTTATGAAACTCCTTAGTATAGGTTGCCACATCCATATCCTTTTTCTTTAGGATTTGTAGCCTCCTAAAGAATTGCACTTCATGATCTATTGGTAAAACTTGTGCCTTCAATATGCTCACCATTTTGTCCCAAGAGGAAATCATATTCTTTCCCTCTTTCACTCTTTCTCCTTGGTAGTAGTTCCACCAAGTCAAAGCAACCCATTTTAACTTTGTCTTTGCAAACTTAACTTTTTTATATTTTTCCATCTCCTTATATTCAAATTAATTATTTAAGGAATCAATCCATTCTATTATTTCCTTAGCATTCATCTTTCCCCCATACACTGGAATATCCATCTTCACTTCAGTGGATTCTTCTTTAATGGTCTTCAAGGCTCCAATGAAACTTCTCTCTTCAGGAGGCATCTCCTCTTCTGGATGGCTTTCCTCTCCACCTCTACCTCCTCCTCTAAGGTACTCTCTTCCTCAACATTTCCTTTTCTTCTCTCTAAGGCCTCTATTTTGTCCCTCAAGGCCTTTATCTCCCTTGCCACAGTAGACCCACCTTTTGGAGGCATCTTCCTTTTATTCACCAAAACCTCCAAATATCTTCACAACCTTTCAGATCAAAGCTTGGATCTGATACCACTTTGATGAAAGTGAGCAGGGGAAGCTTTCTTAAAGATGACCAACAATTCTACTAACCAAAGATCTCTCAAACACTCCTTAAGAGGACCCTTCAAGTCAATTTCCCCAAACAAGGTGATGGCACCACTTTCCACAAGAATCTCAAGGAAAACCTACAAAAACTAACTTGGTGACATTTGAAACACCTTTTCCATGCCAACATATGGCAAAGAACTCAAATTTGTAGGGTATAAACTTCATTCTTCCATCGCTCTAAAACTGACCTAGAAGCACCTCATGGGAATACAATGTAGGACAGTCACAAAGAACTTCTATAAGCACCCACTTCTGCAACTAGACACATGCAAAACCTTGAAGACACCTTCAAAAACTCATCAAAGTTTAGAAACACCCAACAATAGGGCTCAAAGCACTAAAAACGGTCCAAAACTCATCAACTTCCAATTAGGCATGTCATCCTTACAACCTACCAACCTAGGATAGTCACTATAAAATCCTCCTAAACACAAGACCTAGACAACAAGAATTGGTTTTATACTCCTCCAATGAATTTCTTTTAGACCGCAAAACCCTAGTGCGAGACTCTTTACCATACCTTCACAATAAGACACTTTTCCTAGCCACAAGGAGGCCTAAATGGTTGAATTTCCAACAAGAATCAAGGCCCCAAAGCACACCCAAACTCCCCTAAGCCTAAAAATTGATTATTAGAACATCATTGCACTTATTTCAACCATTTTGAACTTACTTCCTCAATACTTTTACCACAAATCAATAAAACACAAAAAATCAGCATCTAACTAGGCTTGTCACATGGAGATGCCAAGCGTAGGGTTGCTCAAAAGTTGCACCAAAACCCCTTCCATCCTCCAAAACATTTAATAACATATATTACATGATCTTCCTCACCTTCCCACCAAAAATCAGGCCATGAGCAAGTGGAGAAGGCGAGTTAGAGAGCTTTCTAGACCAAACCTTGATTTTGAGGGTTTTCCATACCACTCTCAGTAAAATGTGGATATCTCTTTCAATTCTTAATGAAAATGGCTCAAATCACCGCCAAAAGAAAGGTAGTTAAATTCTCTATCAATAAATTATGGTCTTCTCCCCTTATAGTACATAATATGGCCATACCACATGTTTTAGTAGTAATTTTACACACATATAATGAAAGAAAACATGGTTTCTTTTTATTCAAACTTTCTCCAAACTTCACCATCAACATGCCTTGACCAAAAGAGGCCTATTTAAACCTTTGAAACCTCTTTCCAACACCCTCCAACTTATTCTTGAATTAGTTGGATGTTGGGAACAACTGATTTTTAAAACATTCCAAACTAAACTCCTAATTGCCTAGTTAAGGAAATTTATACTACTCCCAAGAAGCCCGATTACAACAAATATTTAAAAGGTGTTAAAACACCACAAAAAACATCAAAAAATAAAGGAGACTCCCATCAAATACCTGGTTGCACCAAGGAATCTTAATTTCTTAACTTGCCTAGATGCACCAAGTTCACATGGTGAGGAAGGAGACCTTGTCATTACATCAAAACTTAATACCAAAACTAAAAACCTATTACAAAGCATTCAAGATGGTCCTTAGGACCTTATTACACCATGATCATCTTTAAAATTAAACAAAAATCCACACAAAGCCTCAAAGAGGCATGAAGTCCCCAAGGTCCCCTTGCACCAGATACCGATTGTTGAATGAATAAGACAACTAAGAGGGGAGGTGAATAATTTGTAACATATTAGAACAACAAAACACTCAATAGTAATCAGATCCACATGTATTCATTAAAAGCTTATTCTATTAAAGTGATTAAACTTGAAATGTAGATACAAAAATTGAAAGAACAACACCATACACAAGAGAACACTAGATTTATGTGGAAGACCTAATGAGGGAAAACATAATGAGCATTAGCTCACAATATAAGTAATAGAAAGACTAGTACAAGGGCTCACTACCAGAATATAACACACTATCCAAAAAGGCTCATAGCTAGGGCTCACTACCAAAAAAAGAACAAAACAAGATAGAAGAGAAATGTTACACAAAGAACAACTTCTCAATGCAATAAGAAATCCACCACAAATGTTCCAACACTTTTGTGACCTTGCATGAAAGATTTTAGACACCTTCATCTCACTTCCTTAAGGAATCCAACACTTGAAATTTGCACTGCCCTAGTCAAATTCACATCACTTGCACTGATCTCGCATCTAGATCTTGTCTCTCTCTTGCATATCACAAAAACACCACTCTTATTTATATCACCCTCAAACTCAAAAACCTTCTCCAAGGTCAAAAAATATCTATTATATTTAAAAATTCAAATTAGGTTGGCACATAAAAGTTCTCACGGTGGATAGGAATTAAGGTGACCTAAATAACTCCTTAACTAGGATTCAAATAGATCCCAAAACACCTCAATAGGATTTCATAAGCCTCACATGTAGTGCTAACACAAGGTCAGCCAATACTCATGCTAAACATGGTAATCATTAAGTATTCGCTTCCTTAAATTAATTCAAAACTTTTAGAAAAGAAAATTTACTTCAACATGATCTAGAATAATCCTCGATCCACCTTAGATCTAACAAAGACTTCATCCAAACTCGCAACATAGAACTAATTCAACACAAAACATCCGATAAACCTTATTCACACACTAACACATGAAAAATACACTGTATTGTACCAAATCAAGTGAAACCTTGAATTTTGAAAGATAATAACATTATAAGAAACTTCCCAAATCCACACAACCTAAAGCCAGACTGTGGAGAAATGCAAAGCAAATACATTTTTCCTAGGCCACAAATACATTTTTCCTAGGCCACATAAAACATCACTAAAAAATTGTTTCACACACTAGTGAAAATATCTCTCTATAAAACGATCCATAAACCTAATTTCTAAATATTGCAACCTCAAAACACCTTGAACAAAATATCAGATCCACATAGGAATAGCATCAAAAAAAAGGAAACACATAGCACAACCCGGAGCATATTATGAACACTTGCACAACATAGTTTTCTCTATTTATCAAATTTTCTCAAAAGCACTTGGAAACCAAGTACCAGAGACATCATCTCAACTCATTATTTCATTTAAACTCATGTTTAGACACTAAAAAAAAAAAAAAGCTCCATGTACTCACAACACTTCCTTAATATCTCAACTACACATGCACAACCTCAACATTTTTTTCCCTCTTTTTCATGATTTTCTCAATATCCTTGACATCTTCATCAGGAAACAAACTTCCCTAACACATAGTTGACATCAATGACAATACCATTTAGTACACATCCTGTTGACATCAATGAAAACACCTTTATACTTGATATAGTTATGCCAACATTCTTTAATCCAAAAGACATCACAAACTAAAATGATGTTCCCCAAGGTGTAGTAAATGTTGTATTGTATTGATCTTGATGGTTGATAAAGATTTGATTATAGGCTGAGAAACCATCCATAAATAATAATAAGGCATGGCCCATAATTGAATCTAATAGCATGTCAATATTAGGAAGGGGAAAAATTTCTTTCAAAGATTCTTTATTAATATCATGAAAATCCATACACATCCTAATATGATTGTTAAGCTTTGGCACTGCTACAATGTTTGAGATCCATGGTGAGTAATCAATGGGGTAGATAAATCCAACATCTAGGAGCTTATCAATTTCAACCTTAACCAATAAATCTATATTAGGATTCATCTTCCATATCTTTTTTCTTACTGGTTTAGCATCCTTCTCAAGTATAATGTTGTGCATAACTATCTTAGTGTTAATACCTGACATGTTTGAATAGGTCAAAGGACAAATTTTAGGAAATTCATGCAATAGTGTTTCATGTTCTTCTTGTTCATTATCATCAAGGAACTTTCCTATTTGAATCACTTTCTCTTCATTAGATGTGTCCATTAGTATGTTAATTGTATCTCCTACAAGTAAAGTACTTTGATTTAGAATTTCAGGAATTTCTTCTTTTTCATCTTATTCAATTCCACTTGTTTTATTTTCTTCACCAAAGTATCCCTTACTAATTAGGGCATGAGTGAATCTTTTTTTATGGTGATGAGTTGGTAAATTGTCATAAACTCCCAAAATTTCTACCAAAACTTCATCATGTTAAAAATAATATAGTGATTCATCACTTATGGGTATGTGTAGGATCATGATGAGCCAAAAAGTGGCGATATGATGGGTATGTGAAGGGTGTGTGGTTGACAACATTTTTTTAACTCAAAATTGATGAAATGAAAAGGGTTTTTAAAGGAGATTCTAAGCTTTCCACCAATATAAATTATGCTTTACTTTGAATTTAATAAATAATTATTATTGATTTTCTATTTTAATTATGACTAAAGTCCTAATTGATAGGCTGATTGAAAAACATCTATAGCTTTCAAACGGTGTCACATTTTTTGAATCTAAAACATGTGTCACATTCTATGTTTCACATACTAAAGTATTTTTAAAAAATGAATTCCATGAAGTTTTGACCAAGTTAAGGTGGTTAGACATACAAGTTTTTATATTTTTTTAAATTTGTAATAAAAAATTCATAATTAATTATTTACTTGGAAAAAAATTACAAAAAAATATGCATCACATCGGGACATGAGTCCTCTACTTATATCTAAAATATTATAAAAAAATATTATCATTTTATTGTGGTTAGGTGGTCATAAAGACACCTACTTATTATTTTTTCCCTGAAATTCAAGTGCTATTGCATTGAAATTTAAAATTTTCACCAAATAGATTTTTTTTAATAAACCTAGTAGTTTAGAAACTATATTCAATTTTCTACATATTCTATTCTTACATATTTTTGAAATAATATAGATAACTTATTCAAATTTTTATGTCAAGTTGCTTAACTCTAATTTTTCTAAATTTTTTGCCACTTAAGGACCTATTTTTTCTATGATGATCCTACACATACCCTTATGGTATCTAATAAATCAAGATGATTCAATGTGAGAGTTTTCGTAGGAGAGTCTTGCATAATGGTTTTGATTTTAAGTGAAGGTTTTTTCACTACTTTTGTTATCTTAGAAGGAAAATATCCAAGACAGCTTTTTATTTCTTATATGTTAGGCTCTATACGAACATGAATGCCTTATTCTTTCGTACCACATCCTTTTCCACTATAACCAAGTTGCTTCAAGAGTTGATATCCTCTCTGATAAATAGCTTCCATTACTTTCAAAGATGGTGTTTTCTCATGATCAACCTCATCATAACTTGTTTTGTAACTTGTGTCTTCTTCTAAAATAGTTGAGTCAGATATTGTTGATGGCTCTATCATGTGTTCTATTGACATCACTATTGTTCCTTTTTCGTTTTCCAATTTTTTTTGTGATTTTATATTCTCCCATAAATGTAGGTGTGAAATCTAATGAACCCCAATCATCATCCGATATTTTTTTAACTATTGCACAAGGATATGTGCAGGATCATCATGGAAAAATCAGGCCCTTAAGTGGCAAAAAAAATCAAAAAAATCAAAGTTAGGCAACTTGACATAAAAATTAGAATAAGTTATCCATATTATTTCAAAAATATGTAAGAATAGAATCTGTAGCAGATTGAATGTAGTTTCTAAACTACCAAGTTTATTTTAAAAAAAAACAATCTATTTGGTGAAATTTTGAAATTTTAATGTAGTAGTACTTAAATTTTAGGGAAAAAATAAGTAGGTGTCTATCTGACCACTCTAACCACAATAAAATGATAATATTTTTTTATAATATTTTAGATATAAGTTGAGGACTCATTTCCTGATGTGATGCATATTTTTATAATTTTTTTCCAAGTAAATAATTAATTATGAATTTTTTATTACAACTTTAAAAATATAAAAACTTGTATGTCTAACCACCTTAACTTGGTCAAAACTTCATGAAATTCTTTTTTTTTAAACCCTATAGTATGTGAAGCATAGAATGTGATGCATGTTTCAAATTCAAAAAATGTGATACCATTTGAAAGATATAAATATTTTTCAATTAGCTTATCAATTAGGACTTTAGTTGTTATTCAAATAGAAAATGAATAATAATTATTTATTAAATTCAAAGTAAATCATAATTTATATTGGTGGAAAGCTTAGAATCTCCTTTAAAAATTGTTTTTGTTTCATCAATTTTGGGTAAAAAAAAGTTGTCAGCCACATACCCTACACATACCCATCATATCACCACTTTTTGGCCCATCATGATCTTGCACATACCCACAAAACTTCTTGTTTTCTTCCTCTTGCCTAGGTTCTGCTTGTGAGGTTGGTATTAATTTTTTCAAAGGACTCTTTTTATCTTTCTCAGTTTGAAGCGACTTTATAATTAGAGGCCAACTTTGATTGTGTAGACCTTATTCATATAAACATATTTAATTAAATGATGAAGGGTTGAAGGGACTCCATTCATTTCATAAATCCATGGCCTACCCAAAAGAATATTATATGAGAGATCTTGAGGCATGACATGGAAAGGAGTTTGCAATGTAACTTTTCCAACTTTCATAGTTAATGTTATCACACCAAGACATTGATTTCCCACATTATTGAAACCACAAATAGACAAGGAATCTAGTTCAATCTTAGTCTTATTTACTCCAATATTATCCAAGAGGTTTACACTACATGCATTAAGGGATGAACCATTTTCAATGAGAGTTATTTTTATTCCACATCTATTAGTGACAACCACTATTATCAAGGCCTCATTTTGTTTTTGTATCTCTGATGGAGGTAACTCATCTTGATGAAAGACAATATCAATATTGATTGCATTCATACCTTGGATTCCTAAATGAGATTCCATAAGATCATATTGATTCCTAAATGAGATTTCATAAGTAAATCTTAGGAGGAGTGTTATGAAGTTGTTCCACAAGAGCATACTCCTTTCCACTATGCAAAGGAAAACAAGAAGCACTAGGAAGGATAGGTTGAGGGAGTGGTAATGAAGAAGGTATGGTTTGTGGTTTCCTATTCTTCCTTGTGTTGTATGTATGGGAAACATTAGGATAATTAGATTGTTGTGAAACATTGTTACTAGTGAGTTGCATGGAAAAGTTCAAGATACTTCCAATAGGTTGAGGATTTTTTTGAGGTGGTCCTATGATAAGCATAGGTTTGGTTTGAACTTATTGTTTTTGTGAAGGTGAGTAAATGGTATTTAAGGTGTGATTGCATTTACTTCCATTTGTTTTGTTTTTTTATGAAAAGCTTTATTGGATGAGCTTTGTGAGATGAAGTTCTCAAAGGCTTCATCTAACATGTCAAATTCATCACTACTAAAAGGCTTGAGGGATATGTTAACTTTTCTAGAAAGAGATCTAACATTGTTATATAAATATGCTTTCTCCAAGGGTTTTCATTTGGCTTATTCTTTTTGTTTTGACGTTTTTAGGGTAGTTTATGGTTACCTATGATTACAAAATGTAAAGTAATCTATCTAAATTATGGAATGATGCTGAAAATAAAGAAAATGTATAGATCTAAAACTATCGACAACTAAAACATGTAAAAAAATTCTAATTTGTTTTGAACAAGATTTAAGCAAAAGGATAACTATCTTGAATGTGAAAATAGACTATTTCATAAATGCAGTAGTCAAATTTGACACTAGAATTAGAAAGCATAGAAAAAGGCTAAAAGGCTCCCAAAAATCTAACAAGACTCTTGTACAAGGATAGGTTTTCCCAAGGGTGAATGGGTCTATTATGCCCTACATACACACCCCAACTTTTTTCTTAGCAACTACGGGGATCCCCTTTGCTTTCCTTCATCCAGTTGTTTGGTTTTTTCATGTTTACACTGTATCATTCTCATTTTTTTATTTTACCATGCCTTGTTTTCCTTTTCATCTATCGGGTTCAAGTTTCGAAATGGAATATGAGCATTTCCTCAAAAGAGGGTTCATATTTCAAGCATTGTTCTGAATATGATCCCCGTAATTTTCACTTTCCTCATTTTTGTTTTGGAATCTGGTTTTAGAATGGAACCTAAACCTTGCCCCTTCAGAAGGTTCATGTTCTTTCTTTCATCTCGACCCCAGTTTTTGCATTCTTGTTCTCTTTTAGCGTTGTTTCATAATCATTTTTTGGAATGAAACCTGAACCTTGCTCTAGTGCAAGGTTCATGTTTTCGGTTCTAACCTGATCTCAATTTCCACATCCTTTGTGTGTGCTTTGTCGAGTTTGGACTCATAACGGAACCTAAACCTTGCTGCTAAAGAAGCTTCATGTTCCTGGTTCTAACCCGATCCTGATTTTTGCTCTACCTTCAAGGGTTGCTTTGGTTCACATTCCATCTCTGGTCCCAATCTCAATCCCCATCTTTTCATCATCATCTTTTCACCTTGCCATCCTGTTTCATTTTTTGTTGTGATTGTCTGTCTCTTATCATTATGCCATTCATTTGTCTGGTTGTCATTGGCCTTCTCTATTTCTCCACCTTAAGTTTTTGTGTTGTGTCTAGTTTTGGTCATGTGCATCTTTTCGCATTCTTCGCCTTTTTTCGTGTTCTCTAGAGTAAAAAAAAAATACAAAAATACAAAAAATAAAAACTTAGAAGAATTAAAAATAAAATAAAATAAATAAATAATTTTTTTTAGAAATAAATAAAGTTTAAATTTAAAAAGATTTAAATTTAAATTTTTTAAAATAAACAAATCTTATATAAAAGATTTGAAAATTTTAAATTTTAAAATCATAAAATTTAAAAACCTTAAAAATAAATAAAAACTAAATAAACTAAAAAAAAATTAAAAAATGAGAATCTTTAGAAACAAAGATAAAAAAATAATAATAATAAATAAAGGAGTGCGGTCAGGATTGGGGTCCTGACCAGACCTTGGAACCAAGCATGAATAATGTCTGTAGCGTAGTGCAATTCTGAACTTCAATTCCAAAGTAGAAAGGATTGGAAAAGTTTTCCATCAAATTTCAAATTTTGGAAATGAAAGGGAACTCGGCTCCAAAATTAAAAACGTTCAAGTGTCAGTTTCAACCCTGCTCCCAACCCCAAACAAGCATTAAAAGGGAAATTAAGTAAAATTTGCATTAGAACTTTTGTTTCCGATGGACTATTCAAAGGTTCCAAAAATTAAAGTCCCGCCAAACTAAGGATCCTTCATGTAGATAAAACCTTTTGGAAAATCCCACACACCAAACTAGAGTTCCAGAAAGGGGCATGGAAATTCATCAAAGCACAAAGGACAAAAGGATTCTGTGAAATGTGGTAGTCACATCTACCCTAGTTATTCGGAAGCCTTCACAGATAATGGGAAGAGTTTCATAGACTGTAGTTGGAAAAAATTACCATTGTTATCCGCCACAATCTTTTTCCACATTTCTTTCTCTTTGCATGCTAATATGATAACTTCGGAATAGGGCGTTGACATACATCAAAGCATAAAAGGGAATAAGAAGTTTTTCAACCCTAATGAATGTGTTTGCACAATGGTTTATTGGATATTTGAATCAAGGTTGTTATTTTTAGATGAGTTGGACCTTGAGGTTGAATGATTTCCATTGATAAAAATTTATGGTAAAATTCATTTGAAGGTCTTGGAGGAACTCAGAAACCATGGGGGAAACCTACTCTGGTTTTCTCTTTACTACAGGGGTATTTGGAATATTTAAATTTGTGACAAAACACCTTAGAGATGTCATTGCATGAATGCCATTATTGTAGAATTTTCTCAAAAAAAAAAAATTTAGAAACTAGTTTAGAAACTTTAAAGAAAATATTATTGATAGGGGTAAAGCCAAATCCCACAACCTTTCAAAGCATTCTTTTGGCTATGTAAATGTGAATCACATAGAGTGAATGGATTAATTCATTCATTTTAATAAAATTGTTAATTTTTAAGAATTAAAATGAATTAATTAATTTTATGATTTGATTTGCATTCATCAAATTGATATGTTTTACAAGTCCTGTAAGTGGATGATACTAGGATCAAATTGAGGAAAAGCATTAATTTGATGTTATTTTATTTAAAATAGCATTCAATCTAAAAGGGGGCTCTTATTTATTTCAATTATGAAATATATGTTCATTTACATTCAATTGAAATAAATTGGAACAATTAATTGATTTCAAAAATTGATTATTAATGAAAATAAATTGGAAAAAATTCAATGCATTTAGTAGAATTGGATCTACAAATGGTAGATATGATAAAAAAGAAATATTTTGCCTTGTCTTTCATCCTTGTTCACCAAGTTCGACATGGTCGAAGGCAAGTTATAGTGGCTCAAATTTTTCCACTAGGGAGAAATGCGATAGAGATGTTTGAATGCCATGGTGATAATATGTTGGACTCTAATGCAACTAGTCAGAACATAAATGAAGAGGAAGATGAAATGGAAGAATGAAGAAAATAGTTTTCAGATTTCATAAAGTTAATTTTTTATTGTATATAAACTATGTTAACAATACTGGTGCTTGATAGTTCTATTACACTGCTATTAATATACTGAACCAGTTGATGAATTTTTTTACCAATACTATAATTTTGGTAAATTTTGTAATTTTGTTTATAAATATTAATATAAATACTTAGGCTTATACCTTTTATTGAGAAAAAAAAAATTAATGCTTTTAATGTCTTGGAGGTGCTTTTTGGAATGGGGGGATAAAATCTTTAAGTTGATTTACACAACATGTGTAAAAGTAAAATATTTTTTGAAGAGATCATCAAACAAGGAGTAGGATGAAGACATGGTGGGCCCACATGACGTCACCTTTAAAAAATATGTTGATTTATGCTGAGCAAAAGGAGGAACTCAAGGTCGAACTGGAAAGTTACAACAACCAACTAAAGCAAATTGAAGTCAAACAAAATCAAATAAAGAGTTGAAACAAAAGGTTTCCTCTACGGATTGATCATTTGCATGCAAAAGGCTGCTTTTGGGTGTATTATTTTGGTAATAATAGGGATTTTGTGAGATATAAATTACAAAATATGCTCACCTTTAAGGAGAGAGACATTTAGGAAAATAGGTTAGATAGTTTCAAGTTAGCTAATTAGAGACCTGCAATAGAGTAGATGGTAGATTTTTCTTGCATTCTTAGCATAGTTGAGTTAACCTAGAGACATTGGTTTTCATACATTGGTGAAGTTTTCTAGAATTAAAATTTTTTCTTATTTATTTTACCATAATAGAAGTAGTTGGAATTAAACCTACTTTAGATTACACTCTAGAATGGTATTTGTTTTATTAATTATTTAATTTGAAGTTCTTCAAGGAATGAATAAAGTTTTACCTTTTTTCTTTAATTTGAATTATAATGGATGATCTACAATATGCTAATGATTTCAACACTATGAAAGAACGTAGCTGTGTATTGGTTGTAGGTTGATTTTTTTTGCAATTAATCTAGGAGTTTCTTGAAGAACATGTCTGGTTAATTAGATGAAACAACATTCCCCTCTTTCTTGCATCCTTGATCTATCTTTTGCAATTTTTTATCATTTGGTTAGAGTAGGTTTAGGTAGGATTTCAAATTTGCAATAACCAAAAGGCTCAATAACCAACAAGCCCCTTGAACATTACAACAATATTGATTGCTCAACAAAATAGTAACGTTGTGACCCAACACCTAGGACCTTGGGAAGTGTTTGGTTTAATGATCATTCACTTCTTTCAGGAGTGGTAAGGTAATTGCATATTTCTTGCAACTTGCTATGTCAATTTTTGCATCAACAGGGTCCTTGTTCAGGGTTCTGAAAAATGAAAGATGCTAAGTCTGAGTTACTATTAGTTTTTTCTATTTTAGGTTGCAAACTATGGTTTTTGTGACATAATTTTCTAGTTTCAAGTGTCCTAATGCAAGTTTTACTAGTACAAATAGTGAAAAAAGTGACAACTTTTGGAATGCAATTTTGAACTGAAATTTGAATCTAAATGATTGAAAGGCACACTTGATGCAACTACAATGCAAGATGTATGCAAAATTAATGCAATATTTCTATTTTTTTATGAATTTAAATGATGCAAACATGCAAAATTAAACACTAAATGCAATGCAAAGCACACTAATAAAAAACACAGTAACACAAATCTAGATCTAGGGTCTTGAATTTTTCCAAATTAGAATTTAAGGTGTACAAGGTTAGGTTCACCAAAATGAAACTTAGGGAAAAGGGGGATAGATAGATAGGAGACCTAAAAGTGAGAGGCTTATGCCAAAAAGAAAAAGGGGGTATCTACCTAATCTAAAATCTACCTTTCCCATGTTCATGAGGAAGAGGGATAGTGCCAAAAATGATTAGAATTGACTTGTAACCCTCAAGGTGAGTCATCCCTAGGTTTGGAAACTATGTTGCCCTAACTTGCTTATGATAGAAATGATTGAACAATAGTTTTGGGAGAAGAATAAAAGTGCATTAAAAATAAAACCTATGAGATATATCACTTGAAACATGAAGTATTATGATAATATTAATAGAAACAACCATTAACTAGTAGAATCAAGAAGGTTAGGATGGTATGTACCTAGCTCCAAAAGGCATTTTTCAGGCTCTCCACTAGAACAAGTTCTCCCAAGGGTGAATGGGTCCTTGCATCCATTTCTAGAAAATTAAATGTTGATTCTATATCTCTTGTTCTACACTCTATTCCTTATTTCAAGAATGGAAATATTGAAGGTGTTGTCATTGATGTCAACTAGTCAACTGGTTATCTACTAGTTATTGTATATGTCGAGGATATTGAGAAAATTATAATAAAGATATGTTGCAGGTGTTTTATGGCTGCTCTAATTTTTGGCCTAGATTTTCTCATGTGGTTGTGTGGTTCAAATATGTTGTTCATGGTGTGAGATAGTGTTATATTCAGATTCTTGGTTGTTGGTTCATGGTACAATGCAAGTTGTGTTCACCAATTGTGAACTATGGTTCTCTTTGATTCTGATTGAGTTTTGGGAGAAATGGTTTTGCTCCATATTTCTCTTTGATGAAGTCTTATGATGTATGGTTTTATAGTTGAGTTTCCCTAATTGTATTGAAGTTAATTTTATAATTTGGAAAGTTCATGCTTAATGGTTCTATGTTTTTTACACTAGTGTGGCTGAACTTGTGTGAAATGCTACTTTTGAGAATGATGAAGTGCGTGTTTAGGTCACCCTAATTATAAATCCAAACTAGGATGTTTTGGTGTCAACCTAATTTGAATTTGGATTTGGATAGCTGAATTTGGATATGTTTCAAAGTTGAAGATGTTATAAATACAAGATGAGTTAGTAATGGAAAATAGACAAGAGCAAAGAAGAAGCACAAGAAGAGAAAAGAGAAAGTGTAGTTTTGTGCAACATTGATTCTATTCAATAAGAGTGTGTGTTGAGAGTGTGAGATATTAGTGCAAAGCTTAATGCTGAGTTTCTGGATGCAGTGAGCAGAAGGAAAACTCTATCATTCATGCAAGTTGATCAAGTGACTATGGTGGAATCCTTTGCTACATTGGGATTATAGTCTCACTATAACAAGTCTTCTTTGTATCTCTGTGGTAGTGATCCCTCTGGGTTGTAGCCATGTTGGACAGTGAGTCCTCGTTCTGGATAGTCAATCCTTATTTCAAGCAGTGAGCCTTTTTGTAATCAATTTTCATATTCTCTATAATATGAGTTAATCTTCATCATGGTTTTTCTCTCATTGGGTTTTCTACATAAATATAGTGTTATTATGTGAGTATGTGCAGGATCATCATGGAAAAAACAATCCCTTAAGTGGCAATGAAAATTCAAAAAAATCAGAGTTAGGCAACTTGATGTAAAAATTTGAATAAGTTATCTATATTATTTCAAAAATATGTAAAAATAGAATCTATGGAAAATTGAATGTAGTTTCTAAACTACTAAGTTTATTTTAAAAAATCTATTTGGTGAAAATTTAAAATTTCAATGCAATAGTACTTAAATTTTAGGGAAAAATAAGTAGGTCTCCTCACCCCTAACCATAATAAAATGATAATATATTTTATAAGATTTTAGATATAAGTAGAGGACTCATGTCTAGATGTGATGCATATATTTTTGTAATTTTTCCAAGTAAATAATTAATTATGAATTTTTATTATAACTTTTAAAAAATATAAAAGTTTCGTATGTATGACCACCTTAACTTGTTCAAAACTTCATGAAATTCAATTTTTAATCCTATAGTATACGAAGCATAGAATGTGACACATGTTTGGGATTCAAAAAATGTTATACCGTTTGAAAGTTATAGATGTTTTTCAATTAGCATATCAATCAAGACTTTAGTCATAATTCTAATAGAAAATTAATAATAGTTATTTATTAGATTCAAAGTAAAGTATAATTTATATTGGTAGAAAGTTGAGAAGCTCCTTTACAAACCCTTTTCATTTCATCAATTTTGGGTAAAAAAAGTCATTAGCCACATGGACGAACTCTAGAAAAGAAAGGTAAGCTATTAAACACATTTTTTGTGTTGACTTCTTAGGATTGGCAGGTCCAAACCAAATTCCAAAGCAAGCCCGAGGCTATTCCCTAAACATTAAATTTTGTGTTAGACATATTGGATATCCGATTTGAATCCAATATCTGATATGTTTTAGATATGAGTTGAAAAATGTTATACAATTTATAATATATGATTTAAAAAATCAATAAAGTTTATAATTTAATATATAATATATAATATAGTTTATAATGTAATATATATTATACAATTTATGATAATCTCCTACTAAATTATGTATTTAATATATAATATATTATATTATTATGTATAATATTTAAATATTATTTCAATATTTTAGTTAATGTATAAATATTTAAATATATATATATATATATATTACTAATATATAAAATATTTAAATATTATCTCTTTCCCTCTCTCTCTCCCAAGTCTCTCACTCAATCACTCCTATCTCTCTCCCCTCTCCCCTCTACTCTCTCTCTCTCAAGTCTCTCTCTCCTAACCCCCTCTCCCTCTCTCAAGTCTCTCTCTCTCTCTCACTCACTATTGGTGTAATTAATATTTAATTACACTTTACATAAGTTTACTTAGGTAATTATTTAATTCCTAAGTTATAGGTTCTTATCCTTATCTTATTGAGCTATCTTGTTGCTCAAGATAAGATTAGGGTTATGCATCTTTGCTTTTATAAAGCAAATCATTATCATGTAATTAATGAATTCCTAAATAATATTATGTTGCACATCCTTTTGCAACACCTCTGCTTTTTCAATTTTTCTCTTCTGTGGAAGGCTATTCTGGTTTGCAAATCTGATCTTGGTTTCTAACATGGTATCAGAGCCTTGATTTGCAACCCCTTCTCAGATTTTTGAGAAAATCAGTGCAGAGTTCGTTCAGGGTTCCTCAAGGGATCTCACCTTGAGCATTTTTCTAGTGCATTCTGAAGCAAAATGGACATCGCCATCATGTTCGTAGTGCCCCAAAACCTAAGATCGCCTGTTGTTTTGCTCAAATCCAAGCAGTTACAACAAAAGGAAAAAAAATTAGAGGCATGCAGATCCATATAGATCTGAGTGCCTCAGTTTTTGTGCACCCAAGTACAAGTCTATTATCTGGTTTTTAATATTTCTTCCATTGATAAAAAAATCAAGTTTTTCTATTATTTTTTTCCTACATCCAGAATTTTTTTTGCTAGAAAATAAAAACAAATCAAAATGTTTTTGTTTTTTTGAAAATTGCAAAATATATATATATATATAAAACAAGTGCAGGGGTACCAACCTGCACAAGTCACATCCCTACGCAGGCTATACCGTACCTGCACTGGCCCATTCATTCACTTACCGACATCCTTTGAACAACCACTGGTGGTCAACACCCGTCCAACGGTCTTCTTCCCGACCAATGGCCTTACACACCGACGACTTTGAAAACACCAGTGGCTCCATTCCAAATCCAGTGATGGGCAGCATGCTAATCAAATCAGCGGTGACCAAATCTAGGTGGGAGAATATTCTCCCCCAAATTTTGGCAATTTGCAAATTTTCTGGGAAACGACATTTTTTTTCGATGACGTCTTGCTTGGCCATCAAATTTAACATAGTGAAGTGTTGACGTCAGCATGACGTCATCGGCTATACGGCCCCTCTTTGCTCCTCCTAGCCCTGATTTTTCCTAAAGGAGTATTTTTTTTCTTTTGGTCATAACTTGGGCATACGGTATCAAAATCGAGCAAACGAGATATCGTCAAAAAGCTGGTTCCAAGAACTTTCCAGTGGTGCTATTTATTTTTTAGTAATTTTTTGTTTACCTAAATTTATTTCTGTTTGAAGTCAGATGTTCATTTTGGGCTTCCGAGCTCATAACTTTTTGCCACGATCTCCGATTTTCGTCTTCTTTGCGGTGTAAGAAAGGTATTGAGGAGCTCTATCTTGCCGTCAATGCACTTTTTTGTGTATCTATCCCATGTTGATCATTATTCCAGATTTTTCTTGATGGGTGTTTTGGAGATTACTTAGATGTTTTGGTAGTTGGAAAAGTGAAACCTAAATATTTGTACTTCATTTCAGTACCACATCATCATTTTTCTGTTTATGCATGTTTGTATGCTCTCCTTTTACAATCGTTGGGTTATTGTAATAAATGAACTATGATAAAGTTCCATCAGGGGGGTTTCTTGCATAATAAATCTGATTAGAGTGTAGTTTTCACTTTGATCTCCATCTTGATTTGTTGGAAACTCGTATGGGTTATATCTAGTCTCCTAGTTTCTTTTGGCCACATTTTTTGCTATTGCTTGACACATATCAGATTCATCAGTTCACACTTTAGTTGAGAGATTATGTTTCTTGATCCTCATTGATTTAGATTCTTCTCAGTTTGAGGGCCATGTTTTTATGGTTAATGTTCCAAAGTCTTTTTTGGTACTCCTTCCCATGGAAGAGTTTCAGTCACAATTTAGCATCGACATCAAGATACACGGTTTCTAGATTTTGTCATCATCTCAGCTACTATTGCTTCACAGATTCCAAGGCTATTCCAGTTTGTGAGTTTTTGAGTGTTCTATGGCATTGGGTCTTCTATCACATTATCATGATTCTGATTTTGGTTTCAGTTGTAGACAAAAGTATCTTTCCTTGCTTGTCGGATTGCGGTTCCAGTGTTACTCCACATTGTTTTTCTAGTGCTTCTTTGTAGCAGTCATCTCATTGTAGGGGGCTTTTTCCCACTGGGTTTTTCCTTCTCTACCTCATCATTGCATTTGTAAATGAGTACCTGATCAGGCCTTGTTGTCGGGACTCATCTTTGCATAATAATTTTCTTCTCCCTAAGTTGTGCTTATGGGGGGTGTTGGTGTAATTAATATTTAATTACACTTTGCATAAGTTTACTTAGGTAATTATTTAATTCCTCAGTTATAGGTTCTTATCCTTATCTTATTGAGCTATCTTGTTGCTCAAGATAAGATTAGGGTTATGCATCTTTACTTTTATAAAGAAAATCATTATCATGTAATTAATGAATTCCTGAATAATATTGTGTTGCACATCCTTTTGCAACACCTCTTCTTTTTCTATTTTTCTCTTCTGTGGAAGGCTATTCTGGTTTGCAAATCTGATCTTGGTTTCTAACACTCACTCCTTACATATCTATAACCCTTTTTCTATTTTTTCCCTCTGCAGATCTTCTCCCCCTCGTTTCGAATCTTGACGGTGCGATCTTTCTCTTTTCTATTCTTCCTTTCTTATCTTCCGGGGTCGAATCGAACTGACCCTGCCCTATCCTGACGGATTGTTTGTTTTCATATCCTGGATCCTTCGATCTCGATTTTTCGTTCTTTCCGGCGATATCTTTCCGGACGCGACGGACTTTAATCTTCTTTCCCCACTTTTTTCTTTCTCATTTTTGGATTCGATTTACCCCTCTGATTTCTTTTTCTGATTTTTGATTTTGATTTTGATCCTGGATGACCTGCCTGATGGATCGGATCTTTCTTTTTCGATTTAACCTTCTGACCTGATCCTGATTTTGATGATCTCTTTGAAGCCAGATCCTTTTCGATTTCGCGATCTCTGATCTGATCCTGGATCCTGATTCCTGATTTGATCGGATTGATCGATCCTCTTTTCTCCTTGGATGATTTTGATTTTTCCTGATCTGGATCCCTGACTTTATCCTGATTGGACCCTCGGATCCTCTGGATGAATTCCTGACTTCTCTGATTCTGATCCATTCTTTTATTTTTTCGACTGGAAATGATTTCGATGATGATTATCCTTTGATTTTCCTTTCGATTTGATTTTGATTGAATCTCCACCTGGATCCCGGACTTGATCGGGATCTTTTGATTTTTTCTGACGAGCGATTTTTCGATGATTTTGAGTGGACGATCCTTCTCTTTGATTTCTCATCTCTTCTTCAAATGATTAACTCTTAACCTGAACTGCTCGATCCCTCTTTTGACCGCTGATCCCATATTTTGACCCTCTTTCTATTTTCCTTCGATTCTTTCTTTTATTCTCCCTCCTGACCCTCGAGGACCTGACCCTCTTCTGACTTTCTTTCCTCTGAACTTGAATCCCCTTTATTTTTCTTCATGATATTATGAACCATGAAACCATCGACGGACCTTCGATACTTTATGACCTCTTAAGGTTTCTTTTACTTCTGATTTTTCTTTCGGACGAATCCCTTGAACTTTGTCGACTTGATTTTTTTTCCTTTTATGGATTTGAATCCTGAATCCTTTCGAACCCTTTCCATTTCGAATTTCCATTTCTGAATCTTTGGATGAATCTTATTTTTATGAGATTTCCTTGATTTCTTTCGATTTTTCCTTTGTGATTTTGATTTTGATTTATCCTGAATCCTGATTTCTCTCTTGATTTGATTAATGTCCTTTTGATCTCTGGACTCGATCTTTATTCTGATCCATCTGAATCCTGATCTTTTGAATGTCTATGATATTCGATTTCTGGAACTTAGTCTTATGTCCTACTCCACCTCTTTTCCCCGGCCCCTTCTATCCACCATCGCTAATGTTCAATGATCAAATCAGATTTTAGTGCTACACATTGAATATCCAGTTCAAACCGAATATCTAATTTGTAGCACTAAAATCTTTTCATTACAAAACATTTTGAAATGTTTTTCAAATTAGATATCGGATTTTATCTAATATCAAATTTTTGGGCCATAGGAAAACCCCATGTGGGCCATTTTATGCATTCCAATGGACCCTACATTCTATTTGTAGGCTTTGTAGGAGATAAATGCACAGTTTTAGATAGGAAGAGACAAAGATAAAAATTTTGGAGCATCTTCTACTCATATTTGTTATAAGCAATGATTTTTTAGCATCTTTTATGAGGTATAATGGGGAGAAGCAATCATCGGAAGCAAAAACATAAGAGAAATTTTACAAAAGAATAAATTGAAGAATATAGACAAAGAGATAGAGAAGGTCATAGGAAGAGAAGGCAAGGTATGTTAAATATTGGTGAACTTGAGCCCTATGGTCTTTCAATTGAAGAGGAAATTGAATATGTTTGAGGTGAAAATGGTGAACATGATATTCAAATTGGGAATGAAAATATTGAAATTGATAATGAAAATGTTCAAGGTGAAAATGTTGGAATTGAAGATGTTGAGCATAATATTGAACCAAGTGTAAATTATGTTTAACAAGATTACATGAGAAATAAAGAACCTTGTGTGGAAGAAAGACATTCCAAATTCAAGACCTTCAAGAATCCCTAAATGGTTACTTGAAATTGATGAGAACATTATAAACAATTTTGAAGGCAAGAGGTCAACATGAATCGTTTGGTTGTGGGATACAAGACTTTTCAGCCAATATTTTAGTGATAAGACATTGATCGAGCAATGCCAATTTTTTTGTACAATTGCTAAAGATGCAAAAGATGAGACCTTTTCTAGCCAAATTGAAGATTCGTGTGAACAAGAAGACTGAAAAAATTATATTATTGTCAAAAATGTTTTAAATGCTCTCAAGTCTATTAGAAGAAAGGCTCACTTTATGAGACAAAATTGTATTGATTTTGATATAAATAGTAAAACTTTGGATAGAGCACTTACAAGAAGACAAAGAATAGATGATCCTCTTCAAAATTTTGTTCAAATTTTTTATTGAAACACATCCAAATATAGAAATTTCACAAAGGACTTTTGAAGGTTTGAAGCCATTTTATTCCGTGCCTCTTAAAATTCATAATACTTGTTGCAAATACCATGTGGAGTTTTCAATGTACCATGAACTATTACGCTATATCCATTCTACTTTGCATACTAATGAAATGTTGTAGGAGTGTGGTGCAACGCATCTTTTGAAATCGTCAAGGGACTTGCTAGATCTATTTTTATGTTCTAGAGATGATGGTTGCTTTTTCTATAGAAATGATTGTTTAAATGCGAAGTGTTCACAATGTGGTGGCTTGTCAAAGTTTGTTCAATGTTTTCATGAGGGTTTCAAACATGAATTTGGAAAGAAGCTTGTTCAGAAAAAGAGATATGAGATAGTCAAATATACTTTAAAGAGAGGAGGTGAAGGTTCTAGATGCAAGTTGGTTACAAAAGAATGCAGTGTTGTTGATTTTATTTCAGATTTTAAGGACAATCTTTTCTACAAGTATGCAAGGCATAGTCATTGGTCTCAGTGGCTGGATTGAAAATTCATGATGTGTAAGGACTCTTTTTCGATTTCTATTTTTGTCCACATAACATTTAGACATGCACCTGATAGTACAAAGGAGGATCAAAAGATAATCAAAGAGTATCATTTTTTATATGAGTGATGATAGATCTCACTTGTCCAAGTATGTCCAACATTGTTTTGAGAATTTTTTTTAGTTCTTATAGGAGCATGATATATCATTGGGCCGACATCTCATTTGGTTAGTTAACTACATAGGTCAATTCAAGAATTCTCGTATGTTTTATTGGTTGAGTAGAATGCATGTAGAAAGGGGTGTACCTCATATTTGAATTTTTCTTGAAGCTAGGAATGGGAAAGGGGAGCATGATGGAGCAAGTGCATGTGTAAAGAGAGATTTATTTAAGGAGCAATTGAATATTTCAAGAGAAAAATTCAGTGATGCACATTCTATTGTTGATTGGTGTAGTTTAGCATTGTCACGGGGAGGGACACTTGATTCAATAGTGCACAGTTTCTTTTGGTTGGTTGAGTAGGGTACAATGGGAGGCAGATTGTATTGTCTAAAAATCAAATATTATTCAAAGATGCATTCATTTTGAAGCTCAAATGCAAACACATGGACCATTTGGACATGAGGGTTGGATTTTTTTTGGCAGATTTGTATTCAGTGTGAGTGGGATCAATGTGAGTCAAGTGAGTGGGTGGATACATGGGCTCCATAGTATCTAACTCCTTTATCTCAAACAATATCCATGACAAATGACACAATGGAAATTTTAGTTGATTACGATAGACTTTTAGATCTACTACAACTAGGAGATGTTTTTGCAGTTGTTGCAATGCAGGGGAATGAAGAGAGATTAGACGATTGGTTGGCTCGATGTGTGTGGGTAAATCATAAGCTAACATAACCAATGGAAGATGATGATGGATTCGTGTATCCTATAGGTTCAGTTGTGGTTGCAAGAACTTGGTTGTTAACATACATGATTAGAAAGAATGGCATACCTGCATTTGAAGACTATGAGAAACACAAAACCATTCTCATGTATTCGCACCTTGTTATAGCAACAAATGTTAAGTTGTTAAAGCATCATGCCAAACCAAAGACAAAACAACTATGGACAATTAGTAATGTTGATCATGAAGCAATATTGGATACTCTTAAGCAAAGAGATGACCCTTCAAACACACTTGAATAGCATATTCAAGAATGGAAGGTACAATTCTTAGGTTCATTATGCTTACGTTCATTAGTGTTTTGTATTTAATACTGATATTTTGTATACTATTGCAATGCAAGTGTCTTTAATAGTGATATTTTGTATGTAATTTTGTGATATTTTTGGCATGATTGATCATGGACCTACTTCAATAATAGTCATCTTTGATCCTTCCAAAGAGGTATGTGACAGATTACAATAATATAGATTGGTTATTCGAAGCATCTTTTATAGTTAGCATTACTATCTCATCATCAATTAGGTCATTTAGAATAATATAGATTGGTTATTCTAAGAATCTTTTATAGTTTGCATTACCAATTCATCATCATTTAGGTTTTTTATATTAATATAGATTTGTTAATCAAAGCATATTTTCTATTATGATGATATAGATTTATCATTTGACAACTTTTATGATATTTTTGACATGATTGATCATGGACCTATTGCAACAATAGCCAGCTCTGATCCTTTCAGAGTGGTATGTGACAAA
>VDFB02270651.1:536225620-536239153 GCA_007258455.2 Sequoia sempervirens
ACTAACTCCCTCTATCTCTCTCCCCTGTACCCTTAACCCTAAACCCTAAAACATTAACCCTTAAATCCTCTACCCTATACTTTCTCTCTCTCTCTCAAGTCTTTCCCTCGTACCCCCTCTCCCTCTCTTAGGTCTCTCTCTCTCACTCCTTCTATATCTCTCCATCTACCCTTAACCCTTAAATCCTACACCCTCTAACTCTGTCTATGTCTCTGTCTTTGTCTCTCTCTCAAGTCTCTCCCTCATACCCCCTCTCCCTCTCTTACGTATCTCTCCCCTCTACCCTTAACCCTCTCTCTCTCTCTCTCTCTCTCTCTCTCTCTCTCTCTCTCTCTCTCTCTCTCTCTCTCTCTCTCTCCTACAATTAATCCCTCAACCCTATATTGTCAACCCTCTACCCTTAACCTTAAACTATCAACCCTCTACCTTCAACCCTCTCTCTCTCTCTCCCCCTCTTCCCCTCTTCCCCTCTCCCTTCCCCCTCCTTTCCCCCTCCTAATTCTCTCTCTCCCCTCTTTCTCTCTCTCTCTATATATATCTCCCTTTTCCCCTCTCTCTCTCTCTCTCCTTTCCTTCTCTCCCTCCCCTCCTAATTCTCCCCTCCATCTCTCTCTCTCTCTCTCTCTCTCTCTCTCTCTCTCTCTCTCCCTTCCCCCCTCTCTCTCTCTCCCTTTCCCTCTCTCCCCCTCTCTATCTGTCCCTTTCCATCTACCCTCTACTCTCTCTCTCTCTCTTTCCCACCCTTTACCTCCCAATTACTGTTAGGTCTATGTGTGCACAAATTGAATATCCAATTCAAATCAGATTTTAGTGCTACACATTGAATATCCAGTTCAAACCGAATATCTAATTTGTAGCACTAAAATCTTTTCATTACAAAACATTTTGAAATGTTTTTCAAATTAGATATCGGATTTTATCTAATATCAAATTTTTGGGCCATAGGAAAACCCCATGTGGGCCATTTTATGCATTCCAATGGACCCTACATTCTATTTGTAGGCTTTGTAGGAGATAAATGCACAGTTTTAGATAGGAAGAGACAAAGATAAAAATTTTGGAGCATCTTCTACTCATATTTGTTATAAGCAATGATTTTTTAGCATCTTTTATGAGGTATAATGGGGAGAAGCAATCATCGGAAGCAAAAACATAAGAGAAATTTTACAAAAGAATAAATTGAAGAATATAGACAAAGAGATAGAGAAGGTCATAGGAAGAGAAGGCAAGGTATGTTAAATATTGGTGAACTTGAGCCCTATGGTCTTTCAATTGAAGAGGAAATTGAATATGTTTGAGGTGAAAATGGTGAACATGATATTCAAATTGGGAATGAAAATATTGAAATTGATAATGAAAATGTTCAAGGTGAAAATGTTGGAATTGAAGATGTTGAGCATAATATTGAACCAAGTGTAAATTATGTTTAACAAGATTACATGAGAAATAAAGAACCTTGTGTGGAAGAAAGACATTCCAAATTCAAGACCTTCAAGAATCCCTAAATGGTTACTTGAAATTGATGAGAACATTATAAACAATTTTGAAGGCAAGAGGTCAACATGAATCGTTTGGTTGTGGGATACAAGACTTTTCAGCCAATATTTTAGTGATAAGACATTGATCGAGCAATGCCAATTTTTTTGTACAATTGCTAAAGATGCAAAAGATGAGACCTTTTCTAGCCAAATTGAAGATTCGTGTGAACAAGAAGACTGAAAAAATTATATTATTGTCAAAAATGTTTTAAATGCTCTCAAGTCTATTAGAAGAAAGGCTCACTTTATGAGACAAAATTGTATTGATTTTGATATAAATAGTAAAACTTTGGATAGAGCACTTACAAGAAGACAAAGAATAGATGATCCTCTTCAAAATGATACATGGGCTTTTTCTAGGAGGATTTCACATGTTGATAAGAAGCTAACCAATAATGTAAAGTAGGTAATTCAGCAATTTTGGCATGATAACTCTAGAATATCACCCAATGCAAAGGATTTTTTAAAGTTAAGAATTGGCAATCGAGACTGTACATTGCATCCTAAAAATTTCTTGGAATCAAGCCAAACAATTTTGTTCAAATTTTTTATTGAAACACATCCAAATATAGAAATTTCACAAAGGACTTTTGAAGGTTTGAAGCCATTTTATTCCGTGCCTCTTAAAATTCATAATACTTGTTGCAAATACCATGTGGAGTTTTCAATGTACCATGAACTATTACGCTATATCCATTCTACTTTGCATACTAATGAAATGTTGTAGGAGTGTGGTGCAACGCATCTTTTGAAATCGTCAAGGGACTTGCTAGATCTATTTTTATGTTCTAGAGATGATGGTTGCTTTTTCTATAGAAATGATTGTTTAAATGCGAAGTGTTCACAATGTGGTGGCTTGTCAAAGTTTGTTCAATGTTTTCATGAGGGTTTCAAACATGAATTTGGAAAGAAGCTTGTTCAGAAAAAGAGATATGAGATAGTCAAATATACTTTAAAGAGAGGAGGTGAAGGTTCTAGATGCAAGTTGGTTACAAAAGAATGCAGTGTTGTTGATTTTATTTCAGATTTTAAGGACAATCTTTTCTACAAGTATGCAAGGCATAGTCATTGGTCTCAGTGGCTGGATTGAAAATTCATGATGTGTAAGGACTCTTTTTCGATTTCTATTTTTGTCCACATAACATTTAGACATGCACCTGATAGTACAAAGGAGGATCAAAAGATAATCAAAGAGTATCATTTTTTATATGAGTGATGATAGATCTCACTTGTCCAAGTATGTCCAACATTGTTTTGAGAATTTTTTTTAGTTCTTATAGGAGCATGATATATCATTGGGCCGACATCTCATTTGGTTAGTTAACTACATAGGTCAATTCAAGAATTCTCGTATGTTTTATTGGTTGAGTAGAATGCATGTAGAAAGGGGTGTACCTCATATTTGAATTTTTCTTGAAGCTAGGAATGGGAAAGGGGAGCATGATGGAGCAAGTGCATGTGTAAAGAGAGATTTATTTAAGGAGCAATTGAATATTTCAAGAGAAAAATTCAGTGATGCACATTCTATTGTTGATTGGTGTAGTTTAGCATTGTCACGGGGAGGGACACTTGATTCAATAGTGCACAGTTTCTTTTGGTTGGTTGAGTAGGGTACAATGGGAGGCAGATTGTATTGTCTAAAAATCAAATATTATTCAAAGATGCATTCATTTTGAAGCTCAAATGCAAACACATGGACCATTTGGACATGAGGGTTGGATTTTTTTTGGCAGATTTGTATTCAGTGTGAGTGGGATCAATGTGAGTCAAGTGAGTGGGTGGATACATGGGCTCCATAGTATCTAACTCCTTTATCTCAAACAATATCCATGACAAATGACACAATGGAAATTTTAGTTGATTACGATAGACTTTTAGATCTACTACAACTAGGAGATGTTTTTGCAGTTGTTGCAATGCAGGGGAATGAAGAGAGATTAGACGATTGGTTGGCTCGATGTGTGTGGGTAAATCATAAGCTAACATAACCAATGGAAGATGATGATGGATTCGTGTATCCTATAGGTTCAGTTGTGGTTGCAAGAACTTGGTTGTTAACATACATGATTAGAAAGAATGGCATACCTGCATTTGAAGACTATGAGAAACACAAAACCATTCTCATGTATTCGCACCTTGTTATAGCAACAAATGTTAAGTTGTTAAAGCATCATGCCAAACCAAAGACAAAACAACTATGGACAATTAGTAATGTTGATCATGAAGCAATATTGGATACTCTTAAGCAAAGAGATGACCCTTCAAACACACTTGAATAGCATATTCAAGAATGGAAGGTACAATTCTTAGGTTCATTATGCTTACGTTCATTAGTGTTTTGTATTTAATACTGATATTTTGTATACTATTGCAATGCAAGTGTCTTTAATAGTGATATTTTGTATGTAATTTTGTGATATTTTTGGCATGATTGATCATGGACCTACTTCAATAATAGTCATCTTTGATCCTTCCAAAGAGGTATGTGACAGATTACAATAATATAGATTGGTTATTCGAAGCATCTTTTATAGTTAGCATTACTATCTCATCATCAATTAGGTCATTTAGAATAATATAGATTGGTTATTCTAAGAATCTTTTATAGTTTGCATTACCAATTCATCATCATTTAGGTTTTTTATATTAATATAGATTTGTTAATCAAAGCATATTTTCTATTATGATGATATAGATTTATCATTTGACAACTTTTATGATATTTTTGACATGATTGATCATGGACCTATTGCAACAATAGCCAGCTCTGATCCTTTCAGAGTGGTATGTGACAAATTAGAATAATATAGATTGGTTATTCTAAGCATCTTTTATAGTTTGCATTACCATCTCATCATCAATTAGGTCATTTATAATAATATAGATTGGTTATTCTAAACATATTTTATAGTTTTCATTACCAATTCATCATCATTCAGGTTGTTTAGATTAATATAGATTTGTTAGTCTAAGCATATTTTCTATTGTGACAATATAGATTTATCATTTGATAACTTTTGCGATATTTTTGGCATGATTGATCATGGACCTATTGCAATAATAGCCAAATTTGATCCTTTCGAAGAGGTATGCAACAAATTACAATAATATAGATTGGTTATTCTAAGCATCTTTTATAGTTTGCATTACCAATTCATCATCATTCAGGTTGTATAGATTAATACAGATTTGTTTATCTAAGCATCTTTTCTATTGTGACAATATAGATTTCTCATTTGACAACTTCTATGATATTCCTAGCATGATTGATCATGGACCTGCTATAACAATAGGTAGCTCTGATCCTTTCAGAGAGATATGTGACAAATTACAATAATATAGATTTCTTATTCTAAGTGTCTTTTATTCTAAGCATCTTTTCTATTGTATGTAGTTTAACTGCTACCGTGATGGTTTTTATAGGTGCTTGTCACTGTAGAATGTCAACATACTACTCTTGTGGAAGACTGTGCCCTGAATGCCTCTAATAGGAAAATTTTGTAAAATTTGAATTTTCAAATGTGAAACAATGTAAAAAGGTCATAACTGTGTATGGGAATAATCTATATCCAGTGATGCTTTTTTAAATATGTGTCAAATTTCTAGCATTGTATAAAGGGTATGTTTAAAATGTAAAGGGGTATATATTTTGGAAACTCATAGGTTGAAATAGTCATACAAGTGTATGCTTTGTTACTGTTATTGGGACAATTTTGTAAGAGCTTTTTGTACTTAATTGAGCTACATTCAGAGGTTTTCTTCCTAGTTCTTTCCTATCGGTATGCTCATTTGAACTAGGTTTTGTAATATATCCTATTTATACATAATAAATTATAGTGGCTTGCCACTTTTTCCAAAAAAAAAATGTAAAAAGGTCATGTGAAGGTCATTTCCAATGTAATTAAGTCTTTGGTCTAGCAAAGTGGAAACAAGGTATTTGGGTGTGCATTATGTTCAAGTTGATTGGGTAAGAGTTTTCTGATGCAAGAGTTGGGTGGCTCTAAACAACAAAATTACAATTAAAGATGATTCAAGCTCCAATTTGATCCTGAAACCCAAACTTGGGTGCAACTTCCCTAAAATAGGCCCATTTTACAAAGAGACTCATTTTTAAACACTTCCAAAACCTAAAATTTCAATGGGGTAGCATTAAATTAAACACTAAATGAAATGAAAAGCACACTAATGCAAATCTAGATCTAGGTTCTTGAATTTCTCCTAATCAAAATTTAAGGTGTACAAGGTTAGGTTCACCAAAATGAAACTTAGGGAAAAAGGGGGGAGATAGATAGGAGACCTAAAAGTGAGAGGCTTATGCCAAAAAGAAAAATGGGGTGTCTACCTAATCTAAAATCTACCTTTCCCATGTTCATGATGAAGATATATAGTGCCAAAAATGATTAGAATTGACTTGCAACCCTCAAGGTGAGTCAACCCTAGGTTTGGACACTATGCTGCCCTAACTTCCTTATGCTAGGAAAGATTGAACAATAGTTTTGGGACAAGAATAAAAGTGAATTAAAAATCAAACCTATGAGATCTATCACTTGAAACATGAAGTATTATGATAATATTAATAGAAACAACCATTAACTAGTAGACTCGAGAAGGTTAGGATGGTATGTACCTAGCTCCAAAAGGAATTTTTTAGGCTCTCCACTAGAACAAGTTCACCCAAGGGTGAATGGGTCCTTGCATCCCTTTCTAGAAAATAAAAAAATGTTGATTCTATATTCCTTGTTCTACACTTTGTTCCTTGTTGCAAGAATGGAAATATTGAAGGTGTTGTCATTGATGTCAACTAGTTAGCTGGTTATCTACTAGTTGTTGTATATGTCAAGGATACTGAGAAAATTATAATAAAGATATGTTGCAGGTGTTTTGCGGTTGCTCTTATTTTTGGTCTAGATTTTCTCACGTGGTTGTGTGGTTCAGATATGTTGTTCATGGTTGTGAGAGAGTGTTATATTCAAATTCTTGGTTGTTGGTTTGTGGTACAATGCAAGTTGTGTGCACTAGTTGTGAATTGTGGTTCTCTTTGATTCTGATTGAGTTCCAGGAGAAATGGTTTTTCTCCAAATTTCTCTTTGATGAAGTCTTCTAATGTATGGTCTAAAGTTGTGTTGCCCTAATTGTATTGAAGTTAATTTTAGAATTTGGAAAGTTCATGCTTAATGGTTCTATGTGTTTTACACTAGTGTGGCCAACCTTGTGTGAAATGCTACTTTCGAGAATGATGAAGTGTGTGTTTAAGTTGCCCTAAGTCTAAATCCACCCTAGGATCTTTTGGTGTTGAACTAATTTGAAATTGGATTTGGATAGCTGAATTTGGATATGTTTCAAAGTTGAAGATTGTATAAATACAAGATGAGTTAGTAATGGAAAATATAAAAGACCAAAGAAGAAGCACAAGCAGAGAAAGGAGAAAGTGTAGTTTTGTGCAACATTGATTCTATTCAATAAGAGTGTGTGTTGAGAGTGTGAGAGATCAGTGTGAAACTTAATGTTAAGTTTCTATATGCAATGAGCAGGAGGTGAACTCTATCATTCATGCAAGTTGATCAAGTGACTGTGGTGGAATCCTTTGTTGCATTGGGATTGTAGTCTTATTGTAACAAGTCTTCTTTGTCTTCTTTGTATCTCTATGGTAGTGAGCCCTCTAGGTTGTAGCCCTGTTGGACAACGAGTCCTTGTTCTGGATAGTTAATCTTTATTTCAACCAGTTTTTGTAATCAATTTTCATATTCTATATAATGTGAGTTAATCCTCACCGTGGTTTTTCCCTCATTGGGTTTTCTACATAAAACTGGTGTTACTATGTGGGTATGTGCAGGATCATCATAGAAAAAACAATCCCTTAAGTGGTAATGAAAATTTAGAAAAATTAGAGTTAGGAAACTTGATGTAAAAATTTGAATAAGTTATCTATATTATTTAAAAAATATGTAAGAATAGAATCTATGGAAAATTGAATGTAGTTTTTGAATTACTAGGTTTATTTTAAAAAAAAAATCTATTTGGTGAAAATTTGAAATTTCAATGCAATAGTACTTAAATTTCAGAGAAAAAATAAGTAGGTGTCTATCTAACCACCCTAACCATAATAAAATGATAATATTTTTTTACAATATTTTAGATATAAGTAGAGGACTCATGTCTAGATGTGATGCATATTTTTTTGTAATTATTTTCCAAGTAAATAATTAATTATGAATTTTTTATTACAAATTTTAAAAAATATAAAAACTTGTATGTTTGACCACCTTAACTTGTTCAAAACTCCATGAAATTCAATGTTTTTTTTTAATCCTATAGTATACGAAGCATAGAATGTGACACATGTTTTGGATTCAAAAAATGTTATACTATTTGAAAGCTATAGATATTTTTCAATCAGCCTATCAATCAGAACTTTAGTCATAATTCTAATAGAAAATGAATAATAATTATTTATTAGATTCAAAGTAAAGCATAATTTATATTGGTGGAAAGTTGAGAATCTCCTTTACAAACCCTTTACATTTCATCAATTTTGAGTAAAAAAAAGTCGTCAGCCACATGGATGAAGTCTAGAAAAGAAAGGTAAGTTGTTAAACACATTTTTTTGTGTTGACTTCTTAGGATTGGTAGGTTTGAACCAAATTCGAAAGCAAGCCCGAGGCTAATCCCTAAGCATTAAATTTTGTGTTAGACATATCGGATATCCGATTTGAATCCGATATCTGATATGTTTTAGATATGAGTTGAAAAATGTTATACAATTTATAATATATGATTTAAAAAATGCAATAAAGTTTATAATTTAATATATAATATACAATATAGTTTATAATGTAATATATAATATACAATTTATGATAATCTCTTACCAAATTATGTATTTAATATATAATATATTATATTATTATGCATAATATTTAAATATTATTTCAAAATTTTAGTTAATGTATAAATATTTATATATATATATTACTCATATATAAAATATTTAAATATTATCTCTTTCCCTCTCTCTCCCCCTCTTTCTCTCTCTCCCAAGTCACTCTCTCCCACCCTCTCTTTCACTAAATCCCTCTATCTTTGTCCCCTCTACCTTTAACCCTAAACCATTAAACCCTTTACCCTCTACTCTCTCTCTCAAGTCTCTCTCTCCTAACCCCCTCTCCCTCTCTCAGGTCTCTCTCTCTTGATCACTCCCCCTATATATCTCTCTCTACCCTTAACTATAAACCCTAAACCCTTAACCTTTAAACCCTAAACCCTTAAACCCTTTACCCTCTACCATTAACCATATATACCCTCTATCTGGTGCAGGAGCACCCAATACACACATTTTCAAAATTAAAGATCAAGGAAGACATTAGGAAATAGGGGGTATTTGGGTCATTTAATGATTTAATAAGGAATTTGAGCCCATTAATTATGTAATTAGGGTTCTTTGATGTTATTTAGTTCAAAAAATGCAAAAGGTTCCATAAAAATGTACTTATTGTCAACAAATTGTTAAAAATGCAAAACTAGGCAATTAGGGGTCTAATTGGTAAAAAGTTGGTTTCCAATGTCCAACTAATTAAAATTATAGTTGGAGGATGTTTGTAAGGGTGGTTAGATGTAAAATAATCCTCTCATGGTTGAGGCATGGTTGTTGAATCATTTTTTTTAACTTATAATGAAAAAAAGGTTGATTTCTGGAAATTTTTGTGTGTAAATTTGTTGCTAAAACGTGTGGTACGACCTTTGTACGACCTGTACAGGCTCAAACCTATTATGGTTGGAAAGAGGAGAGTTTCAAATTTCATTTGAAAGTGGTTTTTTCAATTTTCATTGAGTTTAGAGGGTTTTATTGATGTTTTACTGAAACTACCCTGTTTTGGTGTAAATTGGTGGTTTGAGAGTAATAAAATGAGTTTTTAGGGCATTCCACCTACTGTAGCAATTGTAACTCAGTGGAATGACCCAATTTGTTGTAAAAATAGGTTTCTAAATTATTTGCAGGTCAGAGGAAGTGTGTTTGTGGGTTTTGGGTGTTGCCCTAGGTTGAATTTGGGTGATTTTCCTTGTGAAAGTAAGGAACTAAAGGATGGTTTATGAGTTTTTTGGAAGAAATAACATATTAAATGAATTTTGAAGCTTGTGAAAGCATAATTATGAGTTTTTTAATAGGTGGTAGGGTCTGGAAAGGCCTAGAGGTATGATTTACAATAAACCCTCCTTTTGAAGGCCTAGAATCAAGGGTTTTAGGGTTTGCCATGTTGGAAGAGTTATTTATAGAAACTAGTGGTGGATCTAGTAGTTTTTGGGAATTTTAATTTCTGCCCCAAGGTTTCATAAGGTCTGGTGGAGTTTAAAGGGTACCTTCTTTGTAAAAGTGGGCTAATCCACTAGCCTTTTCCATGGCAAGAGTATTGGATCTTTGAATTTGTCCAAAAGAGTTGATATTGGTTTTCTTGTATGTTGTATAAATTGCAAAAGGGTATCTTAATCATCCTTTATTTTGTTAGGTGTTTTGGAAAATATTGGTGAAAATGCCTAAACTAGGTTTGCACTGAAACTGGGGTTTAGGAGTGAAATTGGGAAATTGTGCTTCTGATGATTGTTGAACTTGGAAGACTGGTTGAATTACTTTATATGATCATTTTAATCTTTCTAGATGCCTCTTGAAGGTAGGTTGCCAATTTGAGTAAGGTTGAATCTCCTGACTCTGCATCAGAGTGGTATCAGAGCGAGGAAGTAGATCTCTTAAAGATTGAAGGAGAAAGGACATCATGGCTACCAGAGGTTTGAATGAGAAAGAAGAACAAATGAGGAATGCTCTTTTCTAGACCAGATGCAAATGCAGAGGTAAGATCTATAAAGTAATGATTGATTCAGGTTCATTGGGTAATGTTGTTTCAAAAGAAATGGTTGAAAATTTGCATTTGACAAGGCTAAAACATGAATCACCTTACAAGGCATATTGGGTAAATGATAGTCAGCATGTTGTGGTTAGAGAGCAAGCATTTGTAGATTTTGAAATTGGTCCTTATAAAGATGTTCTATTATGTGATATTATGCCTATAAGGGGTTGTCATATGATACTAGGAAGGGTTTGGCAATATGATAGATTTTCTATGCATGATGGGAGGCTTAATGTGTATGAAATTGAAAAGGATGGGCAAAGGTATATTTTGAGTTGTTTGCAGGAAGAAGGGACACAAAGAAGGATAGGCATGTGTGGAAAAAGAGAGTTGCTCGAGCAAAAGGAACAAGGGGAAAAGGAAGAGACTGAGTTTTGGAAGCAAAGGCTAAGGAAGTTGAGGACAAAACAAATGAAGTCAAGACAGTGAAGAATAGGTCTGCTACAATGAATTGTGAAGAAAGCAGATTTAGGATAGAGATCCCTCAAGGGGAGAAAGGTAAGAGTGAAGAATATTTGGTAATGGAGAGGCAAGGGGAACCTAGAGAGGTCAACAAAGATAAAAAGCAATGTCCACTGAATGGAAAGAGTAAAGAGAAGCCACAAGAGACTAATAGAGGTAGAGATGAGTTGCAGCAGCAATATGTTGACATAAAGGATGGAGGATATAATAATAAAGAGATCTTGAAGACTGAGAATGTTAAGAGTGGAAGAGGAGATACAGTCAAGACAAGTGAGCAGGTTGGAGAAGGCCATGAAAGGCTTGAAAAAAATGAAAAGATCATGATTGGGGTAGTGGAGTGCCCCTAAAGGAAAATGTAGATGAAAAGAAGACAAAGGTTGTAGACATAGTGGACTGTATATTAGAGGATATAGAGGTAAATGAGGCAGTGATGATGATGCACAAACTGAAGGTAAAGGAAATTGAAGAAGCAAAGAAGATAGAGGAAGAAGAATATGTCTTTGAATATGCTACTGAGGAGTTTATGGATGAAGAACAAGATAAGGAAGAAGAAAAGATAGTGAGTCAAAGAGAAGTGCAAAAGATATTGAATGGGTTTGCAGAAGCGTATGCAGATGATGAGAAAGTTACAGTCACCTTGGAGGGTGAAAAAGACCAAGCAAAGTGGATAAGTGAAGTTCCAAGAGAACCTGGGAAGGAAAAGTTGATAGTGATCAGCCTAGTGAAGGCTAGAGGAAGGGAATCTAAGAAGTCTCCACTTGTGATGGAGGAGAAGATAGAGGGCATGGACTGGATAGAGGTTGTGTGGCAGATGTATGCTACTGTGGGGATGGTTCTAAACATAAAGAACCTGAGAGAGGTTGTGAAGTGGAAGGGTAAGAGGCTAAAAGGTTATCTCCCTGATTTGTTCATTCTTCTGACAGAGGTCAGACCAAGGGTTAAAATGAAAGTGGAAGGACACAATGTAGGTTATGTTGCAGAGAGTGAAGTTGAAGAGAAGGAAAAAGGAAGATGGATGAAGGACAATCAAAGCCTAGAAGTGCAGATTCAAGTTGATAGAGCAGACATGAAGAGTCAAAGTCACAAAGCAAGCATGGAATTTCAAGAGGACAAGTATAAGCCCAAGGTGAAGATGAGACCATTGAAAGGAAAAAGAGGAGTATATAATTATGTTTTTTCTTGCAGGTACAGAAGTTTCCAAGGGACTTGGAAGAATTTTAAGCTAGGGTGTATGGTGCAGGAGCACCCAATACACACATTTTCAAAATTAAAGATCAAGGAAGACATTAGGAAATAGAGGGTATTTGGGTCATTTAATGATTTAATAAGGAATTTGAGCCCATTAATGATGTAATTAGTGGTATTTGATGTTATTTAGTTCAAAAAATGCAAAAGGTTGCATAAAAATGTACTTATTGTCAACAAATTGTTAAAAGTGCAAAACTAGGCAATTAGGGGTCTAATTGGTAAAAAGTTGGTTTCCAATGTCCAAATAATTAAAATTCTAGTTGGAGGATGTTTTTAAGGGTGGTTAGATGTTAAATAAGCCTCTCATGGTCGAGGCATGGTTTTTGAATCATTTTTTTTTGAAGTTATAATTAAAAAAAGGCTGCTTTCTGGAAATTTCTGTGTGTAAATTTTCTGCTAAAACGTGTGGTACAACCTTTGTACGACCTATACGGGCTCAAAAATATTATGGTTGGAAAGAGGAGAGTGTAAGATTTCATTTGAAAGTGGTTTGGTGAATTTTCATTGAGTTTAGAGGGTTTTATTGACATTTTACTAAAACTGCCCTGTTTTGGTGTAAATTGGTGGTTTGAGAGTAATAAAATGAGTTTTTAGGGCATTCCACCTACTATAACAGTTGTAACTCAGTGGAATGACCCCATTTGTCGTAAAATAGGTTTCCAAATTATTTGCAGGTCAGAGGAAGTGTGTTTGTGGGTTTTGGGTGTTGCCCTAGGTTGAATTTGGGTGATTTTTCTTGTGAAAGTAAGGAACTAAAGGATGGTTTATGAGTTTTTCAAAAGAAATAACATATTAAATAAAGTTTGAAGCTTGTGTAGGCATAATTATGAGTGTTTGAACATGTGGTAGGGTCTAGAAAGGCCTGGAGGTATGATTTACAATAAACCCTCCTTTTGAAGGCCTAGAATCAGGGGTTTTAGGGTTTGCCATGTTGGAAGAGTTATTTCTATAAAATAGTGGTGGATTTAGTAGTTTTTGGGAATTTTAATTGCTGCCCCAAGGTTTCATAAGGTTTGGTGGAGTTTAAAGGGTACCTTCTTTGTAAAAGTGGGCTAATCCACTAGCCTTTTCCATGGTAGGAGTATTGGATCCTTGAATTTGTCCAAAAGAGTTGATATTGGTTTTCTTGTATGTTGTATAACTTGAAAAAGGGTATCTTAATAATCCTTGAATTTGTTAGGTGTTTTGGAAAATATTGGTGAAAATGCCTAAACTAGGTTTGCACTGAAACTGGGGTTTAGGAGTGAAATTGGGAAATTGTGCTTTTGATGATTGTTGAACTTGGAAGACTGGTTGAATTACTTTATATGATCATTTTAATCTTTCTAGATGCCTCTTGAAGGTAGGTTTCCAATTTGAGTAAGGTTGAGTCTCCTGACTCTGCATCA